>CM062820.1:366723539-367381039 GCA_031772625.1 Pinus tabuliformis
GGAGAATCAAGTAGGACAATTATTAAAACCAGTGTTGTTAAAATCGCGATATTATCATTTTTTCGCGATTTTTTCAGCAAAAAGATAAAATCGCGAGTAGTACTCGGAATTTTTTTTTATAGGCGATTTTTTCGAAAAAAAAAATTGCGATCTTTTTGGAAAAAATCGTGGGGAAGGATTTTTTTTTTTTTTTTTTTTTAGGAGGAGGTGACCCAAGCTACCCCTATCACAAGTAGAGGACGTGGTCTACCTCCTATAGCTCCTAGTTCTTCAGCTTCTAGAGCACAACAGACTCCATAATCTACTGCGGCCTGCCAACTCCACCGACATCTACATCTAAAGGGGCGAAGGAAATCAGTAGTATTAGAATTTAGTTATTTGGTTCATTTCATTGTATATGACACTATGACTCATGATATGAGATACATTATTATGTTTTTTGTTGATATTTTGAGGTTGAGTTGGGACTTAGGAGTCGGGACTTACTATTCAGGACATGATTCACTGTTATGTGTGATTTTAGCACTAGAAATGATATTAAACATCTTATATATTAGTTCTTTTATCATATTTATGTGCCAATGTATTTATTTTATGTTGTAGATGGTTTAGATATTAAAAAAGTTGAAAAAAAATGAATATTTTTGTACCAAACGATTTTTCCCGATTATTACCGATTTTTCCCCGATTATTACGATTTTTTCCGATTTTTTCCTTGCACCGATATTATCCCGATAACGATTAGTGCAACATTGATTAAAACAATTATCCCTTCCTTATAATTTCCTGTGAACTTTAGTTAACTTCTTATTGTTCTTTATTAGATTCTCTTTATCAAACAATTATCAAGACCATAAACCATGAAGATAATAAAAGACAATGGACACAAGAAGTAGGCTCCAAGCCAAGGCAAAAACCTCCAAGGGGAAAACCCAGAAAGAATTTCTTCTCTTCTTATAGAATCAGATTAAATGAGAAATCCAAGATCCAAACTCTAAGACCAAGACCTCCCTCCAAGCACCAAGTCAGCGCTCCACCAATTCCTTATGCAAGTCAAACTCAACGAAAGTCAAACCTCCAAAATTTTGCTCCAGTCAAAATTTTTAGCCCTTTACCTTAAGTTTGATTTTCGAACCTGGAATTTTCAGCCTACCATCAATAGTAAAAACCCTAGTTTCGCACGTGTGAGAGAGAGTGAGCACAAAAACGAGTTTTTTCTCTAGAGGTCAAATAGTCCTCTCCTAGGCCGAATTTTCACTGGCAAACCGACTTGGTCTTGGAGGTCATTTTGGCTTTCTAGACTCAAAAATAATTTCTTTCTTGTTCCAAACTGCCCAATTGGGTCTTATACATATGACAAAGACTCTCTTGACTCAACAAAACCTAGGAGCATGAAGAACATGCTTGACCTAGATGAAAAATCAATGAGCATGAAACCCATGCTTAAAATAATAATTTTTTTCTTCTTTTTACAAAAATATACAATGTCATAAGTACAAAGGAAATTATTAACACTAAATCTAGTTCCATTCTCCAAAAACATATTTTGGGGGTTGCAACAAGTGCCTTGGGCATTGTCACATGCATTGAGAACTATGAATCTACCTAGAGTGGTGTAGGAGAGTTGTCGCAAATTTCTTACATTGTGATCTCTCCTCATTCATTAGATATGTCCCAATTTAGATGGATATCAACATTTTGGCACATGGTTTAGGTGATTTTCAGCTTTTATGGATAAGGATTGATGACATAGCACTGCTTGATGAGAGCACCCTAGCCTAGGGCGTTTGAGGTGTCTATCATAACCTTATGGCGACATTTGATGAGATAGTGATTTTCATGGATCACTCCACCTTTTCATGATTTTTCAAGTTTCTATGCTACGATCGAAAGGGTCAGCCCACTCCATGTTGTACAATGAGACTCTATTGATAGTGTGAGGCTTGTTGAAAAGTATAACTAGGTCCGGTCTTCATAATGAGATGTAATTATGATTTTATATAATGAGATGTAAATAAGAAAAATAAAATTATTATATTGAATTACTTCATGGGTTTCACGAGCAAAGGGATTTTGTTTTTTAGTAAAGACTCTTGTTGAGAGTCTTTAGGATTTATTTGTCATCTAGTCATAAAATATTAGAGTCATTGTCATGTAATCAAGTCATGTTACACTTTGTAAAAGGTCAATATTGTCTATGTAAAGTATCCTCCAAGAACTTGTCATCTATCCTCTTCAAGTCGACCTACAAACGATGGAAGAACATGCTAGATGAAGTCGGCCTAACTCCAACAATCAAGTCAGCCTAAAGATCATGTGGAAAGGTGTACAAATAGATGTACTTAGCCTCCATTCAAAGCAAGCAACTAGACTTGCCTTAGACAAGACAGAAGTGCGAAGAAAGGTGCAAAGAGAGGGCAACAAAAGAAGTTTATTCTGGGCATACGAAAAATTCTTCTGAGCATACGAAGAAGGATTCTCTCCTGGGATCTGCGAAGTAGAGTTTCTTCTGGAAGAGCGAAGAAAGGTATCTTTTGGGACAGTGCAAAGAAGGATATCTTCTGGAGCAGTAAGAAAGGATTCTTCTGGGAAGGTCGAAGGAAAAGACCTAGAGACCAAGATTCTCTAGGGGAAGCCGAGAAGGAGTAGTGAGAAGGATAGAGACTGAGTTTCTCTAGAAGGAGCCAAGGAGAGCAGTTCAAGATCAAGAAGAAAGACGCAAAGCATCAAGGTTAGTGAAAAGGTTCTCAAGTGGATACTAGAGTCAAGGGTCTGTGTCATGGTCTTGGTACTTATCAATTGAAGATCTAGAAGCAGAATTTTGATCGATTTTTCCTCTCAAGAGATGAGAGGTTTTGGCCCTGGTTGAGAAGCTTACATACTGTGTCACTTGTCTTTTATTGTACACATTGGTAATTGTCTTGATGAGCAGAACACATTATTAAGCTAACAAAGAGAAGGCTATAAGTTAAGTAGTAAAAGTACATCACAAGCAATTATAAAGCAAAGAAATTGTTAACTTTGAATGCCCTAGATTTCTCAACAAGGCTTCCTTGTTATATTTTGATGATATAGATTACACTTTACAATGGACATATACTTCATTCCCTACACACACATATGGAAGCATTTCTTACGAATCGAGGCTATTTTATTAATGGAGAGGGGTCATTCGATGCATGTGGAGTTTGGGTTCACTGTTGACTTAGGCCTTGGTTCATGGCATTATTCTATGGTACTCAACCCCCTTCTATGAGATCCACTTGATTTATGGATGGTCTTTACACTTTGGATCCATACATACCATTTGAGGATTTTATTGCACATCATTTAAGGGTGGTTACACCTTCGAGCTTGAGTTTGGCACACTTATCTTGAGCACTCCATCATTTGAGCCCTCTCTACACCTTTTTTCATGAAGATGAGGAGAACATCCACTTGAGGAGGTTGTTTGTACATGTATCCATGCTACTTTATTGAGGGCATCCTACTCTCTTGATATTATATTCACACGTGGGATACATCTCTTAAAGGGCGCACATGTGGAGAGACACTCATTTACTATTTTTGGAGGTTGTTATATGGTCAATCCCTCATCTAAAGGAGGTACCCTTCTCTCTAGCTCTATCCTTGGAGGTGGTTGTAACTAAGTCCATTATTTTGCTATTGGAGTTAGTTACTTGAGAGCCTTGTTACATTGTTTTCCGTGTATATTTTATTTTAACATCTTGGAGGAAATTGTGAATCTCAACAACTCATTGCTACTTTTAGTAAGCAAGTTGATTGAGAGGGTTAGTTCATTATTATTCCTTGGAGGACTAGTGGATCTAGGAAAGCAAATATTTGTTTATTGTAAAAATAGATAGAGTTGAAACCTATAGAAGGGTTTACTCTCTCCATTTGTAAGGCATGAATGGAAAATCTCCCAAATAGATAGAGTTGAAACCTATAGAAGGGTTTACTCTCTCCATTTGTAAGGCATGAATGGAAAATCTCCCAAGCTTTGGAATAAAATTGCTTCATCTTTTGTCTAGGTTAATGTGGAATGGATGTACAACTTTGTTTGTGTGTGGCAAATATTCTTGGTGCATATTAGTAGCTTGTATTGCAGGTTTGGATTGTCAAAGACGATTTGGGAGCCACAAAGGAGTAGTCTTGCTACATTGGAAGAGGTATTCTTATACTATCTTTATCATCTTATCTAAAAGAGAAGAAACTTAGAACGTCCTTTGTGAGTGAATGCATAGTTTTTATCTTTAGATAAGGCCACTCTTGGTTCAATTTGGTTGTGGAGCTCACCATAGAGTCCCTTCCATTCCATCAACTTTTGATATCTTGTTTGCCATATCAAGGGCTGCTAGAAGCTTGTAGTTTATAGCCAACCAACCCCTAGATCTCTTAAACCATTGCCCTTTGAAGTTGCATACGCAACCCCATAGCCCAAACAAAATTAGGCACCGGTCTTCCCTTTCATCCACCACATTTTAAATTTCTATTTTTGTTTTTTTAACTCCTTTGCTTCCACTTCATAATACAACATTGTAAGTTTAATTAACCATTAGGCTTCCCTCCCAAGCTAGAGCTCATCTAGTCTAAGAGAGAGGTAAGGTTACCGAGGCAAAAATAGGTAGCTCGTTTAAGTTCGCCTTGGTGTCTCATAACTTCTGCATAAGGACTTCTGCACCAAGTGAGGACCTAGGAGGCAACAACTAGCACAAAGGGGGGGATTGGAAACAATTTTTGCTTAGGATAAAGAGATTTAGATGGATTCTCCAAATAACACCAATTGATTCTACACAATTTTATCAGAAGAACATCGGAATCCTAAGTCTAATTTTATTGATTTTTTCACAAATATATGCCCCAAAAAACTTCCAATTGCAACAGGTTAAATATAATCTTCACATACAAAATCTAGATATAGTAGTATTTCAAATTTCAATGTCTGAGTTTTTGCAAAAACCTTTGCTTTCTTTTGCCCTAGGTCTCAGCTTTCTTTCCACCAGCATGCTAAAAGACATGGACAATTCTTAGGCATATAGAGAACCTATTGAGCTACTAATTCTTAGGGTTCAAATTTACTCTATGTCCAAAACTTTAATCTAGAGTGATTACCCATCTACAAAATTGCACGACTGTAACCCCTGGCAAAGAAGTATAACCTTGTCCAAACCACACCACATAGATGACCCAGCACAGGACCAACTAGTGCAAAACCAACTATAGCAAGGCCAACCAATGCACAACCAACAAAATCAAGTGTAGGAACCACCAACTTGTAGCTCCATTGGACATGCAATTCCAAGACCCTCCACCAGTAGGCCCTAGAAAAGAGGCAAAGGTCATTAATGCATCCATATTATAGTTTAATTTTTAATTTTATTTTAAACTCTTGAATTTTAACTCAACCCTAGTCAACTATTGATGGTTAATGTATGATGTATGTGATTGGACAACCTATATATGATAATTGAATACCTTCTTTTAATATTTATGTCACAATGTAATTATCTAATGATTTAAGTTCATGTTTTCATTTAGTTGAAAAATATTACTTTATGCATCTTTTATTGGTCGACAATTTTTTGTTGAATTTTCCCAATTTTCATTTTTCAAACCCCTGCCAAGTTGTTTGTGAGTGAGATTTCTATAACAATACTCACAATCTTTAGGCACAAGTTGCAATCCATTGACTCCTAAATCCATTTCAAGAAAAATATTCACCACACAAATCTGTCAACTTTCAAGTTACTCCAAAAGTCTTTACACCATGTTTAGGGGTGCTTAATGAGATTTGGGATGCATCATTAGAGGAAATTTCAACCTAAAAGTGCCCATGAAATTTTCATGTACATGATATGTAAACCAATCAAAATCCTTTAAATTTAAAAAGAGGTACATGTAAATATTTTGGAGGGAAAAGAAGAAAACTACTTTTTTAATTGTATTTTTGGCTTATCACCCTATAAGTTTACTCAAATTTCAAGTGTAGACACTCGTTGGATGTAGAATTTAATTTCGCATGCAACAAGTGTCTACACTTGAAATTTGAGTAAACCTATAAGGAGATAATCCAAAAATACAATTAAAAAAAAAATAGTTTTCTTCTTTTCCCTCCAAAATTCATAACTCTTATTTTATTATTTTAACTATTATTTTATTATTTTTCCTTAGGAAGCCACTTTTGGGCTGAAAGTTCCTTTAATAGATGTATGTTAAGCCCTTGGATGGTTCTAGATGGATTTGCACATTGGATATTGCTTAATTAGTGATTGATTGACCTTAGTTGCGTGATTTCTTAGCATTCTTTCTTGTGGCTTCGAAGTTCCCTTAATAGCTTGAGTGACATCCTTCATGATGGCCACATGGAGATGTTGCTCGCTTGGAGAAAGTTGTCCTTAAGAGAAGGAGCATATTACATCTTCGAGGAGGGCATCAAGCGCTAGACAGCATGGGGTAGCTTGAATTCCTATATGGAGGCTTGAAGTTGGCTTGGGGAAACTTGGTTGTGATGGTGTTCATGCAAGGGGAGTGGACCTAGTGGAGTACATGGCTTAGGAGGAATGATGGACACACCTTGTGTAGCTACATCATCTTCAACCCCGTATTTTGTATGACATCACCTTGGAGCTTGAGATTTGTACACTTGGAGTGGAGTGCTCCAATTGTGGGTGCATACATGTGTTTATTGTAGGTTGCTTGTATGGGCATTGGCCTACATTGTATTGTTGATCTCCCTTACCTCCCATATACATAGAGGATGGAGAGATTCCTTCACATTCATTATTGTACTCATCATTATTATTCACTATTGTGTTAGAGACTAAGTTGCACAATACTGGGAAACAGACACATTTTCAAAATGGAAACAACTAAAAATGTGAACCCCCAAAAATTTGGAAAGGAGGAAACATAATATATATATATATATATATATATATATATATATACACACACACACACACAAAGAAAGAAAAAAAATCAACCAAACACCAAATTGGTGTATGAGACACCTTTGTTTGTGGCATAAGGGACCTGCCTCCATGCAACAATTTGATTGTGCTAAAGTCTACAAAGGTGCACATACTCTATCCCCCTCTAGATTTGAACCTGTGACCTCTTAGGAGGAAACATGTTCTTAACCATGAATATATATATATATATATATATATATATATATATATATATATATATATATATATATATATATATATATATATATATATATATATATAACGCCTAATTTTATAAATAGCACATTATATTGAAACTTGAAAAGAAAGCATTATGAATAAACAAGCAAGAACACTTAAATGACAAGCAATGTTCCACCATTTCTTATATTGGGATCTTGATCAGTATTATCACCCTTTGCATCTATCTCAATCCTTGAGGCACATTAGTCAACACCAAGCAATTTTGATGAAACTACCTAATCCAACCTTTAAAATATGATATAAAAAGCTTAACATACTGAATCGATGATTTTGGTTTGAGCCACAATAGAGAAGTCAAAAGATCAATATCACCAACATCAAGGTACATAAAGTGGTTGTTGCTCTTAATTAAATGTCAATCACATGCCCTTATACATGATAGAATCTAATGAAAATGTTGCAATTCTACCAATCCTGAAATCCTGAAAATTGTTAAGTATGTTGAATTTTGAATGGGATATGAAATTCTACTTTCTCCAAATTACCATTAATTACCCATATTTTTGGTGCAAATTGAGAGTGAAACCATCTTTTAAAGAAAATTTGCTAGTCTTAGATGCTTCTAAATGTCTCATCAATTCATAATTAACCTTTAATGAAGCATTAAAACCAAAAATGTGGGTCCCAACAATCAAATTGTGGCGAAGTCTGACAATTTTTTTCTAGAAACACGTTTCAATCTGCATGAAACACATTTTCACACATGAAATGCATTTGATATGGATTGAAAAATGTTTCAAACACACTTTAGTCATGTTTCAATGTTTCAATACAGAAACCTGACTAGTATGAGGGGGTGTGTTTCCTACAACTTAGGTTAGAGATGTGACTAAGATGAGCACACTACTCATTCTCTCTCTTATATCTTCATTTATATCTGGTTTCTCTCTCTCATGGAGTTGCTAGGGTTTCTTGATCATCTCACAACATCTTGAAGTCTACAATTAGGGTTTCATCCCTTGGAGTATTGAAATTAGAGTTTTGAGATTAAACCCTAAAGGTGTATTTGGTGAAGAAGAAGAGAAGGAAAAGATGTCTCGCCTTGGAGGACTTGTTTGAGTGCTTAATGGATGTTGGAGTTGTTTGGTTGAGCTAGAGGTTTTTGTCTTCACCAGCTAGGGTGTTAGAGAGCTAGTGGATTGCACTAGCCTTGCATTAATGAAGTCCTCAATTATTCAATAGTTGTGTAAATTGCAGATTTGATTTTCTGCCATATATGTTTTCTATGGTTTGTAATTTCCAGCTATCTAAACTTCCTAATTTGACATAGCAGAAATTATGATTAGAACTAAACCATTCATTTAACCAGCAAAGCTCAAAAATGTGAACTGGACCAAAACCTTGTTGAAAATGTAGCAATGGAAGGCCTTTTCGCTTGTGCGTTAGCCAGTGAAGACCATGAATTTATCTTTCTCTAACATGAGTGTGACTTCAGTTACGATGAGTTGATTTCCAGTTTACTAGATTGGTCATCATGTTTTCATGTGTAGTGTTGCAGCTTCAATTAAGTGGAGTCTTCTTCAGTTAGACTACAAGACGAGGTGACAATGACAAGTTCAGTTAGAACGAGTTAAGACTTCAGTGTTGATTGGAAAGAGAATGAGTTACGACTTCAGTGTTTATTGGAGAGAGAACAAGTTGAATTCTCAGTTAACTTGTAATCACAAATGAAGGAAACTCAAGTAAACTACTAATAAAAAAAGGCCTCCTTTCATGGTTCGAATTCTATCTATAAAGAGAACAATGAAGACACATTCATAGATGATTCTTTGTGTGTGGACTGTGCATAATTGAGGAGCAATTGTGCTCTAGGAAATAGAAGATTGTGCATAAGGAAATAGGGCTAAGTGTGCATGGAAATAGGAGCCCAAGTGTGCTAGTAAATAGGAGCTTGTGCACAAGGATTTAGGAGCCTAGCCCACAAGGATTGCGGAGCTAAGGAGAACGGGATTTGCAGCGTAGGTCAGGGCTATTGAAAAGGGTAGCAATTGTGTGCAGGGCCTAGATTAAGCAGTGATCAAGGCAAGCCGAAATCAATTGTAGAAGCTGAGATTAGCGAGGAGAAGACTAGCGCTTTATCAGAGACAGAATGTTGACTGCAGTAGTAGCGTGAATTGTAATAGATCCATTTGCTCAAGAACAATCAATAAATACCACAACAAAGAAAGCATATTTTCACTTTTGGGTTTCCCGGGTCAAACAAGAGTGTTAATTTTGTGTGCGTGTATTTTTATCTCTAATGTTTTTTCGTTGCTTATAGACTGTTAAAAGACTCTAAATCTTGGTGAAAGTAAATTTTGTTACAATTTTCAATTGCGTTATTTTTAGTAATTCATCTAAGTAGTTGCAAAGATTCAAGAAAATTAAAATGGAATCAAAGTAGACTTCTACATAAAGACCAGCACTGAAATTGTTCGGTTAGTGAAGGGGACAGTGCAATCAGCAAGCTTGTGCTAGAATTTTGAAGAGCTATTTTTGGATAAGTCATATGCCATTCCAAGGACTAAGGGCAGGTCACTATTTAGAGGGAGCCTCTAACTTTTGTTGATGGAGGGGATGGATCTCAGTGGTGTTGGAAGATAATGGGGTGCTAGAATTTGTTGGGAATCAAATAGTTCCACCCGTAGATCCCCAATAGTTGATCCAACATAACAAGAATGACACCAAGGCCAAGAGGATCATTCTTGAGGGGGTTAAAGACCATATTATCCCTCATCTCCATGGGAAGAACACTGCATACGAGAGGTAGAAAGTCATCTTGGATTTGTATCAAGGTTCCAGTGATGCTAGGAAGCTTGCATTGAAGAACAAGCTAACAAATATCCCAATGAGAAAAGGTGATCCCATCATTGCTTACCTTTCTAAGCTCATTTGGGTTCGGGATGAGCTAGTTGGTGTTGAAAATGTAGCGAGTAAAGGTCTTCTGGCTTGCGCCTTAGCAAGTGAAGAGCTCAATTTGTCTTTCTCTCATGATGAGTGCGAGCTCATGAGTTAGACTTTAGTTACAATAATTTGATTTCTAGTTTATTGGAATAATCATGAAGATGGCATGCGTAGAGTTGGAGCTTCAGTTAAGTAAAGTCTTCATCAATTTGACTACAAAACGAGGTGGCAATTACAAGTTCAGATAGAGCAAGTTAGTCTTTAGTCTTGATTGAAGAGAGAATGAGTTAATACTCCAAGTGTTGATTGGAGAGAGAATCAATTAGACCTCCAAATATTTTGCTACAAACTGATGTCGGCCTCCCACAATAACTGCAACTGAAGAGTACAACCTGTGAATCCTGAATGGATCCACCAAGCGAAGAGATGGGTTCTCGCCCACTCTCACTAAATCACCCAAGGGATTTCATCCTGGGGCTACTAAAGTAGAGAACTGGATTCTCCACTCCACACCAATGACAAATGCTCAAATCAAAATGTCTCCAAATGACCTCCTCCTCCTCTTTTATAGATCTGATGGATAGATCTCCAAGCCTCTAGAAGCATCTTATTTTATTATTTTATTATTATTCTAGAAGCTCCTCGATTGACTTTATCTCAAGTGACCTTTTAATTTTATTTTATTTCACTTAAGTCACTTTCGGTTCTTTTCCTCCAATTAATTATTTTTCCTTAATTAAATGACTAATTAAAGTCATTTTTAATTAAGGAAAATTGTAAATAGCCCACCATACTCTCTTCGACCACTAGAAGTCACTTCTCAACATCCAATCCTGTAGATCTTCTCGTTTTGGTTCTAACGAGCTATTACACTGAGGTGTTCCATCAATTAATCCTCCCAGAATGCCACCTCGAGCATAATTAATTAAGTTAGGCCCCATAATAATGTTATATTTTTTAAAGTTGTTGAAATGGAACGGAACGAAATGCAAGTTGTGCGAATGATGGAATATGCCAAACGAATGCCATCAAATCCCATAAAAACTCCTCAAAATTCCCCTTGGATCCCAATGCCATGGCCAATCATCGCCCAAATCCCATGGCCCTAACTATGCTCTGTCTCTAGCCATAGATGCTACTCCATTAGTAGAATACCAGCTCACCACCTCTCTCTAGTCCAACCCTTAGCATAGACCAAGGTCAACCCCACTATGTCGATGTTGTGAAGAAATGTTGATGGACACCCAACCTATGCCTTGCTGCCAACTTGGGCATGTCGTGTCCCCTATCTCTAAGGGCCCCTGCTAGACCACGCTCTTGACTAAGAATGACACTCCATCAATAGGATACCAACTCATCATCTCTCGCCAATCTACCCCGTGGAAAGAATCAATGTATGGACACCTATGTAGGGAACAAATCTATTATGTTGTTGTTGGTCCATGCTCAACTCATGTTGCTCTGTCTGGTCCATCAACAAAATATGTCCAAGAAATCCAACCCCTCTTCCTATAATGGGCCAAAGTGGGCAAGTTGTGTTGCAAGCCCTGTCTATGTACTCTTGGAGAGGGTTGCTGCCTAAAAAATGTTGCAGCTTTGTTGCCTATCACTACATCTGTTTGCACCTCATCAATGGGTAGACCCAAAGATGGATGCACCACCATCTCCCTCATCTGATAGGGATCTCCATGCTCCTCTAGTCTACCAACCTCCTGCAAAACTATCTTGTTAGACTCCAACACCCCTTGACGACAAGTGTCTGCAAGTACTACAACCCTGCTAGATGTTTGTGCATCTGTCTGCTCCTCATCAATGCCTAGTGCAAAAGATGGTTTCTCATCCTCCTCTATCATGGGCTCAACATGAACCTCCAACTAGCTCTCCACAAAAGGCTCATCATGCATACTGTGCATATCATCCTCCTCAGTTGACTCATACTCCACCATATGTTTCTCACGTTGAACTGCCACTGGTGACTCATCACCCTGAATGTCTCCCATAGGGTCCACTGATTGTTCACTATACACACCAGAATATAAATCTGGCCTGCTTTCAACAACTCCACATGACTATTGATGCTCCCCAGGGGCATCCTTGTATGACCCCATGGACTCATACAAAGAAGAACCCTCATCCTGATGGTGTGGTCAACATCATGATAACACTAAGACAAGAGGCAACTGGAAGTTTGACTCCTATGCAAGGGTGCTCCAAATACTCGTGTTGTACTAATGCAAGCATCGCTGGTTTCAGAGCCCAAATCAAGTTCTTCCCATCTGACTAATCTACCTTGGAGAGGAGTGAAGCAAGTTCTTCTAGTTTGAGAAGGGTTTTTACTGTAAACCCCATGCATCTCAAATATGTCCCAAGTGCATAGATTTTGTATTCCAACTCATGCTATTTATGTGGCTGCTCTTGCTATAGCATAGAAAGTATCCCCTTGGAAAAGGATTTGTTAATTTCTGCTACTAGTTTATTAAGGGAATTTATGAAAGTTTGATCCATGTTTTCGCTGAGTAATGACAAGTACATCAAGAAGTACACAATAGTGACAAGTTGACTCAATACATAGACCTCTCACATTAAGACATACTCATCCCTCACAAGTCACACTCAACAATTACATAGAGGTCCAAATATAATATGAACACCTAATGTAGACTCACAATACTCTCTCACTGACTCAGAAAATATTGAAAACTTTCTTTGAGAAATTTCATCAAATAGTTAGCAAGCAATACTTTTGTCAAACACTTTGCAGATAAAGTGGAAACACTTGTAACATAAATAAATATGATACCACACTACATGCATGCAAAACCAATGTGAAACGAAGTAGACTGAAGTGTTGGAAATGACCCAAACAGGTAGCACGTGTTACCCAGAAAACATAGTTATTGCTAATGAAGAAGAATTGGAGTTTTTGCCCTCAAAACTGCTCAAGAAATTCTCAAAATTTAACCTGGAGCTCCTCACACCATAAACATAAAACCCAAAAATGGTTTGGCTTAACTCCAAGCCAAGATCAAGCCCACCAAGTGGTGTGAATTACACAGTTTACCAATAAAACAAACTTTTGAAGAAATGTTGATTATAGCCTGAATGCTGCCCAAAAAATTCTGAAATTTTAACCACAGTCTCCTCTCACAAAATCCAGAAAAATCGTGGGCAAATTCTAACTGACCTGGAAAGCCCCAATTTGTGCAAATTCGCATATTTGTCCAACTCTACAAACTGCTCCAAATAAGATAAATTTGTACTGCAATGCTCCAACTCATTAGAAGCAAACCGACAATAGATTCAACCACTGCAAAATAATTCGACCCAACAAGAGAAATTTGGCACAACAAGATATAGTCAGCCTGACAGAATAATTTTGGCCCATTAAGAGACATTCGACACAGTAAAATAATTTTGACCCAACAAGATAAATTTGGCCCAATAAAATAATCTCAATCTAGAAAGATAAATTCGGCCCGACAAAATAATTTTGGCCCAGCAAAATAATTTCGGCCCGGTAAGATGAATTCAGCCTAGCAAAATAATTTAAGCCTAGTAGAATACTTTCAGCCCTGCAATAAATCTGGTCAAACAATTTTTTTTTGACACACCTGCAACAATTATCCTCCAACAAATAGATTAAAAATTTTAATACACAAACTTGGCTCCCTTATTCTTCAGGAACAATATGGCACTAAGGCAAATTTGATTTTAACCCACAACTAGCCAAAATCATGCTATGATACCACTGTAATGTTCCAAATTATAAATTTGCAAAAAATTGCTTCAAAAATTAATGCTGCAAATTTCTTAAACAAATTTCACAAATCAATCCACAAAATTGACGGCAAACTGTAAATATATAAACTGCAATCTCATAATAGGCAATAAATACATGAAGGAAATATCAGCTTTATTTATCATAATATAATAACAGAGTTATATGCTAACTCAATAGCTGAGACGATAGCCTAGAAGACCTCCAAATATTCTGCTACAAATTGATGTCGGCCTCCCACAATAATTGCAACTGAAGAGTACAACTAGTGAATTATGAATGGATCCACCAAGGGAAGAGATGGGTTCTCTCACCCACTCTCACTAAAACACCTGAGGGATTTCATCCTGGGGCTACTAAGGTAGAAAACTAGATTCTCCACTCCACACCAAAGACAAATGCTCAAATTAAGATGTTTCCAAATGACCTCCTCCTCCTCTTTTATAGATCTGATCGATAGATCTCCAAGCCTCTAGAAGCATCTTATTTTATTATAATTCCAGAAGCTCCTCCATTAACTTTATCTTAAGTGACTTTTAAATTTTATTTTATTTCACTTCACCTACTTTTGGGTCTTTTCCTCCAATTAATTATTTTTCCTTAATTAAATGACTAATTAAAGTCATTTTTAATTAAGGAAAATGGTAAATCGCCCACCATACTCTCTTCAGCCACTGGAAGTCACTTCTCAACATCCCATCCTGTAGATCTTCTCATTCTAGTTCCAACAAGCTATGACACTGAGGTGTTCCATCAAATAATCTTCCCAGAACGCCACCTTGATCATAATTATTTTAGGCCCCATAATAATGTTATTTTTTTAAAAGTTGTCGAAATGCAACAGAACGAAAGGCAAGTTGTGCAACAGATGGAATATGCCAAGAAAATGCCAACGGATCCCATAAAAACTCCTCAAACTCCCCCAAGACCCCTAATGATGTAATCTTGCTCCTGTGGCCAAGCCATCCAATACCCTGGAAACCAATCTTGGTTATACTATAGAGGAAAATAAAAATTTGGACATGACAACATATGAGATGTTTAAGGCCATCTTAGAGCTGTATCAGGGTTCCAATGATGCCATAAAGCTTGCTCTCAAGGAGAAGCTAAGTATCCTGATGAGAAAAGGAGAGCAAATCATCACATATCTTTCAAAGTTCACTCAAGTTCAAGATGAGCTAGGTGGAGTGGGCGTGACTATAGCAGACAATGACCTTGTGAGTTTTGCACTTATGTAACTTCATAAGTCTTGGGAGAATTTTCAGGATGCAATCAGTGGCAAAGAGCATATTCCCATAAAGGAAAGGTTGTGGTCAAATTGTGTCCAAGAAGAAATCTAGAGAGGGACAAGAGCTGGGAGATCAACTCTGACACAGGAGTAGGAACTTTGCCCTCGCAGGCAAGGTAGCAAAGCCAAGGGCAAGAAGGGCTAAGGAGAGGTTGAGTCTAATCAAAAGGGCGAGAAGAATAAGAAAGATCTAAGTAGGATCAAGTGCTTCCATTGCCCTGAATTTGGGCACTATGCCACTAAGTGTCCTAATCAGAAGAAAGAGTCATGTCAGGAACATGTGGTTGCATCAACTAAGGTAGATTTCTTAGTTTGAGAAAGATTTTTCATTGATAGCTTGCATGGTAGAGAGAAATGTATGGTATATTGATTTAGGAGCATATTACCACATGATCGAAAACAAGGAGTATTTCAACCACCTGAAGGAGAAGGTCATCCAGTTTCATATTGAGCTAGGAGAAGATGTCAAGTACACAACTAAGGATATTGGTACTATCCGTTTTGAGAGGGAGTCAAGTAGTACTCTCCATCTCATAGATGTCCTCTATGTTCCAACCCTAAAGCAGAACCTTGTTTCAGTAGCTACCCTCGAGGACGAGTGTTATGATGTAATCTTCAGCAAAGGTAAGGCTTACCTCAAGCATTTAGCTTATAGTTGTAAGAAGCACATAGGTGTGAGGATAAAGTATTTGTAGCTGCTACATGTTGAGACATGCGCAACCTTGAGCAGCAGAGCAGGAAGTGCGCAGAGTAGAGAAATGAGGATTGACAAGAGCAGAGCTCTAAGGGAGTTCTTAGAGCAAGAGAAAGTTAGAGCTCCCAACAAGGAACCTCAGCTAATATCACAATTTGAGTCTCGGCTAGTTGACAAGTGGGTTGACCAGCAAGATGATGAGGAGAAGAGATCAGGGCAAGTGGAGGCAACCACTTACTCAGTGACTCCCAGTACAAGGAGAGTTCAAGCTAGGTAGGTAGACGAGTTTCTTAGGGAGGATTAGGAGAGAGTTGGACCTTCCGATACCACATTTAGAAAATTTAAGCAGCCACAGAGGTACATCGGGTATATGGCACTGATGATTGAGTTGATAGACTCAAAGCCTTCTTGTCTTGAGAACACAGCCTCTTAATAATATTGGCAAAGATGCCATGATGGAGGAAGCTTCCTCCATCATGAAGAAAGATGTCTGGGAGATTGTTCCACACCCAAAGGGCAAATCAGCACCAGGCTCAGATAGGGTGTACAAGGTGAAGCATGGAGTAAATGAAAGTGTGGAGAAGTACAAGACCAGTGTCTTAGATGCAAGAACAATGTCAGTTGCTGAGAGAGAGCAACTGGCAAGGCAGACTAATTCTTCAAGTACTTCCAGGAGCCTCAGCTGGTCTAATATGACATTGTTAGATGCTTAGGATCAAAATCCTAGGAGCATGGTTGGAAGGAACAGGTCTTCAGATCAGATTTTGTAGTAAGAAGCCAGAAAGTCTTTTAGTTCAGAGGGAGTAGCTATAGTAGCAGATAACTTGGTGGTGTTGGAGACAGATCCAAGTGGAGGATGTTCTTCCAGAAGTACCTTTCTCGCTAGGGGGGGCTGAAAACGTAGCGAGTAAAGGTCTTTTGGCTTGTGTCTTAAACAGTGATCACCTTGATTTGTCTTTCTCTCAGTATGAGTGCGAGCTCAAAAGTTAGACTTTAGTGACAATGAGTTGATGTCCAATTTACTAGAATAATCATCAATATAGCATGCATAGAGTTGGAGCTTCAATTAAGTGGAGTCTTCATCAGTTTGACTACAGAACAAGGTGGCAGTTACAAGATCAGTTAGAGTGAGTCAGTCTTCAATCTTGATTGAAGGAAAAACGAGTTAATACTCCAAGTGTGGATTGGAGAGAGAATCAGTTAGACTCTCACTTAACTCGTCAATCAAAAAATGAGTTTCTAAATTGAGCTAGGCCCCTTGCATGCTCGAAATAGCTATATAAAGAGGAGGACAAAGGCACTGGAAATCGTAGGTTTTGTTCACAAGGTTTGTGAGATTATCCTTGATTGTGGAGAGCACAGAGAGCTTGTGTCTTAAGGAATAGGAGATCAAAATTGCACAAGTATTTAGGAGAATGTGTGTAGATCTTGTGTCCTAAAGAGTAGGAAGTCACAAGTGCACAAGGAATTGCACTACAAGATAGGAGCCAAATCTTCGCAATGAAATAGGAGCAAATTTGTGCTAGGATTTAGGGGCCTCATGTGCACTAAGAAATAGGGACCTAGTGCACAAGGGTTCAAGAGGCTTCTAGTGCACAAAGAGCAAGGAGAAGAGAGTAGGGTTTGCAGAGCAAGTCAAGGAGGAGGCAAAGGAACAGCTGCATGCTAGAGAGTTAATAGGGCGCAGTTATCAAGGCAAGCCAAGATCAATTGTATCCACTAAGATTTATGAGAAGCAGAACACTCTCTCAAAGATAGATTGCTTTGTAATAGATCCAATTGCTTAAGAACAATCAATAAAATACCACAACCAAGGACACAAGTTTTCCCTGTTGAGTTTCCTGAGTAAACAAGTGTGTCAATTTGCGTGATTGTGTTTTTATCTCTAGTGTTTTATTCTACTACTTATAAATTGTTAAGAAACTTTGTATCTTGGGGAAAGTAAATTTGGTTTCAGTATTTAGTTGCCTTGTTTTCAGTCATTCATCTAAGTAGTTGCAGAGATTCATGAAAATTTAATAGCTAGAGTGGGCGACACTGTGGCAGACAATGGCCTTGTGAGTCTTGCACTACTGAGACTTCATTAGTCTTGGTAGAATTTCCAGGATGCAATCAATGGCAAAGAGAATCTTCCCAGTTAGGAAAGGTTGTGGTCAGACTGCGTCCAAGAAGAAACCAAGAGAGGAACAAGAGCTGGAAGATCAGCAAAGATAGAGAACGAGGAGAACTTTGTGTTGGAAGGCAAAGGTAGCAAAGTCAAGGGCCAAAAGGGCCAAGGAAATGTCGAGTCCAATCAAAAGGGCGATAAGAAGAAGAAAGATATGAGCAAGATCAAATGCTTCCATTGCCATCAATTCAAGCACTATGCTACTAAGTGTCCTAATCGAAAGAAGGGGTCTAATAAGGACCATGTGGCTACATCAGCTGAGGTAGATGCGTTCTCTTCTCAGTTTGAGAAAGACTACTCACTGATAGCTTGCATGGCAAGCTCAGTAGGTAGAAACATAAGGTACATTGATTATGGAGAATCCTTATGTTAAAATATAACGTACTTATGGTCAACATTTTTCATTCAAAACATGGAGAAGAAATCACCTACAAGTCGGCTCAATCACTTCTACAAGTTGGCTCCATAAAAGGTCATCATGTTGGCCCTACTAGGGCTAATTAGCCCTCATTTGACGCTTATTAATAAGTGATCATTGGCATCATTTCGTCCATCATCAAGCTCAACAATTCGGTTTGCAATTACAAGAGAATTCTGTGTCTTTCTGTTGATGTACAATTTTGCCTTGGGATGCATGCCAATAAATGTTGCTACCCAGATTTGCTTAAATGTATTCTTGTTGCTCTCCTTCACTTCCTCACTTCTCAGAAATTTTCTCTTTGCTCTCTCTTCTCTTTCTCTCAAATGCTCATGAAAGAATAAATGATATTTTTCCTCTTTTATTCTCCTTTTACTCTATAAATGACCTCTTGGGTTACCCTAAGATCTAATGGCTGAGATTCATTTAGATCTAGGGATGAGAATAAATGTGCATTTAATTCTCACTTTCTATTTTTTTAACTCACCCACTTAAATAAAGACCCACTTAGCCTTTTATTTCCTTAGTCACTTTTTCACTTTCCAATTCTTCATTGACTTTAATAAAGTCACTTTTAAATTAGAATGTAACTTTACCACTTATAAAGTCACTTTTAAATTAGAATGTAACTTTAACACTTATAAAGTCACTTTTAAATTAAATTGACTATACCACTTATAAAGTCACTTTAGGAGAAAAGTACAAATAAATTTGGACACTTTTCCCTAGGCCAAAGATCAAAGCCTTAGGGAACCACTTGTCCTCTGGTACACAAATTTTAACACTCTCTCTTATTGAGGAAGGTGTTCCTCACCACTCCCATCTTGTCTATGAAGTAGACATGCTTACCCGTGGTAAGACTTTGGTGAAAATGTCTGCTACCTACTCATTTGTGGAAATGTACTCAAGCTTGACAGCTCCCTTTTGGACATAGTCTCTAATGAAGTGATACTTGATCTCAATATGCTTTGACCTGTCATGAAAAACTGGATTCTCTGTGATTTTATGCAGCTCTGATTATCATAGTAAATTATTGAAGGTCTCAATTCCTGACCAAATAGACCAAACAACAGCTTGCGAAGCCATATGGCCTCACAACTAGCCAAACTAGCAGCCATATACTCTATCTCAGCTAAGCTCAATGCAACTAACTGTTGTTTCCGGCTGATCCACGACACAACTACCGAACCCAACCCAAAACAACACCCTCAAGTACTCTTCCTATTTGAAGCACAACCTGCACAATCTGAATCCGTGTACCCTGCCAGTCTCACTCCATCACCCTATCTATAATCCATACCAAAATACACATTCCCTTGCAAGTAACGAAGAATATGTTTTGCAACCACCCAGTGCACTCTCCTCGGCTCACACATGAACTGACTCGTAGTGTTAACTGCAAAACATATATATGGTCGAGTGTTGACCAAATACATCAAACAACCAATCAATTGTCTGTATAGAGTAGGATCCACCAACTCGGAATCAAAAGCATGAAGCTTCTTACAGTTAGTGATCATAGGTCTAGACATGGGTTTGTAGTCCTCCATGTTAAATCTGCTAAGAATATCCACAATGTACTTCCCTTGTCCTAGGAAGAAATGCCCCTCCTCTTGCCACACCTCCAATCCCAGAAAATAATGCATCAAGCTGATATCCTTCATCTCAAACTCTGAAGCAAGATCTCTCTTGTAGCCCTCAATGAGTCTCTCTGCAGCAGTGATGATCAAGTCATCAACATACAACACCAGAATGAGAGGCTTCTCACCCACCAAATGAAGTATAGGTTTGAATCAACCTCACTCTTCAGGCCATAGAGTGCCTTTTTCAATCTGCATACATGGGACTCCTTCCCATGCACCTCAAAGCCCTGCGACTACTCAATATAAATCTCCTCCTGAATGAAGCCATTGAGAAATGCGGTCTTCACATCCATCTGGTGGATCTTCCAACCCATCTCTACCGTAATCGATATAATGGAGCAAATAGATGTATACAGAGCTACGGGAGCGAAGGTCTCCTCATAGTCAACTCCCTCTACCTATGAGAACCCTCTCACCAGAAATCAAGCTTTGAACTTATCGATGCTACCATCTGCAGCATGCTTTATCTTGTAGAGCCATCTCGAAGTAACAATTGATTTACCTTCAGGACTTGACACTACCTTCCAAACATCGTTCTTCATAATAGAAGAATACTCCTCCATCATGGCCTCTCTCGAGACCTGCTAGCAGGCTGCCTCCTCATAACTAGAAGGCTCAGAGTCAACAATGCTTGTTACCAATGCCATGTAACTAAATAACCGCTTAGGTGGTTTACTCTCTCTAACCTGTCTCTTTGGCCTAGCAACTGATGTGGCCTAGCACAAGGTATCTTGAAGCCACTTGAGCTTCCTCTTCCTTGAGCATACTTCTCCCACCAGATTGTAAGAATCCTCATCACCATCAGAAGCCTAAACTCCTGAAGGCTTGCCAACTAAACTCATGCCTGAATTTGTGCCTGTAGATGCTGAAGTACCATGTGAACTGTCCATTAGTGGACTACCCTATGAACTGCTCTGCAAACTGGCTTGCATGCTGCCCGAAGAACCACCCACCTGACTCTGAGAGCCACTGCTTACTGATGGACTTGACACTATAATCGATGTACCTCCTGATTCCTGTGACTAACTCGATTGCTCCTGAGGGTCTGGTGACTCTAGATACTACTCTTGTGACCTCCTGAAATCTCTCTCCTCCTCGAACTTCACATCCTGCCTGACAAACACTTTCCTTTGCATAGGAATGTAAATCTGATAAGCTTTCGAGGTCTCGCTATAACCCACAAAGATACCCTTGTCTGCAATGGGCTCTAACTTGGTCCTGTTCTCCTTGGGGACATAGGAATATGTAAGGCACCCAAAGATACAAAAGTGCCCAACATCAGGCTTCTTCCCAGAAATATCCTCCTCCGGAGTCACATTCCCCAAGGCATGATGTGGACTCCTATTCTGCAAGTACACAGCAGTGTTTCAGACCTCTACCCACAAAAGTAAAGGTAACCCCTGATCATGAAGCATGGCTTTGGCAGCCCCTGCAATGGATCTGTTCTTCCTCTCCGCAACCCCATTCTGCTAGGGGTAGTAAGGAACTGTGAACTCCCTTCTAATGCCTGCCTCAAAACAAAAATCAACAAACTCACCAAGGGTATACTCCCCTCCATTGTCCGACCTAAGGACCTTGATCTTCCTACTTGTCTGGGTCTCCACAAAAGCTTTGAACTCTTGAAACCACTTGAAGGCCTCACTCTTGGTCTTCAAGAAATAAATCCAGGTCTTCCTGGATTGGTCATCAATGAATAAAACATAGTACTCATAACCACTCAAGGATACATGAGACATTCGACCACTCACATCGGTATGAATCAAGTCAATGATCCCAGTTACTCTGCTGTCACTACTAGGAAAAGGGAATTTGGCAAACTTCCCCATAACACATCCTCTGCATACATCAAGGTGATCAGAACTGAAATCTAGCACACCAGTGGTGATCCCCCACAATGTACTGAAGGCATCATGATACATGTGCTCCATCCTGTGGTGCCAAATCTCACACAACTCTAAACTGCTAGATCTGTTGTCAATCCTGTCTCGGGTGTTGCTACTCAATGCCATCAGGGGCTGGAATGAGAACTTGTACACCTTGGCATGGCACACACGAATCTCTCTAGCTGAAGAAGCTGGAGTTCCCCTAGGATATATAAGCACCTGCCCTCTCCTAAACAACACACCATACCCTTTGTCCTCAAGTGCTGAGATGGATATCAGGTTCTTCTTCATTCCAGACACATATAGAACATTTGACACTTTCAAAGGAGGTTTGGGTCCCCTATCAAATGTCAATGCTCCCACACCGACTGCTCTAACAATGTTGTCATCACCAAGTACTACCTCCATATCAGTATCACCCTCTGAGAGCTCTAAGAATTACTCTTTGACTCCTGTCATGTGGCGGGAAGCGCCACTGTCAACATACCAAATGCTAGAAGATGATCTACTAGTAGCGGGGAATGCACACTCCCTCTGAAACTGTATGGCAGGTGATCCTGCACTAGTGGCCTCACAAGCTATGAACCCAAACTCCTGATCAAAGCTCTCTAAGAAGCTCTCTATCTCTACAGAAGCTTCCATGGGTTTGTTTTTCCCTTTCTTGTTCTTCTTCTCCAGAAAGACAACAACATAGTGTCCCAACTTTTGACAATTCCAACATTTGACTTTGGAATATTCCTTCTCCTTGTTCTGTTGCTTGCCTTTACCTTTGCCTTTGCCTCCACTGTTGGAATTTTGCTTCTTTGCTCTACCCTTCTTGCTTCTTGCTAACAATGCCACATTGTCATCCTCCTCCACCTGTTTGGTTGCCAACTCATCTCTCACTGGAGTGATCTTTGTGAGGTATGTTGTAGCATTGTCAGTCTTAGCCATTTTAATGACCTTCAATTTCTCCTTTAAGACCATTTCTCTGTTTTCATTTGAGCTCTGGTAAAGACTGGTCAAGGTTGTCCACATCTCATGTGCATAAGTCTTTCCACTCACATGAGGAATGACATGATCTTTGATTCCTTCCAGAATCAATCTTTTTTCCTTAGCATTCTTTTCGTTAGACTCTATCCACTGTACAGGATCAACAGGTACTACTATTGGGAACTGTGTGGTATTTACCATAATGCCCCATACTTCTGCTTCCTCAAAGATGCTCTGGATTCTCTCCTTCCATGCATTGTAGTTGTTATGCCCATCCAACCTGTCTTCCACTCTCAAACCCAAAGACATGTTTCATTGTCCTACCAAATTGAAATTTTCAAATTTGTGGTAAAGGTTTATGTTTTTTGTGTAAAAATCAGCTTGTTTTAATTTTCGCTTTGTTGTCCCAAACTACACTTTTCAGCCAACCAAGCTTTGATACTATGAAGAAATTTCAACCCCCACTCTGTTTATCGATTTTCCTTATCACTCCATGCATTTAGTTTTAAATCCAAGCATGATAAAAATTCTAAAATCTGAAAATGACAATATTTTCTAAAAACAAAAATTTAGAGATTTCACAACTGCTGAAATTGCAGAAATAAAACACAACAAAATTATGACAGCCCCACACTAAAAATAACACAGTGAGTTTTGGTCAATGTGACCCTGGAAAAACCCGCTACAACTCTTGGGGAAAACGAGTTGAAGAGCTCTTATTCATTTCTGAAAATGCTTTTACAGAGAAACTGAAATACACAGTAAAAATTCAAGCAACCACAAATTACAACTTATCTCGATTTCTGTGCTTGAACTCCACCTCGAAAATCGTGCCAATCAGCAAATAGCCAAAACAGAAATTTTTTTCAGCAATAAAACAACATTAAAATGATGTACAACCTACCTCAAAAAACATGCCCATAACTTGTTGTACAGATTGTACAGATCATATGAATTTCAACAGTATGACTGCCTTGAAATTTGTGCCCTTGTTGTTGTCCCTCTTCCTCGATTTCTATGCCTTTCTTATGCTGTACAGTTTTGCCTTGGGATGCGTGCCAATAAATGTTGTTGCCCAAATTCGCTGAAACGTATTCTTGCTGCTCTCCTTCACTTCCTCACAACTCAGAAATTTTTTCTTTGCTCTCTCCTCTTTCTCTCAAATGCTCATGAAATAATGAATGATCTTTTTCCTCTTCTCTTCTCCTTTTACTCTCTAAATGACCTCTTGGGTTACCCTAAGGTCTAATGGTTGAGATTCATTTAGATCTAGGGATGAGAATAAATGTGCATTTAATTCTCACTTTCTATTTTTTTAACTCACCCAATTAATCCCACTTAGCCTTTTATTTCCATAGTCACTTTTTCACTTTCTAATTCTTCATTGACTTTAATAAAGTCACCTTTAAATTAAAATGTAACTTTAACACTTATAAAGTCACTTTTAAATTAGAATGTAACTTTACCACTTATAAAATCACTTTTAAATTAAATTGACTTTACCACTTATAAAGTCACTTTAAGAGAAAAGTACAAGTAAATTTGGACACTCTTCCCTAGGCCAAAGATCAAAGCCTTAGGGAACCACTTGTCCTCTGGTACCCAAATTTTAACAAAATCTACTTCAAGAAAGTATTCTTCCTCTCATAGAAGACCTCCTCCTCCCTCTCCAGATGGAAGAGATAGAAGAGATACAAGAGATAAAAGAGATTTGTCAAATATTCAATGTTTTCATTGTCAAGCTTATGGTCATTATCAAACTCAGTGTCCTTGAAGGAATCAAAGAGATAACTATGAAAGGGATGATGATCATAAAAGAAGTAAAATACATCATGCATTTGTTGCTGATCTAGATGAACCATCTTCAAAGAGGCATAGAAGAAGTGAATCTGAATATGAACACTCATTTATTTGTGCTCTTACAAGTTCTATTGAAAATCATGAATTTTGGCTTGTTGCCAGCGATGCCTCTAGGCACATGACTGGAAATTGTGATTATTTATCTGAACTACTTGAAAAAAAAGTTCTCTCGAAAGGTCGAGCTTGGAGACAATGGAAAATATGAAGTCAAGGGCATTGGTGTGTCATCTTTTCAATTGGAATTCGGAGGTAATGTATCCATTAACAATATTTTATATGTTCTTGGTTTAAAGAAAAATTTGTTGTCCATATCTTCTCTTGAAGACAAAGGGTATAGAGTTGCTTTTATTGATGGACAAGTCTTTGTATGGAAGAAAAATTCATCTTTGAATCTGCTAAAGTTATTGGGGTACGAATTGGAGCACTATAACGTCTCCTTCATCATTCATTCCAAGCTCTCTTCCACAACACTACAGAACTTAGTGAAGTTCGGCATAGAAGGTACGCACATATCCACTACAAGGATTTGTGAAGATTGAAAGATTTTGTTAAGGGTGTAATTGAACTTAACACTGATCATGATGGAGTATGCGAAAGATGTGCTCTTAGGAAACACGTTAAAGGAAGATGCACTAGCAATGATAGTAGATCCAATGGAATATTGGATCTTATAAATTTTGATGTTTGTGGGCCCATGATTGACAAAACTTTGGGTGGATGTTTATATTATGTATTTTTTATTGATGATTATTCTCACAAAATCTGGATCTATCTTCTCAAGACCAAGTCTATAAAATCCACGAAATTTTGATATGCTAATATGAGCAATCTAAATTAAAATTTATTCTCACAAGCTCCACGCACAAACTCATGCTCACCAAAATAATGATTAAACTTGTGCCTTCGTTCCTCCTTTTAAAGGCAATTCGAATGGTTAAAATTAGTGAGTTTCTAATTAAGGAGTTTGGTTTTTTGAATGATTGAGTTAGCATGAGTTAACTATTCATGCAACTCGTCCTACCACTTGAAAACCAATCACTTGTGTTTTTCCTCAATCAACTCACACTAGACAATAAAAAACGTGACTTTCATTTTCAACACATCAATTAATTGCAACCTAACTCATCCTAATTTTTAGGGACATTCCTAAATTTTAGGAACTCGTTCTAATTTATAGGGAATCTCCAAATTTTTAGGAACTTGAGCATGCACAAGAAGGAATTTAAATTTGACTCCTTGAATTAAGGCACAAATCAAGGAATCACTTTCTCGCTACTATTTCCAACACTCCCTCTTAGTGAGGAAGGTGTTCCTGGAAGAACCTTGTCCATCTGGATCTGTCTCCAACACTACCATGTTCTCTATTGCTGCAGTTGCTCCCTCTGAACTAGAAGACTTCTCTGCTTTCTTCTGTGGAACCTGCTTTGAAGACTTGTTCTTTCCCACCATGCTCTGCAAGTCCACCTCTTTAGTCATCAATGCCATGTACCCTATGTACCTTTCTGTTTGCTTCTTGATGCTAGGAGACTCAACTCTTTCTAACCTCCCTTAACCAAATCCTCTTCCCACTTAGCTCGAACTCTCGCTACACTGGAAGTCTTTGACCTATGGTCATCGTCATCATCCTGCTGGTCAGCCCAACTGCCAACTAGCTTAGACTGAAACTGAGATATTGGGTCAGTGTCCATCTTGGGAACTCTATCCTACTCTCACTCGACCACCACTTCTCTACTCTAAGCACTCCCTACCTTGTTTCTCAAGGCTGCACCTATCTCGACCTGCAACGTGTAGAGATTCTTCACCGTCACAACTATCTATTTCTTACATCTAGAAGCTAAGTGTTGGAGGTACACTTTATCTCTGTTGAAGATGATATCACATCCCTTGTCCTCGAGGGTAGCTACTAGAACAATATTTTGCCTCAATTCCTGGAACATAAGGGACATCTATAAGATGAAGAGGATTACCTGACTCCCTCTGAAAAAGTGACAGTACCAACTCTTCTAGTTGCATACTAACCATCATCTCCTAGCTCAATCTGAAACTGCATGCATGGTTATGGGGGAACACCCCCCTTCAAACCCACTCCGCTCGAGAGCAGGCTGGGAGCAAATCTCGAGAGCGCGCTACCTACAAAAAAAAATTGATCCCTGGTTTTTCGGGAGCAGTTGGGGGGTGTTCGTTCCCTGACCGCCCTCGTTCGCTCCAAAATCGAATTTTTTTAAGGCGAGAGCGATCACTCGCGCCTTAAAAAATTCTCTCTCCATGTGCGAATTTCACGAGCCGCGCTGCAGGAAAGGGAGGGAAAGGAAGGGCCAAAAAAATAAAAGGCCCTCCTCCCCTCCCATTATTCACCATTTGCATTAAGAGAGAGAGCAAGAGAGGGCTTGTGGAATTGGAGCTTGAGTTGAGGAGGAAGATTGAGAGAGATTTAGAGGATTGCTTGGGAGCTTGAGGAGCTTGCAAGGGAGATTGGAGCTTGGGATTAAAGGCTAAAGAGGTAGGATCTTTGCTATAATCTAGCAATTGTATTTTTTATATGTTCATTGTTAAATGAAAATGTTCTCTTCTCTCTTTCCCATTCCCATTCTATTGCAAGCAAGAAGCTATAACTCCACCAAAGTTCAAAACTTCAAACATCATGGTTATTTGGCTTGGAATTCTCTTGATGTTGGTTCCTTTTTTTGTTATTATGGTGTTGGAGAGTAGAAGGAGGAGGGTTGATCATGATGAAGAGGATGAAGAAGTGGGTAGTGGTGGATTTGAAAATCTTGGAGAGGAGGAGTACCTTGGTGAAGAGGAAGAGAAGAGTGGAGATGATGAGGGCAAAAAAACAAAAGCAGACCAAACCCAATGTGGAAATATGTTTCTAGGCCTGAAGCAGGGAAAGGGGGTGGAACCACTAAATTTACATCCCTCAATTGCAAAAACACTTACACAAGTTCATACACCCGTGCCAGAAAGCACCTTTGTGGGAAAATTCCATGGGATGGAGGTAAACAAGTAGGAATCAAAACTTGTGTAAATGTGACAACACAACAAAGAGCCAAATACATAAGGGAAGAGGAGGAAGCCCAATATAAATCTAAATGATCAAAGGGTGACTTTGAATATGATAGCCCACAATCACATAGACAAAGAACTCCATCAACATCCTCCTGTGGCAGTGGAGATGGAGGCATATGAACAAACATCCCTTTAAGGCGTAGAACCATATAAAATTTCCTTGACGAAGTGTGTAGGAATGATGTGGATTCAAAAAAATTATGGTTTCTCTATGCATGTGGAATACCATTCAATGTTCTTCGCTCACCTTATTGGCATGAAATGGTTTCTGCCATTAGTGATGCCCCCAAAGGATACAAGAGCCCTGGGTATGATAGGGCTAGAACCGTGGTGCAATCTTCCTTTTAGCATATGATTACTCGGAAAAGTTCAAGACCACCATAAACATTACAGAACCATTACTTCAAACAATTGAACATATTGGCCCATACAATTTCATCCAAGTCATCACTAATAATGCTTCTAATTGTAAGGCAACATGAGTAATTCTTGAAGATATATACCGAACATATTTTGGTCTAGGTGTTTGGTTCACACAATGAACCTTTTGATGCATGATATTATTAAGAAAAAACACCCTTAATACAAATGGATTGGTGATTTGCACAAGAGAGGCAAGAGAATGATAAAATTTATTACCAATCATAGCAATACCCATGGGCTTTTTCGCAGCCACTCAAGTATGGAGTTGTTGAAGATTGCAAAAACTAGATTTTCTAGTTATTACCTCACCTTTAGGTGTCTTTTGAAGGTAAGATAGTTATTGGCTAGCATGGTATTGTTGAGGGCCCTGAAATCGGGTCAACAAGAAGGGGGATACCCACCCGGTCGGGAACCTGGTTGGCGGCTCCGTGCCCGTTTGGTGTAGCGGGTCCGACTGGGGATAACGGGACCAGTTTCCCGATCTAAGGAGATGTGTGTGTGTGTAGGGTTTGATTATGCTGTTTCTTGAGAACTTTTGAGAACTAATTTAAATCTAACTCATAATTTGACTATAAGCTGCTGAAATCTAATGAAAACAACATGTGCAATCTATGCTAACCCGGGGTATATCTTTTCCATCATGCGATCTAAAAAGATTTCATATAATAACTGGTAATGAAGATTATTCATCTACTATAAGAATATAAACCATTTAAGATAAACCATTTTGCATAAGAAGTTAAACAGGACAGTTGTGGACTGCATATCGCATGATAAATCATTCATATGTCAAGCATGAACAAATGACTCCATCGTACAAAAGTGCCAAATGGTAACCACACATTTATACATTAACATATAAATAACATTCAGCTGTATATCACTTTAAGCAAATAAGTAGAAATTCATCAAGAGATAAAAGTACCATTTATGACTGATTTTTACTCACAAACTTCAAGCAATAATGATTTACTTCTACTTACTTCTAACACCTACTAAGAGTATAGAAATGCAACATCAGTAGCAGACATTAAGATGCAAATATAAATAAATCCAATCCTTCCATTCATCGAAACCTCCTCTGAGGTGCAGAAATGCATGTTCTGAGGACAAGTTTTGACAAATTTCTGGACCCTTCTCCAATGCAATGAGAAGGGTTAAAATACTATGTCCTAATTCTAATAATAGTATTATTACAAAATTAAGGATTCGGTTTTCAAACGACCATCCTTTTTCTAATATAACTTAAAACAAAAAGAAACAACATTCTAAATAAAACTACTTGTGGATTTGGTTTTTGAAGTTGCATGTTTCTAACATAGGCTTGAGAAGAGTCGGCTGGTTAATTTCCGTTCTGAGCTGGGCTGCGAAAACGGCATCTATAAGAGCTGGCGCTACCTTCTTGGCTGCGTTCATGATACACTTTACCGTCATCCATTGGCTATGTGGTTTAACCAGGTACATCCAATAATTTTCCCAATTCAGTCTAGCCAGTGCTTGGATAGCTTTCCCTTTTGCTTGTGCCTTTTGCCTCCATTCTATCTCCAGTTGCAACTTGTTTGGTAGGTATCCCGGGGTGGTCTCTGAAATCAAATTGGCCCTGTGTAAATTTTCATTTACACAGTCGATAAGAATACTTGCCTATGTCGCCGCTGTCTCTGCTGCTTGCTCTGCCTGCGTGATCTGCTCGTCCCATTTATTAAAGAGCATTTCTTTATGATTATCATTAATTCTAGGTGCTCCTGCTCTTTTTCCCTCCTCATCGTCTTGCCAAGTCAGATACTCTGTAACCCTCTTGTCGTTCTGATCATATTCGCTTCGCAATTCCACCACCTGACTGGTGATTTTGTCGCTTAGCTCACAGAAGTGCCTCCACTGTGATATTTTATGCCCCAATTCTTCTTGTTGCTGCAGTAGTTGTTCATTCAAGCCGATGGACTCTGAAATAAACTCTGCAAGCTTAGGTTCATCTTTGTGCATTTCTTGCTCCGTCTGCAGTTGTTTCTCTTTTTCTTCAAGACTCTTTTGGTAGCCTATTTGCATCTGTTGGAAGTCTTCTTGGAGCTTTTCGAGCTGTCTGGAACCTTCATTGTTTGCGTTGGCTTGCTGTAACTGTTGTTGTAGTAGTTGTATGTGATTTTCTTGTTCCTTTAAGAGCTGCTGAACTTCAGAGGCCTTGTCAATAGTTGCAGAAGCATATGCTCCTGCAATTTGAGACAGCTTCATAAGATTTTCTGTTGGGTTATTATTTGGGTCTTTCCACAAGACGTCTAAATGTTCAGTGTCTTGAGACAGTGCATTTTCGAGCTTTCTTTTCTTTCTCTGTCTTCTCACAACTGCTTTGTGCTGGGGACTATAGAACACATCTAGTGGGGGAATTTCTTCTATGTTAAGTAGAAGTTCTGAGGATGGAGTGATGGAGAGGTCTTCTGCTTTTGTGGTAACGCTTACTATGGTTGGAGCAACTTCTTGCACCTCCTGTGTATTGTTTACAGACGTCTTTGGGACTTGCCCTTCGAGGTTGATTAATTCATTGAAGGACTCCCACTCTTTATCTAGTTCTGTTGTGACAAGAGGAGCTTCAATAACCAGAGGGGGAACATCTCTTGGTGGTGAGGTGATAACTTGTTGCTGAGACATTACACTTGACCGAGATGTATCTTTGACTGCTTCTTCGTTAATTCCTTTGTCATGCACAGACTCTTCAGGGTGTTCGGAACCTTCTTGCGCGGCGTTGGACTTAGATCTGGAAGTGCTGGAGTTCTCACTGAGGCTGATGCTCGGAGTTGGCTCTCTAGTAGGTATTCACAGCCTTTCTAGTGGAATGCTAGCCAACCTTCTATCTCTATATGACGTGAATTTCTGGAGGTCACCTGGAGATAACCTTGACTGAGCTTCTCGCAAAATTTCTTTGAGGGAGCTCTTACCCTGAAAGAGATCGTCAAACAAATCTTTGTGTCCGAAGAACACTCTTATCTTGACGTTCGTAGTAAACTCTTGGGCAACTTTATTTGGGTCGAATGGCCTCACCGGGAATTTATATAATTGAAGGCACGTCACGTTTTCCACCTCACCAAAAGCGTGTCCTACATCGAATAAAGAGAAGGCCCCACAATTGACGGGAAATTGAGGCCAAATGGCCTTTTTCTTATCTTTTAATTCTTTGGTTAAGCCGCCTTCAGAGCAAGTTTGATAAGCGATTTCTCGAGCCAAAAGTTTATCTGGGACATACAAGGGTAGGACATGTGGAGGTACAGTGCTTCAATAAACTCGAATGTAAGTAAACCATTCTTCCCCAAACCATCTTGCGATGGGGATGATGTCTGCCTCGGCTTCGGGAGAGCACCTTGGGGGGTCCTTATCATATATCATTCTATATATGGGCAATATAAGCCCATGGCAAATCTGGTAAAAATGAGGGGCAAACTGGGAATCCCACAAGACTTTGTGATAGACATGAATAGGCAACGGGTCTTGGGTAGTCCATTTCCATCCCATAATGGGGAAATTAGATACAAGGCAAACAAAATCCATAACATAGGCAGCCAAATAGAAAGGAGGATAGACCCTTTGAGAAAAGGATCTTTTGGACCTGTAACTAACCACAGCCGTATATAGAGTATCAGAAAGAATTTTAGCCCAATCTACTATATCAGCATTTGTGGCAGCGTCAATTAATGGCAGCCACTCAGATGAAAACTTGTTGATATCGGGCATACCAAACAACCTACACAACATGGCTGCAGCAAAACAATATGGAGAAGTAAGGGAACCAGTGCTGTACATACCGTTCTTATCCTTCTTTAACGGCTAATATCTTTTAGACCATTCTTTAGTGGTGTCTGATAGATCTGGATTCTCCATTGCGAACTTCTTAACAAATTGTGCATTATAGGTCGCTTGCGGTTCGGGCAGATGGTACATTAGCTTCAGATCTTGGGCGGCGAAGGATCCCACGAGCCCATGTCCCTGAATCTTGAATTGTCTGTTGTTTAATTCTGCATCATCCAGAATCCACTTGACCATATCTATGTATGGTAGAATCTTAGGTCTTGCCGCTATTCTGTGAAGGAATGAACATGCTAGGTCTTCTAGGGATGCTTCAGAGGAGCGTGGTGCACCTGCAACGGCAGTCACCTTCATTATTCTCGGCTTCTCCTCTTCTAATAGCCTGTACATGCCTTCCCATGTGGAGATTCCTGCATCTCGGTTGCAGGCTGTATTTGTGTATAGGGGCGCCATCTCCTTGGTCTTCTCTCTTGCTTCGGAGCTTTGAGCTTTTTTCTTCTTTCCCATTTTTACTTTGTGTTTCTTTCTGAGTCGTCTTTGCACTTTGTTCCTGCAGATTACAAGTGAAATGGAATGTCCGATCAGAAAGGTGATGGGAGAGTTTTAAATGCAAGAGATAAATCAATTACGCCACCTTACGTGAAGCAAATATCCAACAAGGCACGCGTCTTTAATCCTCTTAATGACTGACAACCAATTCATTTACTAATATTAAAAGCGCATGATTTCAGGTCATGTTATGGTAAGTGGCTTTTCCTTTGAAAGGCGCGCCCGAAGGATTCGTACTAAGGTGATTTTATGATTTGCTGACATACCCTCGCATGTCGCACGATCGCAATATCGCATATCATAAAACTTAGTGCTTTCCAAACCTCGTCTGGCTTGTTTCTGCGCTATGCGATCTAGCGATCACAATATCGCAGATCGGCGAATTTCTTGGCTTTTCGCTATGGACATTAGTATGGTGTGATGCGATGTCGTTATTAATCATGAGGGTGGCGCGTATTTTGATTTTAGAAGAGTAAAGGAGATGTTTCCTATCTTTTTGCATACACGACTTTAAAAGACCTATCATCTACCATAGAAAAATATCTAAGATGCCTTTTCTAAATTATGATTTGTAACTTCAAAAAGAAAGTCTAGCTTTTCCTAAAATTTTTATCTAAGGGTCCCCATTCATTTGGTATCATGATTTGATACTAAATGAATAAAAAAGGGGGGGGGGGGGGGGGGGGGGGGGGGGGGGGGTTGTTGCTGGCCACAACAGGTATCAAGTCAACACTGGCAGGTATTAAAGGACAGGGCTCCAACCACTGTTGACAAGCAAGGTTTTGAACAAGTGAAGGGCACTACTCTTGATGGTATGTTTTGGGCACATGTGAGGGAAGTTTTGCAATTCTCCAAGCCCATTTATAACATGATTTTTTTTGTTAATAAAGATGCACCAGTGATTGGCAAGGTGTATGAGAATATGGATAACATGTTGGGACAAATAAAAGATATTGTTCAAGAAAAAGATCCCAACTTGTATGATATTATTTAGAAATGTGTGTGTGCGAGGTCGAATAACTTAATGTTCCACTACATGCCTTGGCATATATCCTTATGCCAAAATACTACTATCCAACTTGGTTGGGAAAACTTGCACCTGGGGGTGAGGTTAGGGTCAAACCCCATACAAATCCAGAAGTACAAGGGGGATATATGAAAGCATTAGACAAGTTGGTCCCTGACAGGGAGGAGTGCGCTAATCTGTGTCTTAAATTAGGCAGATACTTCACTAGCACTGAAGTGTTTGGTTCTTTGCATGCAATGTTAGATAGGGACAAATTTGATGTTATCACATGGTGGGACACATATGGTAGGCATGGACTTTTGCCAAAATTGGCAGAAAAAGTGCTCTCACGGGTTGTAAATACTTCTTCTGCACAGAGGTGTTGGAGCACCTACATCTTCATCCATAATGTGAGAAGAAACGGAGTCAATGAAAACCAGACAAAAAGCTTGGTTTATGTGCACTACAACTTGAGGTTGTTGAGTCATTATTGTGATCAAGCTCGTGAGGATACATCATATACAACTTGGGACAGCAACCCAGAGGAAGATAATTTGGAGGATAGTTCTCTACATCTAGAAGAATTGCAAACAAAACTTTTGAAAGATGATGATGAAGCATCACCAGCCATGCCACCCCCACCATCCAGTAGCAGTGCTCAAGTTCCAACATCTTTGTCTTTACTGTCGCCACCTCATCAACATCCTCACATGGACGGCATGTGGCTTTGGTTTTGGTCATCCAACTATGCAGGAGGAGACTCCCAATAGTAGTAGACCACCACAACCTTCTCAGAAATTAGAAATTTCTCGTGGCGGCAAGAGGAAGCTGTAGATAATAGATTTACTTGTCTTTTCTGGTTTCTAGAAGTTTTTATAATTGTTGACTCTTTCATGTTTATTATGATAATTTTTGTAAACAATATATGACAATTTAAGTTTGAAGTTGGAACTGGGCAGTTATAACTCATTGGTAATTAATTATGAATATATTATATGATGCTTCATGAAAGTTGAAACATTTCATTTCAAGTTAGATATTCTTTGTTGTAATGGTTAAAAGTACAACTTTAGTGATCAATGTTGATAAATGTTATATATTGAATTTTTAAAGCTTGAAACTTTAAGATTGATGAATCATGAGACTCAATATGTTGTATGTTATGTAGTTGTGGACGTGGTTGATGAGGATTATAACTTCTAGATGATTGATGTTATATGGTTCAATGAATGTTTTTATGTTTTTTATATCTAATTCATCATTCTACATGTTTTTGTTGATATATGCATCAAGATATATAAAAATATATATTATATAAAAATTTGCTCCTGATTCACTCCCAAACTGGGAGCATTTGAAAATGTTGCTCCCTGCCCCTGCTCACCGCTTTTGCTCCCGCTCCCAAGTAACCTTGACTGCATGTCCTCCTCCTTTAAGTTGTTGAAACTATTCTTGTTCTCGATCATGTGGAAGGATGTTCCTTCAACACATCTAGCAGGTACTTCGCCTCCTCTTTTGTTGGTCAATGCAACTTATGCTACTTCAGAATGACTGCATCTCCAGCTGTCAAATCTGCCACTATCAATCTCTCTTGGCTACTCCAAGAAGACTGAACATATGCTACTCAAACTATCTGCCCTCCAGTTGATCATTAGTCCATCAATGAGTCAACACATAGGGTCTTCATCAACTGCCCACTTGCTGCTCCTTAGTCCTTCAAGAACACAACACTTTGGGACTTCACACAATCTGCCCACTAGCACTGATATGGCTACTCCATCATCATTGCTCTTATGGACTTCTAGAACTACCCTCTTATCAACCATATGCCTTCTTTCATTAGCTGAACTATGGCTCCCATTTGAATCTGCCTCCTAACAGCCCATGACTTCTTCCATGAACATTGTACTTGAGGTCTTATGAGGTGATCGGTTTTATTCATTGCTCTGATACCATGTAGAAAATCCACAAAATTATGATCCACACACATATTCGTGCTTCCTATTGTTTGGTATCACCAACTCGTGCTCACCAAAACAATGATTAAACTTGTGCCTTCATTCCTCCTTTTAAAGGCAATTTGAATGGTTAAAATTAGTGAGTTTCTAATTAAGGAGTTTGCTTTTGTGATTGATTGAGTTAGCATGAGCTAATTGTTCATGCAACTCGTCCTATTTCTAGTCAACCACTTGAAAATCAATCACTTGTGTTTTTCCTCAATCAACTCACACTAGAAAATCAAAAACTCGACTTTCAATTTCAACACATCAATTAACTGCAACCTAACTCGTCCCTATGTTTTAGGGACATTCCTAAATTTTAGGAACTCATCCTAATTTTTAGGAACTCGAGCATGCACAAGAAGGAACTCGAATTTGACTCCTTGAATTAAGGCACAAATCAAGGAATCACTTTCTCGCTACTATTTTCAACACCAAGGATCAAGTGATTGAAAAGTTTCGTGAATTCAAAGCATAGGTTGAAAATGCTACAAGAAGAAGGATCAAGACTCTAAGGTCCCACATGGTGGGGAGTATGTATCAAATGAATTAATTGATTTCTACAGGGATGTTGGAATTAAGAGGGAGATAATAGTATCCTACTACCCCAAACAAAATGGAACTGCAGAAAGAAAGAATAGAACTATAATGGAAGTTGTCAAAGCTATGCCACATGATCAAGAATTGCCAATGTTTCTTTGGGGTGAAGCTGAAAGGATTGCTATCTACGTTCAAAATAGGTGCCCACATCGAATGTTGGACTATAACACTCCTGAAGAAGTCTTTACAGGTGAAAGACCAAATGTTGAACATTAAAGAATCTTTGGTTGTCCAATTTTTGTTCATGCACCCAAAGAGAAAAGGACAAAGTTGGAACCATCCAGAAGAAAGGGGAATTTTGTTGGATATAGTGAGAATTCAAAGGGCTTTAGGGTCTATATTCCAGGGCAACGATATATTGAGACCTGCAAGGATGTTATATTTGATGAGGATGTTGTATTCTAGAAATCCAAGGGTTCACACTTGGAATCTGATGATGAAGTACAAACTGCTCAAAGAATGTGGAACCAAAGCCCCAGGAGCTGTATCTATGAATGAAGACTCCCATGTAGAAGACATTGATCAGTGAACTTGTTGAATCTACAAAAGCTCCAATTGTTGAGACAAGAAAGAGACCTGCCAGGTTAAAGAAAACATTGAAGGAAGTTGAAGATCATGTTGTTGCTCGTGGGACTTTCAGGGAAAGCAAGAAGCCAAAGAAGTACTCTAGTTATACAGCCTTGATGTGCAAGATCATTGAATCTGAGCCATCCTCCTATGAAGACGTTGAAGAGAAAGTATGGAAAGATGCGATGATTGAAGAATATCAATCTATATTGAAGAACGATGTTTGGGAGATCATGCCTAGACCTGAAGGGAAATCCGTTGTATCTTCAAAATGGATCTACAAGATAAAACATGTTGCTGATGGAAGTGTGGAAAAATACAAGGCTAGATTCGTGGCTCGTGGATTCTCCCAAAAAGAGGGAGAGGATTATGAAGATGCATTTGCTCCTGTTGCCAGGTATGCATCTATTAGATCTATTATTGCTCTTGCATCTATTGCAGGTTGGAAGTTGCATCAAATGGATGTCAAAACAACCTTTCTGAATGGGGTCATTGAAGAAGAGGTCTACATTGAACAACCTCAAGGTTTTGAGGTCCATAATAGAGAGACTCATATTTTCAAATTTAAGAAGGCCTTATATGGGTTGAAGCAGGCCCTCGTGCATAGTACTCCCATATTGATGGTTATCTATTGAGTTTGGGCTTCAAGAAGAGTGATGCTGATCTGAATCTATATTTCAAAGTTGTTGATGGTGAACCCCTGATATTATTATTATATGTAGACGATTTGTTTCTAACAGGTGCCGAAGTATTTGTTTCAATGCAAGAGGGAGTTGGTTTTTGAATTTGAAATGAAGGACGTTGGCCTCATGCATTACTATTTGAGATTGGAAATTTGGCAAAAAACCGAGGGGATCTTTGTGGCCCAAGGCAAGTACATTGTTTCAATTCTTCAAAAATTTGGCATGATGGACTGCAAGTTGATGGACACTCCTATGTTGATAAATTTGAAGAAGATATGGGATAGTGACCCAGAGTTGTTAGATCCTGCTATATATCGGAGATTGATTGGCTCGTTGAACTACTTGTGAATACCAAGCCAGATATTTGTTATGCATTTAATACATTGAGTCAATTCTTGGTGGATCCTCGTCGTGTACACTGGGTTGTAGCAAAACACATATTGAGGTACCATTGAGTATGGTTTGATGTATGCTTCTAATGGTGAATGGCAACTATATGGTTTCACTGATGCAGATTGGGTTGGTAGCTCTAATTCTCTAGTTTCACGTTGAACGCAACTCGGTCAACCTGTCCCAAACTCCTTGAAAATTGTGCCAATAAATGTGGCCTTCAAAAATCGGATGTATGCCCACAAGAACAAAGTCAACATTAGTAAAAAGCACCCAAGCCAATGTTGGTCAAAAGCACCCAAGTCAACGCTGGTCAAAAGCACCCAAGTCAACACAGTTTTGTTTTCTTGAAATTTTCGGCCAACAAACAAACCCATAAATTCGTACTTCTTTCACATGTGCGAAGTAGAACACTGCCTCCAAGCTGTACAAACCAATCAAGAAAGGAGAGAGAGAGATATGTGATGAGATGAGTGATGTCGAAATGAGAGAGATCATTCCTATTTATACACTTTATTGAGGGTGAGGATACACATTTATTGGGCTTCACGAGCCTACATTTGACTGAGGCTGACCTTGACAATTTGTGCATGAGAGAGAATAAATTCAAAATTCCTTTTTTTTGTCAGAATGAGATGATCTTTATATCAAAATTGGACCTATCGAAAAGAGGAATCCAATGAAATAATAATCTTCATCATATAAGTTGTCCTAAGGTGGAATTTTGTCCTAGTTGCCAATTTTAACAACTACCACAATGCACATTCAACCAGCATGTTGTGTGCAATGGGTGCACACTTGGCAAGTATACCAAGTCATCTTTTCAAGGCCGAGATAGCAAAGACAAAGGGATTTTGGAGCTAGTAAATTTAGATGTATAAGAGCCCTTATCTTCTCCACCACTCATGAGAAATAGGTATTGTCACTTTCATAGATGACTATTCTCAGAAAACATGGATCTTCTTTATGAAGGAGGAGGAGGTCTTCTCCAAGTTCATGGAGTTTAAGGCCTTGGTAGAAAACCAACCCAGGGAAAAGATGAAAGCATTGAGTGACAATGGTGTGGAATATGTCTCCAATGCCTTCAAGGACGTCTGTGCTAAAGAGGGCATTAGGAGAGAGCTTACAACACCCCATAACCCTCAGGAAGAATGGGGTAGTTGAGAGGAAGAACCACATCATAGTTGGAGCAACCAAGGCCATGTTGCATGACCAGCTGATACCCATGTTCTAGTGGGCAGAGGCATGCAATACTGTAATATTTCTACAAAACAAGGTTCCACATAGAGTGCTTGAACAAGTTACACTGGAGGAGGCTTTCACGTGAAAGAAGCCTGATGTTTCTCACTTCTGCATCTTTGGGACAAAAGTTTACTTCCATGTGTCCAAAGAGAGCAGGAAAAAGCTGGAACCCATAGCTTAAAAGAGATTTTTCTTGGGTTACAGTGAGACATCTCAGGCATGCAGGGTATATATACCATTGCTCAAGAAGATAGTTATCAGGAGAGATGTGAGGTTCGAGGAGGACAGGGATTTGAGGGAATCAGAGCAAGAGCAAGTTTAAGTACTTGAGGAGGAGCTACTCACTCCCAAGTAGAAGCCTCAGTGAGTACCACACATTGAGTCTCAGCCAGGTAGCAAGCAAGTCGCCCAACAAAATGACTAGGAGTCATAGTAGGATGAGGAGGAGATACCAGGATGAGTGGAGGCAACCACTCAGTTAATGACTCCCACCACAGGGAGGAAGAGATCTAAGTGGGTCGAGAGGTTAATTCAGGAGGCCTACTAGCTCTATGTTCAAGCAGAGAAAGCAACCACGGAGGTACAACGAATATATGGCAACAATTACTGAGTTGCTAGACATAAAGCCTTCTTGTTATGAGGAGGAAGCCTCTCAGCAAGTTTGGCGAAATTCCATGGTGAAGGAATATTCCTCCATCATGAAGGATGATGTCTGGGAGATTATGCCATTGCCAAAAGGCAAATCAGTAGTAGGCTCACACTAGGTGTATAAGGTGAAGCATGGAGTAGATAGGAATGTGGAGAAGTACAAGGCCAAGTTTGTGGTCAAGGGCTTCTCGCAGGTTGAGGACATTGACTATGAGGAGACATTCGCTCCAGTGGCACGATATTCATCCAGCAAGATGATTCTGGCACTTACAACTCAGATGGGGTGGAAGATCTACCAGATGGACATGAAGACGGAATTCCTTGATAGGATGGTTGAGGAAGAGGTTTGTATGGAGCAACCAAAGGGGTTTGAGACCTTCGGCAAAGACACTCGAGCATGTTCGTTGAAGAGAGCTCTTTATGAGCACAAGCAAGCTCCAAGAACATGGTACACTCGTAGTGATAGCTACCTTCAGGGATTGGGCTTCACTAAGAGTGAGGCGGATGCCAACCTGTATTGCATCACAGTTGGAGGACTTTCGCTGATTCTAGTGCTCTATGTTTACGATATTATTTTGACTAGAGCAAACACCTTGATTCAGGATTGCAAGGCAGGCCTTGCAAGGGAGTTTGAGATGAAGGATATAGGGCTTATGCACTATTTCCTCGGGCTGGAGGTATGGCAGGGTGATTGGGAAATCTTCTTTGGGCAAGGGAAGTACAATATAGAGATCCTCAAGAGGTTTCATATGCAAGATTGCAAGCCCATGACCACACCTCTAGTCACAAAATGGAGGAAGGTGGACGCTAGCAAAGTAAAGCAAGTATATGCTACATTGTACAGGTAGCTCATCAAGTCGTTGATGTGCTTAGTCAACACATGGCCTGACATATGTTTTGCAGTGAACCAGTTGAAACAGTTCATGATGGATCCTACGAGAGTTCATTGGCTTGCTACAAAGCATGTTTTGAGGTATCTCAGACGCATGGCAGATTATGGATTATGGTACAGATAGGTTGATGTAGTGAGACTTTAGGGCTTCACTGATGCAAATCAGGCAGGGAGTTGAACAAATCAGAAGAGTACTTCAGGTTGTGTCTTTGGCATTAAGTCAACAATTACTTCCTGGTTCAGCAAGAAGTAGAGATCAGTTGCACTCAGTTCAACAAAGGCCAAGTACATGGCTACCAATTTGTTAGCATGTGAAGCTATCTGGATGAGGAATTTGCTTGTGGGATTTGTTAGTGTCAGTCTTTCCAACCTTCCTACAGTGATCAAATGTGCTCTTACAAAGTGATTTTGAAGTGTCAAGGTCAAATTTTGTCATTTCAGTGAGTCTTCAAGCAAAATTTGGTCAGTAGGCATTAGGCCTAGGGTTTGCCCAAATGTCAGTCCATGTCATCATTCAGCCGAGCCTATCATCATTCAGAGGTTTTTCATCGTCATGTCAGTGTCTAATGGGTCATTTTACACCGTGTTCATGCTTCAGTTGTGCCTAGGCAAGGTCATTTCTCTCTCCTAGGGTTTTGAAAGCTAATTTTTCTTGGATGGCCAAATCACTGGAAAAACTTGTTTCCTGGTGTTCATACACCTTCCCCTATCCTTAATTTACCTTATCAAGCACTTCCCATCCCTTAGATTCGCCAAATTCCTCATTTTTGCGCAAACCCTAGTTTCTAGCTACAACATGGCCTGTGTTTTGCCCTTTTCGACCCCTTCCCCTCACTCAATCTCTGAGATTCCACTTTCCCCTGCTTCCTAACATCCCTCCCTACTTCCAAAAATTTCCCCAAGAATTTAGAAGCCCCCTATCCCCTTCATTTCGCTCCATTTCGACAAAATTCCTTGTTTCACACATCGGGACAAGTTGCACTCAAATGATGTTTCAGAGAAATAAAAGATGAATTTTGGAAAATTGAGAGAGGTTTTTGTCCATAATATGCCAAATAAGAAAAACCTCCTTCACTTTTTGCACAGGTGTCATGGTTTTAGAGAAATTCCAAAATTACAATCGCCGAATCCAAGGAGTTTGGCCAAGGCACAAAAACGGAGAAAGAAGCCAAATCCCCTCCGCATCTTGGCTGAGGCTTCTCTCACCCATCATGACACTCATTAGCCTCATCACAGCACCAAGCACAAAATTTTTTGGAAGTTTTGGCTCATTTTTGGCATTTTTGGGAAATTTACAGGTTTTGGCTTCTCAAGGGGTCTCACCCCCGGTGAGACCCTTTGTCCTCGTAGCTCCGTTTTGTGAAAACTCAGCATTGCTGGATTTTTCTTGCAAAGTTACACATGCCTATGGATTATCTTGAGTTTTCATGGAGTTTTGGGTCTCCAAAAGGTCAAAATACAACCAAATTTTGACTTTCTGCCCCTTTTTTGAGCTGCAGAAGTAGTCTTGGGAGAATTGACTTTTGACTAGGCAAATCAACTTCAAATTGAAAAATTCCAGTTGGGTTGGAAAGTATACTCAGAGACCTTTCCAAAGCGCTATCCTGCACCTCATTCGGACACCGGAAGGCCTCCAAACAGGGCTCCAAAGTGCGCGACCCTTTCAGCTGGATGTGCGTGACCCGTTGGGAAATTTTCGCCAGATTTGACCAGTTCAGCCCAGAATTTACAGTTCAGCTCCAATTTGACTTGCTGAGGTCGATGGTGGTCCTTTTGACTGTACTTGTGGCACTTTTTAGATACTTTTACTATTGTTTTACTCTTCTAGAAGTTTCTCTCATGTAAAAGGGTAAAATTGACTGTATGAACTGGTTTCCAAGTTTTTAGAGGCAAGTTATTTTGACTGCCTATTTTGTAGTGCTTAGTTTAGAGGTTGTTCAAACAGCTCCTAGGAAGGGGAGCTCGACCCCTAGAGGTGGGGAAAGATGTTAGATCATCTATATTATGCACTCTTTTGCTCATTTTCATGGTTGGACTCTTGAGGGACAAGCTATCATTGTATTACTTCACTTGTATCTCTGCAATTTTTGGCTAAGGAAGACCAGGGTTTTGCAGTCATCTTTGGGACTCTTGTGGACTCATGTGTTGATGGTGTGTTTCCTAATGTATTTGTAAGTGTGTTTATGTGATCCATCTCCTTTCTTTACTTCTGCATATTAAACAAATGAAGTGTTAAAGTAAGAACTCATGCCTGCCATGCTCTGCTTTTAAATTTGTTTAATTTCTATGTTTTCTGCTGTCTAAAGAGAATTCAAAGTGATTGTTTGCTCTCTTTAGCTCCTCCTCTTTCATTCCTAACCATCCACTGCAGCTAAAGGCATCAATACAGGCTCCTACCTCGCCCCAAAGAACCCCCTGCAGAAACTGTGTCAAATCCCCGCACCCTAAATTGCAGTTCCTCAATTTGCCACCAAAAACTCCAAAAACCCCAAATCAACCTTCCTAATCAGTTTACTAGCCTAATATCAGTGTTAACTTGTTGGTCATCTCATCCCATTGAAGATCTACCGAGATTGACCGGAGAGAGCCTTCTCCTGCCCCGTAGGGCTAGCTACGAGGCTGAATGGTTTGATGTTGCCTTGAAGGTTTACCTTTCTCAGCCTGAGGTGAAATATCAAGCGCTAACATACTGGCGACCATACTGGGGAGAAAAAATTGATTGTTTGCTCATTGATGTGTTTAATTCATAAGATTAGACGGAGTCTGAAGATATGCCAGGTAGCCTTCGAAAACGCTCTTGTTTTACATCAGCGTAAGTAGATAAACACTGCTTCAGTCGACCTCCGTGAGCTAGTGAATGTAACACTTCATCTGTAATTTACCCCAGTACATGTATCAAGTTCAGATCTGATGGTTGATGGTGAACAACGATCAGACACTTGAAAGGCTGAAATCATTCACTCGGCGACTCTAAATCAGTTTTGAGATCAGATCCAAAGACTCCACTGGAGGATGATCCCGACCAGCAGAAACATGAAAGGAGAACATAGCCAGATCAGGTACTCAAGTTGGAATTTCATCCAAGACATTTTGTTCTTTGTCATAAATTATTTCTTCTCTTTTCCCACGAACGTCAAGAAGGCTTTGCAAAGTATATTGTATTTGAGAAGAGATCCTCAGCCTGCAGTTGATTCTTTCCCTTTGAAGATCTACCGAGATTGACTGGAGAGAGCCTTCTCCTGCCCCGTAGGGCTAGCTACAAGGCTGAATGGTTTGATGTTGCCTTGAGATTTTCCTTCCTCAGCCTAGGGTGAAATTTCAAGCGCTAACAGGATTTTTCAAGCAGGAGATGGAGCCCACTATGATACATTGTGACAATCAAAGTTGCATTAAGCTTTCTGAGAATCCAGTGTTTCATGATTGCTCCAATCATATCGAGATCAAGTACCATCATCTCAAGGACTGTGCCAAAAGGGATAGTGAAGCTACCGTACATTCCAACAAAAGAGCAAACAATAGATATCTTGACCAAGGCATTGATAAGAGGTAGTTTCGTATATTTCAAAGATAAGTTTGGAGTTCTATAGAATCCCTTCCTCATTAAGAGGGAGTGTCGAAAATGTAGCAATGGAAGGTCTTTTGGCTTGTGCCTATAGTATACCTAGGGGGGATAATATGGGGTACAAAGGGAGGTACCCAAGGGAATACTGTAATAATGGGATGGGCATAGTAATAAATAAGGTGGTTAACCCGTATCATGTAAGGGACCACAAGTAGTTAGTAATAATGTAATGGGCCCATGGTATTAGATAGATGGTACTGAGGGAACCATGGTAATGACCCGTGGTATTGTATGTATGAGGCCTATATAAAGGCTAGAGACTCTCCATTGAGAGATGTCAAGGAATATTGTATGAACAGGCATATGGCTTGTGGAGTGTTCTCCTTCCTTAAGGAGTGAATGTATGGTGTTGTCCTACCTTAAGGGTTTGATATCAATAAAGTGAAGAATTTCTATATTCAAATCTTGTTATTTCTTGGGTATAATTGTTATTATCTTATATTTCTGGGTCAAATCTATAACAAGTGGTATCAGAGCACTTTCTCGGCCAAAGTGGCGAATTTTTTTTTTTTAATTTTTTGTAGGAACTTTCTAGGGCGGCGATTTTGCAGATCAGATCTGTACATGTTGGGGCAAAATATAATTGCATGTCTGGATTCTTTGTGAAAAAATACCCGTTAAAAAAAAAACGGCCAAATTAGAGTCTGGATGAAGGAGATATCGCTGATCTAAAATCAGTGGTGTTGCAGACATTTTTCGAGGCGGCGAATTTGCAGATCAGATTTGTATGATTTGGGGAAAAATCTACAAAATCTAATTGCATATATGGATTTTTTGTGAAAAAAATACCCAAGTTCAAAAAAAAATAAGCCGAATCAGAGTCTGGATGAGGGAGATATTGATGATTTAAAAATCAGTTGGGTTGTAGACATTTTTTCAAGTCGATGGGTTTGCGGCGCAGATTTGTACATTCTGGTGCACAATCTGAAGAATCTAATTGCAGATCTAGATTATTTGTGAAAAATACCCAATTTCAAAAAAAAAAATCAGTCGAATCGGAGCTCGGATGAGGGAGATATCACTGATTTAAAATCAACAATTTTTTCAGCAATTTTTTGTAACGGCGGAATAGTTGCAGCACGAATAGGAAATTACAGTGCCTAGATCGGGATTTATACCACATGAGGAGATCCAGAATGGTTGTTCCATTTTCAAAAACAGGTCATAATAGGGATTCTGAGCAATATTGACGGAATTGTGGCCATTTCAAATTTTAGCCAAGTACGTGAATTTTTTTTCCAAACCTTCATGGCTTCTAGCAAGGAATTTTTTACAGGGAACGATAAGGGTCCTACTATTGAAGAATTTATAGAATATCACAAATCTCGATGCAAAAAATTTTGGACAAGTCGCCTGCTATTTAATCTAAAAGATGAGGCTGCTAAATGGTGGGACTCACTTGACAATTCAGTGGTGCGACTTCCTCATGAAAAACTAGAAGAACTTCTTTTAGAAAAATGGTCTCATGCTAGAAAACAAGATAATGAGAAACATGTGGGGTTATTTCCTACCGGTATATCCTTATTGCAGGTTCATGGATTGATTCAGAAGGAGAAGATCATTGTGTCTATAAATCCTAGTTGCAAGCAAAATCTCATAAATGTCAATTTGGCAAAAAAATTACAAGTGCTAGCAAAATACATGGAGCACACACAGGTTGTAATAAGCAGGTGCAAGTTTATAAAGATTTGAAGATTTCTATGGACAAGTATGTATTGCATTCTGATTTTTATGCTTCAGATATGGCTAATGAGAACGTTGTTTTGGGATACCCTTGGATGGAATCAGTGGGTACTATAAATATTAATGTACAGAAGAAATTCTTGAAGCTCTGGTATAAAAAGATGAAAATTACATTACAGGATATTTCCATCAATAAATAGGTAGAATCCACGGAGGCTGAAGCAGAAGATGTTCCAGGGACTGACATATCAGATGATGAGCCACTGATGGTCAACAACCAAACACAAACATCAAACCAGGTACCAGAAAAATAGGTAGAGTCCAAAGAGGCTAAAGCAGAAAATGTTACATCAGAGAGGGACTCAGTGGTTGAAGTAATATTGAAAGATAAGAAACAACAATAGGCACCACAACAAGTACTAGATACCCATCAGGCTCCATGATGTGGTGAATTAAAGAAAGATACATCGTTGGTTAACACTTCAGCATATCACCACCCACATCACCCCGCAAGAAAACAACCAACAAGATGGCAACGAATTAGCCACAAGGACAACAACCCCCGCATGACAGATAGAGAGGAGAAAAGATCCACCTACTACACATCAACAAAGAAGAGCTGCCAAGGTCAATTTCCATCTCAAGTGAGCGAGGCACCAACGAGATCGAGGGTTCACCTTTCTCTTGGATGGCTAGATGCACGTGCATGGTACCAGTGGACTACTCTTTTGAGTAGATCTTATTATTTGTGTTCTTCCCATGTTTCGGGGATGAAACATGTTAAGGGGGTGGAATGTAGTATACCTAGGGGGGATAATATGGGGTACAAAGGGAGGTACCCAAGGGAATAATGTAATAATGGGATGGGCCATAGCAATAAATAAGGTGGTTAACCCGTATCATGTAAGGGACTGCAAGTAGTTAGTAATAATGTAATGGGCCCATGGTATTAGATAGATGGTATTGAGGGAACCATGGTAATGACCCATGGTATTGCATGTATGAGGCCTATATAGAGGCTAGAGACTCCTCATTGAGAGATGTCAAGGAATATTGTATGAATAGACATATGGCTTGTGGAGTGTTCTCCTTCCTTAAGGAGTGAATGTATGGTGTTGCCCTACCTTAAGGGTTTGATATCAATAAAGTGAAGCATTTCTATATTCAGATCTTGTTATTTCTTGGGTATAATTGTTATTATCTTATATTTCTGGGTCAAATCTATAACAATGCCTTAGCACTGTGAAGACCATAAATTTGTGCTTCTCTAGCATGAGAGCAAGTTCATGAGATAGACTTCAATTATAATGAGTTGATTTTCAGTTTACTAGAATGGTCATGTTTTCATGCGTAGTGTTGGAACTTCAATTAAGTGGAGTCTTCTTCAGTTAGACTACAAGATGAGGTGGCAGTGACAAGTTTAGTTAGAGTTCAGTTGGAACGATTTAAGACTTCAGTGTTGATTGGAAAGAGAATGAGTTAAGACTTCAATGTTGATTGGAGAGAGAATGAGTTGAGTACTCAGTTAACTCACAATCACAATTTAAGGAAACTCAAGTGAATTGTTAATCGAACTAGGCATCCTTGCATGGTTTGAATTCTATCTATAAAGAGAAGGACGAAGGCACAAATTCATACATAATTCTTTGTGTGTGGAGTGCACATAGTTGGCGAGCAATTTTGTGCTAGGAAATAGGAGATTGTCCACAAGGAAATAGGGCTCAAGTGCGCAAGGAAATAGGAGCCCAAGTGTGCCAGGAAATAAGAGCTCGTGCGGAAGGAAATAGGAACTTGTGTGCAAGGATATAGGAGCCTAGTGCGTAAGGATTGTGGAGCTAAGGAGATCAGGATTTGTAGAGTAGATCAAGGTTATTCAACAAGGCAATAATTGTGTGCAGAGTCAAGATCAAGCAGTGATCAAGGCAAGCTAAGATCAATTGTAAAGTTGAGATTAGCGAGGAGAAGACTAGCACTTTCTCAAAGATAAAATGTCGGTTGTCGGTGCAACATGAATTGTAATAGATCCATTTCCTCAAGAACAATCAATAAAATACCACAACAAAGAAAGCAAGTTTTCCTTTTTTGGTTTCCTAGGTAAAACAAGCATGTCAATTTTGTGTGCGTGTGTTTTTATCTCTAGTGTTTTTTTGTTGTTTATAGATTGTTAAGAGACTTTGTATCCCGATGAAAGTAAATTTGGTTTCAGTTTTCAGTAATTCATCCAAGTAGTTGTAGAGTTTTAAGAAAATTAAAATGGTATCAGAGCAGAGTTCTGCATAAAGATCAACACCAGAATTATTCAGTCACTGAAGGGTGTAAATCAGTCAGCACGCTTGCGCTAGAATTTTGAAGAGAAATTTTTGGATGAGCAGTATGTCCTTCCAAGGACTAAGGACAAATCAATGTTTAGAGGGAGCCTTTAACTTCTGTTGATGGAGAGAGTGGATCTCAGTGGTGTTGGAAGATAAGGGGGTGCTAGAATATGTGGCGAATCAAATAGTTCCACATGTAGATCCCCAAGAGTTGATCTAGCATAACAAGAATGACACCAAGGCCAAGCGGATCATTCTTGAGGGGTCAAAGACCATATTATCCCTCATCTCCATGGGAAGAAGACAACATACGAGATGTGGAAACTCATCTTGGATTTGTATCAAGGTTTTAGTGATGTCAAGAAGATTGCATTGAAGGACAAGCGAAGACATATCCAGTTGAGAAAGGGAGAGCCCATCATTACGTACCTTTCCAGGTCCATTCAAGTTTGGGATAAGTTAGCTAGCGTTGAAAATGTAGCAAGTAAAGGTCTTTTGACTTTTGACTTATCCAGTAAAGACCTTGATTTATCTTTCTCTCAATACGAGTGTGAGTTCATGAGTTCGACTTCAGTTACAATGAGTTGATTTCTAGTTTACTGGAATAATCATCAAGATGGCATGCATAGCGTTGGAGCTTCAGTTAAGTGGTGCCTTCATCAGTTTGACTATAGAACGAGGTGGCAATTACAAGTTCAGTTAGAGAGAGTTAGTCTTTAGTCTTGATTGAAGGGAAAACAAGTTAATACTCCAACTGTTGATTGGAGAGAGAATCAGTTAGACTCGATTAACTCGTCAATCAAAACTCGAGCTTCTAAATTGAGCTAGGCCCCTTGCATGCTTGAATTGGGTTTATAAAGAGGAGGATGAAGGCATGGGAAATCGTAGATTTTGTTCACAAGGTTTGTGAGACAATACAAGTCACAAGGTTTGTGAGATTATCCTTGATTGTGTCCTAAGGAATAAGAGATCGCAAGTGCACAAGTATTTAAGAGATTTTGCACAAATCTCATGTCCTAAGGACTAGGAAGTCACGAGTGTGCCAGAGAATAGGAGGAATTGCGCTACAAGATAGGAGCCAAATCTGCGAAAGGAAATAGGGGCAAATTTGCACTAGGATTTGCAAAGTTAATCGAGTCTAACTGTTGATTGGAGAGAGAATCAGTTAGACTCGATTAACTCGTCAATCAAAACTCGAGCTTCTAAATTGAGCTAGGCCCCTTGCATGCTTGAATTGGGTTTATAAAGAGGAGGATGAAGGCATGGGAAATCGTAGATTTTGTTCACAAGGTTTGTGAGGCAATACAAGTCACAAGGTTTGTGAGATTATCCTTGATTGTGTCCTAAGGAATAAGAGATCGCAAGTGCGCAAGTATTTAAGAGATTTTGCACAAAGCTCATGTCCTAAGGACTAGGAAGTCACAAGTGTGCAAGAGAATAGGAGGAATTGCGCTACAAGATAGGAGCCAAATCTGCGAAAGGAAATAGGGGCAAATTTGCACTAGGATTTTGGGCCTCATGTGCACTGGGAAATAGGGACCTAGTGCACAAGGATTCAAGAGGCTTCCAGTGCACAAACATCAAGGAAAAGAGAGCAAGGTTTGTAGAGCAAGTCAAGGAGGCAGCAGGAACAATTGCATGCGAGAGAGTCGAGATTGAGCAGTGATCAAGGCAAGCCAAGATGAATTGTATTAGCTAAGATTTGTGAGAAGAAGCAAAATGCTCTCTCAGAGACGGATTGATTTGTAATAGATCCAATTGTTCAAGAACAATCAATAAAAATGGCACAACCAAGAAAGCAGGGCTTCCCTGTTAGGTTTTCGGCGTAAACAAGCATGTCAATTTGTGTGATTGTGTTTTTATCTCAGATGTTTATTTTTCCACTTATAAGTTGTTAATAAACTTTGTATCTTAGTGAAAGGAACATCATATCAAAGCAAAGATCAATTTAAAGACCAGCAGCAAATTGACCATTTAGTGGATAGAGTAGATCAAGCAGAAGGAAATTCTTTGGATAGTGTATGGCATTCCAAGGACTAAGGTTGAATCAGAGTTTAGAGGGAGACTCGAACTTCTACTCATGGAAGGAGCAAATATCAATGTTGTTGGAAGATAATGGGGTGCTCGAGTTTGTGAAGCAGCAAATAGTGCCACCTCAAGATGCCCAACAGTTGATCCAGCAAAACAATAATGACACCGAGGCAAGGAGGATCATTCTTAAGGGAATCAGAGACCATATTTTCCCTCATCTCCATTCATTGAACCAGCAGAGCCCAAAAATGTGAATTGGACTAGAACCTTGTTGAAAATGTAGCGATGGAAGGTCTTCTCGATTGTGCCATAGCCAATGAAGACCACAAATTTGTCTCCCTGGCATGAGTGTGAATTCATGAGATAAACTTCAGTTACGATGAGTTGATTTCTAGTTTACTGGAATTGTCATCATGTTTTCATGTTAAAACTTATCAAGAACACTTCAGTGTCTTTTTCTCTTAGATTGACTAGAAAATTGGAGCATTAAGAATTGAAATACTATCCATTGCCACTATTGTTTTATTTTGTATTTAATAACAACCTTGAGGCAAATAAATAATTGTGCAACTTCAATCGAGTTTGGGAAATGAGAATGCATGCTTCTAATGAGAGTAATTAAGCATTCAAGACAAGATCCGTGATGAAATTGCCCCAATAAATTGTATCCACCAAAAATACATTTCCTATATTGACTCTCAAGATGTGTCTTGGAGATGTGAGAGATTTTGTTCACATCAATGTCAAGCATTGCGAATTAATATCAACCAATTGAAAAGGATTGGCAGACCAGTGCCTTTGTTGCAAGTCCTTTTGTTGATTTATTTCCTTGGATTTTAGAACAGATTCAAGTTTACATTTTTGTGAAATTGAGTTATATATTTTCTTTTAGATGAATCATTACAAGTGCAAATAGTCCATAAATGCACAACTCATTTAGCAACTTGGAACCTCGGGGTTGGGAAGTTGAGGTTCCATTTTGGTGTTTGATATCATGAATATTTCTTTTAATATAAATACATAATGTTGTACATGTGTTCCCAAATACCATCAATCACCCATACTCTTAAAGGATTGGATTGGTGTTTTCTGGTTGTTGTTTTCAAATATTTCTGCTCTTACTGTCTTTCTTCTTTGAGAAATGTCCCTAAGCCAAAACAAATGCAGCTTAAAATGTAATATGCTTCAACCAACTCAAGACTGATTTCATCTCTGCTTTGTGAAAGAGATGCACTTGAGGGAATTTTGGTGCAACTAAAACAACCATCCCTTTCTCATGACACATTTTGATTACTTTTTTTTCTTTGATTGATAAATGACTCCTTGATAAGAAAGTGGTCTACCTTTGGCTTAGGTGTCACAACAAATGGGTATCTATTATGCCAAATTCACCCAGGACATGCACAACATCCATAAGCCATCAAGGTCACTGAGACTTCCAACCAGTCACAGATGCAGTAGTTAGCTCTGGTAGCAACACGAAAGTGGCAACATCTATACCCGCAAGGTCTAAGCACTGAAAGTGTTTGAATTGACCACTATAAGCCTGATGATTATTTTGTTTATGGATTGTGGTGCAAAAAATGGCATATGGTTAAGCTTTGTTCAAGAAAATGAGCTCATAAATCAATTGGGTTTCCTTCAACTAAATGCCTCTTCTAAAGATAGCATGCTTGATATTTGAATGCTAAATAAATGAAGTGTAGATAATGCAACAGTCGCAGATCATCATTTCCATTGAGGTAATAAAAATAAAGTAGAAAGATAGATTCCACATGTTCCAGCCCTAGTTACCATACATGGGGCGGTAGCCTCTGTTTCTCGAAAAAAACGCTTTAGAAATGCAACGGCACGGGAAATGCCATTTTCTACGTCTGTTTTCGATTTGATTTTCAGCATTCAAAAATTTATTTTGCATTTCCTTTTTGGAAGGTGGCTTGGGCTGCCTATCTTCGACCATGCACAAGATGCACCCGAGGATAATCGTACAAAGACGAAAACCTCACTAATTTCTTGGAGAGCATGTTTCATTGCAAATTGTCAAACAGAGCGTTTATGTATGTATGTCTAAAAATAGATAGATACATACATACATAAACGTTTTGTTTGACAATTTACAATGAAACATGCTCTCCAAGAAATTACTTTCATCTTTGTACGATTATCCTCGGGTGCATCTTGTGCATGGTCGAAGATACGCAGTCCAAGCCACCTTCCAAAAAGGAAATGAAAAATAAAATTTTGAACGCTGAAAATCAAATCGAAAACATACGTAGAAAATGGCATTTCCCGTGCCGTCGCATTTCTAAAGCATTTTTTTTGAGAAACGAAGGCTACTGCCCCGTTTATGGTAACTAGGGCTGGAGCACATGGAATCTATCTTTCTACTTTATTTTTATTACCTCAATGGAAATGCTGATTTGAGACTGTTGCATTATCTACACTTCATTTATTTAGCATTCAAATATCAAGAATGCTATCTTTAGAAGAGGCATTTAGTTGAAGGAAACCCAATTGATTTATGAGCTCTTTTTCTTGAACAGAGCTTAACCATATGCCATTTTTTGCACCCCAATCCATAAACAAAATAATCATCAGGCCTATAGTGGTCAATTAAAGCACTTTCAGTGCTTAGACCTTGCAGGTATAGATGTTTCCACTTTCATACTACTACTAGAGCTAACTACTACATCTGTGACTGGTTGATAGTCTCAGTGACCTTGATGGCTTACGGATATTGTGCATGTCCTGGGTGAATTTGGCATAATAGATACCCATTTGTTGTGACACCTAAGCCAAAGGTAGGCCACTTTCTTATCAAGGGGTCATTTATCAATCAAAGAAAAAAATGTAATCAAAATGTGTCATAAGAAAGGGATGGTTGTTTTAGTTGCACCAAAATTCTCTCAAGTGTGTCTCTTTCACAAAGCAGAGCTGAAATTAGTCTTGAGTTGGTTGAAGCATATTACATTTTACGCTACATTTGTTTTGGCTTAGGGATATTTATTAAAGAAGAAAGAAAGTAAGAGCAGAAACATTTGAAAACAACAACCAGAAAATACCAATCCAATCCTTTAAGAGTATGGGTGATTGATGATATTTGGAAACATGTGTACAACATTATATATATATATATATATTATATATATATATCTATATATATATATATATATATATATATATATATATATATATATATATATATATATATATATATATATATATATATAAATTTTACTTGGATTTAGATTCAACGCATAGGATGAAGCCCTTAAGATTTCTTGTTTATTTAATTTAACACGGAAAATCGGGTGGCATCTTGGTTGACTTCCTTGAAAAATGACATCCTTGCATTCCTCTACTAGATCGAATATCATAGAAATCCCACAGTATTATCAACGCACATATTTTTTATGTATTGCAAAAGATGTGGGTTTCAAGTTTTGAAATGTAAATTGCCATTTCTATTTTGCCCTCAAAGGAAATTTTTCATCCTTGCATTCCTCTACAAGATCGAATATCATCACACTCCATGTGGACGCATGAAAAATTATATCTATTTTTTCAATGTCCCTTGCCATTTATAACTTGGTCCAACCATGCCTTGAATTTCTGCAATGAACCTGTTTTTTTCTTGGGCCTAGTCGTCACAGATGGAGATGAGGTTCCCTTTAGATTTTTCTTCTTTGTAGTTGATGCAAGTTTCAAGGAAATATTGGACTGATTTTAGTGCCAACATTGTTCACTAATTCAAGGGGATTGTACCACTTAATAAGTTCAGAGTCCGACATGCAAGATGCTTGACATTATTTATCAAAATAAACTTTTGAAATGAATAGTAAGGTGATTATTACAATTTCATTTATCTAGATAATGAATGTTTTGTTTTATGTTTTTCATATTTTGGTTATTTTTCTCTCTCCTCGTTTCTTGAATGTGAAACCTTCAATCTCTGTTTCTCGTCCCGTTGTCATTTCTCGTCTCGTTTCTCGTTCCCGTTTCTCATTTCTAGTAACACAGGTTCCAGCGACCCAAATAAATTATTGAGTCAGTGCTGTGCATGATTATCAGTGGATCGGGAACATTATTATTTTCAATTCCCTTTATCACTGATTAACAATATCAAATTTACATCGACAAATGACATTTTTCAAACCCCTTGAATCCAAAGGGCACTCTCTCAAATATAAAAAGATTTGTGGGTCTGGACTCTGTACGCCTAATTTTCAGTTTTCAATAAATGTGTCATAGATTTGTAGTTGTCCTCTGCATATTTAAAAGGATAAACGAGCCTTCAAAGATGTCTAGGGCATTGCCCACTTCAGAAGATATTAAAAATTGAAATTGCCTCTAGGGAAATTTTATTAACTTCCGGTATGTTTCACAATCAATCTAGATTAAAATGAACGAAATTTGGTATACATCATGGCCTAAAATTACGGTTTGGGGTTATTGACAACCATGGCTTAAAATTGCGGTTTAGGGCTATTAACAACCGTCATGGCCTAAAATTACGGTTTAGGGTTATTGACAACCGTCATGGCCTAAAATTAGGGCTTCGGACATACAGGAATACATAAAGACCTGAGGTTACGGTTAGTCCTTCATTCAGAATCAGATTTTAGCAAGAACCCTGATCTGCCCCTCGGTACCCACCATACCAATACAACTTTTTCTCTGAGGAACCCCAAATCCAAAACCCTGAAAACCCTAGACCAGCTGCAGTTTATAGCAAATCAAATGCAATCACCGAGAAAATATAAAACAAAAATCATCTGACCTCAACAACCGATAAACCTACAGTAGCGGTCTTCAAGAGCTCAAAATGCCTGTTGCCTCTACAGAGCAAATACTCGATGTAGGTGAAATCCTTTTTACCTATGTACTTTGCATTTTTTCTGAACTCTGCCGATACAATTTGCTCTACTCTGCATCGCTTGGGGAAATCTTTGGATCGGGTTGCTCGCAAGAATCCTTTGTATAAACTCAAAACCTGCCTTTGCATTCCCGAGAGCCTTTGCGCAGGTGCCATCAATGACATATTCTATAAATTATGGTGGCGAAGGCTAGAAGCTGTGTAAAACCAGCCACCGACCAAGATTTCATTAAAGCTGAGAGAAGAATTGGGATGGCCAATGATTTTTCATTCAATCTTAGCGAGGATGGAGATGAATACGAGATAATGGTTTAAATACACATAGTCGATTCTAATTATTTTTTAATTATTTTATTTATTTTATTGTAATGTATTTTGTAATTATTTTTTAATGTGTGAAAATAAATATTTATTAAAAAATATCATTATATTTATTTGATGAAGGATTAATTTTTTTTTTTAGATTTTTATATATTAGTTAAAATTTTATTTATTAAACCTGGAATTAGGGTGTAATCGCCTTCATGATTAATGTCTTTAAAGTATTTGCTTTGAGGGAACAACAGGATCTCGAGCCTGCCCCTTGTTTGTCCACAATCTAAGAGATCGCGATGGTGGCAAACTCCTCTCGACTCAGTTTATGGCGCATTAGGTTCTGGTACACACATCCACTTGATGGTAGTAATGGTTTGCTTATAGAGAATGTTAAGAATGCCAGAAGCATGGGCAACAGAAGGTAGAAACATTGGTTATAGCATCCCTTCGTAGTCGTTATGTTAAGCGAGTGTGGCATCCCTCAATGGGGAAGTAGAGGCAGAGGCAAGTTGCCTCTCCCTACTTGGCACAGATAGGGCACTAAACAATTTGATGATAGCATCCCTCGTCATTATCAGCACATAGTTACAAAACTGGAGGCCCAGGAGATGAGCATCACGAGTGATAACGCATGGTCTCTCTGCAATTTGTTGGGTCACAACCTCATAGACCAAGAAGATCCTACTATGGTGTTGGAGGGACATATTTGGGACCTAGACTTTCACATTTGTCATGCCCAGGTTGTGTTGTGAACCATCGCTAGTGCTATAGGGCTTCAACTACAACATACTTCCTCATCTACAAACAACTCATTTTCACGAAGCCTTGTGGATTCTACCTTGCAAGATACTAGACCCTATAGGGAACAAACGTGTCACATTGAGGGCCAATCCTCATCTAGGCCTCGACAGCAATGCAATACCATGGAGAAAATTCTTGTGGATCTTGGAACATATGGCAGTAAGGAAGCTCATACCAATTGCCCAAGCGGCATCATCCATCCTCCATCTACAATGCACCAACCGCTAAATGAGCACTCTTCGCCAGTAATGCACCATCCACCAGTTGGGCACCCTCTGCCAACTAAACATCCTCCATCTAATGATGAGGACTACTATAGACCAGCACCAGTGGAATGATAAGATCCCCCTGGGCTCAAGCATGGTAAGGATAACCCGAGCAAGTAGCAGTTGGAATTACTTAGGCTTCCATTGCGCCTCAAGTCATTTTGAGGCTTCTGCCCTTTTGCTATTTTTTTTTATGATATAAATTATTCAAGTGGTCATCTGGTTTTCTTCACATTGAGAGCAGGTGGTCCTACCTACCACAGTTTTGTGATAACCAATGTCTTTTGCTTCTAGCGCAATCTTGTATATGGCTAGATAAATCCCTCAAAACACGTAATCTCTGTACATTTTGTGTAATACAAAGATGTCTAACTTATCTATATATATATATATATATATATATATATATATATATATATATATATATATATATATATATATCTATATATATAGATATATATATATATTCAAATTAGATTCACATCAAATTTAAGCATATTTTTCCTCTTATAAATAACTTTGTCAACTATCTTAGGGAAGTAATGGAATTGAAGACCTAAGACTGAGAAGCTAGGGTTTTTTAGCGGTTTTTGTTCCTCCCATTAGATTTTCATTTGTGGTTAAGTGCGGATTTTTTCAGTCTTCGTAATAGCTTTGGAGTTTTTTGCCATTGAATCAAGGTTTGTCTTGATTTTCAGCTAGCTCGGTTTGCTATCAGCTTGACAATTATTTTCCTGTTCCATGTGTTCCAATCTCATTGGGGTCTTTCCTGTTGCAAGACTATGATCTAGTGGTGTTTCTCTAGTTCTTGAGTGGTTGAGATCATTGCTTGTTCAATGGGTCTCAGAAGTAGATTTGTTCAAAAGGTGGAATCAATTCCCTCTCGTGATTTGGGAATTTTCTCCTCTGCGAAGAAGAATGTGACTATATTGAAAGAAAGAGGGTTGATTTGTAGGTTTGTTAGTCCTTTCCCTAGCTATAATTATGTTTTAGAATGGGTCTCTGTTAATTGGGTAAATCATGAGCTCGTTGGTATTTTCTATCACGGAAGCAGTTATTATTCTTTTCTTTTTTAAAACAAGGAGGATAGACATCAAATCTACAAATATAGACCTTTTTTCATGGGCACTAGAGGAATGTTTCTCACCCACTAGTCTCTAGATTTCAATCCCATGATGAAAATTTCTTCTACACCAATGTGGATCAGATTGTCATATATTCCCCTTCTTTTCTAGGGTGAAGGTATTTTCAAGGCTATAGGATATAAATTGGGTCGATTTATTTCTAGTGACATGGATAAGGAAAATAGCTTCTCTTGTGCCATAATTTATGTTGAAATGGATTTTTTAAAGGGCCTTCCTGAGCTTATTCAGCTTAACTTGGACAATCAATCCCATCTTCATACCCTAGATTATGAACAAGTTCCTTTAAATGTAATTATTTTCATGAGTATGGGCACTTTGTAAAAAATTGTCCTAAGGCTCCACCCTCACAACTTTCTTCTAATCCTCTCTCATCTTCTCATAGTAATGATGAACAAGGAGCATTCAAACTAGTTATAAGTAAACACAAGACGTAATTGACTAAGAGGCAGTATGTTAGCAACCCTGAATCTCATCAAGATCGTTTCTTCAGTAGTAGATATGAAGTTTTGAAGTCTCGAGTGGTAGAAGTTATGGGTGATAAGGCCCAGTTTGATCAATCATTCCTAAATCAAGTGTCTCCAAAGAATATTAATTCATTTGTTGAGGAAAAGTCTTCATCCAAGGATACTGACAAAACCTCTATTATAGAAAAGAAAGAAGAAGAAGTTGGAATGAAGGATGAGGAGGTAATCAAACCCTCGTGTTCTTCTCCTTCTTGATTAGATGTGCTAAAAAATAATATGTATTCTTCCCCTCCTTTAACTATAAGTAGGAAAAATTGAAACAAGAAAGCCTTGAAATCTAGTGTCAAAAAGTCTCTTGCCTCTGTTGTGAAGGTAAATTCCCTCTGCGGACAGAGGTGATCCCTCTAGCCCAATGAGTGGGTCTAGCAACTAAACAAACTAACATACACTTTCCTATCTTATGTTTAACAAATGCAGAGAGAAGGAGAAACCAACCTCGCTCTGACGCTAATCGCTCAATCCTTTGAAGATGAATTTGATTCCTTGGTTTCCAAGCTGGCTTCTTACTTATTCTTCATGTCCGAGTACCTACAAGAAATATCAAAGAGAAATACAAGGTACAAGAGCATATATGGCATACATCAAACAAAAACTACTTAATAGATCAAGGAGTATTAAGCTAAGAGCATAAACATTTACACAATTATGGAAAGTGAGCATCAGATGTATATATTAATGAGCTAAAAAAGGAAGCATACAACCTATGCCTTGATGTTGGAGACCTCCTTTTGTTGGATGTCCAAGTCCAAGCAAAGACTCTTCAAGCACTCCTTCTCCAAGTTAGAATGGGCAGCATTTGGGTGTAATCTCAGTATAGGAATGCAGACAATCAATGACCAACCATTTGGGGATGGAAGGGAGTTGATTTATAGGAAGGGAGAGGGAGTTAGGGATCCACAAAAGAGGGAGGAAGGTCCACATCTCAAGGGGAAAGCCCACAATAATAAGATCAAGAGGTTCAAATGGGAGAGCTTGACCATATCAACAACAACCAACATCCAGCGCGTTGTTCTTGAAGGTTCTAGTGCACGAATCTTCTCCTCTAGTTTGGGAAAACTTGCCAGAAGAGGTTCATCAGGTTTTCATATCAAAACTCGCATTGGCAGCTCTAGGGTAAAGCAGAAAAACCTGCCATCAACACGAGCATGCAATGGAGTAAAATGTGTTGACCCTAAAAATTAGGGTTTTCGTTAACCTTCTTCAAAATTGACTCAGGGCAGTTTTCCTTTGGTTCTTCTGGGAGGTTTTGGTCTATATATCATGATGGATATATATGTTGCATAGTTGTCAATGTTTTGGCACTTCGGGATATGGAATAAGAAGTGAACAGGAGGTGTGACAAAATATTGTGTAACAAATACCCCCTAAAGCATGAAGGCAGAATAGGGAGTGATGGTTGAGATGCTTTATAAGTCAGTGCAAAGACTAGAACAACACCGTTAGGAGACTTGTAAATCAAGCATATACATATCTAATATCTCTGATGATCATGCCTAATGATACATGAATAGGCATCTAATGATACATGAATCTACGGTATGGACGCAACCATCCGAATAGAAGGGATAATGTGTATGGAACCATAGTATGGTCGCAACCATTTGAATAAAAAGGATCATATATATGGACCCACGGTATGGTCGCAGCCATCCGTATAGAGGAAAACATGTGTACAATCATGAAAAAATCATAACTCCACGCAACCTAGATTTCATCAAACAAAATCAAGGGTCTTGCACTCCGTCCCGACCCAATCAATGTACGAATTCTAACATGTGAATAGATGTGTTGAAGTTGAACATGATAGAAAACCACTTGATTATTGATCAATGATGTAAATCGTTAACAGGCACACGAGAAACCACCTATAATGACAATGGCTCTGAAGGTACAATCAGCATAATCTACGAATGTGAATAATGAAGCTGAAGACGAATACCCGTGGAATCATCCGATCAAAGGTCAATGATGTAAACTGGTCGTCAAATGTGAGGAACTCACCATTGAGGCATGCAAGCTCTAAGATATTAGAAGGGAGTTTCTAGATCATCTTCCTGGATAATGAGCTGAAGTCAAGAGGAAGCGATCCTCAAAGGAGGGCCATAATGAATCCCACATCATCGACATGAAACAAAAATATGTAGCAGAGTAGATATGTGTGATCCAGTACTGTGTCAGAAGGTGAGATAATGTATAAGCGGTAAAGAATTACAGATAGGACTTCTCTTGAACATATCGGCAACACGACGCCAGAGTTTGGCAACATTTGACTCAACATACGATTAGAGGTCATGATGACGAAGTGGTTTAATTATATGAGAGGCAAATTGGATTTCCCAAACCTAGGAAGGCAAGTAACTAAATTAAGATGTCCCAAACTCGACACGAGCAACAGGTGAGTGTCATGTTCAAGAGCGACATGCTGCCTTTATAAAAATACAAAATATGATCGCTTTCACTTTTTTCCCACCATTTTTAGTGAGTACCCCATTATTTTTTTATTGCAAGCTTGAATGGGATAGCATATGCTTGCCATATAAGTTCAACCTTTGGATGAATCCATCCTAGTAATTTTTACGAGCCCTAGGAAGGAGAAGCTCAGTCTTGTCATGGTGACAAGTCCTGCGTCTTTTAAGTTTTACAAGTCTGACGGAGGGGAAACTCAGCATCTTTTTCATGTTTATAGAGTTCAAAAAAGAAGCAGAAAAGAAAACTCCAAAGGTCCCTTTTTGTAAATTGTCTCTTGAACCCAAAAAGGTAGAAAACAATATCCAAGAGAACCTCTTATCCATGTTCGACTAAGGTATTCCTTTTTCGTACAATAGTGTTATAGACATTTTTGTGCCTCGCGTCAAGGAGCATGGAATGTCAATAATTACAGGGATCCTCAGTCCCTAATCATGTTGTTCTTACCCCTAAAAGAACAAGGTCATCAATCAACAGCACTTCCAATCAGTTCTCCACCTGAAAACACTTCAAAACAGGCTTATTTTGGATCATGTCAGCTGCTTAACTGAGCTTCTGCACTGGAATGCAACTGTCCCACTCTGTACCTACGCTGGAAGTCAAAAACAATGAAGGCTACCTGCGCTGGGCGAGATTGGCCAAGTGGCACAGTCATCCTGCAAGGTGTCAATTGCCCAGGAAGCTTCCAAAATGACACTTGGTTCATAAGATTCGCCCTGTGATGAGTAAGAGGTACTTGATCACCATGTGTAAGCAAGGATCTCCAAGTGGACACAGGAACTGAAGATTAACTGAAGAGGGAGAGGACACTAGTCAGCTATATGCCAGCCTCCAGCTGACTCATCCTCTCTTCTTCCCTCCTATATATAGAGCTCTTCTATGAGGTCTAAGGAGGCTGGAATTTTGTGTAAAGCAAGGAGGTGCTGTTGGTTTACAGTTAGAGCTATTGGGTGATTGTTTTACTAGAGGTGAAGAGGAGAGTTCTTGCTGCTGGGGAGGTGCTGCTGGATTGGAGCCATTATTGGTTGTAACCTTCTCAGAACCCTGTTACTTCTATCAATAAAGTTTTGCATGTTCTCCTATATACTTGTATTGCATTGATGTATTGTATTTACATGTATATTTGATTCATCCTAATCCATGCTTCAGTTATGAGTACATGTATCTTGTAGTTTCCTCTCTTGTTTTGTGCAGGATCTGTGCGTAGCTGGACCGGCAAAGAGAGCAAGGAGCTGGGAACAAGAGACAAAGAGAGAGGACAAGGATCGACTAAGCGAAAGACACCAGGTTGGTTAATCTTTTCTTCCTTCTCTCTGTACTTTCATAAAGGAAAACATCAAAGCTTTACTTTCAGTTGTTGCTAAAGACTGTCACCTTTAGAGTAGGGATAGGGTCATCCGCATCGGATACTTTTCCCCACAACAAACTGGCGACTCCGCTGGGGAACCTAGTATCTTGTTGGTGTTTGTAGTATTTTGCTATTCATTTCTTGAAGAAAAGAGTACCAAATCGAAAAGCTTTTGACTATATCAAAAGCGAAGTAGAGGGTCTGTTACTCTTGCTCTTTGCTGAGCAAATTCAAGATTTGAAGAGCTTATCTACAAAAGACTCTTTACTCTTTGTGATAGATCTTCATCCTCTTGATCATCCCTTAGCCTGTACTTGACCCATAGCTTTTTATTTCAGCAAAAACAGTGCATTTTTGAGCTTTTTATGACCCGGAATTCTTTGTAGACGAAACTCTCGTGAGTTAGTGCAGGCTGTCCACAGGCAGTCTGCATTACAGCGCAGGTGCTCCCTTCGGGAACTGCGCTGAGAGTCAAACTGGCAGACTAGAACCTGCGCTGGTCCAGTTAGCCATTGTCTAGCTCAGCTTTCCTATTGTGTCTTGGCCCTGTTTTCACTGAATTTTTTGCTGATTGCTTGCTGGTCATTGTACTTGCTGTAGACCACTTCTCCTTGACATTATTCCGCCTCAGTTGTGTGATGAAACTGTGAATGTTCTTTCAGTATTTCTTGTTTCAGTTACAGTTTCCCATTGTGAAAAGCGAACCAGTATAGCTGTGACCTCTTAGATCCTGAACTGTAAAAGTGTCTTTGTGATCTTATGAGCTAGTTTTATTACTGTTCATGGCTGTTTGAGTTTGTTTGCTTTTCATTTCATGGTTTGAATCTATACATTTCCTGTGTTTTAAACAAGTCTATCATAAGGTGTCTTTTTGATTGTGGACAAGCTTGTTTATTTCTACTTGAAATTAGATTCAAAATCATACAACAGTTTCCTTTCTGTCTAGCATCAACATTAAGGATAACGAAAAGAAATACATGCATTGTGCATTTTGCATTTGACTGTATGCTTGACGATTTAGGAAGATGTGCATTTTAGTGTGTGTTCTTTGATCTGTGGAAAAAGTTGTGTCTTTCTTTTCCCTCAAGTAGATTAAGGTTTTCAAAGTTGAAAGATTGAAAAGATTTGTTTCTCATTCTTAGATTGCATATAGGAAGTTGTATATATACATCTCGTGGCGAACCTGAAAGGCAAACTGTTAAGAAAGATCAACATTAAAATAAACTCAATTTACATAACAACGCTTTGGAATTTAACGCAAACATCTAGAGGTCTAGGTAGAGACGTGTTCCGGCGTCGTTAAACATAGTGACTGTCGATCTCTACGAAGGTGGGTGATTCCTCCTGAGAGTCGGTGGCACTAACACGGACTTGAGCTCCCGCGTACCGTCGCGTATATTGGGAGACCCCTATAGGCTTTTATCCTTTATCCTTAGGAAACCGTGTCGGCCGCCCTACTGATCGCGATGCAGTGAACACAGCATTCACGAAGATCGACCACCCGTACCGTAAAACGTATTCTGTGGTTTCGCGAAAGGTTTGGCACACCCTCTGCCTAGATCTCCAGAGCAGTTTCTTTTGGCCTTTTTCAAACTCTATAACTGAAAAAGTCCAACCGAGCATTTGTCACTTCGGGCTCGTTAATACATCGAAGGCGACTAGAGTCATCTTTAGCTTTTTCTCGACTCTTAAAACATGAAAAAGCAAGTTTGTGTCTAAAAAGCGTCGTTAATAAAATTTATTTTAAGCGGAACATAATCACCTTTTATTCCCACGTTGATCTTTCAGTTGAAAAGTATGGAGCCCACCAACCAAGGAAGTAACCTTGGCGGAAGTCCAAATCCCTTCTCCTCTTGGGGAGATGTTGGTGCGCCTCATATGGCCACATTGTCACTTCCAGGATTGACAATTGGCCTACCTGTTTGGCTCTTTTCAACTAATGTAGTCTAGATCGCCACTAATCCTGAGCAGTCGAATCAACAGTCAGAACAATCTAGAACTACCCACCAGCCTTCCACTTCTTATGATACTTCCTCTGATCCTTCATCTTCGCAAGGTAGAGCCGGCAAAAGTCAGCCTCCCAAAGAGAAGAAGGAAAAGAAGAAGAGAGAAAAGAAGCAGAAGGAGCCTCTGGCGAAGGCAACTGGGGGCAAGCAAAAGAAAGCTGACAAAAACCCACACACTGCACCGACCGGGCCTAAATCGCCATGTGTCATTTGCAAAGGGATCCATTTCCATCGTGATTGTCCTTGTATTCCCCGGATACTAAGGGACTGGTCCCCAAGGTTGCACAATCCGGTAGCATCAACCTCTGGTTGTCATGTTGATTGCATTCCGTCAACTAGCGAGAGTGAAGGACGAAGAAGCTGACCAAGATCACCCTGTCTATTGTGTGAAGGCAATCATGCCATCCACAAATGTCCGTTCTTAGATGAGGCCAAGAGAGTTTTGGAAGATCGCCCGGTGTCACCGGTGCAACTTCCGCCTGGATATCGAAAACTCGCGCCTAATCCCTCGATAGTTGAAAATCCAGTTGAACCACTCAAGTGGTCAACTGAAGTGTCGGTCATTGAGAATGAACCTGCTGAATCTAGACCAGACAAAAGTCTAAAGGTCGATACGGCAGTTGACCCGGTTCTTCCTTCAGAGGTTCTATCGTCCAATGACTCCGTCATTGAAGACCCGTCTTCAAATGACACCGTCGCCGAAGAGTCATCTTCATGCGACACCCTCACTAAAGAGAATAAGGATGACACCATCCAGGTTCTTTTCATCAGCACCGACTCCGATGAGCGTCAGGGCAATGCGCCCATCCCTTTATCGCAGGAAGGAACATCATCAGAGTCATATCCGGCCGTATATTCGGTCCCACCACCAAGCAACCTAGTTGTATCCTTTGATTGGAATCAACTAGGCAGACCCCGGTTACCAGCCAGTATACCATTCAGAATCATTGTCCAGATCTATAGAATGATTATGGCTGGTACTATCATTGATGAAGGGGCGTCTGTGAGTATCCTTTCCTCTGTTGCTTGGAAAGCACTGGGTTCCCCAGCGCTTTTACCTGAGTTGAGGAATCTCTCAGGTTTTGATAAAGGAACCAGTCGACCATTAGGGATCCTCCCCGATGTACCTGTTACATTGAAAGGGAAGACCGTCAGGATGAACGTGTTGGTAGTTCAAGGACCCTTGGATTATAACCTACTCCTTGGACGCGACTATATTTATTGCATGGGAGCGATAGTCTCCTCACTCTTTAGAGTAATGTGTTTTCCACACGAAGGAAGGGTGGTCAAGCTCGTAGACCAACTTTCATTTCCGGGATCTCGCATCGCAAATAGTCAAATACCAATCCTAAATGGTCTGTTCACTCAAGATTCGCCTCCGCCCCCGGTCCTCCTTCCCGATGAGCGCGAGTGATTCGGAAAGAAAGACTAGGACCCAGGGGGCATGCACCCTGGTCTGCTTCGAGCAGAAGAAACTCCGGGTATAAGGAAGAATTTCCGCAGAAGAACATGACTAGTCCGTACCCCGTCCGTAGGAAGTGGGGTTGTTCTAGAATAATGATCTTTTGTTAAAGTTATGTGTTTGGGAATCATTCACCTTTGTCTAAAAAAGTGGGCAATGCCCAAGTAGGAATTCCCTTATTGCAACAAGTAGTCACCATCTTTGAATTCAAGCCTCGCCCATCGAAACATATGTTTTGAAGGATAAGCAGGGGCAGTTTACGAAGAAGGAGACCGTATTGTTGTGACAGAGGGTAACCATCTTTGGACAACCCAATGATAGACACCGCCGAAGAAAGATATTGATTTGCGGCAGCAAATCGAACCGTCTTTGGAATAATAAGAAAGAGGCAAGCCTCCCTCAATAATACCAATGTTTTATCTTTGAGTGGTGTTCTTCTATTGTCACAAATAGCTGTTTATTAAAAGTGGGCAAGACCCCTTAGAATAACGAGAAGACATGTATCGTTAGCATTAGATTGGCAAGATGACAAGTAACTGTGAACACCCAAAGAAAAGCAGAAGTAGGGGAGAGGAGGGGCAGCCTCGAAATTCTATCCTATACCTGGGGGCATGCAAACCTTCTGGAGTGTAAGCTAGGGGCGGTTATTTATCTGGTTTTAAGATTAGCCGTTTCCAAACTTGCATGAGAGAAGCCTGTGGGGCAAAAGAAAAATTTGCCAAAAGTGAGCATAGCTGTGGTAAGGCATAAGCTCTATAAAAATTGGTCCTTACGAGAGGCGTTCTTCATATGACTGGTATATCGAGCAGTTTTAGCATATAGTTCATGCTCGTTAAAAAATAAACACAAATCCGAGCAGTTTTAGGACTGAATTTATGCTCGTTAAAAAATAGAAAAGTGTGAGCAAAAGTTTCCCCCAGAGTTCAAGCTCATGGAAAAAATGAACCGGTAAATAACCTTTTGAGATCGTAAATTCATTAGCCATAAGAACCTTGATCGTGTTTTCATCCATCACCTCCACTGTTCATTTGGCCGATCATTCACTTCCATTTGTGTGTTTACCTCTTTTGAGAAACAGCTGCGAAGAGTGATTTCACCTAGCCATCCTTGTGACACTGCCGTGATTGGAAAATTCCAACCTGTACCTGGAATCTGTAGCTATCCCTGTTTATCACTCGTTCCTCAAAAGACGAGTCTTCTTTCAGCTCTTTTCACTGACTCGTAAAATATGAAAAGTTTGCCGAGTTTTGGCCTTCCAGCTCGTTAAATGACTGGAACGCTATCCCTCCTCTAAATTTTAATCTTTTTGGACCTGAGGGATTATTGCACAAAAGGATCGAGCGCTTGTCTTGTTCGGCTCGTTAAAGGTACCGAACAGCCATCCCTTCTGTATTGTTTTATACTTTTTCGGACTTAAGGGATTTGCTGACGAAAAAGGAATTATGGAGTTGACTTTCTGTACCTTTTCAGACTCTCTAAAAATGAAAAGGACCGAGTTTTCCTTGTCGTTAGACTCGTTAAAATGATTAAATAGCGACAAACTTGTCTTTAGACGAGAACGAGTTTCCCTATCGCTAAGCTCGTTAAATCATAGCGATGGGCTTGCCCAAAGGGCAGGTTATAGAACAAGCATATGTTATCCTCCTCAAGCTTGACAAAAATAAAGAGGTACTGGTCAGAAATGACTGGGGAAAAATTGGGAGAACATTCAAAGTTTAATGGTAGCAAGTCACTCTTGAACATGACACTTTTCTCCGTATCACATCGGGTTGGGTTGTCTCATTCACCGGTCTCATCGCCATGGTCCTCGCCAAACCATCCACATTTGGGGTAATGCTACCGATCCATCGCATCAGTGTCGTTATATGTTCAAGAGGGGTCATTCTGAAAGTGTCAACCGTGTCCCATCCACTGCCATACATTATCCTTCATCCATTCATGATCGCCACCCTGAATCATATGTCACAGTTTGTTTTCACCTCCACTAAAGTCATTAGCTCCGTTCCGTGTCATTGATGTGGGATTCATTAAGGCCCTCCTTTGACGGATCGCTTCTTGTCGACTTCAGCTCATTATCCAAGAAGTTGATCTAGGAACACCCCCATCAGTACTTTGAAGCTTGCATGCCTCAATGGCAAGTTTCTCACTTTCGGCGACAGGTATACATCAATGACCTTCGACCGGAAGATTTTGCGTGGCGTTCGACGCCAAGTCCTCTATTCACGCCACGTGAATTGTACTGCAGTACCTTGAGGGTCATTGTCATTATTGGTGATTCCTCTCGCGCTTGTTAACGGTTTTTATTATTGACCGGTAATCAAGCGATGTCTTTCCATGTTCAACTTCAGCGCAATTCTCACATGGATCGACTTGTACTTAGAGTGAAGATCGAACGAGTTTGAAGACCCCGGATCTAGTTTCATCCATCCGGGCTGCGATATATATTCAGGAAATATAAAAACATTTTCCATGTACATCATTGCAGCAGATGATCATCCTACCAAAGGATGATAATTTCAGCGGAAGATTATCAGTCTGTCGTCAGACGATCGTCTGTCATATGTACCAAAATGTATTTATAAAAGCTGAGCATGGGAATGCCCGCCTCAGCTAGACCATGAAATTTGAATGAAAGATAATGTATTTGTATTGTATTGTATTACAGGGCACTCTCCTCAGCACTAGAACGAACTTCGGACCCTCTAGCTAAAGCATTTCACCCGATAAACGGCCTCATACTTTAGGGGGCAACTGTTATAGACATTTTTGTGCCTCGCGTCAAGGAGCATGGAATGTCAATAATTACAGGGATCCTCAGTCCCTAATCATGTTGTTCTTACCCCTAAAAGAACAAGGTCATCAATCAACAGCACTTCCAATCAGTTCTCCACCTGAAAACACTTCAAAACAGGCTTATTTTGGATCATGTCAGCTGCTTAACTAAGCTTCTGCGCTGGAATGCAACTGTCCCACTCTGTACCTGCACTGGGCGAGATTGGCCAAGTGGCACAGTCATCCTGCAAGGTGTCAATTGCCCAGGAAGCTTCCAAAATGACACTTGGTTCATAAGATTCGCCCTGTGATGAGTAAGAGGTACTTGATCACCATGTGTAAGCAAGGATCTCCAAGTGGACACAGGAACTGAAGATTAACTGAAGAGGGAGAGGACACTAGTCAGCTATATGCCAGCCTCCAGCTGACTCATCCTCTCTTCTTCCCTCCTATATATAGAGCTCTTCTATGAGGTCTAAGGAGGCTGGAATTTTGTGTAAAGCAAGGAGGTGCTGTTGGTTTACAGTTAGAGCTATTGGGTGATTGTTTTACTAGAGGTGAAGAGGAGAGTTCTTGCTGCTGGGGAGGTGCTGCTGGATTGGAGCCATTATTGGTTGTAACCTTCTCAGAACCCTGTTACTTCTATCAATAAAGTTTTGCATGTTCTCCTATATACTTGTATTGCATTGATGTATTGTATTTACATGTATATTTGATTCATCCTAATCCATGCTTCAGTTATGAGTACATGTATCTTGTAGTTTCCTCTCTTGTTTTGTGCAGGATCTGTGCGTAGCTGGACCGGCAAAGAGAGCAAGGAGCTGGGAACAAGAGACAAAGAGAGAGGACAAGGATCGACTAAGCGAAAGACACCAGGTTGGTTAATCTTTTCTTCCTTCTCTCTGTACTTTCATAAAGGAAAACATCAAAGCTTTACTTTCAGTTGTTGCTAAAGACTGTCACCTTTAGAGTAGGGATAGGGTCATCCGCATCGGATACTTTTCCCCACAACAAATAGTTTGTCTCAATACAGAAAAGGGTCAAAAGTATATTGAGTAGACATCATTTCATTTACTTTAACGAGTTCGAACCGACAAGTGCTCGACAATATTTTCATTTTTCAAGAGTCAGAAAAGAGCTTAAAGATGACTCCAAGGGGTCGCTTTTTCGTTTTTTTTTTACAAGTCTGAAAAAAAGTGATAAAATAAAACTCATTGAATCAGTCAAAATAAATCATTGTCACTGAGTATGCATGACCTGTCACTACACAAGGAAACACACATTACTGAATTCGAGGAAAAATATTAAAAAATTAGTGAAATATGCCCTAATTTGGTAAAAAAATATTATTTGAAACTTATAAAAAGCTCAAAAAGTATATCATTTTTACCATTTCACTAAATTGCAAATCTAAGAGAATTTTACCTCGATTTTCAGGCAAGGAGTACGATCAATCTCGGACACCATTCACCAAGTCGTTTATTGCAGGTAAGAGATATGTCCCTTCCCTTCATTTTGGTACTCATTTCATGCATTTATATCCATAGATTATGTTGCAAAGAGGATTTAAAAAAAAAAATATGTCGATGGTGATTAGCGCAGGTTTTACCCATCGGACTTGCGTTGCTCACCCTGTGGTCAACTAGGCCATCATGATGGCAGTGTGTGAAAATTCATACACAGTGGTGTTGGCGCCAAGGTATTTTTTTTTGTGAAATCCTCCATGTTGAATGGTTTTTATTGGATTTTGTCTCCATGGAAGCTCATGAAATGTTGTTTTATTGATTTTCCATTGGATAATCAATCCAAAATGGTGGTTGAATGGAAAGAAAGAGGACATGAAGTTGAAGACCATAAAGCAGCTCAGGATCAAAATTGTATTGATGCCCTACGAGCATGCGAGTTGCTCAAGTTCTTAAGGATTCATGGGATTAGATCCCATCCTAAGTTATTACATCATTTGATTAGTTAGTGGGATGTGGATCGCCAACTATTCATGATCGGGGATCAAGAACTTGAAATAGATGTCACAGACATTTATTTCATCACTGGCTCATCTAGAAAGGGACGACGAGTTCAATTGTTCTGTTCGCGCATTGGAGGAGTGTTACACTAAAAAATGTCACCTTGACTACTTACAGTTAGTATGACTCAAATCAACAGTCATGCTACCCTCTTAGGCAAGTCTCATGCCTCTGTTATCCATCTCAAACTCAAAGAAGAGAGAAAGTCTTGTAAAAACTATGTTTATCTCTGGGGTCGCAGGTTCTCTCTAGCCTTACCTGCGGGGACGCTGACCATGTTCACAAAATCTGCGTCCATGGACGCTCTGTATGTTAAGGGACAGGTGCGTCCCTCTGTAAAAGGCAAAATGCGCGAGTTTTATCTTGAAAAAGTTACTTGTGGTTACTTCTAGAACATTCTAGAGGTCGGTTTGATGAAATGGATGCGCCTCCAGTTGGTTCATGTATCTCTATTAAGGGGGAACTTATCCCATCAATAAGGGAGCTATCCCACCCAAAGAGGGGGATGATCCCATTGATAGTGGACCTGAATAACCTCTTTACAGCACTATAAATAAAGGCATTGAGCCAGAAGGAGAGGAGGTTGGAGCTATACATTTTCTTTGGGTAAATGCTGCAGGATTTAGGTCTTCCATTAGAGCCTTTGTGAGGAGAGATTGTCTTCACTTGATTCTACTTGGGAGAGGGTGAGCTTTGTCAAAGTAGAGGAAAACCCTTGATGGACCCTGGGAGGAACTTGCACAACACCAAGGCCAGGTTGTAAGAGTTTCTTTGTTTCGTTATTAATACAAACTGGTTTATTTTTCTCAATAGCTTGTGTTAATGAGTTATTTCATGTGTTCCTTGGTCTGCATGTTGAATATATGTTTTATTATATGAAATGCAAGTGCTTGGTAATTGTTTGATTGTTTGTGGTTGCAGGAATTGACTTGAAGGAGGAGCTCATCCGGATCGTCAAGAACGGACTTCAACAACAGCGTTTTGGAATAAGGTAAGCCTAAACACTTGTAGTTTTCATGTTGTAAAAGGTGTATTTAGAGAAAGATCACTCCATTTTGTCTTGTTTGTCATTAGAATGTCTTAGACTTCTAGGAAGGTCAGTCGTGTCCGCACCCTTGACAGATTCCGTGTGACAAATTGGCGACTCCACTGGGGAATCCATTAATGAGAGAGTCTTTTCCTTTATATGAACTTTGCTTTGAGAAAATCATTTTTATTTTCTGGTTTTTGACTGTGAGAATTAGTATTTGGGTGGCTTAGCTTTAGATTTAGTTAGATTTGGTTTTTCTTCATTTTTCCAGAAGGACGCACCCTCTGAGTACTGCACAGTGCGTCTTTGGACGCGCTGTTGCCGTCTGCACAGAGCGGGGCCGCACCTGTGACAACGGGTTGCCTGCGTCTTCCTGTAAAACTTAAGAAAATTCCATTTTTGCTTTAAATTGCTTTTAGATTTTGTTTTTCCTTAGTGTTTTCTGCCCAGATCCTTTAGTACCCTGTCAAGAATTTTCACCTAAACTTGTTTTGTGAGCTTTGAGTGTTTTAGTGGTTTTCAACGAAGTTTCGGCCTAGGGTTTGATTTTTGCATAGGCTTTGTAGTGACTTTGATAGTAGAAAGTTGTCCAGCCTTAGATCTCTCTGGTTAGTCAACCTTCTTAGAAGTCGGGCCTGTCGTAAAGTCTCCTTGTGTGAGCAACTTGTCATTTGAGTTGTTTTGGGTCAAATTTCGATTTGCTTGTTTATAAAGTATTGATTTCCATTTTACAAAAAGAACAAAAAGATTAGAATTTTGTTTTGGCTAGTTTTTGGTTCTGCAATAAACTAGTCCTTGATTTGATTGTGATCAAGTAAAACACCTTAGAAATAATCATTGTTAGTTTTGGCCTCGTTAAAGATTGCTTAGAGTAAATTTGCCTTTAGTTTGCTTATGAGTGCATTTTCATAGATTTTAAGAGTTGTTAAGATTGATTTTTGGTTATATTAGATTTACTTGCTTTATTAAAAGAAAAATACAAAAACATCTTCTTTAAAAGTCTTGTTTCAAGTAGCTTTTTGTTTTTGAAAAAAGAAAAGAGTTTTTTCGTGCATGTAAAGAGAAGTTATGTTTTTATGCTTGGAAAAGAAAAACGAATTGTTTCTTTGATTGTCTTCAATTAAGAAGTTGCTTTTATAAAGATTGCATTCTCTCAACTTTTTAGTTAAGCAATTCATCGAAAAAGTAAAGTAGTGGATAAATCATTCTAGGTGCATTTTGTAGTGGTTTCGAGTCGAGTCAACACACCACTGGTTTCACTTCCATCACCTTTTGACTTAAGAAACAACCTTAAAAGTAACGCTTAAATTAAAATCAATCTAGTAATCTTTATTTTTCTAGGGCTCTGAAGCACCAACATAGCTTAGGCTAGGGTCTTGGAGTAGGTGAGTACTTAACTCTCCAAGACTACAAAACCAAACAGATAGTCTATCTTGAGTAGAACAAATCCAATTGTTTCAGTTACATTCTGGGAAAGCTCCTCTTAAAGGAGAAGCACGAGCTCGTGTCCGAACCAGTGAGGGGATCATTCCTCCCTCGTTGGGAACGACGCCAGGCAGTACGTATTACAAACGGTAAACCTCGGATTAACCATTGTCGAGGAGCCAGGGGTCACTTATCGGTAAACCTTGGATTGTTGTCAAGGAGCCGGTAAGGGGATTGGAGCTTGCTACTCTGCCCTTGCGTGCTGTCGGAGTTTAGACTGTTCCCCCAGGTGTAATTGTTGTGATTGGTAACCTTAGTGGCCATAATATCTAGGATTCTACCCAAGGTGACGGTGGAGGGAAGGTCCCACTGTACCTGGAGCAGACGTCGGTTATACTCACTTGGATTTTCTGGGGGGTTCGCTTCACTTCGAGACGGTTAAAGTGGAGGAACTTGGTCCAGTCTATTCATTAAGCAGGTTGCCGGGGTAACTGTTCCACCCACTATTTCTGTACTGAATCCTGCGAGGTTGGGCCTAATCACCAACTAGCGCTTTTGGTCCGGAAGACTACTGTTTGTGTGTGGTTTGACGCTCTAGATTATTTAGGCGTGTGCTTCAAATTTGATTGGTTCTTTAGAAGACTTTAGGTGGTTTGATTTGAAATTTTTTACTTTGTTTTCGTGTGTTGTAGTTAAAATCTTTAATTGTGGCGGAATTACCGAGACAGTCCCGTAGACTTCGGGGCAAGTCTCCTGAGATTGTTACCGGAATAGATTTGTTAAGAAAACTCCGTAAATCGCGGGGTGAATCTCCTGAAGACATTCCGGGTCATTTAGAAGGGTTAAAGGTCCTTGTAACTCCTCCTAGTGGCAGTAGAGTAGGATCACCTGAAGAAGGAGAATCTTCCTTGGTAGTCCATCCAGATTACCAAAGTTTAGAAACAGGTTACAATCCCGAAGCTGTTACAGTTTCCGAGCTTGCTGGTAGTTTTTCATCTGCCAGTGAAACAGGCGAAGAACCTGAAATTTCAGAACCTGTTACTCCAACTCCTAGTGTTCCTGATTCACCAAGAATAGAAAGAATTATCACCGAAAATCTTCCTGTTGGATTAATTGCTATAGAAGAACTTGTTCCAGAGGAAGAAATAGGCGTTTCTGATTCTGAAGATCTAATTACCCTTGATCTAAGGGAGCGTGAATCCATCTTTTACAGTCCTCCTAGAAGTGAATCTTGGTACCTTGCATTAACCAATTTTTTAGACAACTCAGTAGGTTTTTCTACACCTCGTACTCCGGTTCCACCTAGAGGAATTCATTCTCCTGTAAATATGTCTGGTCAGTCATCTGTGTTTTCACAAAGTCCTGAATCATTTTTACATGGCGGTCCTTCTGTTCCTACTGGGTATCAATCACTTTCTGGTACCTTTGCGGGAGCATCTCCTCAACCCGTTGATCATGGGTTATTAGTTGGAAACAGTGGTAATGTACCATTGAGTATAGGTGACGTTTATATGATGTCAGGTTCAACTCCCATTAACCAACCTCAAGGTGGCCAATTACCGCCTGGGGGGCAACCTTCGTTAATGCCTGGGGGGCAACCTCAAGGTACTTCATTCGTGACTGGGGGGCAACCTCAAGGGTATCAACCCCAAGGGTATCAACCCCAGCCTCAATATGTACCCCAAAGTCAACCTCAGTATCAGTATCAACCTCAAGGATGGCAACCTCAAGGATGGCAACCCCAAGGGTATCAACCCCAAGGGTATCAACCTCAAGGATACCAACCTCAAGGTCAAGGTCAACCCCAGTATTCGTATTTACCTCAAGGTTATCAACCTACGGGTCAATACCCTGGTCAAGGTTATCAACCACCTCAAGGGCAATCATATGGGACTGCACCTTACAGTTATCAACCCTATCCTCAATACGGCTATGGATCTCAGTATCCTCAACCTGTTACGAGTCAATACCCTGGAATGTTAACATGGGATCCGTCACAGGGTCAACAGATGTCGCAACCAAGTATACAGTCGGTACCTCAAGCAGGACAACCTGCAGTTCCTGGTCCACCCCAGCAACCGCAACCTGTCCAGTCAAGTGTTCAGACCCCTGTAACTTCTGTAGTTACTCAGCCGCCAATTGCACCTAGTACTCCACCTCACACGGCTGCAGCAACTACCGCTTCATCTACCATGCTTACTTCTGGAGTATCGGCAGCTCCGGTTTCTACTGTCCCTGTAACCACTCCTCAGACATCTGTACCGTTGTCTGGACCCACGGTTCAAACCACAGTCCAGATGCCTGCAGGCCAACCTGGTACAAGTACGGTTGTTACTACTCAACCTCAATTTGTTCAACCTCCGTACCAGGGACAGTATCAACCTGGGCAAGCTGCCCAACAACCGGTTTACCAGTATCAACCGTATCCTGGGTACACTTATCAACAACCTCAGCAACCCCAGTACGGTCCGGTTAATCCTGGTTTTCCAGGAGGATATAATATCCCAAATGCGACTCCTGTTCCTAGTTATCCTGGATATCCTCCTCCTGGGGCTGGTATTGTGACTCAGAGTTTTAGAGATCCTAACCGGCAGTTACCGTTTATTGCGACTTTAGATTTACCCGACTTGACGCGCCTAACGAACGATCCAATTCAATATCTTCAGTTCTGGCCGCCAATGCCAAATAAGTTGCCCAGCGATATACCCAAGTTCGAAGGTAAGTCTGGAGAGGATCCGTCTAATCACGTGATGACTTACCACCTCTGGTGTGCATCAAATTCCATCTCAGATGATTCTATCCGCTTACGTCTTTTCCAGCGTACACTCATTGGTCTCGCAGCCAAGTGGTACATTGAGTTACCACGGGCCTCTTTTTACAACTTTAGCCAGTTAGCTACCTCGTTCTTAACTCATTTTCAGTTACCAGTCAGATACGATAATGGTACAGAATTATTAACTTCGCTAAAACAATCGACATCCACGTACATTTCTGATCACATCCATGAGTGGAGACGTCGAAGAAGATTAGTGAAAGTTTTTATCCCGGACCAAATCTTAGCTGAATGGTTTGTCAAATCATTATTACCAAGAATTACTGAAGATGTAGCTAAGGCCGGAGTAGTTACTGAGGAGCAAGTCATTGCTCAGGCACAATACCTTGACTTAGTTTACACTCAGTCGGGTACGTTACACGAGAAAATTCCGGATCTTCCAAAGTCAAACCAAATCGCTGCTGCTCCTTCGGGATCTCATGCCGCTGATGGTATGATCGGTATCGTGACTACGAAGAGTAAGAAGAAGTCTTCCAAGGCCTCCAATACTCCAATTATCACTTTGCCTGATTCTCCGACAGGAGAGTCTTCTCCTCCTGAACTTACCGCCGACATTCACGCTGTAGAGTCATCTACGGCCAAATCAAAAAACGGTGGAAAGAAGAAAGGAAAGAAGAAGGCTAAAGCAGACAAGGCTCCAAAGGAGAAAACGGAAAAGTCGGAAACCAATGACGAAAAGCGCAAACCTCGATATCCTTGTCTTATTTGTGAAGAAGATCATTTTACGAGAGACTGCCCTCATCGGGCCGAGGTAGTGAAAATAGTCAAAGGTTCTCCCACTCCTGCTGTGTTAAAAAATCCATTTCCAGAGCAGGAGAATAAGATGATAGGTTCTTCTTCGAATGCCAGTGAAGAACCCATTTTGATGATGTCTCATGTCAGGATTGCGACTCGATCGCAAGATTATGGTAGTAAGGCTCCTGTTGATGGTAAGGAAGCAGAATCTTCTCACTCTAACCCATCAACCTCAGCTCCTGGTTCCGATCCACTACAGATCGAAAAACCTAACCCAGACTTAGTGATTAAGCCGCCCGCCAAGGGTGTACTTCGAAGGTCTGCTTTCAATCCACATGCGAGAGCAGCCCAGAATTACAACATTGTTGAAGACTTAGCTGTTTCACCTTCAGCAATGTCGGCACTCGAAGTGCTGCAATCATGTCCAGCGCAACGAAAATTGCTTTTGTCGGCTATTGGAGCTGTCGATGTTCAGGACCCGAACCTAATGATCTTTGATCTAGAAAATAGTACACCGCGTCTCCCCCATCAAATGGCTTTCCAAATTCCAGTGATAGTCAAAAACAGGCCTATTCATCGGACTGTGATTGATGAGGGAGCTTCTACGTGTATTATGTCGATTCAATGTTGGAGATCGCTTGGTTCTCCTTCGTTGAACCAATCCCCCACCATCCTTAAGGCCTTTGATGGCCGTGGGTTCCGTCCGTTTGGTATTCTACAAGAATTGCCTATAGGGGTCGAAGGTAAAACCGTTAGTCTGGATGTGGAAGTGGTTGATGCCCCTCTAGACTACAACCTTCTTTTGGGTCGAAGTTGGTCATATGCTATGACAGCGGTCGTTTCATCGGTCTTCAGAGTCATTAAGTTTCCACATAACGGTAAGATCGTGACTATTGATCAGCTGACATACTTTTCATCCGACCCAACCTCTTCAGAAACTATCCAGCATGTTGGTAAAACGACAATCCCTTATAGGGACATTGGTGTAGGTTTAGTTAAGGATTCCGGTTTACTGGGAACTTTTCCTCTCCCTCCACTCAATGCAGACCCTTCGTTTGCAACAATTCATATGATCACGTCAGAAAACATTATTTATGATGATCCTTGGTATGTTCCCTCTGACTCTGAGCTAGACTCACTCGGTGATGTTATGCCGTTGAGTCCGTATGAGATTGCTTATGAAGCTCTTATGTCTTTTACCGATTTTCATTCAACCGACCAAATGAATGTGGTCAGTGAAGAGTCACTTTTCACCTCACCCTTAGAACGGATAACGTTTCCCGAAGAAGTGTCATCTGACGAACAACTTCGCGAAATCCTAAGTGTAGATGATCTACCATGGGAAGATCTCCATCACAGATCTTCGTTTTTACCTAAGGATGATGCATTTGAAAATGATTTTTCATCTATCTTTACCGCTGAATATGTCAAAGACGCTCAGGATCCAACGAAACATTCTGATTCAGAGCTGAATTTAGGGAATATTTCTCGTACTATTCCCATTGATATTTCAGTGAAGCCCGGAATCGAGGAGAACATTCATATAGGTGCCGCATGTACTGAAGAAGAAATCCAAACTTACAAGGCCCTATTCCAAGAATTCCGCGACGTGTTTGCCTGGTCTTACGAGGAAATGCCGGGAATTGATCCTGCCATTGTTGTTCATGAAATCAAAACCTACCCGGATGCTAAACCCATTCGGCAACGGTTGCGTCAGATTCACCCTCGAAAAGCGGCTGCGATTAAAGCAGAAGTCGAAAAGCTGTTGAAAGCAGGTTTCATTTATCCGATCCCGTTAACGGATTGGGTATCGAATATTGTTCCCGTCAATAAAAAACAAGGAACAATAAGAATCTGTATCGACTATAGGGATATCAATCGAGCTTGTCCAAAAGACAACTATCCTACGCCTTATATCGATCAAATTATTGATGATTGTGCCGGAAGTGAGATGTTTTCCTTCATGGATGGTTTCTCAGGCTATAATCAAATCAATATTCTACCTGCCGATCAACCAAAAACGGCATTCATTTGTCCATGGGGGACATTTGCTTATTGCAAATTACCTTTTGGACTTAAGAATGCCGGGGCCACTTTTCAACGGGCGATGTCTTATGCATTTCATGACATCAAGCACATTGTGCAACCCTATCTCGATGATTTGCCTGCTCATTCTTTACATCGAGCTGATCACCTTGTCCACCTACGAGCAATCTTTATGAGGTGTAGGCATTATCGAATTCGGTTGAATCCCCACAAGTGTGTTTTCTGTATAGAAACAGGTCGATTGCTGGGATTTGTTGTTTCAAAAGCCGGCATTCGCGTCGATCCCTCGAAAGTCGAGGCTATCATCAAATTGCCTCCTCCTTCGAGTTTGCGCCAACTCCAAAGTTTGCAAGGGAAAGCGAACTTTTTACGCCGATTCATCCCAAACTACGCCGAGGTCACTAAAGGTTTTACACGGTTGTTGAAACAGAACGCACAATTCTTTTGGGACGAGATTGCCCAACAATCTTTTGATGCACTGAAACACGCGTTGACCCATGCACCGTTATTGCATCCTCCCAACTACAACCAGGACTACTTCTTATACCTCGCAGCTTCGCATTCCACCATTGGAATGGTGTTAGTTCAAGAAGATGAATTCAAAGCAGAGCATGTGATATATTATCTTAGTAGAACCTTAAATCCCACTGAGTTAAAATATTCGCATGTGGAGAAATTGGCCCTGGCAGCCGTTCAAGCTGTCCAGCGTTTTCGTCACTACATTCTTCTCCGCAAGACTACAGTTATTTCGGATTGCAACCCTATGATTTATATTTTGACAAAACAACTGCTAGGGGGCAAGTACTCTAAATGGATTGTTATCCTGCAAGAGTTCGACTTGGAGTTCGAGAAGTCCAAGTCTAAGAAATCTTTAGTTTTTGCGGAATTGATGTGTGATTTCCCGAGTGCTGACACAGAGACTGTGGCAGAGGAGTCCATTGCGGACGAATCTTTGTTTCTTATTAGCACTTTAGATCCGTGGTATGGGGATATAATCATCTATCTCCAAACCCAAACCTTTCGGCCTGAAGCTTCCAAGGAAGACCGTCGAAAAATTCGGTTTCGATCCCAGCAATACAGAATTATTGGAGATACACTTTATCGCCGGGGGGCAGACTTAGTTTTTCGACGTTGTTTAACTCACGAAGAGGCTGAGAGAGTTTTGAATGATTGTCACTCTGGAGCATGTGGCGGTCATATGTCTGGGTATGCCACAGCTCAGAAGGTGTTGCGCGCTGGCTATTTCTGGCCGTCTATGTTTAAAGATTGTATCCTTGCTGTCAGAACATGCCACAACTGTCAAGTGTTTGATCGAAAGATGCGCGCTCCACCTGCTCCTCTCCACCCTATAATTGCCGCTGGTCCATTCGCCAAATGGGGCATTGACTTTATTACTTGTAACCCTCACTCGGCCGGGGGGCATGCGTATATCATCCTCGCGGTTGATTATTTTACAAAATGGGCCGAGGCGATGCCTACATTCGACGCAAGCGGCAAGACAGCTGCAGTTTTCGTATTCAATCATATCATAACTAGGTTTGGTGTCCCACAAGCAATCATTACTGACCATGGGAGCCATTTTCGAAACGTCATGATGACTGAGCTTACAAGCCAGCTTGGTTTGCGCCACGATAGCTCTACTCCTTATTATCCGCAAGCCAACGGTTTGGTTGAGTCAATCAACAAAGTTCTAGTCATCATGATTCGACGGATCATTGGTATCCATCGAACGAATTGGCATAACATGTTATTTTCGGCGCTATGGGCATATCGAACTTCAGTGAAAAATTCAACAGGTTTCACCCCTTTCCAGCTAGTTTATGGCTTAGAAGCTGTGTTACCTATTGAATGCGAAATCCCATCACTTCAAATGGCTGTCGAATTACTTCCAGCTACTTCCGAAGAGGAGAAACGGTTATTATACTTGGCTAAATTAGATGAGACTCGACGTGACGCTACTTTAGCTATCGAGACTCACGCGAAACGAATGAAAGCTCAGTACGATAAAAATGTAACCCCTCGAAGTTTTTCGGAAGGAGACCTAGTACTATTATATGATCAAGCTAACGATAAGCTAGGTGCCGGAAAATTCGTTCCCATGTGGCATGGGCCCTACATTGTAAAGCGAAAGCTAGCAAAAGGGGCTTATGAGTTAGTTGATTTTGATGGGGACTCTTTGGGTAAACCCAGAAATGGACTTTACCTAAAGAGGTATTATGCTTAAAATGATGGGTATGGAGAAATTTTTAGATAGGTTAGATTTCCTTTCTAGCTAGCAAGTGTGTTAGTTTAGTCAGTGTGCTTAGCTTAGCGAGTGTGGTTTTTCGTCATTATTCTGGCTTATCTTGGTTTTACTCTTGATATTGTAGATGTCGACGCCTCTCCAAACATACATTGGATTTGCTGATGGTGCTTGTCGTAGTACACGGAATATCTCTTCCGCAGCTTGGGTTATCTATTCGCCCTCTGACGAGTTAGTTTCTATGCATGGGGTAAGCCTCGGTCAAACAACGAATAACATTGCAGAATACAGTGCAGTGGTTGAATTATTATCCGAATCTATTTCATTTGGAATTCGACGTTTGATAGTGAGGTTAGATTCTGAACTTGTTGTATTACAGCTTAATAGAGTTTATGCCATTAGAAATCCTGTGTTATTAAGGTTGTTTTTGAGAGTGCGTCTCTTGGAACGTGAATTTGATTACATTGAATATCAACATATTCCAAGGTCTTTGAATACATTAGCAGATGCAATTGCTTCTCGAATGTTGGACAGACATTTACGATAATCATGCAAGTAAATTTAAAAACATTTCATCACATATGTTAAACAAGATAAGCCGGTAATAGTGATATATATAGATAGAAGTGTGTCAAAAAATATATACATCGTCTTCGATCATAGGTTTAAAACACCTTATGATCGGCAAAATGATAGTACAAAAAGTCAAAAATGTCACATGTGACTACAAAAGTGACTAGTCAATCACTGGTGGTGCTCTCTGTACGACACCACTGCGCGGGCTACCTTACGCAAAAATCTCCTAAACGGTCCAGGGACCGCGACTACGAAGCGCTGAAGCCTGATAGGAATGTCGTCCATAGTAGTCTCAGGTATATCTGCCGTGAGACGCTCTAGATCATGCTCCAACTCAGCTAGTACTTCTGCTGTCGCGTCCTGTGGGGCCGGTACCGGTGCAGCTGGATGTAGTCTATCATAAGGCCGGAGGTTGGCTGGACGCTGTGGACCAACATCTGCATTTTGAAAAAGTTTACTATTAGTTTTGAGACGATATATATAAAAAATACAAAAAATACATAACTAGAAAACTTGTGAAAATAAAAGTACCTCTGTCGTCCCATTGTTCTCCCTGTGGAAGAACCATGTCCGGATCACCTCTGAAATCCATTCCGGCATACGGAAAGTCCTGTATCACAAAAAGCTGGCCCTCTAACCAGTCAAAATAACTATCTGAGAATCGAACTACTGTCGCGCCCTCGTCAGGATGCCGGGCCATCACCGCAACCCATCGTATCAGCTTTGGCTGTGAGGACCCAAGATATCAACAGTGAGTTGCTGAGGGATCAGCATTGGAATTCTCTCCAAGGCAAAGCTCACGACTATAGGCCCATATCCAAAAGTCTTTAGTCGTCCGTTCTTTGCCTTGGTCAGTTGGCTCTTCATATGAGCCGACACAGCTTCACACCAGTTGAAAATGGTGCCTTGGTAACAGTCAATTGCCATCCGCATTTGGGATCCGGAAGCAATGTGTAAAGCGGCCGCGCCGCAAATTCTGGTAACCGTGAACGCTATGACTTTGAGTTCCGGTAGAGTGATGTGTTTTATCTCTATGCCTTTTGAATGGTGAGTCCCAGGTGTGCACCAATTCTCGCGGAGACTATCAAGGGATTGGCCACCCGGCCTAGTCCCCGCAAGACTGAGTTGCTCACCTCTGTTTGGCAAGCCAGTGAGAAAGTATACATCCGAGGGCTCTATCTCGAGCTGGTGCCCTCCTATGTAAAAGCATTGTTCTTGTACGTTCCATCGCTCAACCAGCCATTCCAAGAATCTTACCTGGCCCCTCATGCCCGGTATGGTCCAATATTTGTATAATCCGCATGCTCTTAGGGCATCCAGGGAAGGTTGATGATTTATTGCAGCTTCATCTTCCTCTACATGCTCTCTTTCTCTCCAGTCTAACATGATTAATGCCCTGCATATCAAAAATAGCAATTAGAAATTAATTTGGGAATTTTTGGTGGTTTTTTGAGAGAGTTGGGGTTTTGAAATGCGCGTTTCTCGGAGGACGCACCCCGGCTTTGTAGCACAGGGCGCCCGGACGCAGCTGGCCTGAAGGCGGGCTGCGTCTTCCGACCGTTTTCCCGTATGAGAAAAAGTCGGGGGACGCAGGTCACCCGAAGGGCACCTGCGTCCGCCGAGAGGCGCATTCCAAAACCAAAACCCCCCCAAAAAATGAAACTAAAACCTAAAAATTGATTCTAAACGGATAGAAATGCAGAGTAGGATGTGTAAAATACCTGGATGAGACGGCGTTCGATTCCAACGGTCAGATTTTCCGCAGCGACCACGGGAAGTTTCTTGTCAAAAGCTCCTTTTTCAACCTCAACAGTGAAACGGTAAAAATGACATGGTAAAAGGTCTTTTTATAGGTTTTTTGGATGAATTAGTTCATTTTTTACCATGAAAAGATGTTTTTGAATGTATTTTTGCCTATTTTAAACAGGTATGAGTAATGTGTCGCTTTTGTGCAGGACAAAGGGATTTCGAGGGAAATTGTAATTTTTCACAAACAAAATATCAGAGTCATCTTTTAAGCCCTTTTCTGACTCCTAAAACATGAAAAGATCGCCGAGTGTTTCTTTTTCACTCGTTAAAACGGAATTAAAAGACGGTCCCCTTTTAGCTCTTTTCTGACCGCAAAATCAGGAAAAGATTGCCGGGTTTTTGTCGTTTCGAACTCGATAAGGAAATAAAACGACGTGTCTTTGATCGCTTTTTACTTTTCAGGTTAACGACACTATTATGAAAGTACTCCTTGGTCGCAAGATCAAGCGGTTCCCCCAGGTATTATTTTATACTTTTTCGGGCTTGAGGGACACAAATATACGAAAAAGTTCAACGTGGAGTCTCCTTTAGTTTTTTCAGACTCTCTAAAATTGAAAAACGCCGAGTTTCTCCTATACTGGGCTCGTTAAACTTTTACAGTAGAGGACCTGTTCAATTACAAACAGGAACGAACCACTCCTTCCTAGGGTTCGAATTTAAACTAGGTTGGACTCGTCCGAAGGATGAGCTTATAATCAAGCATATGTTATCCTCCTCAAGCTTGTTAAAAATAAAGAGGTACTTGCCAGAAATGGTGGGGGAAAAGAGAGAAGAATGAACCTGTTTGTCACCTTTTGTCTCAGAAGAAACTTTATTACCACTCTTGAACACGACACTTTTCATTCACCTGGGTTGGGAAATCTTTTACCTCACAGTTGACCAAATCACTTTGAAAGTCTTTAACCGGGTTCCAGGGGTTAACTTTGAGTTATACGTCACCAAGCCATCTGTTGTGTCGTTATGTGTTCAAGAGGTCTGCAAGCAAAAACTTTCATCTGCAAAATACTTGTCATCCATTTGACCATCCCTGAGTCAGTCCTTACAGCAACATTTCTTCAACTTGAACAATGATTTCGTGTTGTGGGCTTGCCTGCAACGGGTCGCTTTCTATCGACATCGACACATTATCTAGAAAGATGACTTAGGAATCGACAGTACCTTGAAGTCTGCATGCATCAATGGCAGGTTTCTCGCCTTTGACGTCAGTTTACATCATTGACTTTCGATCAAAGGATTCCGTGAAGTGTTCGACATCAAAACATCTATTCACATTTCACGGGTTGTGCTTGGTACTTTGAGAACCATTGACATTACTGGTGGTTTCTCTCACGCTTGTTAACAGTTCACATCATTGACTGGTAATCAAGTGGTTTCTAACATGTTCGACATCGAATCATTTAATCACATGCTAGAATCGTACCAATTCGGGAAGTAGAAGTGAAGACCCTGGATCTAGTTTCTACCATCCAGGCTGCGAGGAGTTTTGTATTCATTATCTATGTAGACTAATCATAAACAGATGGCTGCGTCCATACTGTGTCTACAAAAGTCTATAAAAATGATGTACTGCAAGATCATTCCTGTATCAGAATAGTTAGTCCATTAGTTAAAGTTTTGAATCTGAGTATGGGAATGCCTACCTCAGTGATGATATAATCTTATCCATGTATTTTGTGTTGAAAATTGCAGGTTCCAACCAGGCCATCCACAAGGCAATCCTTGAAATGATAAAGCGCTTCACCCTTCCTAGAATTACAAAACCCTATTCTATTCCAGGCTTCGCACTTTAGGGGGCAATCTGTTACACTAAAAAATGTCACCTTGACTACTTACAGTTAGTATGGCTCAAATCAACAGTCATGCTACCCTCTTAGGCAAGTCTCATGCCTCTGTTATCCATCTCAAACTCAAAGAAGAGAGAAAGTCTTGTAAAAACTATGTTTATCTCTGGGGTCGCAGGTTCTCTCTAGCCTTACCTGCGGGGACGCTGACCATGTTCACAAAATCTGCGTCCATGGACGCTCTGTATGTTAAGGGACAGGTGCGTCCCTCTGTAAAAGGCAAAATGCGCGAGTTTTATCTTGAAAAAGTTACTTGTGGTTACTTCTAGAACATTCTAGAGGTCGGTTTGATGAAATGGATGCGCCTCCAGTTGGTTCATGTATCTCTATTAAGGGGGAACTTATCCCATCAATAAGGGAGCTATCCCACCCAAAGAGGGGGATGATCCCATTGATAGTGGACCTGAATAACCTCTTTACAGCACTATAAATAAAGGCATTGAGCCAGAAGGAGAGGAGGTTGGAGCTATACATTTTCTTTGGGTAAATGCTGCAGGATTTAGGTCTTCCATTAGAGCCTTTGTGAGGAGAGATTGTCTTCACTTGATTCTACTTGGGAGAGGGTGAGCTTTGTCAAAGTAGAGGAAAACCCTTGATGGACCCTGGGAGGAACTTGCACAAACCAAGGCCAGGTTGTAAGAGTTTCTTTGTTTCGTTATTAATACAAACTGGTTTATTTTTCTCAATAGCTTGTGTTAATGAGTTATTTCATGTGTTCCTTGGTCTGCATGTTGAATATATGTTTTATTATATGAAATGCAAGTGCTTGGTAATTGTTTGATTGTTTGTGGTTGCAGGAATTGACTTGAAGGAGGAGCTCATCCGGATCGTCAAGAACGGACTTCAACAACAGCGTTTTGGAATAAGGTAAGCCTAAACACTTGTAGTTTTCATGTTGTAAAAGGTGTATTTAGAGAAAGATCACTCCATTTTGTCTTGTTTGTCATTAGAATGTCTTAGACTTCTAGGAAGGTCAGTCGTGTCCGCACCCTTGACAGATTCCGTGTGACAAGGAGAAAGCACAGATATGTTGATTGCAAGGCATTGTCCAAGAACTAAAAATACCCAAAGTGGGAAGATCGATATAAAGACCATCACAAATCTCCCACTACGAACAATCCTACATACTATGGCCCGAATAACTGGGGCTCAAGCATTGCATGAGGCAACAAAGTCTCATTTCTAGTACGCAATCTAGTGTTTGAATCCCACGGTCTTCAATTGGAGTGAGGGTTTGTTGGTCTGCATGAAGCACCAACTTACCAAGTGTAAGTCAGGGAGTCTGAAACAATTCAGTTTCAGATCCATTTTGGTGGCGTTCTTCTTGGAATGTGTGCCATTGTTTCATTATCAGTGGATAGAAGTGGATGCACCAGTGCCCAAAGATCCACGATTACTCAGATGGGGTGAGTTGATGCCTCGATATGGAGGCGGCCAACAAATGTCATTCCCTCCAACACTTTTTGGATGGTTGCATTAGCAGCTAATCATGGTTGACAATTGGGCATATGCAGGCATAGGTTTCCGAAGAGATCCAAATCTTCCACTTCCACCAGATGCACAGTGGACCGATGCAAGTAAAAAATATTTTTAAAGTTTTTTATTTATTTTTGCATGTGTACTGAGATTTGACTTATGATAATTTGCATATTTTGGACTAGAGAGACCTCCAAGGGTTTTTCTGATAGCTAGACGAGTGGCACGCCATATTGACGAGGCTCCTTATGAGGAGGGAGCAGATCCAATTGTCAAGGTAGAGTGTAACCTGGAAGCTTTAACCAAGGGCATTCCAGAGTATGCCTCGATAGATGAGGTGCCATTGCAGTACCAGAGACACACTGTAGGGGTTTTCGCTAGACTGTGTCGGTTGTTGGGCTGAGTCATTAGGGCTATTTCATGCTATCATGAGCACCATGTGGGCGAATAGCCAGCTCTAGTTTACTTTTTGCACTGATGTAGGCTTATGAAGCCATGTGTCTCAGAACATAGATTTTGTCATTTTGATGTAGCAAACTCTTTTGCAAACTCTCTCTCTCTCTCTCTCTCTCTCTCTCTCTATATATATATATATATATACATGTTTTTCTATTCACCATGCCTATTATGTGATGTTTTATGATTTACATGTTTCGTAAATGTCTATCTAAAACATAGTTAGCCAATGCATCTGTTAATGTGTTCATGTGTCTCGGAATGTGATGATAAGTAATAGTTTCATTCCAAGAGATGAACTCGCAAATACATTCTCAAAATTTGAGGGTTTCTAACTGAATATTTTCCATTAAGTTGTAGTACAATGTGCTGTGAATCAATTTTATGATTAACTCTCTAATCACAAGAGCAATAACTTCTAGCAAAATCTCGATGACCGCACTATATTTGGCAATGTTATTAGTTGTACGACTTAAACATATATCTTGCAAATTCACTAACTCATCATTAGGGTCATAGATTTCCCATGCAGCAGAAGATAAATTATGTGTACTACGGCAAGCACCATCAGCGAAACCAACGTAATGGTTGGATGACATCTGCAAACCAAGTAGAGCATGAGGTAAGCAGAGGAAAACTCATTTGCAAAAATCAAACTAACACACGAAAACCACACTGCACACTAATGAAAACACATTAATGTACAAAAGCATTTACACGAAAATCACGCATAATACTTCTTAAGGTAAATCCCGTTTCAAGCTTAGCCAAAGAATTTCCTTCATAATCTACTAACTCATAGGCCCCATTTTTTAAAACTTGTTTAACAATGTAAGGCCCATGCCACATCATTTCAAATTTTCTAGCTCCCAATTTGTCATTGGCATGATAATATAGCATGACCAAGTCACCTTCAGCAAAAATGCGGGGAGAAATAGTTCTATCATATTGAGCCTTAACTCATTTCTTCTAGGCTTCAATTACTACCATAGCAATACGACGAGTTTCATCGAACATTTCAAGGTAAAGTAAACATTCCTCCTTATATGAGGTATCGGGGAGTAATTCAAACGCTAGTTTCAGTGAAGGAATTTCACACTCAATCAAAAGAGTTTCCTCTAGACCATGCACCAACTGAAAGAGTGTGAATCCAGTGGTGGTATTAGCTGCAGTTTGGTAGGCCCCAAAAGAGCTGAAAATAACATGATATGCCAATTTCTTTTATGCATCCCAGTGGTGCGTTAAAGCATGGTAACCAAGACTTTGTTGAATGCCTCAACTTGGCCATTGACCTGTGGATAATAATGAGTTGAGCTGCCGTGACGCAAACCCAACTGAGTAGTAAGCTCTGCCATCATGTAATGTCGAACATGAGAGCCATTACTAGCAACAATGGCTCGAGGGACACCAAATCGAGCTATGACATGGTTGAAAAGAAATTGAGCTGCAGTTTTATTGTCAGTAGAATATGTGAGCATCACCTCAGCCCATTAAGTGAAATAACCAACGACAATGATGATATACTCATGCCCTCGGTTGAGCGAGGGTTACATGTCATGAAATCAATACCCCATTTAGCAAAGGGACAGATGATAACAACTGAGTGTAGGGGTGTGGGTGGGGCGCGTTGCTTACGATTGTAAATCTAACAGGTGTGACACTTTTGGACTGCTAAAATGCAAGCTTTAAAGATCGAAGGCCAGAAATAACCGACGCAAAGGATTTTCTGAGAAGTATCATATCCTAACATATGACCACCACAAGCCCCAGAGTGATGGTGATTTAGGACTCTCTCAGCTTCTTCAAGTGTCAAACATCTACGAAAGATAGAATTGACACCAACACGGTACAAAGTATAGCCAATAATCCGATAGGCTTGGGATTGATGTCGAATGTGACAACGCTCATAATTGGACAACTCTGATAAAAAATTCTGGGTTTGGATATAAGAAATGATATCCCCGTACCATGGGTTAAGAGTGCTGATGAGAAAGAGATTTTCGTCAGGAATTAGCTCATCAAAAGTTGTAGATGTGGTTACAGAGGGAAGGTCACAAATCAACTAGGCGAAGACCATTGATTTATTTGATTTGGTTGTAGAAAATTCCAAATCAAAGTCCTGGAGGATAAAGATCCACTTCGAATACTTTCCTCCCAGCAACTGATGAGTCAAAATGTATTTCATGGGGCTGCAGTCATAAATCACAGTGGTTTTCTGCAAGAGAATATAGTGCCGAAAGCGTTGAACAACGTGAACAACTGCTAAATCTAGTTTCTCGACAGGGGCATATCGAGTCTCAGTCTCAATAATATTTTAGCTTAAGTAGTAAATAACGTGTTCATTCCCATCATCATCGTCTTGCACCAGTATCGTGGCAATAGTACTATCGGATGCGACCAATTATGAGAAGTAACTGCGGTGATAATTTGGGGGATGTAATAAAGGAGCACTAATGAGGGTATTATTTAATGCATCGAAAGATCGTTGAGTGATTTCATCCCAAATAAACGAGATCCATTTTTTCAGCAAATGAGTAAATCCCTTGGCAAGTTTAGCATAATTGGGAACAAAATGACGAAGGAAATTAGCTTTCCCTTGCAAGCTCTGCAATTGGTGTAAAGATGATGGAGGGTGTAAATTTACAATGGCCTCAACTTTGAGGGGGTCAATCTGGATGCCTTCTTTAGATGCAACAAACCCTAGGAGATGACCAGATTTGACGCAAAAGACACACTTATGCAGATTTAAATGAATATTGTAGTGTCTACAGCGAAGAAAAATCGCTTGAAGGTGGTCAGGATGGTCATGACGCTTAGCAGAATATGATGGTAAGTCATCAAGATATGGTTGAACGATGTGTTTAATGTCATGAAAAGTATAAGACGTCACTCATTGGAAGGTAGCACCAACATTTTTTAGACCAAAAGGGATTTTTTGTAGGCAAAGGTTCCCCATGGACAGATAAAAGCAGTTTTATGTTGATCAATAAGAAGAATGTTAATCTGGTTGTAGCCAGAAAAACCATCCATAAAAGAAAAAATCTCACTCCTAGCACATTCATCAATGATCTGGTCTATAAAAGGAGTTGGATAATTATCTTTTGGACACACCTGATTGATATCACGGTAATCAACATAAACGTGAATAGTCCCTTGTTTTTTGGTCACAGGGACAATATTCGAAACCCAATTTTTCAATGGAATGGGGTAAATGAAACCAGCCTTAAGAAGTTTTTCAACTTCCCCCTTTATAGCAGCTGCGTAGTAGGGTGCACTGGGTGAAGACACTAACGAACAGGCTTCGCATTTGGATAAGTAGGTATTTCGTGCACAACTATACTAGGATCTATGCCAAGCATTTCTTCATATGACCAAGCAAAGACATCACGAAATTCCTTTAAAAGGGTAGTGTAAATCTTGATCTCATCTGGAGAACAAGAAACCCCGACATGGATGTTTTCGATAATTCCTAGTTTAACAGAAATGACGATTGACATCGTAGAAGTAATGTTCCCCATGTTTCCTTTAGACAAAACTTCATGCACCAAAATAAGTATTTGAAGTACATCACTCAGTGCAAGGGAAACAAAGGTATCTAAACATGATGAAATCTCTCCAAGAATCGGGAAATGTCTCATTCAACGGATTCAGAGAATCACAAGAACCAAGCTAAGGGGATTGTGTATATGTGTCTAGATGCATGCTAAGAGTAGCATGACTTTCAGAAGTGGTCGTTGAATCTAAAACAACCACTTGATAGGCTTGTTCTGCTGGGCTGAGCGGCATGACATCGCCAAATGAATCAACTTGAACAGGATGAGGAACGATCCAAGGATCATGTGGAGTGCAGATCATGTTGACAGAAGCGACGTTTGAGGGTGGGAAGGAAAAATTTCCCATAAGAGTAGAGTCTTTAAAAAGATACGCCCCAAAACTCTCATAAGGGATGTCAGTATTTCCCACACATGGCACACTGGCACTCAAAGAGCTAGAAGAGAAAAAGCTAACTGATCAACAGTGACTATTTTCCCCTCATGAGGAAAATAGAGCACATGGAATAATGTAGAAACCATGCAAAACATAGCATGGCTCCAACTCCGACCAAGTAAAAGGTTATAATTCAAGTTGGCATCAACGACTTATACTTCTAAGTTAACGGTTTTCCCTTCCATCGTTATGGGCAAGTTTGTGAGAATATCGTATGGATGAGATCCTCTACCATCGAAGGCTTCTAAGGTGTTCATTAATATATACATCTGATGTTCACTTCCATAATTGTGTAAATGTTTATGCTCTTAGTTTAATACTCCTTGATCTATTAAGTAGTTTATGTTTGATGTATGCCATATATGCTCTTTACCTTGTATTTTTCTTTGATCTTTCTTGCAGGTACTAATATGCGAAGAACAAGCAAGAAGTGAGCCTGGAAGCCAAGAAATCAAAGTCATCTTCAAAGGATTGATCCATTAGCATTAGATCGAGGTAAGTTTCTCCTTCTCTCTGCTTTTGTTAAACATAAGCTAGGAAAGTGTATGTTAGTTTATTTAGTTTGTTGCTAGACCCACTCATTGGGCTATAGGAATCGCCTTTGTTCGCAGAGGGAATTTACCTTCACATCAAAATGGTGACTCCACTGGGAATGGAAGGGAGTTAATTTATAGGAAGGGAGAGGGAGTTAGGGATCCACAAAAGAGGGAGGAAGGTCCACATCTCAAGGGGAAAGCCCATAATGATAAGATCAAGAGGTCCAAATGGGAGAGCTCAACCATATCAACAACAACCAATATCCAGCTTGTTGTTCTTGAAGGTTCTAGTGCACGAAGCTTCTCCTCCAGTTTGGGAAAACTTGCCAGAAGAGGTTCAACACAGGTTTTCATATCAAAACCCACGCTGGCAGTGCTAGGGTAAAGCAGAGAAACTTGCCATCAACACGAGTAGGCAATGGAGCAAAACGCGCTGGCCCTAAAAATTAGGGTTTTAGTTAACCTTCTTCAAAATTGACTTAGGGCAGTTTTTGTTAGGTCCCTATACTACTAGTGTAACCCCTTATTTTTATTAGTGCAACCCCCTTATTATATTGTTGTGCCCATGCAGTCCCCATATTGTTATTATTGTGCCCCATAGAAGCCCACTATTATTATTGTTGTGCCCTTACATTATTATTGTTATGTCGGCTTTGATTATATTATGACCTGTTAGACTCCTATATATAGAAAGGAGGTCTTGTCATTTGTATCATCCAAGAATTGTTCATTTGTGTAATGTAAAGGAGGTTGCCCCCTTGAAGAGGCTAATTTTTAAGTCGTTGATCTATCTTTTCTTTCTTTTTTTGAGCTGGTTTCATAACATTTGGTATTAGAGCTTTGGATTCTAGGGTTTCACTGCTCCAAACAGGTCATCGTGGAATTTTCGCTATATCTTTTTCTCTAGGAAGTTTCAGAAGCTTAAAAAAACCCATTTGAGCTGATATCGTTTTGAACCTTGGGTCTGAATTTCAGATCTTTTTGCGCTATATTTTCGGAGATATGATTTGAGAAATTTAGGGTTTTTGCAAGCTCCAGAATTCCATCTCAAATAGGTCATCGTGGAATTTTCGCTATAAATTTATTTCTACGAAGGTTCAGACTCTAAAATTAAAACCCATTTGAGTCGAAATATTGGTGAAGCTCGGTCCCAAATTTAAGATATTGTTTCGCTATATATTCGGAGATACGGTCCAATACATTTAGGGTTCTTGCAAATTCTCGAATTACATTCCAAACATGTGACCTTGGGAAAATCGTCATAACTTTCTCTCTCAGCATCAGATTGAAATTTCGTTAGAAGTTACAGAATGAGGATGGACAATACTTTTATGTCTATTGTTTTCAGCACCAAGGTAGAAATAGTGACACGTGGTAGGTCATACAAGTTCGCTCTACTGAACTAGTCTATAATCATGTCATCGTAGGAGATTTGGCATAACTTATTATTGAAGAATCCAATATTGATCAGATTGGTGGGGTTAGAAAGAGAAATTAGAGGGCTAACGTAGGACACAATTTCAGAACTTAAATATCTGAAATTACAGAGTTATAGTTGTTTAAATGTCGATCTCCTAAAAGTAAGAAAAATAATGACTTGAATCAAGAAAATAGAAACACCTAGTAAGAAAATTTGGATGATTTGGAGAATGCAATCAAAGCTAAGATAAATAGTTTTATATTTTCCATGGAATCAGATTTAAAGAAAGACATGGAAGTTTTGAAGGAAGGTGGGACAAAGATGCTACAATAAAGGCCTCATAATGACGAAAAGGTAGTAGAGGAAACTCATGATGAGAAAAAAAATAAATGTTAATCATGATATCAGAATCTAACATTGGGTTGAAGACCCACCATATTCCAAAGATCAATATGAGGAAGTTTGATGGCAAGGATCCCATAACATGGATACTACAAACGGAGAAATATTTTGATCTACATGATGTGCAACCATTACAAAATGTATGTATTGCATTTTTATATTTAGAACCGAATCAATTTTTATGGTATACAGGGATTTGTTCTCATAAACCACTTGTCACTTGGTCAATTTTCATGGAGGAAATGATAGCACATTATGAGGATACAAAGAGAAACACCTTCTTTAGCCAATTGATAAATCACAAACAAAAGGGTTCAGTGGCAGAGCACATTGAGGACTTCCAAAAATTGGATATAAGGGTAAATGATATTCCAGAGAAGCAGAGAATTGATGTCCTCATAGGGACTTTAAAGGATAACATTCAACATAAGGTTTGTCTTTGGGAACCTAATTCATTGGAGAAGGCATTCAGGTTGGAAAGAAAAATTGAAAGCAAAATTACGGCAACAAGAAATCCTACCACTCACAATTATAAAGATGGAAGTGTTGTTTCTCCTAGCCTTCCACAACCTACAAGGTTGACACCACAACATTTGGAAGAAAAAGGAAAAAAAGACCTTTGTTACAGTTGTGATAAAAAATACACTAAAGGTCATAAGTGTGTTGAGAAGAAATTATTTTACATTGATTGTGAAGAGGAGGAAGAAAATGATCAAGAAACGTCAAAATAAGAGGATATACACCAGGAACCAACCACAGAGAAAGAAGAAATGAATCTGACCATATCTTGTAATGCATTGGTAGGAATTACCACTCCTCAAACTCTCAAGATAGAATGACATACCAAGAAGAAAAAGGATAACCTCACTTTTGCGTAGAATCAAATGAAACAACAGGCAAATCAACATTGTAGTGAAAGGAGTTTTGACATAGGCGATTGGGTATTTTTACGACTACAACCATACACACAAATGTCCCTCAAGCAAGCTAATAAGGATAATAAATTATCACCAAAGTACTATGGTCCTTACAAAGTGCTGCAAAAGATTGGTACTATGGCATACAAATTGGAGCTTCTTGCATCTTCCCGAGTGCCCCTGGTTTTCCATGTTTCATGCTTAAAGAAGGTTATAGGTGACAAGCTCCTAGTTCAAACAATATTGTCGAAACTTGACTAGGAAGGAAAAATCATATTGCAACCTTAAGCAGTCATGGAAACAAGAAACCGACAACTATGAAATCGATCAATTTCAGAGTATCTCATCAAGTGGAAGAACTTACCCGCTGAAGATTCCACATGGGAGGATGAGAATTTTATAAAGAAGCATCCAGAACTACTCAAGCATTGAGGACAACACATTTTGAAGGAGAGGGGCATGTTAGGTCCCTATACTACTAGTGTAACCCCTTATTCTTATTACTGCAACCTCCTTATTATATTGTTGTGCCTATGTAGTCCCTGTATTGTTATTATTGTGCCCCATAGAAGCCCACTATTGTTATTGTTGTGCCCTTACATTATTATTGTTATGTCAGCTCCGATTATATTATGACCCCTTAGACTCCTATACATATAAAGGAGGTCTTGTCATTTGTATCATCCAAGAATTGTTCATTTGTGTAATGTAAAGGAAGCTACCCCCTCAAAGAGGTTGATTTTTAAGTCATTGATCTATATTTTCTATATTTTTGTGAGCTGGTTTCATAATAGTTTTCCTTTGGTTCTTCAGGGAGGTTTTGGTCTGTATATCATGATGGATATGTTGCACAATTGTCAATTTTTTGGCACTTCGGGATATGGAACAGGAAGTGAACAGGAGGTGTGACAAAATACTGTGTAACAACTTCCTGTGGATCTAGCAGTGGGTCAATTTCTCTCAAATCTTAGAAATGTTTTGTTTTTGCATCATCATATGCCAGCAATTTGTAAGAATATACTCACGTTCTCAAGAAACAATAGGTGCAAGCTTTAGAAGGTCTAGCATTGGATCTTTTCTCCCCTTCTTTTTTTAGGCGAAGTACAGGTTTCAGGTCCTTTCTTTTTAGATTCATGCAAATCCTACCGAACCTTCACACAACCATGCTTTGGTACCAAATTTGATACAAAAACAAAAGTGAAGGTATTACTGAACAATTTGCAAGCTAGTTTATGTCTCTTTGTGCAACACATCGTAATTGCAAAAATACATAAACATAAGTAAAAATGCAGAAAATTACATATCAAAGAGGATAAAAACACAGCATGGACAAGACACAACTTGATAACAGAGTTCACCCATCTTGGGCTACGTCTTCGGGTCCAACTTCCAGTGGTGACTGCTTTATTAAAATGCTCAAGTTCTTAATACATCAATTTACCAGCTTCAGACTGAAAAACTAACACTTCCATGTTGTTCAAAATGCTCAAAAACCCCCATTTAGGCTCTCCCGAAGCTCAAAAAGGCTTAAAAATGAGCAAAATACCCCCTTACAACATAGGACTATCAAACAACTCTACAAAAAGGCTTTGTTTTGGAAAAGATTCAACAATATAGGCATGTAGCCTGACTGGTTGGGTGCAGGCACTACTCATGGGTTTGAATAGCTAAAAATGTCGGTGGTTTTGTTGTTTATTGTTTATATTAAATAAATAAAAATTATAACCGCTGAGCAGTCTATGCACTAGTCATATTTGGCGATCGACCATAGGCGATTAGCACCAGTTGTCGCCCCTACTTCCAATCATGTCGCCATCCTATAACCCTCGACATAACACATATCCGCGCTAGTGTTGAACCATAACTTCACGCTTGTTTTAATGGCTCCAGTCACGTGGAGTCCCATACAACCAAGCACATTAATGTTTATGCTGCCTCCACGTGTAGCACTTGTCACTGGTCATGCCATATAGCCAAGTGTCATATTGGTCAAATGTTTTAATGCCAACCTCCAATTATTATGACAAATAAATTAAAAAAAATTCCCGCCATTTAATAAGCCATAACGTAGCCGGGTTGGTCGGACCTGGTTTCATGGACGAGATATCAGTGATTCGGATCTTATTGAGGCTCGTTCGACCAACAAATTTTGGCACAAAAATCGAGGCAACTTGGTGGCCTTTCATAGGGTCACGTGGTGCCCTGTTATTGGCCCACGTGGCGTCCTATGATTAGTCCACCTCAATATCGTACTGTTGACGTCAGTGCCGCGTGCCCTTATGCAATTGCCACATATACCCATCTGTACCACCAACCATCGACTACCACGTCAGCGTATGAACTACCATGCCAACATTCGTACCTGCAAGTTGACTTTTTTTACTATCTGGCCAAAACTTCAAAATGCCATAAATTGCTCTAAGGTGTTGGAGTGACGCGATTCAAGCGTCATTGGAATCAACACGACGAGCTCTATGACTTGGTGTTGGTTTTAGGAGAATTTGAGCACTTTTATTTTTGAGCATTTTCTAGATCCCCTGGATCACTCCTCCCCACTGAAAGCTTTTGGACCACCAAATGTCTGTTTTTACTCAGCAAGTAAGTGAGGGTACAACTCCCTCACTTTCCTGATCTCTATCCACCGTGCTTTACTTGGATAGGTACCTTTGAGCCCCATACAAAGATATTCCACATTGCCTCTGTGTGAAGTTCCTATTGTCCTATCAAGAATGTATCTTCTTGTACTTCATCTAAGTATTCAGGATAAAAATATTCTATATATGGAATCTAAACATTCTCTTCTTGATCAACGATCATAGGAGGCTCATACAACCTCAAGTTTTCCACATTCACAACAGAATAAATTTTCATGTGAGGCGGCAAATCTAATCGAAAAGAGTTATTACCAATCTTTTCCACAATCTTGAAAGGACCATACCTGATTGGTTGTTGCTTTTTACCTCCACCTTGCAGTCTTTCCTTGCTGATATGCAACCACACTTGATCTCCCGCTTGAAAATCATGATCAATTCTATGCTTATCATGCCTAAATTTTTACTTGGATTGACTCTTTTCCAACTGTCCCTGTACTGTTTGGTGCACTAATTGGATTTGTTTAATGAATCACTTGGCTTTATCCACATCACTATGTCCATCCACTACAATATCCTTGTCAAATATAAAGTCCAAAGGAGACTTTGGCAAATATCCAAAACATGCTTCAAATGGAGATGTCTAAGTTGATGAATGCTTGGCACAATTGTAGCCATGTTGGATATAATGCAAATGTTCATCCCAAAGTTTATGATGCTTACCACAATGTCCATGTAGTGGATGCACTACTGTCCTGTTCACTACTTATGTGTGATCGTCGATTTGTGGAAGAAATGTTGTGCTATTTTTCAATTTTGTGTCCATGATTTCCCACAAACTTGACCAAAACTTCTTGATAAATTGAGAATCTCGATAAGAAATAATAGAAGTGGGTAACCCAAAGTGAACCCATACATTTTGAAATAACATTTGTGCAGTTTGTTCAGTTGTTACCTATTTCTTACAAGGCATCAAAACACACATTTTGTTGAATCGATCCACCACAACATATAAATAATCATGACCTTTTCTAGACATAGGTAATCCTCCTACAAAATCCATAGAAATACTTTCCCAAGGACAAGAAGGAATAGGAAGTGGAGTATACAAACCCAATTTCCTGATACTTGGCTTACTAGTAACGCACATAAAACATCCTCTTACATATCTTGACACATTTTCATTCATACGATGCCAATAATAATACCTCTGCAATTGAGAAATTGTTTTACCTACACCAAAGTGACCAACAATAAGAGAAGTGTGGGCTTCTCTTATGACATTAACTCTTTCACCTTGTGGAACACACAACTTTCCAAGATAATATAATAACTTGTTATGAACACGATAATCCAACTCTTCAACATGATTGCCTTGACATAAGGCTGCATATACATCTTTAACGTCTTCATCTTGAGCATATTGTTCAATATAACTTTCATGCATGACTGAATTATGCTTAAGAATGACAGATGCATTGACTCTAGGTCTAGATAACATATCTACAACTTTATTATAAATTCCTTTCTTATACTCAATGACCAAATAAAATTGTTGTAAAAATCCCATCCACCTAAAATGGCTTGCTTGTTGTAGCTTAGTTTACGATTGAATATATTGCAAAGGTTTATGTTCAGTATGAATAATTGTTTCTTTACCCATCAAATAGTGTTTCCATTTCTTTACAGTTTGAACTAGAGCATACAACTCCTTATCATGGGTCGAATAGTTAATTACTGCATTAGAAAAAGTCTCACAATGATAACATGTTGGCTTGCCATGCTAGATCAACACTACTCCTATAGCATATTCACTTGCATCAGTATGAATTTCAAATGGTTGTTTGAGTTTTGGAAGTGTTAGAATTGGTGTTGCATTGATCCTCTCTTTCAATGCATCGAAGGCTTTATGTTGTTTGCCTCCCCACTAAAGGAATTGTTTCACACTTGTCAAAGGATGTAATGGCACTGCAATAGATGAGAAGTTAGCAATAAACTTTCTCCAGTATTAGGTTGCTCCCAAAAAACTTCTAACTTTTGTTACATTATTAGGCTTAGGCCACTTTACAATAACTTCTACTTTGGAGGGATCTATTCTCAATTCACCACCCCCTACAATATGACCTAAGTACACTAGAGATGTTTTGCCAAATTCACATTTGGACATTTTCAAATACAACTTTTTTCTTTTTTCAAAACATCTAGCACTTGCTTTACATGCTCTTCTCGAGTCTTACTGAAAATCAAAATATCATCTAAGTAGACTATGACAAAATCATCAAGAAATGGACGCAATACATCATTCATCACCCTCGTGAAAGTAGTGGGTGCATTACAAAGCCCACAAGGCATTACTAACCATTCAATCAAACCTTTCTTTGTCTTAAAAATAGTCTTCCAAATATCATCTTCAATAATCCTTATCTGGTGATAACCGCTTCTCAAGTCTAAGTTAGTAAAATAAACAACATCCTTTACGGATCTAGCAAATCATCAATACGAGGAAGAGGATAACGATTCTTTACCTTAATCTTGTTCAAAGCTCAAAAATCCACACACATGCACCATGTACCATCCTTGTTTGGAACCAAAACAATAGGAGACACATAAGGAGATGTATTAGGTCTGATTTGGACTTGTCTTTTGATCTCTGCATTCTCCAAGACTGACATTTTATACATTCCAATATTTAGAAGTGGAGCATCTTGTTGCAACTGAATTTCATGTTGGATTCCTCTTTTTGGAGGTAACCCTTCAGGTTCCTAAAACATCTTGCCATAAGTATTAACAACATCAACCAAATCATACTTAAGTTTAGAATCACATCCAAAGAAAGCTTCAGATTCAGAAGTATCTTTAGCTTTAATCGTCAACAATACAAAGTTCTTACTAGCATTTACCATCCTCTTCATTTGACCTACACTGACAAGAGATAAATTCATTTTCTTGCGATGTGCTCTTACAATATATTTTGTCTCACCTTTGAAAAGATGATACTTGTTCTCATGATGATAGAATATAGCCTTTCGATCATATAAATATGGACTCCCTAAGAAAATCCCACATATGTCAAGTGGTACAACATCAAGCTCAACCTCATCAATAAAATTAGCAGTAATTGCAAATTTAAGTTTACATTTTCTTGTTACTTTCAATTTAGCATCTTCACATACCCATCCCAAAGGGTATGGCTTTGCATGAGGTGTTGTTTCAAATTAAGTTTCTTGAAAATATATTTAGAAATAAGATTGACTTGAGATCCACTATTAAAGAGTGTATCAACATTAGTATGCTTTATAACCACTCTAATATGGAAAAGCTCATTCCTTTCTTTATCATTTCGAGAATTAGAAGATTTGTTAGAAGAACTAGTACTTGCGGTAGTAGATATACCTTTCATTCCCATGGTTGTGATCTTGGTTTCATCACCTGAATCAAATCCCAAATCTTGTTGCCTTGTAGCAACAATATTTTATTTCCCCTTATTGTTGAACTTCTTTGGCCTCAATTCAGGATGTAATTTCCAACAATGGTCTTCATCATGACCTTCTTTTGAACAATGCTTGCAAGTCATTTTCCTTTCCTCCTTCTTAACAATAGATGTCTTTTTATGTTTTCATTTTCCTTTCCCCTTTGACTTATCAACAAATGGCTTGGATGGTTTCTTTGAGAAATCTTGTCGCACACTTACATTCTTACCTCGATTTTCCATATGTGTAGCTTGCACACATACTTCATCTAACTTAGTTGGATTAAACATAAGAATAATGTGTCTAAGATAGCTATGTAAACCACCAATATATTTCATAAGTGTCTCTTCTGTATCCAGAGGGATACCCAAAATTAAAGCTTGCTTATGAAATTCTTGAGTATAGCTTTGGACACTTTGTCCTTTAGCTTCTCTAAGGTTTTTCCATCTCATAAATGTTTTTGCTTGTATGCCATCTCATAAAATCATCTTGAGAAAAGATAATCTTACCACTTTTCTTAAGATCTTCTTGAGTTTTGGCCTCACACCATATGAGAGTTGTACCTCCTAGACAAAGAGAAGCAAGTTGGATTTTAGTGGCATCATCATTAATGTTTTGGATCTTGCAATAAACTTCAATTTGATGAACCCAATTATCCAACTTTTCAGGATTCAATTCTCCATCATACATCAACAACTCAAACTTTACATCAAGCTTAAGTAAAGGAGATTTAACATGTCCTTTTGGTGATGTTGGAGGAATAGTAGGAGTTGAAGGAGAAGATGGTGAAGAAGGAGGTGGATGAGGAGGAGGCTTACTTCCACCACCATCTCCATATTCCGGTGGATCATTCTCGCCACCCTTTTCATCCTTTGGTTGACAATAAATTTCTCCTTGTATATGTGTCGTACTCTCATCATACAACACATTCACCATCTCAATCATATCATAAAACGATTTTTGAATTTCTCTTTTTGCCTCAAATAGAAGCTCTTATCCTTCTTCATGTGCCATGGCTCACTAAGAAGGTGGTATTCTCGATCCAATTTCTGGATTGAATTCTTTAAGTGGTCATTCTCACTAGTAGAAAAAGAGAAATTAGTGACTAAGTGACTAAAAACATTAGTCACTGTAGCTTTTCTAGGTGAAATACAACAAAAAATGAGCAATCATAAGTGACCCAACAAAAACTAATTAATTTACTCCCAGTTTAAAATATACGACTAACTAATAAGTAATACAGCTAAAAATGACTAACGTGAATGACTATTTTAGTCTAAGAACAAAAATATGACTACCTAACAAGTACTACAATAATATGAATCATTTTTTTATGCTAGTCACTTTAATTGTGTCACTTCAACAAACCTTCTGTATACACAAGGTGTTTATGTTAGTTAGTGCACCTAATCCCCTAATCCTTAATCCCTTAACCCCTAAATACCCCAATCCCTAGAAACCCTAAGCCCTTAACCCCTCACCACTAAAGCACTTATCCCCTAATCCCTAAATCCCATAGCCTTAAATTACCTAACCTTTAAACACCCTCATACCTAAATAATTAACCCCTTGACCCCTTAGTTGTAAGACCTAACCTCTACACCCTTAAATCCTTAACCACAACCCTTAATACATTAAACCCTTAACCCCTATCCCCTAAGCCCTTAACTCTAAAACACCTAAAAAATAATTTTTAGGTTTTCCATCCCATCCACTCGGGTACAAGTCCTCGAAGACAGAGCATGTCATAGTAAGGCTAGAAGGATAAGCGTCCCATTGGAGTCTAGGATCCTAACTCCAGTTTTGGTGGTCTTTAGACGTCTCGATCCTAGGTTGAATTATGAGTTCCCAATATATGTGGCTTGCGGGTTGTTGTATATATCTGGGGAGGTTACGAGTTCCCCATAAAAATTTTGTCATTAAAAAAAAATACTACATTGATGACACATCACTCAAAATATATAGTGGATTACCATAATGTCAAAGATCTTATATGTCCACAAAAAGGACACATATCAGTCATATAAAGCTTTCAAATAATTTTTTTGAAGCAAATCAGTAATAGTGGGCCTATTTCATTTTCTAGTCACTAATAACGAACCTATATCCCATAAACCTCATCACAAATCATAACAAACATTTCTTACTTGACCTAGTCACTAATGGATTATCGTAATGTCAATGATATTATATGTCCATGAAAATGAGACATATCAGTCATATAAAGCTTTCAAATAAAAAATCAAAGCAAATCACTAATAGTGGGCATATTTCATTTGCTAGTCACTAATAGCACACCTATATCCCAAAAACCTCATAGAAAATCATAGCAAACATTTCTTACTGACCTAGTCACTAATATTGGCGCTAGCCCAAAAAAACCTCTTATGGCTCTTTGTGCAATCCTTCCCCAGTTCAAGTTTTTGTACATGATCCATTAGCTAAGAAACAAAAGAAACGAGTGGTTGCTTGAGAATTTTGGCAAGCGAAAATCTGTGAGTGCGTCCGAGGATTTTTTTCACAATGAATAGCAATTGTCATGGCCTTTACTAGCACACTATTATTCGGTAGCTGGGATTTATTTTGCTATTATTTAGCAATTTCCCTCTGAATATATTTTCTCTTAATGCATGAAAAAAAATTCGGTCCAAGATTAGATTTTCACTTGGTCAGGGAGACTACACTGGCATTCATTTTTAGTTTTCCATTTTATTCTCATTAGTAGGCAGTGCTCTGGTCCCCACCAAGTGAATGTTGGCTTGCGCCCTTGGATTCTCTCCTTTCCTTCCTACTGGTTAATGGCTCTTGAATGTGCTCAAGTAAATTCTGATTCCATTTATTTTGAATCTCTCAAATTTCATTTTTATTTTGTAGTGCGGAGTTTCCTTATGATTTTTAATTTCTTCAATTTCTTTATGACAGGTTGATTTCCTTGCGCTAGGATACTCAACTAGGCATTCATTTTTAGAGTCAATTTTCTATTCGTCTTCCTTGATTTTCACCCTCCTTTCAAATTGTTTATGGAGTTTGGAAGGAAGAGATTAATCATCTGACCCTATTTTTGTAAATTTGTTGTCATAGATCCTAATTATTTTTTCATTTTTCTTGGTGGAGAGAGTACAACCAGGTGAGGGTTTGTCCTCCATACTGGTAAATTCAACAAAACTCCCTTGCCTTTTCTAGTATTCAACTACGTATTCGAATTTAATTCTTCTTTATTGTTATCTAGAGGACTCTCTGGTCAGTTATACCAAGAAGTTCCTGTGTCATATCTTCAGCCTTGGTCGCCTCACACATATGGAGTTAAAAACTCATGGGCAAGGTAAAATGTGGAACACTCTTTTACCGTTTCAGGTTCTATTTCAACGTGAATCCTTCTTGTTTCATTTCAAAGATACATCTGTTCCCAAGTCTAATCAGTTGATTTTAACAATGCTACAAGTGAAACATCGTCTCTTATTCCTTCTAGGTCATTGACATGTGATTATAAAAACTATTCTTATATTATTTATAGTAATTTATTGCAACATTCAATTTTTTGTTGTCTGACAAGCTCCTCGAAGGGATTTTTTGGCCCTTATTGCATAGATATGCATACATCTATTACAATTTCCCTTTTTAGGGTTCAAGTTTGATCTCTCACTATGTTGCAGACCTTCTTCTCTCTTCCAGGTTAGGCACATCACAATTAATTCCAGGTTGAGGGGGAAGTCTAATGCACATCCTTTATTTCTTTTATTTGAGATGTTTTCTATCTTGTTCACCTTTAATCATGGGAACTACCCACTTATAGCTTTGGGTTCCATTATGTCCACCCTTGGGGTGAAGAAGTGTGTACCTATAGTCACTTTTGAGTCTATAATAGTCAATTTATTTTAATATTACTCTATCAATGTTTCTTTTGGACCATTTATTTCTTTATCCGATGTATGGATTTTTTAATAGGACTTTACATAAAATAGTTGCTTACTCTGCTTAGTGATTTATATACTTGGACTCCTCTTGGAGATGTTATGAGCAATTTTTTTCTAATAGTTCTTACTTCATATTGATAATGTGGTTATTAATGAATGCAAGTGATTTGTCAACAAATTTCAATCTCGCATAATTCAACAAGTTATTGCCATCAAGATAATTTGATAACTAGATTCCACAAACTTCTGAAAATGTTGGATTACATAGGAGTCTCCTTATTCTTGGAGTATTTGTTAGTTGAAGTCAATACCATAATTTGCTAGTAAATTCAATGAGTTTTTTTGTTAGTAACTAATAGGTTTTGACCTTTAACTTATTCCATAAATTATTTGTCGATATAATTAAATTTTATATGTGAGTTTAGAGTACTAGCTTAGACCCTTACTCACCCAGAATTTTCCTCACCCAATATAGTTATGTACTAATCTTGTATGCTATTAGGTTTGAATTATTTTTTTTGGACGATTAATGAATAATATTTGGAATTTATTCTTTTGTTTACTTGGGAGGTTGTATACAGGGGAAATTTCGAGTCCCCTTGTCCAATTTTCCCAATTAATATAAGCCTTGGGTTGAAGATTGGAATTGTTAACATTTTGTTACTTCACACCATTCAACTATGTCATAAATAGTAAAGAGAGCATAGCTTAAAACTCTTATTTAAATTTCATGTTTCCTTACCAGACCCGACCCCTAAGATTTTTGTTTTAACTTCTACTTGTCTCGACCTCACCGTAGCTTATTCACACTACACCAACTGAATATCCTTCCTTCCTTATAAAAGGTTATTTCTTACTTAGATGGAAAGGTAAATATTAAGGTATTATCATACCAGGGTCTCTATAGTCCTAACCTTAAAAACCATTTCTCTATCTTTGTGCAACAAACAAAATATTTAAGAAGGGAATGAGTCAAGTGTCCTACCAAAACTAATGACAATTGTGAGGAGGGCACAAGCCATATTATATCAAGGTTTAATTTGATATGTTCCAGTCATCTAGGCCCCATTCAGTTATGTTCACAGTATTATATATTTATAATTTCGAGATTTAATTAACAACACCTCCATTGGGATGATCCAAATATACTTCTGCATGTACGACACATGCAATAGCAGTGATAAATATTTATCTTACGAAATTCATTTGGAGACATACTTTTATGTTCTATCTTTAACTATTCCTTATATACTACATAAGACAAACAACCCTATTCAAAATGTAGATCAACAATTTACAACAATATCATTCTGAAACGGTAACACTTATATTATCAATAAAAATATCTTTGGGAATTATAAAGGGAAGCACGCATTCCTCCCAACCAACGAGCTACCGCCAACAACTCCCCTCGAACTTAGAATTATGTCCTTCAAGAATCCCCCTCTGTATTACCTCTGTATTTAGGAATCCCCCTTCATATTAGATCAAAATTTGGAGTTTGATTTCTCTACTTCTTGGCCTACCCATAAAAAAAATTATATCATTTACACATAGTCCAAATTGTGACCATGGTAGGAATTTGAAGAATCCAAAGAATGGAAGATGAATACAATCTTTAGGACAAGTGGTTATAAATTTACAACTAGTTTTATTTCCATTATCTATAAGATTTGCATATAATACTACATTTGGTGCCATCACTGTTTTGTTCTCGATTGGGGTTGTATGTGGTGATGCCTTATAATGTATGCTTTCATTGTTACAAAATGAGCATTCGTGTATGCTGATATTTTTATTGTTTCTCACATCAATTGCTCTACAATGTGTGGGCTAAAATCAAAACTGCGGCATTATGTTAGCATGAAGCAAGTATGATTGCAACAAGTGAAGTAGGCTAGCATGTTGAGCTCAATTATCTCTGGGTAAGTAAGGTCTTTAGTCTATGTAATCCAAATATGTCACCAAAATATTATTTGCAAAACCATTAGAGAATTTGTCATTTATTTATTATTTCTTTAATTATAAATTGAAATTCTCATTCTGACACATTCTTATAAAGGCCAAGGTTGAGCATAGGGTATTCTGTTCATGTTTCCTAGCTATTCATGTGTCTTATCTTCAGTTTTTATGGTTTTGTAAACAATGACAATAGTTTTACAAACAATATTGTTACTATTCTTATCCTGTAACGAGATTATATAAAACATCCTCTTAAAGAAATATATTTTACTTTCACATAGACTGACTATATATGAATATCAAGAGTGGTGCAACGAAAATAAAAAAGCATTCATCAAACTATTTGCAACTCAAGCAAAGTTAGGGGCACGGAGACCTTATCGTACAATTCCCTCGTAAGAGTAAACTTCTACCTCAATCCTCGAGTGTTGGAACTATTGTACAAAGGGTCCCTTATATAACTATAGCTAACCATACCAATCTCTTCAACTATATCCACAATATCTTCATAACTATCTCATATGATCGCTCCTTTATCTCCTCAAATCCTTCCATGAATCTCTTAGTAAATCTTCATCCCTATTTTCGCTCATTCCTCTTCATCTCCTTTAGACTTCTCGAATTAGTCTACATCTCATCATATTACTTATTTATTAAGCATTGCAAAATTAGGTTCTTTTATTGGTTTATATTTATTTTCTAAATAACTTAGTAAAATTGGGATAAACCTGGTTTCCGTCGTGATAGGTGGTTGAGGTGGTGCTAAACCAATTGCAGACTCTATCAATGGATTATTGGTATAAGCAATATCTACATCAGCAGATTAAATTGTTGTTATCTACTTCATCTGAACAAGTCATTTTGTTGTGGATTTAGAATTTTGTTCAATTGTTATTATCTTGTTTGTTCCTATTCAAAACTCAAATCCACAAAATAAAATATGCATTACCTTAAACCCTTATACATCTTGCAGATGCAATAATGAGTAAATACATACCCATGGCTTTCATATAATGAATAAATACATAAGAATACCCATGGCTTCCATTTACATTATTAGAAGTGTGTATGCTTGCTCAACATTGGGGCGCATGTGGGTATTATAAACCCTAAATCATTGATGTTCTACCTTGTGTTGGCTTAGTGGGTCTTGACCTAGGTTCAGAGTTAATTGTGCCAAACAAAACCCTACACTATTGACCCTTTCGGCATCAACTTGCATAGTGCAGGCTGAAGTCTCACCCGAAGCAGTATGGGGGGATGCTGGAACCAATTTTTTGATCTAGAAATCAGTGTGATGTCTTTGATTGTCCTAAATATACCTTCGCGCAGATCTATAAGCCCCTGTGGCTTAGTACTGCAACTTCCTTTAAACGACCTCTAGACCTTCGCAAAGGTCTACGATAGGTCTTTGCGGACCCTTAACATATGAATCATCCACTTACACGCACCATAAAATAACCCTAGATCTGAGCTCGCGCAGATCTACTTCAGTATTTAATAAACATAACAAAATGTATTATAATCTTTGCGAAAGTATTTAACATGCATTGCGTACAACTATCAAGAGACATTCCATAGAGTCGCGCATCAATAGATCAATATTTCATAAAGACATTTGTTCAATTAAAACATATATCACAAACATAAATACAAAAGTAAACAGATAAACACAAGGAATTCTTCAAAAATCTTCTTTATTGATCTTCGATATGGTATTACAGACTCAAAACGGCCCTGTGCATTCATTTGCATGGGTCCGTGCAATCAGCTCCAGACTCTACTCTAGGCCTTCGTGCACTTAGTTGCGGAGAATTTTCTCTTCTATCTACCCGCTGTTTACTTACCCTTCTTCCCTCTCTTAGACATAGACATGCCTTAGACTCTCTAAGACACACCTATTTATAGCTTTTTACATATAATCCCATGGTTTTCGGACCATGGGTGGATCTAAAAACCGACACAACTTTACATAGACAAGGGGCTAAAATCCTTTTTGAATCCTTACTATCTACATGCTCCACATCCACAAATTGCGGAGACTTTACATATTTTACCAAAATTTACATCAATACTTGGGTTTTTAACCCCAAAATTGACCTAAGGGACCCCATCCCAACAACCCCCCATCACAAAGGTCATGCACCCTTGAGTCACTTGGCTGGCGCAATGATCTTGCTGTGAAGATCCCCCAGCTCCACCTACACAACTCCAACCTCGGCAGTGCTCTGCATAGCTTCCTTCTTGACCTCTTCTATGAGCTGCTCTGTAGTTGGTCCTTCCACAATCAACTTCATCATTTGCGGTGTTTGCTGCAAGCCCGCCAGCTTCTCCTGAATGTTGGTTGTTACTTGGTAAGCCTCTTCTAATCAAGGTCCCAATTTGGCCTTAAGCACAACCTCCTTTTTCTTAGCTGCTTCTACTTATGCAAGGAGTTGTTTCCCCTCCTGCAACTTGGAGAGGTGTTGTACTGGAGAAATTAAGCGCATCGTCACCTTGACCTCATCATACTACTTCTGGAGCTCGTAAACCTCTGTATCTAGAATCTCCAAGTTTGGGTCTTCCTGCAAAGTCTTACCAACTCCATCGCCTATTCAAATAAGGCCGAGCAGTCACTGACTATGGCATCCAAAGTGGCCATCCCTTCCTTGATGGTGGCTCTGCACTGCTCCTTGACCTTGGGTAGAGTCGTAGGTTGTAATTTTGAGCTGCAACTCCATTATTTTCATATTAAGTTCGAATTGAACTCGTACAAATTTCGCCTTCGCCTCACGCACTCCTACAACAAATCTTTGGATCTTGGCTTCCGGCTATGCGTCCTCTGGAATGTGCAACTCTGACATTGTGTTGCACGGCTCTACTGCCGTGACCTTCAGCTTGAAAATATGTGCTCGCACTGTATCTTTTTCCTTCAAGGCCTACGTTTTCTTGGCGAACATCTGTTCATTGTTCACCCGCTTATCAAATTGAAAGCGTGCTGAACCCGAGCTCTCAATTCCTCTGTCACCCCTGCCTGCAGTGCATGAAGAAGCTCATTGGGGAGCGCTGCAATGTTCAACCTATTTATCTTAAGGGTACTCAATATTATGTGGTCATCAGCTGACTCTGTGCGTAGGGACCCTTCTAGTAAAGCAACTGTGCAAAGGTCCAAGGTCCTTACCAATTCTGCAACCTAACGCATCCTCGGTTCCAGGCTCACTTGTGTTGCGCTCGCTTAACCTGCACCCACCTGCATCCTACTAGTTTGTATCTATAGCTCGCGCAGATCCTTCTGGACGCTCCCCAATGTCTGCATGTACTACTGCCCGAACTGTTGCAGCAGTTTAGTTGTAGTATCCTAGACTTTGTTGCCGATATCATTGAGATCGCCCCCTGTCAACACCATGGGATCAACCTGCGATTTATCTGACTTCTACTTTTTCTGGGGACCTTCCCACTGCTCATGTCCACACTTCCTTAGCCAAAATGGGGTGCTCTACCCCTCATCTCCTCCACCGCCCTGTTCAAACTGCTCTTCCTCCTCAATCTCAGGCGAATGGGATTTACCACTTCGCTCTAATTCATGCTGCTCTTGCTCAACCTGCTCCTTAGCAGCATGCTCCTTTTCCATCCTAGCCTTCTCTGCGGCTTCTATTTTCTATTGCACGAGAAATTTTTGTGTACCCTGCTTGGATGCATCCTTCCTCTTCTTTGCAGCCAAGCTTTCCACGCCCTTACTGGTTCCAACATCCAAATTTGATGGGGCGTGCCACTCTGCTAGCCATCTCTTGATCACTTCTTGGATGTCTGTATCTGTGACCAAATATGGTAAATCATACCATTTCTATTGCGGGTCCTTCCGTGCCTGAATGTAGATCCATTGGAAGTCAGCCTTGAACGCGACATAAGATGACAATTGCTCGTACAAGGTCAGGGACAACCTTGGGTGCTGGTTGATGGCCATGCAGAATATTTTTGTTTTGGTGACCCACGCAGGGTCCTTTGTGTCCCATAGGGAGGCGAACCGTGCGGCCTCAGGCAATCCTTCTTTCAATGGAGGAAATTGGTTGTCCTCTGACAGCTCCCATGCAACCAACACGATGGAGAGCAACAACCAAGCATAATGAAATGGCTTGGTCTCATCCTGGACCTCGCGGCAATTCACGAGGAATTCACTGCATAGGTACCTCGACCAGTTGAACTACACACCCTTCGCGCATTGTGTAGCTAGAGAAACCATGGGCAGCGGAACTTCGTCCACATGGAACTTCCTCATTACCTTCCCTGCCAGAATTTGTGTGGCAATCTGCACCGTGGGGTTGTTGAAAGAAGTGATAGAGTATCCACAGGGCTTTTTCACAAGGACAAATTCCTTCTTCATCTTATTGGCCAAATCCTTTTCACCTGCCTTTCGACCAAAATCCTTGGCCAGATTCAAACCCTCATGTGGCAGGTGCGTGATCCTATGGATGAGCATGTCAGTGATGGGTATAGGCCCACCGAGCCATAAGCACCCATTATGCACCAACATAAGTAATTGATGCATACAGGTTGTGTTAATAGTGGTGCAGTGAAAATGGGGCATCCACAGCAAGTTCAACAACCTGGAATTCTCCACTCCACGGATCCATTCCACCGTCTCTAAGTCAGTGACACCTGAGTTTGGGTAATAGACACGCTTCATATAATTGGCGGTCACTAGGTGAGGGAACCGCTCATGATCTACCAAGTCCCAATCTTCCATTTTCAGCATGGGAATCTGCACAAGGCGTGAACCTTCAAAGGGAAGCTGCTCTGGCAACAGGGGCGTAGAAATGACAAACTTGTCCAAGTCTGGGTCCTTGGTGACCTTCGCCTTCCCCTTGCACAGAGGGATATAGTCAGGCAACTTGGTAAGGGGCTCCACTCCCTCAACATCTATGTCCTCAATTCCCTGTCCTTCCTCGGCCTCCAAATCAACAACCTTCTCAGGCTGCTTTTCTTTCTTCTATTTTTGAGTTACAGAATGTTTCATGGGTGATTTGCGGACTATAACTGGCTTCTTCTACTTATCCTTATTTGGCTTTTGGGTTTCTCAAACAAGGGTAGGCTTCGGCCTAGGCGTCCTTGACACCGTAGGCACAGGGGTCGAAGCTTCCGTACTCACTACCTCTATAGTAGCTCCTTAAAACATGAGATCTTCCCTAGTGCTCACAGTCTCAACAGGGCTTATTCAATTCATCAAATTGAAGTTTATTGCAAGATCCAAAACATTGATGATGATGCCACTAAAATCCAACTTGCTTCTCTTTGCCTATGAGGTACAACTCTCATATGGTGTGAGGCCGGAACTCAAGAAGATCTTAAGAAAAGTGGTAAGATTATCTTTTCTAAAGATGATTTTATGAGATGGCATACAAGCAAAAACAATTATGAGATGGAAAAACCTTAGTTGGGCTAAAGGACAAAGTGTCCAAATCTATACTCAAGAATTACATAAGCAAGCTTTAATTTTGGGTATCCCTCTGGATACAAAAGAGACACATATGAAATGTATTTGTGGTTTACCTAGCTAGATGAATATGGAGATGGTGGTGGAAGCAAGCCTCCTCCTCATCCACCTCCTTCTTCAACTCCTACTATTCCTCCAACATCACCAAAAGGACATGTTAAATCTCCTTTACTTAAGCTTGATGTAAAGTTTGAATTGTTGATGTATGATGGAGGATTGAATCCTAGAAAGTTGGATAATTCGATTCATAAAATTGAAGTTTATTGCAAGATCCAAAACATTGATGATGATGCCACTAAAATCCAACTTGCTTCTCTTTGCCTATGAGGTACAACTCTCATATGGTGTGAGGCCGGAACTCAAGAAGATCTTAAGAAAAGTGGTACACTTTGTCCTTTAGCTTGTCTAAGGTTTTTCCATCTCATAAATGTTTTTGCTTGTATGCCATCTCATAAAATCATCTTGAGAAAAGATAATCTTACCACTTTTCTTAAGATCTTCTTGAGTTCCGGCCTCACACCATATGAGAGTTGTACCTCATAAGCAAAGAGAAGCAAGTTGGATTTTAGTGGCATCATCATCAATGTTTTGGATCTTGCAATAAACTTCAATTTGATGAATCGAATTATCCAACTTTTCAGGGCTCAATCCTCCATCATACATCAACAATTCAAACTTTACATCAAGCTTAAGTAAAGGAGATTTAACATGTCCTTTTGGTGATGTTGGAGGAATAGTAAGAGTTGAAGGAGAAGATGGTGAAGAAGGAGGTGGATGAGGAGGAGGCTTGCTTCCACCACCATCTCCATATTCCGGTGGATAATTCTCGCAACCCTTTTCATCCTTGGGTTGACAATAAATTTCTCCTTGTATATGTGTCGTACTCTCATCATACAACACATTCACCATCTCAGTCATATCATAAAACGATTTTTGAATTTCTCTTTTTGCCTCAAATAGAAGCTCTTATCCTTCTTCATGTGCCATGGCTCACTGAGAAGGTGGTATTCTCGATCCAATTTCTGGATTGAATTCTTTAAGTGGTCATTCTCACTAGTAGAAAAAGAGAAATTAGTGACTAAGTGACTAAAAACGTTAGTCACTATAGCTTTTCTAGGTGAAATACAACAAAAAATGAGCAATCATAAGTGACCCAACAAAAACTAATTAATTTACTCCTAGTTTAAAACATACGACTAACTAATAAGTAATACAGCTAAAAATGACTAACGTGAATGACTATTTTAGTCTAAGAACAAAAATACGACTACCTAACAAGTACTACAATAATATGAATCATTTGTTTATGCTAGTCACTTTAATTGTGTCACTTCAACAAAACTTTTGTATACACAAGGTGTTTTTGTTAGTTAGTGCACTAACCTCCCAATCCTTAATCCCTTAACCCCTAAATACCCCAATCCCTAGAAACCCTAAGCCCTTAACCCATATCCACTAAAGCACTTATCCCCTAATCCCTAAATCCCATAGCCTTAAATTACCTAACCCTTAAACACCCTCATACCTAAATAATTAACCCCTCGACCCGTTAGTTGTAAGACTTAACCTATACACCCTTAAATCATTAACGACAACCCTTAATACATTAAACCCTTAACCCCTATCCCCTAAGCCCTTAACTCTAAAACACCTAAAAAATAATTTTTAGGTTTTCCATCCCATCCACTCGGGTACAAGTCCTTGAAGACAGAGCATGTCATAATAAGGCTAGAAGGATAGGCGTCCCATTGGAGCCTAGGATCCTAACTCTAGTTTTGGTGGTCTTTAGACGTCTCGATCCTAGGTTGAATTATGAGTTCCCAATATATGTGGCTTGTGGGTTGTTGTATATATCTGGGGAGGTTGCGAGTTCCCCGTCAAAATTTTGTCATTAAAAAAAAATACTACATTGATGACACATCACTCAAAATATATAGTGGATTACCATAATGTCAAAGATCTTATATGTCCACAAAAAGGACACATATCAGTCATACAATGCTTTCAAATAATTTTTTTGAATCAAATCAGTAATAGTGGGCCTATTTCATTTGCTAGTCACTAATAACGAACCTATATCCCATAAACCTCATCACAAATCATAACAAACATTTCTTACTTGACCTAGTCACTAATGGATTATCGTAATGTCAATGATCTTATATGTCCATGAAAATGAGACATATCAGTCATATAAAGCTTTCAAATAAAAAAAATCAAAGCAAATCACTAATAGTGGGCATATTTCATTTGTTAGTCACTAATAGCACACCAATATCCCAGAAACCTCATGGAAAATCATAGCAAACATTTCTTATTGAATTAGTCACTAATATTGGCGCTAGCCCCAAAAAACCTCTTATGTCTCTTTGTGCAATCCTTCCCCAATTCACGTTTTTGTCCATGATCCATTAGCTAAGAAACAAAATAAACGAGTGGTTGCTTGAGAATTTTGGCAAGTGAAAATCTGTGAGTGCGTCTGAGGATTTTTTTTTCACAATGAATAGTAATTGTCATGGCCTTTACTAGCACACTATTATTCAGTAGCTAGGGTTTATTTTGCTATTATTTAGCAATTTCCCTCTGAATAGATTTTCTCTTAATGCATGAAAAAAAAATCGGTCCAAGATTAGATTTTCACTTGGTCAGGGAGACGACACTGGCATTCATTTTTAGTTTCCCATTTTATTCTCATTAGTAGGCAGTGCTCTGGTCCCCACCAAGTGAATGTTGGCTTGCGCCCTTGGATTCTCTCCTTTCCTTCCTACTGGTTAATGGCTCTTGAATGTGCTCAAGTAATTTCTGATTCCATTTATTTTGAATCTCTCAAATTTCATTTTTATTTTGGAATGCGAAGTTTCCTTATGATTTTTAATTTCTTCAATTTCTTTATGACAGGTTGATTTCCTTGCGCTAGGATAGTCAACTAGGCATTCATTTTTAGAGTCAATTTTCTATTCGTCTTCCTTGATTTTCACCCTCCTTTCAAATTATTTATGGAGTTTGGAAGGAAGATATTAATCATCTGACCCTATTTTTGTAAATTTGTTGTCATAGATCCTAATTCTTTTTCATTTTTCTTGGTGGAGAGAGTACAACCAGGTGAGGGTTTGTCCTCCATACTGGTAAATTCAACAAAACTCCCTTGCCTTTTCTAGTATTCAACTACGTGTTCGAATTTAATTCTTCTTTATTGTTATCTAGAGGACTCTCTGGTCAGTTATACCAAGAATTTCCTGTGTCATATCTTCAGCCTTGGTTGCCTCACACATATGGCGTTAAAAACTCATGGGCAAGGTAAAATGTGGAATGCTCTTTTACCGTTTCAGGTTCTTTTTCAACGTGAATCCTTCTTGTTTCATTTCAAAGATACATCTGTTCCCAAGTCTAATCAGTTGATTTTAACAATGTTACAAGTGAAACATCGTCTCTTATTCCTTCTAGGTCATTGACATGTGATTATAAAAACTATTCTTATATTATTTATAGTAATTTATTGCAACATTCAATTTTTTGTTGTCTGACAAGCTTCTCGAAGGGATTTTTTGGCCCTTATTGCATAGATATGCATACATCTATTACAATTTCCGATTTTAGGGTTCAAGTTTGATCTCTCACTTTGTTGTAGACCTTCTCCTCTCTTCCAGGTTAGGCACATCACAATAATTCCAGGTTGAGGGGGAAGTCCAATGCACATCGTTTATTTCTTTTATTTGAGATGTTTTCTATCTTGTTCACCTTTAATCATGGGAACTACCCACTTATAGCTTTGGGTTCCATTATGTCCACCCTTGGGGTGAATAAGTGTGTACCTACAATCGCTTTTGACTCTATAACAATCAATTTATTTTAATATTACTCTATCAATGTTTCTTTTGGACCATTTATTTCTTTATCCGATGTATGGATTTTTCAATAGGACTTTACATAAGATACTTGCTTACTCTGCTTAGTGATTTATATACTTGGACTCCTGTTGGAGATGTTATGAGCGATTTTTTTCTAATAGTTCTTACTTCATATTGATAATGTGGTTATTAATGAATGCAAGTGATTTGTCAACAAATTTCAATCTTGCATAATTCAACAAATTATTGCCATCAAGATAATTTGATAACTAGATGCCACAAACTTCTGAAAATGTTGGATTACATAGGAGTCTCCTTATTCTTGGAGTATTTGTTAGTTGAAGTCAATACCATAATTTTCTAGTAAATTCAATGAGTTTTTTTCTTAGTAACTAATAGGTTTTGACCTTTAACTTATTCCATAAATTCTTCGTCGATATAATTAAATTTTATATGTGAGTTTAGAGTACTAGCTTAGACCGTTACTCACCCAGAATTTTCCTCACCCAATATAGTTATGTACTAATCTTGTATGCTATTAGGTTTGAATTATTTTTTTGGATGATTAATGAATAATATTTGGAATTTATTCTTTTGTTTACTTGGCAGGTTGTATACAGGGGAAATTTCCAGTCCCCTTGTCCAATTTTCCCAATTAATATAAGCCTTGGGTTGAAGATTGGAATTGTTAACATTTTGTTACTTCACACTATTCAACTATGTCATAAATAGTAAAGAGAGCATAGCTTAAAACTCTTATTTAAATTTCATGTTTCCTTACCAGACCCGACCCCTAAGATTTTTGTTTTAACTTCTACTTATTTCGACCTCACCGCAGGTTATTCACACTACACCAACTGACTATCCTTCCTTCCTTATAAAAGGTTATTTCTTACCTAGTTGGAAGGGTAAATTAAGGTATTATCATACCAGGGTCTCTATAGTCATAACCTTAAAAACCATTTGTCTCTCTTTGTGCAACAAACAAAATCTTTAAGAAGGGAATGAGTCAAGTGTCCTACCAAAACTAATGACAATTGTGAGGAGGGCACAAGCCATATTATATCAAGGTTTAATTTGATATGTTCCAGTCATCTAGGCTCCATTCAGTTATGTTCACAATATTATATCTTTATAATTTCGAAATTTAATTAACCACGTCTCCATTGGGATGATCCAAATATACTTCTGCATGTACGACACATGCAATAGTAGTAATAAATATTTATCTTACAAAATTCATTTGGAAACATACTTTTATGTTCTATCTGTAACTATTCCTTATATACTACATAAGACAAACAACCCTATTCAAAATGTAGAACAACAATTTACAACAATATCATTCTGAAATGGTAACACTTATATTATCAATAAAAATATCTTTGGGAATGATAAAGGGAAGCACGCATTCCTCCCAACCAACGAGCTACCGCCAACAACTCCCCTCGAGCTTAGAATTATGTCCTTCAAGAATCCCCCTCTGTATTACCTCTGTATTTAGGAATCCCCCTTCATATTAGATCAAAATTTGGAGTTTGATTTCTCTACTTCTTGGCCTACCCATAAAAAAAATTATATCATTTACACATAGTCCAAATTGTGACCATGGTAGGAATTTGAGGAATCCAAAGAATGGAAGATGAATAAAATCTTGACCATATGAAATAATACTATTTACATGTTTATTTGTTGTTGATACAATCAACATATGAGTACTTGGTTATCATTGTTTTTATTTCGTATGAGGTATATGACTATATAAAGAAAAAACTTAAAACATGTACTTTAGGACAAGTGGTTATAAATTTACAACTAGTTTTATTTCCATTATCTATAAGATTTGCATATAATACTACATTTGGTGCCATCACTGTTTTGTTCTCGATTGGGGTTGTATGTGGTGATGCCTTATAATGTATGCTTTCATTGTTACAAAATGAGCATTCGTGTATGCTGATATTTTTATTGTTTCTCACATCATTTGCTCTACAATGTGTGGGCTAAAATCAAAACTGTGACATTATGTTAGCATGAAGCAAGTATGATTGCAACAAGTGAAGTAGGCTAGCATGTTGAGCTCAATTATCTCTGGGTAAGTAAGGTCTTTAGTCTATGTAATCCAAATATGTCACCAAAATATTATTTGCAAAACCATTAGAGAATTTGTCTTTATTTATTATTTCTTTAATTATAAATTGAAATTCTCATTCTGACACATTCTTATAAAGGCTAAGGTTGAGCATAGGGTATTTTGTTCATGTTTCCTAGCTATTAATGTGTCTTATCTTCAGTTTTTATGGTTTTGTAAACAATGACAATAGTTTTAAAAACAATATTGTTACTATTCTTATCCTGTAACGAGATTATATAAAACATCCTATTAAAGAAATATATTTTACTTTCACATATACTGACTATATATGAATATCAAGAGTGGTGCAACGAAAATAAAAAAACATTCATCAAACTATTTGCAAACTCAAGCAAAGTAAGGGGCACCAAGACCTTATCGCACAATTCCCTCGTAAGAGTAAACTTCTACCTCAATCCTCGAGTGTTGGAACTATTGTACAAAGGGTCCCTTATATAACTATAGCTGACCATACCAATCTCTTCAACTATCTCCACAATATCTTCATAACTATCTCCTATGATCTCTCCATTATCTCCTCAAATCCTTCCATGAATCTCTTAGTAAATCTTCATCCCTATTTTCGCTCATTCCTCTTCATCTCCTGTAGACTTCTAGAATTAGTCTACATCTCATCATATTACTTATTTATTAATCATTACAAATTTAGGTTCTTTTATTGGTTTATATTTATTTTCTAAATAACTTAGTAAAATTGGGATAAACCTGGTTTCCGTCGTGGCAGGTGGCTGAGGTGGAGCTAAACCAATTGCAGACTATATCAATGGATTATTGGCATAAGCAATATCTACATTAGGAGATGAAATTGTTGTTATCTACTTCATTTGAACAAGTCATTTTGTTGTGGATTTAGAATTTTATTCAATTGTTATTATCTTGTTTGTTCCTATTCAAAACTCAAATCCACAAAATAAAATATGCATTACCTTAAACCCTTATACATCTTGCAGATACAATAATGAGTACCATGGCTTTCATATAATGAATAAATACATAAGAATACCCATGGCTTCCATTTACACTATTAGAAGTGTGTATGCTTGCTCAACATTGGGGCGCATGTGGGTATTATAAACCCTAAATCATTGGTGTTCTACTTTGTGTTGGCTTAGTGGGTCCTGACCTAGGTTCAGAGTTAATTGTGCCAAACAAAACCCTACACTACTGACCCTTTCAGCATCAACTTGCATAGTGCAGGTTGAAGTCTCACCCGAAGCAGTATGGGGGGATGCTGGAACCAATTTTCTGATCTAGAAATCAGTGTGATGTCTTTGATTTTCCTAGATCTACCTTCACGCAGATCTATAAGCCCCTAGGGCTTGGTACTGCAACTTCCTTTAAACGACCTCTAGACCTTCACGAAGGTCTACGATAGGTCTTTGCTATGAATCATCCACTTACACACACCATAAAATAGCCCTAGATCTGAGCTCGCGCAGATCTACTTAAGTATTTAATAAACATAACAAAATGTATTATAATCTTTGCGAAAGTATTTAACATGCATTGCGTACAACTATCAAGAGACATTCCATAGAGTCGCACATCAATAGATCAATATTTCATAAAGACATTTGTTGAATTAAAACATATATCACAAACATAAATACAAAAGTAAACAGGTAAACACAAGGAATTCTTCAAAAATCTTCTTTATTGATCTTCGATATGGTATTATAGACTCAAAACTACCCTGCGCATTCATTTGCATGGGTCCGTGCAATCAGCTCCGGACTCTACTCTAGGCCTTCGTGCACTCAGTTGCGGAGCATTTTCTCTTCTATCTACCCGCTGTTTACTTACCCTTCTTCCCTCTCTTAGACATAGACATGCCTTAAACTCTCTAAGACACACCTATTTATAGCTTTTTACATATAATCCCATGGTTTGCGGACCATGGGTGGATCTAAAAACCGACACAACTTTACATAGACAAGGGGCTAAAATCCTTTTTGAATCCTTACTATCTACATGCTCCACATCCACAAATTGCGGAGACTTTACATATTTTACCAAAATTTACATCAATACTTGGGTTTTTAACCCCAAAACTGACCTAAGGGACCCCATCCCAACAGTTCCCCATCACAAAGGTCATGCACCCTTGAGTCACTTGGCTGGCGCAATGATCTTGCTGTGAAGATCCCCCAGCTCCACCTACACATTTCCAACCTCAGCAGTGCTCTGCATAGCTGCCTTCTTGACCTCTTCTATGAGCTGCTCTGTAGCTGGTCCTTCCACAACCAACTTCATCATTTGCTGTGTTTGCTGCAAGCCCACCAGCTTCTCCTGAATGTTGGTTGTTACTTGGTAAGCCTCTTCTAATCAAGGTCCCAACTTGGCCTTAAGAACAACCTCCTTTTTCTTAGCTGCTTCTACTTATGCAAGGAGTTGTTTCCCCTCCTGCAACTTGGAGAGGTGCTGTACTAGAGAAATTGAGCGCATCGTCACCTTGACCTCATCATACTACTTCTGGAGCTCGTAAACCTCTGTATTTAGAATCTCCAGGTTTGGGTCTTCCTGCAAAGTCATTACCAACTCCATCGCCTGTTCAAATAAGGCCAAGCAGTCACTGACTATGGCATCCAAAGTGGCCATCCCTTCCTTGATGGTGGCTCTGCGCTACTCCTTGACCTTGGGTAGAGTCGTAGGTTGTAATTTGAGCTGCAACTCCATTATTTTCATATTAAGTTCGAATTGAACTCGTACAACTTTCGCCTTCGCCTCACGCACTCCTATAACATTTGTTCATCGTTCACCTGCTTATCAAATTGAAAGCGTGTTGAACCCGATGATGAGCCCCAATTTTTGGTACAATTTGGGCTCATTTTGGCCTACCTACCTTATTCAACCATTCATATTTTATCACTTATGCATTCATTTCTTAGTATATTCGTGTTGTTTGTAGGAAGAAGGGCAGGCATTATATCTATGTGGCTAATACATGGTGATTTCAGGTTTTTGGCATTAAAGAGAGCAAAAGACCACATAAATGGAGACAAGGAGACAAAAAAGGTGACGTTGCAGGTTTATAGGGAGGTTGTCTACAACCTTAAATGACTTCCCTCGTAATTTTCACCTTAACTCCGAGCTCCAACAGCTCTCGCCACTGAGCTCAAAGGCAGCCAACATGTTCTACAGGATCAGCAGTTCACAGCAGTTAGACTTTCAGTTGGACAGCCAAGCCCCACGAATGAAGGAAGCCAGCTTGGTCTTCATTGTGTATAAATATGCAGGTCGTAGCCTATGTTAGGAGCTTTTTGAACCTTTGGGTTACTATTGTAATTTCTGAGCACGAGTTACAGCTCGGTGTTTGTTTTTGTGTAAGCCAGTTTTGGCATGACATTAGACTTTTGATTATGAATAAAGGCAAGCAGATTTGGATCTAATTCTGAGCTTTTAAGGGAGCTATAGCTCTCAGGTTAGGGCCCAACCTGAGAGCAATAGACCTCCTCTTCTTGTAGTGTTATTTGCCTTTCTTTCCAGCACTTTGTTTCCTTGTTTTGACATGCATTTCAAGAGCACAGTTTGCTGATTTGATTTCTTTAATGAGATTGTGTAGGATTAGCTTATGGTTAAATCACTTTCAGTTGCTTAGATTAGATTAGGAGAGTTGTAATTCATTGGAGCTCCCAAAAAAGGTTGAGAGAGACTCCACTGCCATCTCTGTTTGGAGATTGGGGTGCAGTCTACACCAACCACCAAAAAACGCAGTCTTTTACCTTTATGCAAGCTGCAACACAGTCATTTTCATTATAGATCCTTCCATGCACTTTGATCTTGAGCCATACTCCTTCATCACAACTCCATGCACAACTTCTTTTCACGGTTTACATTACTGTTCATAGATTTAATAGCACAGGTAGCACGGGTTAATGAATTCTCGTTTTTGGTGAAAGACATAGGCAATTTGTTTTATTTACACTGCTCCATATCACTCCATTTCCTTCTTCTTTGTCTTCACCGCGCCTAAAGCCACACACTTGACCTCTGTTCAGCCCGTTTACCTTCCAACTCTTCCATTGCCCACATAGCTCCATTTCCTTGACCTTTCGTTGTTCTAGCCTTCTATCCACCAACCAACTTCGTGCACTCTTTCTCCATCTTATTTCTCTACCCCTGAGCCATTACCAGCTCCATCTCCATCTTTCCTGTTCCCCCATACCACTCCATCACTTCACCATCACTCAAAACTCCCACCGTAGGACATCCTGTAGAAGTTAACAGACTTCCTGTAGGATTCTTGAGTTTCCTGTAGGATCCCCTGCAGACATCCTATAGGAGCCCACACACTCGGTTGCTGAGCATCTGAACGTGAGGAACTTCTGTGGGATGATGTTAGAGATCCCCTGGGACCTCTCCTAGCCCCCCTGACCTTTCCCAAGCTTTCCTTCCCTTTGCACCACCTCTGCACAACCAAACCCTAATAAGAACAAAATCACAATCACTCCAACCATTTAAGAAAAAACATAAAAACAATGTTCTTTTCAATGGAAGTAGTTTAATTTCATGCATTTCACATCACTAGAAGTAATGCCATCATCTTTAGACATTTTCACTCTCACTATTGCATCATAGAGGTTAGACTAGTCAGATTAGGGTTTACTAGGGTTTCCATGTTTTGGTTGGCTTTCAGTTCATTTTTTCCAAGTAGATTAGTTTTCTTTGAGATAGCTTTCGTCCATCATTTAGCAAGCTTCTTCTGAGAGCATATAGAAGTTGGCTTGAGCCCTAGCGGACTTGTGCCAGCTGACCAAGTGACAGCTGCGACAAGAGCTAGTACTTGTGCTTACAGCACCGTCGCTTCCAAGTTTGTACGAACTACCGGGTTGATAAAATTAGAGATATGAAGCCCCAGGAGTTGTAGCATTATTGCTACGATACTGGAGCTCACCACCCGAGCTCTCAATTCCTCTATCACCCCTGCCTGCAGTGCATGAAGAAGCTCATTGGGGAGCGCTGCAATGCTCAACCTATTTATCTTAAGGGTACTCAATATTATGTGGTCATCGGCTGACTCTGTGCGTAGGGACCCTTCTAGTAAAGCAACTGTGCAAAGGTCCAAGGTCCTTACCAATTTTACAACCTAACGCATCCTCGGTTCCAGGCTCACTTGTGTTGTGCTCGCTTAACCTGCACCCACCTATATCTTACTAGTTTGGATCTGTAGCTCGTGCAGATCCTTTTGGATGCTCCCCAATGTCTGCATGTACTACTGCCTGAACTGTTGCAGCAGTTTAGTTGTAGTATCCTAGACTTTGTTGCCGATATCATTGAGATCGCCCCCTATCAACACCATGGGATCAAACTGTGATTTATCTGACTTCTACTTTTTCTGGGGACCTTCCCACTGCTCATGTTCGCACTTCCTTAGCCAAAATGGGGTGCTCTACCCCTCATCTCCTCCGCCGCCCTGTTCAGACTGCTCTTCCTCCTCGATCTCAGGCGAATGGGATTTACCACTTCGCTCTAATTCATGTTGCTCTTGCTCAACCTGCTCCTTAGCAGCATGCTCCTTTTCCATCCTAGCCTTCTCTACGGCTTCTATTTTCTATTGCACAAGCAAATTTTGTGTAGCCAGCTTGGATGCATCCTTCCTCTTCTTTGCAGCCAAGCTTTCCACGCCCTTACTGGTTCCGACATCCAAATTTGATGGGGCGTGCCACTCTGCTAGCCATCTCTTGATCACTTCTTGGATGTCTGTATCTGTGACCAAATATGGTAAATCATACCATTTCTGTTGCGGGTCCTCCCATACCTGAATGTAGATCCATTGGAAGTCAGCCTTGAATGTGACATAAGATGACAATTGCTCGTACAAGGTCAGGGACAACCTTGGGTGCTGGTTGATGGCGTAGGGTCCTTTGTGGACCATAGGGAGGCGAACTGTGCGGCCTCAGGCAATCCTTCTTTCAATGGAGGAAATTGGTTGTCCTCTGACAGCTCCCATGCAACCAACACGATGGAGAGCAACAACCAAGCATAATGAAATGGCTTGGTCTCATCCTGGACCTCGCGGAAATTCACGAGGAATTCACTGCACAGGTACCTCGACCAGTTGAACTACACACCCTTCGCGCATTGTGTAGCTAGAGAAACCATGGGCGGCGGAACTTCGTCCACATGGAACTTCCTCATTACCTTCCCTGCCAGAATTTGTGTGGCAATCTGCACGGTGGGGTCGTTGATAGAAGTGATAGAGTATCCACAGGGGCTTTTCACAAGGACGAATTCCTTCTTCATCTTATTGGCCAAATCCTTTTCACCTGCCTTTCGACCAAAATCCTTGGCCGGATTCAAACCCTCATGTGGTAGGTGCGTGATCCTATGGATGAGCATGTCTGTGATGGGTATAGGCCCTCCGAGCCATAAGCACCCATTGTGCACCAACATAAGTAATTGATGCATGCAGGTTGTGTTAATAGTGGTGCAGTGAAAATGGGGCATCCACAGCAAGTTCAACAACCCGGAGTTCTTCACTCCACGAATCCATTCCACCGTCTCTAAGTCAGTGACACCTGAGTTTGGGTAATAGAAACGCTTCATATAATTGGCGGTTGCTAGGTGAGGGAACTGCTCATGATCTACCAAGTCCCAATCTTCCATTTTCAGCATGGGAATCTGCACAAGGTGCGAACCTTCGGAGGGAAGCTGCTCCGGAAACAAGGGCATAGAAATGGCAAACTTGTCCAAGTCTGGGTCCTTGGTGACCTTTGCCTTCCCCTTGCACAGAGGGATATAGTCAGGAACCTTGGTAAGGGGCTCCACTCCCTCAACATCTATGTCCTCAATTCCTTGTGCTTCCTCGGCCTCCAAATCAACAACCTTCTCAGGCTGCTTTTATTTCTTCTATTTTTGAGTTACAGAATGTTTCATGGGTGATTTGTGGACTGAAACTGGCTTCTTCTACTTATCCTTCTTTGGCTTTTGGGTTTCTCAAATAGGGGTAGGCTTCGGCCTAGGCATCCTTGACGCCGTAGGCATAGGAGTCGGAGCTTCCGTACTCACTACCTCTATAGTAGCTCCTTCAAACATGAGGTCTTCCCTAGTGCTCACAGTCTCAACAGGGCTTGGTCCTAACATGGTTTCAAGGAAGAATTTCTTATTCAACTTTGGTAAATTGGCAAATGCAGGGCTCGTGACAAAATCCTCAAAGAATGAGCGATTCATAAGCAATAGACAACACAGCTCCAAAACTCTAAGGGTGAAAAGTGTTCTCTGTTGGACTGGCACACATAATTTATAGGGATTTTTGAATTCAAATCCGACGGTTCCCCCCAAAATTCGATCATTATTGCTTTTTTAGCGGTAGATCTTAAAAAAAATTGGCCTTAAATTCCATAGGACCACTCCTCTTAACTGTCTTCTAGTTGTTAAATCATGAACAGTGACTCCAATGGTCACTTTCCTGCTGTGCTGTGCGACACCTCCCTCCATAGTGTAGCTTCTTATACTGCAACATCACCATTTTCCGCGCAGTTCGCCTGCCGCATAGTCCCCCAATCCTGATAGTGTAGTTTATAGTCCTGTGCTCCCTTACAACTGCCTGGAGCACTAAGACTGTCTTGCCATCATATAGTCATTGAGCCGGATCCCTTGTATATGGCTTCAATCAGCTTCCATTCACCCTTCTCGAAAAAGGTTCTCCATTCAGCTTCGCGCGCTGAACTGCACCTCCATCTGTAATCTCTTTGATAACATAAGGCCCAAGCGAGTGCATCTGAAACTTCCCTGGAAACTTAGTGAACTTACTATCATATAACAATACCAAATCATTTACCTTGAACGTATGCAGCTTGATGTGTCGATCGTGCCATGCTTTTTCATGTTCCTTCTGTACTTGCTGATGGAATCCAACCAAGAATCTGTCTTCTTCAAGCTCCATCAGCTACGTGAGACATTCTTCCAAGGCTTTGCGATCTAGCATACCTATGAAAGCTGCTATGCATAGACTAGGCACGATATATTCCATAGGCATAACAACTTTTACGCCGTAGACTAATCTAAAAGGTGTCTGTCCTGTCAGCTTTCTACAAGTAGTCCTATACGCCCATAGCACTGCAGGTATGCGCACATCCCAATCATCCCACTGCGCGTTACAAATCTTTGTCAGTACATTCTCCAAAATCTTATTAAATACCTCTACTGTTCCATTAGCATGAGGATGATACGGTGTGCTTTTCTTATGATAGACCTGTAACTCCTCAATCAACTTGTTGATTGTATCATTTAGGAAGTGCGTACCTCGATCACTCATCAACACCTTTGGGCAGCCAAATCTGGTTAACACATATTCAAACAAAAACTTCACTGTCATAGCTCTTGTGCAATCCTTAATTGGTTGTGCCTCTACCCATCTTGTTAGATACTCTATCGTGGTGATGATATAGCACACACCTGTCTTCTTTCCTAGGGGCTGAATTGGCCCCACGAAATCAAATGCCCATTTTTCAAATGGCTGCAACGATACTTGAGGATTCAGTGGAAACTCGTCCCTCTGCAATGGTCTACCCATTCGTTGACATGCATCGCATGCCCTACAATACACTTTAGAATCTTTATGCAGTGTAGGCCACCATAACCCTACACACAAAATCTTCTATGTTATTGCCTTTCCTGCATAATGTCCTCCCACAACCCCTCCATGAGCTTCAACAAGGATGTTATTCTGCTCAAAATCTGGCACATATCGTCATAATATTTCGTCTGCACCCATCTTATATAAATGTCTTGCAATCACTAAGAAATCCATCGCGCGCACTACTAGTTTCTTCTTTTTATCGCTTGTATACCCTTCTGGTGCCATCCCTGTAGTCAAAAAGTGAATAATATCTATAAAATAGTTATCTGCTACGTGCATCATGAAGAGATGCGCATCAGGCAACCCTTCCTCCAAATTGGTAGGCTCCTCTCCTCTCTCGATCCGCGATAGATGTTCATGTCTTGCATTCAACCTTCTTGGCTTCACAATAACCTCAAAGTCATACTCCTCGAATAACAGCAACCATCGACAGATCTTGCCCCCCAACACAGGCTTATTGACCATGTATTTCAAGGCAGAACGATCTGTGTACATTTTGAAATGTCCACCTAACAAGTAGTGCCTGAAATTTTGAAGGGCGTATACCATAGCCAATCCTTCGCACTCTGTCGTTGAGTAATTCTTCTCAGCCTTCGATAATTTCCTACTCGCGAAGGCTATAGGGTGGTTCATCTTTCCTTCACCAACCTATGTTATCACTACTTGCAACGCAATGCAAGAGGCATTGACATGTACATGGAATTCCTTCTTCCAATCCGGGAAGACCAAAATCGGCACGGCGACCATCTTCTCCTTTAATACATCCAAAATGTGTTGACATTCTTCATCACAACAAAATGTAGCATCCTTCTTCAACAGTTTTTCCATGGGCGCAGTAATCTAAGCATAAGTCTTGATGAACTTTCTGTAATATCCTGTACACCAGAGCGTTGCACGCCACTGTTTGACACTTCTTGGGGCCTCCAAATTCACTATTATCGCGATCTTGGTAGGGTCCGCCATAAGCCCTTTCTTGCACACCACATGACCCAACAAGATCCCAAAGGGGACATAGAATAGACACTTCTTCAAATTCAACGTGATCTGGTATCTGCGGCATGTATCCAGCATCAGGCGCATACTTGCTACATGGCATTTTACTAGACCGAACACCATCCAATCATCAAAATACACCTCCAAGAACTTATGAATGAACTCTTTAAATGTTGTTATAACTACGCGAGAGAATATCACAGGCGCATTCTTGAGTCCAAACGACATTATAGTATACTGGAAACAACCCCATTCTGTTGTGAAGGTTGTTTTTCTTGTATCCTCTAACGCGATCTTGATCTAATGGTACCCCGAAAACCCATCAGTGAATGAGTAGGCCTCCTTCCCTCTAATGTTGTCCAAGACCTCATAAGTAAAAAATGTCAGGAAAGGATCATGGACGCAGGCATCATTAAGCTTCCTTAGATCTATGCAAATCCTTATTTCTCCCTTCTGTTTCTTCTCTTGAACCACCATTGGGCTCACCCAATCAGATTCTTCCACAGGTTCGATGATGCCTGCTTCTAGCATCTTATCCAACTCCAAGCGAACATTTTCCTTGTATTTGGGATTAAGGTGATACGATCTCTGCTTAATAGGTTTTGTGTCCGGTTTCAAAGTGATTTTCATCACACCCAAGTCGCCTATGATGCCCTTCAGGTCTGAAAAATTTGTAGGAAAAAGATCATGGTACTCGCGGAGTAACTCAACAACTTTATCCACTGTGGCATCATCCATGTAATCCACAATCTTCGCAAATTTTGGCTTTGCTTCAGTACCAATGTTCACTTGCTTGGTTTGCAACGACGTGGTGATGTCCGAGTTCTCTATTTGCGGACCTTCAACCTCGCGATGGCCTTCTGCCTCTAGAATATTAATATTTCTTGGATCTTCATCCTCCCCTTCAGCAGTCACATTATAGCATTCCAACACATGGCGCAACTGGGTGCTCCAATCTAGTTGAACCAACTCCAAAGGATCTTGCGGAATTCTGAAGATCGCGGCCTTAATCTCTTGCAGAGCTTCATCAATGCTCTCGAACCCATCTTCAAAACTGAAGGTCATTAAGAATCCTTCCCTTAATATATCCCACTCCACGGTGCCATGGCAGAGCTCCATTTCCAGATACCAATTCATAGGAATTGTATCCAAAGTATGACAAAATAAGTGCACCCACTCTAAATGTGGCTCCGTTCCATAAGCTTTAGTCCACTTCGCTAAATGATCGCGTGGATCATTTCTCCCATCATATTTCTCAGTCAATCGAACTTTAGGACAACCAAATCGCAACCTCATCATCCTTTTGTAATCTCGCCATTCATCGAAGTTGTCCTTGTGCGTACCCCACCATCGTGCAGGCGTAGTGCGCAGCACCAAATCCAGTGCTTGGAATTGATGATCCTCAAGGAATTCTCATTGAAAGGCATACAAAAACTTATCTATGTCAGTTAAACCATAATAATATGGTAAATTTCTTACCTCCGATGACACACAGCGCAATGACTTAGTCATCATGTTGTAGTGCAGCGTAAATACTTCATGCAGCCTATTCTGCCAATGCTCCAATTCTTCATCTGAATCCGAGGTACAGGAACTTTCCCGGTCCCATGCAATCCGTCCATCATTTGTTGGATTAATCCAGTCTTGATCTTGTGCAGTTATTTTGTAGATCTGATCCAAGTCATCATCACTTTCTTCGTAGTCACGAACCGGTCCAGTATAGTGCGACCCTTCTGCAGGGTCCAATGGTACTACCACCTGAAGCGATTTCATTTCAAACGACATTGTCCTCTTCTTCAAGTTAATGACTCCATTCATATCTATGGCCCAGTCAATTCCAAGGAATGCAAGGTATGGATTGTTATCATCTACGATCTCTATTACTTCAAGATCAGCCAGCGCGCTCGCGCCTTTTATATCCACTGTTACTCCATTTAGTCATCCCATAGGGATGATCTTCTGTTGGTTTTCCATTCTAAGCTAGATCAGAGAGCACTGTAGCATAGGTCTCTCCATTCTTTCTCATGTCTGTTTAAGCAAAACATTCACTTTAGACCCTAGATCTAGAATGACTTGGTCCATTTCATAATCTCCTATCTGTACAGTGAGCCTCATCTCGCGCCTTATTCTCGCCTTATGTTTGCCAATCTTTCTTACTATGCGATGTCCATCAAGAGAATTTTCTTTGCCAGCGCATTTGTTGATTAACTCTTGCAGGCCCTTCACAGCTTTACTATCGCACAATAGCTTCATGCAGGTCTCCAAGAATGTGGTAAGCACAAAGGGATCAACTTCTATAGGTGCCCTAGTTTCTAGTACTCTGTTCTGACTTCCTGAGGTAAATGCCTCAGCGCAGCTTTGCTTGGCCTCCATAAACCTTTCCTTTGCATGCTCCAAATCGAACCCAACTTCCTTCTATGGGGCCTTGCAGACCCATCTGTCCTCTTCAAGCTGTTTTCCCTTATCGTCCCCAGTTTTTATCTCACTTCTTAGAACGATATTCACATTCCGATCTTCCTCGCGTGGCTCATCTCTCATCATTTGTAAGTTTTGTGTAGGTTGTTGATGTCATGCCTTCTTCTCTTACACCTTGGCTATCAACACAGGGCATTCTTCTATAGTGTGGTCAAATTGGCTGCAACATTGACATGACGAGCGTGTCTGATTCTGACACTATCATGCATAGTGCCTTGGTGTCCCATAGTTATAGAAAATAACTTGATCGCAACCTCTACCTGGTCCTCCTCCTTCTCGACCTCGTCCTCGTCTCTGATATCCTCTACATGCTCCTCCGATGCCCTAACTTGGAGGCCGAGTTTCTTCTTGCATTAAGCAGGTAGGCATTCTTTCCATCATTAGTTCATAACTGTGACAATGGTGCTCATCATGGCCCACAGATTTGCAGAAGTTGCAGAACAATTGTTGCGGCGTGTGAATAGACTTTTGAAGTAAATGGAAATTGTCCATTGCATGTTTTCCAGCCACTTAACAAATAAGACACCATAGCCTGAGCCCCGCACTTGATCTAACTGGAGTTTCCGGTCTCAGGCGAATTGGTCCCCCTCCTATGATACAGTTCACAAATACGAGATAATGGTCTTTATCATGCCCCTGTCTCTTACATTTCAGACACCAAACTTCCTCGCGCACCTCTGGCCTAGCCTCCTTCTCTTTTTTCAAGCTCTATAATTCCAAGTAGAGGTTCTGCAACTGCGAGTGAATCTGTTGTACCCCCAAGGTTGCATCCTGCATGGGCATCACATGTAATCTCATCATGATTTCCAGAGCTTCTACCTAAGTTCCTATCTTCTGTTGTGACAAAGCAATCCTTAGATGGGGCAGAAGTGAGGCTATAAACCATTTGTGGTGTTGATCATCTGTGAGTTGCATATTAGCTTCACAGATCAGATATTTCAACCTTTGATCTAAATCCTAAGGCGTTTCATCAACTCTCATCGTTATTTCCTTAAATCCAACCACTAGCTGCGAGTCAAACTTAGGCTTACTAAACTCTTTATTTAAAGCATCCTTAGTCTTTACTAGCGTCGCTACAGGATAATCAATATAGTACTTAATATACCACATTAGTGCAAGATCCTGTAGAGAAGTAACTAACTGTGCCTTCTTTATGTTGTCATCAGTGATCTGCTACATGATCCACATAGCATTCTCAACAAACCATAACTGATTTGTATCTTCGTTTCCTATACCCTTGAAAATTGGCAGCTTGATTGAGTTCGACATGTTGAACAATGGTGATGGTGGTGGAGGTGTGGGAGAAGGTGTATGCTGTGGCGATGAAGGTGGAAGTGGAGTGGATGGATAATGTATCTGCGAAAAACCCTATCTTATCAACTGGACAACACTTCGCGGTGAGGCCTGTACCATTCCCTCATTGCCGCTTGAAGGGGGTCCAATAAATGGCTGTATTCAGGACCTACTTGCTCTCGGTTTCTAAAGAGTTTTCCACTTCGCGTAACTCCAAACATCAAGGCAATGACATAAACTGTTTTTCACACAAGAGCATCTTAATCCAGGTATTCGAAGACCTTAGGTACCTACCTCGCAGTCCCTTGAAGAAGTGCCGCTCTGCTTCACTGTAGTTGACTGAGGTATCAACCGTGAACTCTGTCACAAATCCTCCTATAATCTGATCGAGCCAGTGGTCGATAGCACACATGATCTTGTCTTCCGAGGCTTCCAGCCTTCGCACTAGATCCAAAGTCTACATTATTGGTCCTGTTACTAGGCATCTCTGAGCTACAACCTAGGAGAGTTTCCTCAGGAAACTCTCCTAGGTTGTGGCTCAGAGATGCCTAGTAACAGGTCCGTCAAGCTTCCACCTCCCTTGGTTGTCTGCCAACTTAACTATCCACTCGTATAGTTCGATCGGGAAGGTGTAGAAGAAAATTTCATGTATTTTTGTGTACAAATATCTTTCCAACCACTGCCCCTCTGATAAGCACAGATTCTTATTCTCCTGCGCCGTGAATTCATGAATTTTTCTGTCCAACCACTTCTCAATTTCCTTCTTGGTCAGATTCCAGTGATGCGACATCACATATATCCTTAAACAGATCCTGGTCCTGACAACGTAATCATTTGTTTGCTTATTGGGTCTTGACCCAGGTTTAGAGTTAATTGTGCCAAACAAAACCCTACACTACTTGCCCTTTTGACATCAACCCACGTAGTGCACGCTGAAGTCTCACCGGAAGCAGTATGGGGGATGCTAGAACTAGGTTTCTACATCTAGAGATCAATGTGATGTCTTTGATTGTCCTAGATCTACCATCTCGCAGATCTGTAAGCCCCTAGGGCTAGGTACTGGAACTTCCTTTAAACGGCCTCTAGACCTTCGCGAAGGTCTACGATAGGTCTTTTTGGACCCTTCACAGATGAATCATCCACTTATGCGCACCATAAAATAACCCTAGATCTGAGCTCATGTAGATACACTTAAGTATTTAATAAACATAACATAATGTATTATAATCTTCGTGAAAGTATTAAACATAACATAATGTATTATAATCTTCGCGAAAGTATTTAACATGCATTGCGTATAGTTATCAAGACACATTCCATATAGTCGCACATCAATAGATCAATATTTCATAAAGACATTTGTTCAATCACAACATATATCACAAACATAAATAAAGAAGTAAACAGATAAACACAAGGAATTCTCAGTCTTCTTTAACGATCTTCGATATGGTATTACATACTCAAAACTACCTTGCACTCTCAGCTGCAGGGGTCCATGCACTCAACTGCGGACTCTACTTTATGCCTCCATTCACTCAGCTGCGGACTCTACTCTAGGCCTCCGCGCACTCAGCTGCAAAGCCTTTTCCCTTCTATCTACCTACTGCTTATTTACCCTTCTTCCTTCTCTCAGACATAGACATGCCTTAGACCCTCTAAGACACACCTATTTATAACTTTTTACATACAATCCCATGGTCCGCGGACCATGGGTGGATCTCAAAACCAACTCGACTTTACATAGACAAGGGGCTAAAGCCCCTTTTGACTCCTTACTATCTACGCACTCCACATCCACAAATTACAGAGACTTTACATATTTTACCAAAATTTACATCAATACTTGGGTTTTTAACCCAAAACTGACCCAAGGTACCCCATTTCAACACATTGTATTGGATGTAAGAACTAGGCATTCTTAATAAAGCGTGTTGAAATCAATTATATTATGTAAGAAAAACAAGTGGTTTCTCAACTATGGAATGCACCAAGAAGAATAATCAACAATGGAAAACTCTTTTTTGCTATCATATTACTCTTGATTTCTATGGGAATAAGAGCCATCTTTTGCACTCCATAGAGTTTTTGATTTTTGTTTGTTTTTGTTTTTTTTTTTTTTTTTCCTCTGCAAAATTTGAACTGAAATTTCCGTTGCTTGAGTTGTTGAACAAAAAATTGTTGGAATCTACTTCATCAATAAGATAACACAAACTGAAAATCAAATCTGTAAGTACACAATATTTCAACAGCTGAAACAATTATATATATATACATATATATATATATATATATATATATATATATATATATGTATATATATATATATATATATATGTATATATATATATATATATATGTATATATATATATATATATATATATATATATATACCAACAAGTACATACCAACAATTTTGAAGAATGTAAATAATATTTATGATGCAAATATTATTTGGAGAAAGAAAAATGATAAAAAGGAAAAAAAAAAATTGGAGCAAGGGTTTCATGCTCAAGTAATTTATCATTAGGTCTCCTAGGTTTATAGTGAGTCAAAGAGTCATTATTATTGTAAAAGACCCTCTTAGGCATTTGTATCATTAAAAGAAAAAAATATTTTGTATATGGAAACGTTTAGAAGGCTCCTATGAACTAAGTCGATTAGCCTACATGATGTTAGCCTTGTGAGGGATATTTGAGCCCTAAGAAAGGCTAAATAAAGAAAGGATTCAACCTCATTTGTGAGACAATAAAGCAAGCACATTCTTGGTTCGATCTACAAAGGAAGAAGGAATATGAGGGTCATAGGAGAAAAGGAAGGCTAGAGAAGAAGGAAGAGGCTCCATAATTAAGCGAAGGTCTGAAATCTTGCCATCTCTTGCTCACATGTGCGAGTACCCTCGGGTTTGCAAGGTTACCTCAGGTCTGAATTGCAGAAATAGTTGTAGGTTGTCTTGGCATGAGTTGCATGGGTTTAGGGTTTGGTCTTTGAAGTCTCCTTTGAAGTGATTCTATAAGAAGAGAAGTTCTTTATGGGTTTTCCCCTTGGAGGGGTCTTGCCATGGCTTGGAGCCTATATCTTGTGTTCATTGTGTATGTGATATGAAAGTAAAAACTTGAAGGTTTCTTGCAAAAGTTTACAAGCAAGTTTATGTCTTGTGGGCAAAGGATAAAGTTGCAAAAGCACATAAAATTAGTGTTTTTAGTTAAGTTTTGCATAAATAAAGCAGAGAAAAATAGACCATGAACAACATCACACAAACAACAATTTGATGATGGAGTTTGTTGACACCTAATATTTGGGATTATGAAATCCATGTACATATTGTAAATAGCAAAAGTAAAAGAAATTGGAAGATGAAGAGACATTGGGAGATGAAACCCAATGGTCTCCCTCTCCTTGTATATATTCATATTATCTCTCATTGCAAAAGCAACTATAACAACCCTGGTGAAAATTCCATGTAAAAATATATAAATACCATGGATGATGGGACACATATTCCAAGCTGAATGTTGGGCAGGACATCCTAGTGGGGGTGTTCATTTGGTTGTTTATGGCTAAGGAAATTGACAAAGGAAATGGATAAGGCATTAAAGAGGCAAAAAGGTATTTTGGCAGATTTATTTATGAAAATAAATGAAATTAGGAGAAAAGGAAGGTGAAAGGTCACAGGTTACATGTGAGGAGGAAAATGAAGGAAAACAATGGAAAATGAAGAAAATAGATTTCTCATTGAAAAAAGGCTTCTGAGGATCAGTTGGCAAGCTTGGTCAATGTAACCCTTTTGTCAGTTCAGTGTTAGAGCTCTCTCATTATTCTCTCTCTCTCTCTCATACTCTGGGACACTTCGAGTTTTTTTGGAGCACGTTGGCATAGGAGCAAGAAAGACAAAGAAGGCAAGAGGAAGCAAAGATCAAGCAAGGAAAGGTAGGATCAAGAAACTACATTAGGCTTCATTGCAGGTATCGACTTGCATGTGTATTTTCCTTGCTAGATTTGGCATGAATGGGATTGCATGCGTTTCTTTTCTACCATGGCATGGGTTTTTCCAAGTGTGACAATATTTTTAGTCTATCCTTGTCATTTCTTGATAGCTTTTATGAGATGGGTTCTCTCATTCAGTTTATGTGGGATGACCGGATTGGATTCGAAGCTAAGTGGGGTGGATCTTTGAATTGACAAACACATGGTGTAGTGTTCCCTGAACCAGACTGATGATGCATGAAGCCACTGGCCTACTAACCCCTGAACCAAATTGTGGGTTATGGTAAAGCCAAATTGTGTCCCTCGGTGAGCCTAGGAATCCTTTCCGTTGAATGGTGGGATATATGGTAAAGCCAAGAGGTGGATTTTCTCTCCGTTGGGACTAGTTATTATCGGATGGAATGCATAGTAAAGCCTAGAGAGTATGTCTCAGTGTAGGGCCTAGTGATCTCTGGATTGGACTGCAGATGCACGGGAAAACCTGAGAGACTAGGAGGTGTTGGGTTTTGTTATATTCTTTCCACGACTAGCCAACATAGTTTACGGGGGGGGGGGGGGGGGTAAAGCCCCCCCTTCGTTGCGCCGATTGTGCAACGAGGGGGTCACACAGGGGTTTGAGGGGGACGGTTAGACCCCTTTTGCGGGGTTTGGGGCATCGCCTCGAGGATTTTTTTTTGGACCCTATATTAGGTTGGGCGGACCTACCTATGGTTTTGTGCATGGTTTTGGATGCGATGGTTTTCGGTCCATGGTATTGGATGCTTCGGCATGTATATTTATGTATTGTAACATTGAAAGGAATATAATGAAAAATCAAGCTGGTAGTCCCGGTTTTAGGATCCATGGGAAAATCTCTGTGTATATGTGTTTTATATGTTATGCTCTCGCATTGTTTATTTTATGTTGTTAGAATTCGTATGCAGTAATTTTTGTACAGGGTTAAAACCTACATTTGGTATCAGAGTTGTTTTGGTTTCAAGGGGATTCCTTTGTTGCTATGGGGTTTTTCTCGGGCCTATGGTAGACCCTGTTCAGTGGGAGATCTGCGAGATCGATTTTGGTGCTGAAAGAAGATGGCGAGCAGTGGAAAGATAGAGATTAAGAAATTTAATGGTCAAAATTTTGAGTTATGGAAACTCAAGATGGAGGATTTGTTCGTAGATAAAGATCAGTGGATCACGGTAGATCCGGGTACTAAACCAACGGGAGTGTCTGATGAAGAATAAAAGAAGTTGGATCGGAAGGCAAAGAACACAATACGATTGTGTGTCTCAGTTTTAGTATTGCTGAATGTATTAGGGGAAGCTACGGCTAAGGCTTTGTGGGACAAGTTAGGGACTTTGTACCAATCTAAGTCTTTGGCGAATAAACTGTTCCTGCGGAAAAAGCTGTATAACCTCAGGATGAAAGATGGAGACTCAGTGACAGAGCATATGAATGCATTTAATACTGTGGTAAGTCAGATATTGTCTGTTGATATTAAAATTTCAGATGAAGATAATTGCATTAATTTGTTGTGTTCTCTACCAGATTCGTGGGGTAGTCTGGTTATTGCAATAGGTAGCAATGCAACTTCCTTGCAGTTTGATGAAATAGTCTCATCCTTGCTGACGGAGGAGATGAGATGGAAAAATATGGAGAGCTAGAATGGTGATGCCTTGTCTATACGAGGATAGTCCTAGAACCATAAAAAAAAGGGGTCATCGAGTGGGAGATCTAAATCTAGTGGAAGATCTAAATCTCCATGAAAAACTGTAAAGGTGGTGTGCTGGAAATGCAGAAAGGAAGGGCACTACAAAAGAGACTCTAAATCTAAAGCTCTTGACAAAGGAAAGGGATCTGATGATGCTCCTTCTGTAGAGGCGAAAATCACCTCAGATAAAGGTGGGGATGTGTACTTGGCTTCTTCAAGTACACATGTAGATCATGAGGCATGGTTGATTGACCCAAGTGCATCCTTTCACTTCATTCCCCATAGAGAGTGGTTCTACGAGTATGAGAAATATGATGGTGGTGATGTCTTCTTAAGGGATGACATGAAGGCTAGAATCATTGGTCGTAGAAAAGTCAAGTTGAAGTTGCAAGGTGGAAGGATTAGAACACTTCCGAGTGTTTTGCATATTCCTACATTAGCCAAAAATTTGTTTTCTGTAAGCAAGATGGATGATGCAAGTGTAAAAACAGTGTTCGAGAAGGATACCTGCAAGATGGTTCAGGGAACACTAGTATTGATGCGAGGAGTTTGGATTGGAACTTTGTACAAGCTGTAAGGTAGCATTGTTGTTGATGGGTGCAGCAGTTCTGTGGTTCCTGAAAGTGGAGCATAAAATCTAGTGGTCTCTGGAGAAAAGACCATGCTGTGGCATCAAAGGCTTGGACATATTGGAGAGAAGGGCCTTCGAATAGTTCATGGTAAAGGTATGGTAGAAGGTATGACTAATAGCTCTCTGGATTTTGATTTCTGTGAAAATTGTGTATATGGGAAGCAGAATCGAGTGAGTTTCCCCTCTAGTGGTAAGAGGGCGAAACAAATATTAGAGCTTGTGCGCAATGATGTGTTTGGACCTGTGAAGGTTCCATCAATGGGTAAGTCTATTCACTATGTATCATTTATAGATGGCTTCTCAAGGAATACATGGATATATTTCCTCAAGAAGAAATATAAAGTCTTTGACAGGTTTAAAGAATTTAAGGCTCTGGTGGAAAACCAGACAAAGAAGAAGATAATGGTGCTGAGGAAAAATAATGGTGGAGAGTTTTTCAAAAAGGAATTTGAAGAATTATGTAAGAAGTATGGTATAACATGATAGAAGACTACTCCATACACACCTAAGCAAAATGGAGTTGTGGAAAGAATGAACAAAACATTGATGGAAAGGGAAAGAATCATGCTCAGTGGTGTCGGGTTAGGATAGAAATTGTGCTCAGAGGCAGTGGAGACATCATGTTACTTGGTCAACAGATCACCTTCATCAGCATTGGAGGGTAAGACTCCACAAGAGGTATGGACTAGTAAGAAACCCCCTCTTTCACATTTGAGGGCATTTGGATGTGATTCATATGTACATGTTCCAAAGGAGAAAAGAACAAAGTTGGATAGTAAATATGAAAAGTGCATCTTTATTGGGTATAAGGATGGTTTAAAGAGTTATAATCTTTGGAACCCAATAACAAGGAAGGTTGTATACAACCGAGATGCGGTGTTTAGAGAGGTGAAGAATGTTATTAAACATGAAGTCTCATCAAAGGAACCTGAGAGGATAGAGTTTGAGCTTAAGGAGGAAGAATTAGATTCTACAACAGAATAGGAATCAGAAAATGAAGAGCCACAAACTCCGGTTGTGAGAAGATCAGTTCGAGAAAGAAGGTAACCAGAAAGGTATAGTCCATATGCTTTCTGTTCAAATTTTTCTCTATCTATTGCTGATAATGATCCCAGAACTATGAAGGAAGCAGTAGATTCAGAGGATGGAAAACTGTGGAAAGAGGCCATGGTTGATGAAATGGCATCTTTGCACAAAAATGAGGCTTGGGATCTAGTGGAGTTGCCGGTTGGAAGGAAACCCATTGGCAGTAAATGGGTGTTCAAGAAGAAGACAAATGCAGAAGGAAAGGTGGAGAAATACAAAGCTCGGTTGGCAGCAAAAGGTTATTCCTAGGTGTCGGGAATTGATTTTGGTGATATTTTTTCTCCTGTTGCCAAGGCAGCTTCTATTAGATTACTTTTATCTGTTGCTGTGGCTTTTGATTTTGAGGTAGAACAAATGGATGTGAAGACAACATTTCTTCACAAGCATCTGGAAGAGGAGATATACATGAAGCAACCTGAAGGTTTTTCAATGAAGGGTAAGAAAGAACTGGTATGCAAGTTAAAGAAGTCTCTGTATGGGGTTAAAACCTACAGGAGGCACTCAAATTCCTCACGATGTAGGCAGAGAACTCCGGTGGCTTCCACATTGATTGGTGTTTTTGATGTGTTCTATGAGTCCCACATTCATGCTTGGAATATGACACGAGGGTGATTGGCTGAAGAGAGACTTGGCTTAGCTAATCCATGGTCGGGTGGAACGTGATAGTCCCATCACCGGTTGCTTCATTACATTGATTAATAGAAATTCATTCCATTTATTTTCATGTGTAAATTTACTGGTGTATATATGGATTTTGATGGTTGATATGTTTATTGTATTTTTGTTCCTATTATGCTGGTTATATGTACATTTTATGACAGCAACTATGTATGGCTCTCAACATGTTTTTACTTGTATATGAATGGATAATGTGTCTATGACCTAATAGATGAATATGTAGCAAATGAAATGAGGGAACAATGGTTTATAGCGATTCTCAGATAAGTATGAGATCCCTACACTTAATTTTGTTGTTTACACCTGTAGGTTACATGTCAATGATATGTTTAAAAAAATGCTTGTCATGGCTAGTAGGGGTCTATTTAAGGTCTTGTTGAGATTATTGCTTTTGCATCATTGTTTCCTTGTACTTTTATTGATTTCAAGCTTTCATTCCATTATGGGTAGTGGCCTGGCCTCTAGGCCTGAAAAGGTGGCTTAAATCCCAGGGTTGTTGGCAAGTTTGGTCCACAGTCGCTAGCATGTAGGCCTATGAGAGCAACTTTAGGTCTCTGGCCACTCCTTTTCCCATAGCATGAGAGCGACTATGGCCTTAGAGGTTTAGAACCACAGTGGAACCCCGGGATAGGCTACTTGAGTGGCTGACTTGTCTCTTGAGGGTTCTGTTGATTATGTTAGATGATTATGTTTGATGTTCCATCGATTCCACTTCCTTAAGGTCACATAGGAGGTCGAATTTGATCATAATAGCCTCTCGTCTCATGTTTACCCCGATTGGCATAGTTACTTGGGTGGATGTGGTAGGAGGGTGTTACAGAGTGGTATCAGAGCATGGTTCAACTCTAGGACTGGATGGGCAGTGCGTGTTGGTCATGCATGCATGTCAGTTGAATGTGTGTCTCTTACACTTGCATTTCATGTGCTTGTTGCATTTGCTTGATGATTGATCATGATTCTAGTAAGGTTGTCATGAGAATTTGATGTTGATTTTATGGAATGCATCGTCATGAGTATATGACTAGTTACATGTGGCTTACATGATTGATTTTATGTTGCCTACTTACATCTTTGTATGTTAGGCTACATTCTTTTAAGTTTGATTACATGTATTAGTCTTGTAGGTTGATTACAAGAGTTGATCACTTATGCTCGAATACATGCGCTTATGCGTATGTGTAGTTGGTTAGGTATTGCTTATGCATATTATTGGCTACATGTGGAAATATGTACAATGGAGTAATGGTTGTTGTCATGCACGAGTTCATGGTTTGTGTACTTGATATGGTCACACATTGATGGTTTGACTCTAGCTAGGATGATGTGTGTATGGCTTGGTACTCATTTGTTATATGTCTATATACAATTATTATGCATGTATGGTGTTGGTTATAGTTTGAATAGTAGGTCAAGCATGCCTTGTGAAGTCATTGTATGGAATTTAGGTCATCATGGTGCTATTGGTATCTTATGATGCTAATGTGTTGAATGAGGTAAAGCAGGAGATGCAGGTCATCAAAGTGAAGTTGCAGCATTGGACCTTGAGGCAAGAGCATGTCATCATATAGGTTTGTATGTTGGGCATGCATGCATGTAGGTTAAGGATTGTTATATGCATTAGGGTTATATACATTATGTTATGTACATGTATTTTTATGTTGTGGTTACGTACTTGATAGATGATAGTTGATTAGCATAGTCATATGCACATGAGTCAGATAGTCAAGAATGATAGTAACATGTGGTTGTAAGCATTGCTATTGTTGGTTAGGTTAGATAACTTGATGATTATGTTATATGATATGTTGTTGATGAGTATATTATAGGTTAATTTGTTGTTTCTATATGACAGTTAGCTTGACGATTAGGTTTTATGTTGTTGATGAGTGTGATATATAGCTTATTGTTGTTATGTGCTATTAACTTGATGATTAGGGTTATTTCATTGAGATCTTGATGTTGTAATTTGGATTGGTCATATGGTTATTTCCATTGATTGAAGGTCATGATGTTATATGTATTGTGTTAACCTGGTTTGACCTATGCAGATGGTTATGGTTACGATATTCAGGTATGAGCCGACCTATTTGTGATATGGTGTCATACTAATCTAAATTGATCGTACATATGCAATTGTTATGCATGAACGATAAATGCTTATGAGTTTATGATGTGAACATGTTAGTTAGTTAGTGTTATGGATATCATGATCTTATTTATGTTTGAGTTGACATGTTGTAAAGTTATATCTTGCTAATTAGAATGATTGTGCAAACAAGATATCCTCCCTTGAGGTACAATAAAGTATGAGTTTGATTATGTAGTATACTTGGTGCTTGACTGTTTGATTATGGCATCTATTTGGTGTTTGAGTGTTTGGTGTCTAGTTAATTTATTTAACATGGTATGTTGCAAGTTGGTTGAATGTTTGATGAATTGCATAATATGAGTATGGGTTCAAATGATTTTGTTTTAATATGATTGTACTAACATATATGTGTTGAGACAATTGATATGTACTTGAATGTAGTTGACAGTTGTAGTATTGTGTACAATGACTATGAGTTAACTATGGATTATGACATGATCATTTATAAAATTTGATTTCAAATTGATAGATATGATTGTCTTTATATTTGGAACATGTGGTTGACATGTGTGAGTAGTTGCAGGAAACATGCTTGGTATTAACGTGACGAGGTAATAATTGATGTGTTTATATAACTAACAATTGGGTGACGTGATAGTATATAGTAAGACTCATTTGCAGTAGGGTAAAGGTAAAAGAAAGGAATCATGTAATAATTCCTTTGGCTTTGTTTGGAAACCCTAATTCCAAACGAATGAGTGCTTTGCATACAAGAGCTCTTCTTAACCTTGATTTTGTTTGACATTATGTGGATATGTGCTAGAATCATGAACATGTACTTGATAGGTATATTAGCTAGTCTTTAGTTACAGGTGGATTTGTCAAAGGATTGGAGTCTCTTGAGTGATGATGTGGATGTGTCCAGTTGCAAGAAACATGCTTGGCACAACAAGATAAGGTAACTGATGTATTGTTATGTTTATTTATACACTGACAATTATGTGTTTATGGCAATATGATGCAGGGGACTGCATGGAAAAGAGAGGTTGCCATGAAATCTTGAAGAAGGCTCTGGTTGAGTTTCCCTAGGAACCATGGGGATTGAGTCATGGTGTTTGTTGTTAGTCTTGTGCTTTTGGTCTTTTTCTTTTTTATTTGCTTGCGCTTGATTTGCAGCTTTATTTATGTCTAGAGTATGGCCATACCACTTCATTGTGGAGTCATTTTGTTACTTGTTTTCATGGTTTTCTTCTTGTTGTTGTTTCTGTTCTTTCCTTTTATGTTTTGATTCTGGGGAATTGGTTGGGAAAGAGGAAAAGTTGATGGAGCTCAGGGAGAGTTGTGTGGTACCCAATAGGTAATGTAAGAACTCAGATGAAGCTTCATGCATGATTTAGCGCAGTGGAAGGTAAGACTATGACAGTGGGTTGGAATGGTTGGGCACATTGTGGTAAATGGACGATAACAAAACAATCATGGGAAAGGTAATCAAGAAAAGGTAAAGTAAATGGATCTGAGGTGTTAGATGCCTTGGCTATGTTGGTATTGTTGTTCTCAATATTGCACATGTGTTGCATGAATAAAGGAAGTTCTCTTAACCTTGACCTTATAATAATTGGAAATTTTGTTGTGATTATGATTATGTTGATGTTTATATATGTATACATGTAGGCGTGTATGTATGTCATGTTTGAGAGGGTGATCATGATTATTTTATGCTAATGTTTATATGTAGATATGTGTGTATGTATGACATTTTCTAACAAGATCATGATTGTTTTATGCTAATGTTTATGTATATGTATCTATGTATCTATGTCACTGTCTGACAGGGTTGTCAGGGATCATTCTTGTGGAGGAATGATTGCTTATGCAAGTGAATGGCATGAAGAGGTTCCTGGTCTATGAGGAATAAAGTGAGCAAAGTAGTAATGACAAACATATGAGGTCAGTGTCACGGGAATATGAATTTATATTGTATGCTTGTATTATGCCTATGTTTATGTTATGGACAGGTTATACCGAGGGATACATCGGCAAAGTGAAAGCAGTGTGGTCTGTGGCATGCTGGGAAAAGCATGGATAAGACACTAGAAGCAAGGTTGCTTGGTAAAGAGTCAGTGTGGTTTTGGATGTGTGGTATGACTGTTGTGCATATGTCGTATATGTTGTAATTGTTGCACCTGTGATGTTGTGTGCATGCGGTGTGGTGTATATTTAGTGTGTGTACATGTTGATTATGTAATGTTATTTACATGTTGGATATGTTGTATTGTGTACATATTGTACTGTGTGCATGATGGATATGCGGTGTTGTGTGCATATGGTATTGTGCACATGTTGGATATGACATGTTGTGTACAAATGATGCTATGTACATGTTAGAAATGCAGTGCTATGTACAAGTGTTGTTGCATGCATATTGTACATATGGTGTGGTGTGCATGATTGTACAAGTGGTGTTGTGTACATGTTTTACATGTGGTGTCACGTACATGTCATGCATGTGGTATTTTGTACATGTGGTATTGCATACATGTTGTACAATGGTGCAGTGTACATATGGCATTGTGTACACGTTGTGTAGGTGTTGTCATGTACATGTGATGTTGTGCAGGGAGTGCTTGGTACATGTGGTACTGATGTACATGTGGGATTGAGTGCGTGTCATACATGTTGTGTTGCAAGCATGCAGTACGATGTATGTGCATTGTGTAGTCACGATATCGTGACATGTGCATTCATTGTGTTGCACTCTATATATCTATTTGTGTTATGTTGTACACCAGGTGTAGGTGTATGAGTTGTGTTGTACATCAAGTATAGGTGTATGAGTTGTGTTGTACATCGGGTATAGGTGTAAGAGTTGTGTTGTATACCGGCTGTACGTGTATGCATTTTGTGGTGTTGCACATTGTGTGCAGAGGTATGTCTTATGATATACATTATGCATGTACACATACGTACACTAGGTGTAGGTGTATGTGTTGTATGTCAGGTATAGGTGCATGCGTTGCATGGTGTTGTATGACGTATGTGGTTGTATGTGTGTGATGCACACTATGTGTATGTGCACTTGGTGGAGGAGAAGGCACTGAGTGTTTGCTGGGCGTGGCAACCGATCTAGTGTGTGTACAAAAGAACAAAGGTAGAAGTAAGGATCGATGAAGGATAAGTATCGGTATTGTATTTCAGTTTTACTATTCATATGATTTATGATTATGGTTTATGATGGCTACATGTGATTTATGATTTGATTTATAATGGTTGTATTTTGAGCTAACCTGATGTGATATTTTTATACATGTTGATTTGGTCAAAATATGCTAGTTTGACTTGTTGTGACAGGAAGTGAACATGATTCCAAATGTACCTTATTAACGAGCTACCAATGAGGTAGGATGTGAATTTATTTCAATTTATTTTAAATCTAATGGAAGTTATGTGCTTCGTACAGGAATGCATGAAATGCCTGGTTGGGTGGTTGAAATCGACTATAAGAGTCAACAACAGTGATGAAAAGAATTGGAATATGCAGTAATATGTTGGTAAAGCACTTTAGGAACAGGGCCATTGTGGGACACTGGTACCCAATAGTGTCCATTGGTTGCCATGAGCATTCTATGACCGATATGATGGTTTTGAGGCATCAATATGCCTTGGTTTTTGTGTCTTCTGATGCGAGGAAGCCTTGCCAAGGGATGGACTGCTCGGGATGGGGGTTCCAACGAAACTTGGAAGGTGAGTGACTGCATGGAAGGGTTGACTAGATTGCTTGAGGGACTGTGTAGCAGAGAAGGGAAGGTCGGGATGGATTTGTTTTGGTCATGAGCATTTCTAGATGGAATTAGATGCACATTGGGAGTGAGCCCTGGAACAATGATCCGGTAACTATTCACTGAGAGGACAAGTGGTGGGGGATTACAACGCTAGACATTGGATGAAACTTTGACTGTGGCAGTAGATTTTGGACTTTCTGGGAAGGAGGTGAATCCTGGTACTACTTTGAGAGTGGAGGAGTGAGCCTCTGGATTCCCTTGTTGATTGATACAGGCATCATATTCTCTTATTTTTTGGTTTAACAAATGTATATATGTGTATATGTGATTATTGCAAATATCATAATGAGCTGTATTATAAAGCTCCACTATGCAGTATGTTGTCATGATGTTTTGTTTTAGCAGATGTTCATTGTAAATATTGCAACGAGCTATGTTATAAAGCTCCATGGGAAGTATGTTTTGTTTTCAATGGTCTTGTTAGTTATAGGTGTTATTGAACACCGAGGATGGTGTTCCCCAAGGGGGAGGGTTTTGTAACAACCCTGGTGAAAATTCCATGTAAAAATATATAAATACCATGAATGATGGGACAGGTATTCCAATCTAAATGTTGGGCGGGACATCCTAGTGAAGGTGTTCATTTGGTTGTTTATGGCTAAGGAAACTGGCAAAGGCAATGGCTAAGGCATTAAAGAGGCAAAAAGGTATTATGGTAGATTTATTTATGAAAATAAAGGAAATTAGGAGAAAAGGAAGGTGAAAGGTCACAGATTGCATGTGAGGAGGAAAATGAAGGAAAACAATGGAAAATAAAGAAAATAGAGGCCTCATTGAAAAAAAGGCTTATGAGGATCAATTGGCAAGCTTGGTCAGTGTAACCCTTTTTTCAGTTCAGTGTTGGAGCTCTCTCATTATTCTCTCTCTCTCTCTCATGATCTTGGACACTTAGAGTTTTCTTGGAGCACTTTGGCATTGGAGAAAGAAAGGCAAAGAATGCAAGAGGAAGCAAAGATCAAGTAGGGAAAGGAAGGATCAAGCAGTTATAACATGCTTCGTTGCAGGTATAGACTTACATGTGTATTTTCCTTGCTATATTTGGCATGCATGGGATTGCATGTGTTTCTTTTCTACTATGGCATGGCTTTTGCTAGGTGTGACAATATTTTTAGCTTAGCCTTTCCATTTCCTGATAGCTTTGATGAGATGGGTTCTCTCATTCGGTTTATATGGGAAGGCCAGATTGGATTTGAGCTGAGTGGGGTGGATCTTCAAATTGACAAACACATGGTGTAGTGGTCCCTGAATCGGATTGAGGATGCACGAAGCCATTGGCCTAGTAACCCTTGAACTAGACTGTGGGTTACAGTAAAGTCAGATTGTGTACCTCGGTGGGCCTAGGAATCCTTGCTAGTGAATGACAGGATATATGGTAAAGCCAAGAGGTGGATTTTCTCTCCGTTGGGTCTAGTGATTCCAGGATGGAATTCATGGTAAAGCCTAGAGAGTATGTCTCGGTGTAGGGCCTCGTGATCCTTGGATTAGACTACGAATGCACTGTAAAGCCTGAGAGACTAAGAGGCACTCAAATTCTTCACTATGTAGGTGGAGAACTCCTGTGGCATCCACATTGATTGGTGTGATTGATGTGTTCTATGAGTCCCACTTTCATGCTTGGAATATGGCACGAGGGTGACTAGCTGAAGAGAGACTTGGCTCAGCCAATCTATGGTCAGGTGGAATGTGGTAGTCCCATCACCAGTTAGTTCATTGCATTGATTAATGAGAAATTCATCCATTGATTTTCATGTGTAAATTTACTGGTATTTATATGGATTTTGATGGCTGATATGTTTATTGTATTTTTGTTCTTATTATGTTGGTTATATGTACATTTTATGATAACAACTACGTATGGATCTCAACATGTTTTTACTTGTATGTGAATGGATAATGTGTCTATGACCTAATAGATGAATATGCAGCAAATGACATGAGGGAACAATGATTTATAACGTTTCTCAAATAAGTATGAGATCCCTACACTTAATTATGTTGTTTACACGTGTAGGTTACATGTCGATGATATGTTTGACGAAATGCCTGTCATGGCCAGTAAGGGTTTGGTTAAGGTCTTGTTGAGCTTATTGCTTTTGCATCATTGTTTTCTTGTACTTTTATTGATTTCAATCTTTCATTCCATTCTAGGTAGTCGCCTGGGATATGGGCCTGAAAAGGTGGCTTAAATCTAGGGTTGTTGGCACAGAACTGGCAAGTTTGGTCCACAATCGCTGGCATGCAGGCCTATGAGAGTGACTTTAGGTCTCTGGTCGCTCCCTTGCCCATATCATGGGAGCAACTATGGACTCAGAGGTCCAGAACAACAGTGGAACCCAAGGATAGGCTGTCTAAGTGGCTGACTTGTCTCCTGAGGGTTTTGTTGATGATGTTGGATGATTGTGTGTGATGTTCCATCGATTCCACTTCCTTAAGGTCACATAGGAGGTCAAATATGCTCATAGTAACCTCTCGTATCATGTTTACCCTAGTTGGCATAGTTACTTGGGTGAATGTGGGAAGAGGGTGTTACAACAACAAATTCATTCAAAGTTACTCCTGGCCTGACATGGTAACAAAGCCAACCCTTTTTTAGCTTCCTCATGCTCCTGTAACTCCTATTTTCTTGTCGTTTTTCTCTGCTACATCCTCTCTCTCTCCCTTGAGTGCGTTAAACACTGCGTTAACCTACAATTACTCTCTGATTCTTGCTTTGAATTAAAGAATGTTACTGTCAAGAGAAACGAGAAACAAAACCCTCTCCCCATGAGAAACTTCATGCTCAGTCTGGATTTCCATGGATTATAAGTTTGTTGATAGTCACATAAGCAACGTTACAAGGCAGTGGTCGATAGAACGGTAGAGGCCCGTCGTATGCAGATAGAAAACACTTGTGGGTTCTTAATATTCACTAAGATCGAAGGAGTTGAATCATTTTGATGGAAGTTAAGATGGATGATGAAATCATGTTGGTCGCTCTTGTGTGTACGTTGTATTGGTGATAAAGAAACCAATTTTTTTTTTGTATGGCTCATTGATTCATTTGTATGTTGCATTGAACGCTGACAAAGAAAAGTGGTGAACACTGCTTGAATTGAACGTTGATTACATTGAATTGAACGCTAGACAGAGATGGTGCATGACTATGCGTTGAATGCGTTGTGAGCTAACATGGATCGAGGTATGCATCCTAAAGTATTTTTTTTAAATATGTTGAATGTTTTTTGTGAATGCAATGTTGGATTTGCGTTGAAAATTCTTGAAGACCGAGCCCTGGTGTGAAGTTACCACTCTTTAATAAAAATTGTGTTCGATATTTTAAAAGGCCGAATGGTATGGTTTTAAATTCGTTGAAGTTTTTTATTTTTATTTTTTTATGGTTGGCACATATATGAAGTGCGTTGATGCTATAAGTGAGTGTATATGCTTTGTTTTCTTTTCAAGAACGTGAAGTTTGAATGGAGTGATATGAGCATGATGGTATTATGTTTGGATGTTTATGATATGAATATTGGTCATGTTGGAGGATTATGAGTGGTGGCATGTTTAAGGACTCATAAGTGAAGCTTTATAATATTAAATGCTTATATTATATGTTGGCCTCCCATTTATATGGTGTGACATATTATATGATGTGATTATTTACATAATAAAGAGTGAAGGTATGTCATTTACATATTAAATTAACTTGTTACTTAGATAGAAGACACCAAGAAAGGTTGTGAAGAAAGTTTTTTCTTTATGAATTCACTCATATCTATAGTGGGAGTAGTTCTCACTGGTAAGGAGAACTACCCTGAGTGGTCCCGGAAGATAAAACACACCGTCATTTTCAATGAGTTGTGGAAAGGGGTTTGTGAAGGAGAAGGAGACAATGCACCTAAAACTCCCACTTCAGATAAGGAGTTTTCCATTTGGGAAAATAAGAACAACAAGGCCTATGCCTTGATTGCAACGTTAATAAATGAAGAGGTGAGTCTTCATATTTCATCATTTTCAAATACTTTTGAAGCTTTAGAGAAGTTGAAGGAATTGTATGACTTACACTATGAACTTGAAGTTGTTCAGTCTTGAGTTGAAAAATAATGAACCTCTTGCCTTAGCATCATAAGTAAGATCCATTATGCATGACATAAAAGCCACTCACATTGAAATAAACATTCATCTCATAGCTTATGTCAAGGCACTATATCCCACCTATTCATATTATCTTGAGTCACTGCAAGCAAGTGGAAAACTTAAGGAGATCACCTTTGAATCCCTTGAGAAGAAATTTGTTGAAAAAGAGAATGCCTTTGGGAAGAAGACAACTCCTTAGTCTTCTTAAGAAGTTGTATGCCTCGCATAAAAGGAGAAGAATCATGCACAATATTCTTCTATAGGAAGAGGTGGCTGAAGAGGAAGAGGAAGGAGGAATTTTAGAGGCAGGGGGGTAAACAGTTCCAAGGAGAAAAGTATGATATTCATTTCATACAATGCAATAGAAATGGGCATGATGCTTCCACATGTACGATGCCTTGGGACATAATTGAGTAGGAAAGAAATGAAGGAAAAGGTAAAACACCCAACAAAGGGAAAGGTAAAGCACCCAAGTCCTCTCACTATGTTGTGGCACATTGCAACATTGGAGTAACTTAAGACTTATTCATTGCTTCATTTGCTTCATGGACAGATGATTGGTTGCTTGATTCAGGAGTAACTTGCCACACTACTTTCAGGATATATTTCTTTGAATAATTCACAGATAATGTTGATGGAGCAGTATACTTTGCATACAAGTCAAAACTCAAGCCATAAGGGCTTGGCACCATCAGGCTTAAATTTCTTGGACTTCCAGATTTTCTTCTACATGATGTTTTATACCTCCCAAAGTTTAGAAGAAATTGTTGTCTTTAGTCCATATCCGTCAAAAAGGACACTCTATTCATATATTTGATGGCAAGGTCAAGGTAAGAAAGACATCATATCACTCACTTGTCATGACTGAGATAAAAGAAGAAAGACTTATGAAGCTACAAGGAACCTTTGCTCATTCACAAAACTTCCCATACAATTCTCACTATGATGAAGGTACATTTCCATCAAGTCTTTCATGGCATGCTAGATTTGGACACTTGACTATGACAACCTTCATTTCTTGAAAAAAAATGATGTTACTGGCTTGCCTACTATTTGTAGGAAACTTAAGCAATGTGATGCTTGTATCTTAGGAAAGCACAACAAACAATCTTTTCATGATTCTCATTCTATAGCACATATAAAACTTGAACTCATTCATTCTGATTTATGTGGCCCAATGCCTGTTCCTTCTGCAAATGGTAATAAATATATGATGACATTTATTTATGACTACACCAGAATGTGTTGGGTTTATTTATTGAAGAACAAATATGAAGCTTTTGAAACATTCAAGAACTTTCATGCATGGATTGAAAATGATGCACAATCTCATATTGGCTCTATTCTTACTAATAATGGAAAAGAATACACTTCAAATGAATTTGAAAACTATATTCGTCAGCATGGGATCAAACATCAAACAACCATGCCCTATAATCCCCAACAAAATGGAGTAGCTAAAAGAATGAACATGACAATCTTAAATATGGTATGTTCCATGATGTTTTTCAAGAATGTTAAGCTGATGTTTTGGGTTGATGCAGTTCTATGTGCTGTATATATAAAGAATAGGTGTCCATCTAATGCTATAGAAAACAAGGCTCCCTATGAAATATGGTATGGCAACATTCTTTCGGTGAGGCATCTTAGGGTTTTTGGTTCCATATTTTATGCCTTGATACCCAAGGAACAAAGAAACAAACTCGGTGCAAGGAGTTGCAAGTGCGTCTTCTTGGGGTACTCAAATACCTCCAAAACATATCATCTCTGTGAAGAAGTGAATAAGAAGTTTATAATACCTAGAGATGTGATCATTCTTGAATCTTCCAAGATTAACAATGTTGTTGAGCAACAACTTGATCGCTTGGATAGATTCAGACACGCAAAGTCTTTTCAAGAGTTTGATAATGAGATTCTACATCATGAAGGGGGGATTCCTATACTGGATCAATATGTGGAATCTTGTTTTGAAGCACTCTCTCCCTCACATGAAGCTACAACCATTGATGACACTTTGAGTGATGTGATTGACATAGTTGGGAGAAAAAATCTTGATTGAAAACAATGTAAACTTTGAAACAGGAACTATAAACTCAAAATGGGAACTCTGGCCAAAAAACCCTTAGAAAACATTAAAAACAGTGCTAAAAACGAATAGTGTTGATGCTGGAATAACACCTTTTTTTTTCTAGGGTAAATTTTGAACATGTTTTAACAATGGCGGTGAAAACCAATTTTTTTGTGCAAAAATTGTCCAAAAAACACCCTCAAAACAAAAAGTGTTGATGTTTGAACAACATTTTTTTTTCAAGGGTAATATTTCAACATTTCGAAATAATGGCGTAAAATATTTTATCATGATTTTTTTTTCTTTTTTTTTTTTAACTGTAACGAGTATGAATTTTATTTATTTGAATAAGATGGGAGGGGTCTTTGCCGAGGCAGCCCCGTTTACAAAGAAAACAGCCAGCATATTCTGCTTATGAGATACAACCTTTTCAAGGAATTTGGAAGTAGTTATCGTCATTGATGAATAGCTGCCCTTTCGTGAGAGGGCATCCTTTGTTCGCCATCTGATCCGCTTCGCCATTCAGATTTCTAAGAATGTGATAGAACTTATAGGAGGTGAAATCTTGGAGGACTCTTTTCAATCTTCCCAGAAGTTTATTGAGGCTAGCATTGTTGAAGAGGTCCTCAGAATTTAATTTTTTTATTAGAATCTCTGAATCACCAAAGGCTTGGAGGTCTTTGACTCCCTTTTCTCTTGCTATTAGACAAGCTTTGAGGAGTCCGAAGATTTCTGCCTGGTTGTTGGATTTCTGGCCTAGACCCCAGTAGAAGTAGTCTCTTGAAGTACCATCCGAAGAGTAAATGACCCCTCCTGCACCAGCGTTCCCGGGGTTTCCTTTGGAGGCTCCGTCAAAAAAGATTGTGGTGAGTTTTTTGGATTTCCACCAATTTATGAAACGTTCCTCTGATTCTCTTATTCTCCACTCCGGATTTACTATTTGAGGGGCGAGGTGAAGCTTACGAGGAGAAGGCTCAAGCGGGCGAAGCCATCTCCTTTCTTCAGGAAGGAGCAATGGATCTTCTTTGTAAAACTGTTGTTGGGTTGCTTCCAAGAGAAATGCTTTAGCTTTAGCTGCAACCTGTAGAGGGGAGTGTCTATTTCCATTGAAAATTTGATCATTACGAGCCAACCATATCTGCCAGCAAACGAATTTGGGGATTGCTGTCCAAATTTTTTTCCAGAAGGATTTGGTGGGGATGCTATGAGGGTAGATATTGTTCCAGGAGGCAAACAGTTCAGCAACAGTGTTCTGGGGGAAGGCTGGAATCTGCAGGTCCAAAAGAGTGAGCCCCCATGCTTCCTTGGCAAATTTGCACTCCAGAAATAAATGCTGGGCTGTTTCAGGGTAGCTTCTGCATAGCTCGCACCTATGAGGTCCTGCAATATTCCTTTTCTCTAGATTGTCTCCAGTGAGTAGTTTGTTATGCACCAGCGTCCAGAAAAAGAAGTTCACTTTAGGAAGGGCTAGATTGTCCCAGACTAACTTCCAGAAGACCGGAGGGTGACTGCTGTTCCTTGAATTCTGGAGTGCTTTATATCCTGCTGCTGTGGTGTATGTTCCTGATAGTCCCCAAGCCCAATTGTCTCTCATTTGGCGATGTTCAGGAGTGGATCCTTCCAGCAATTCGACAAGGAGGTTTTTTTGAGGCGTTAGCCAATCAGGGATGCCATTGAGATCCCAACCGGCCCATTCTCCCTGGCTGTCCCAAATCGAAAGATCGTAGAGTCTGGTTTTGCCTGCGCGTAACAGCCACTCTCTGATGTCGACTATGTCTTCATTCCCCTCCAGTGGATCACTCCCCATTATTCTGTCGTGCCACATATTGATGCGTTTGCCATTGCCCGGCACTCTGTATAGGAATTGATTAAAAAATTTGCTGCTTTTGCAACAGAGCTTCCATACATGCGTGCTGTTGACAGAGGAGTCGAATTGCAGATTTCTGTAGGTTGAATTTCGGGCATATTTAGACAGCAGCGTGATGCTGGTCGGATGGTTGGGCTCGTGGGCCATTTTCCAGAGAAGTTTTCCGCCCATAGCCAGATTTACAAGGGAGGGATCTCGAATTTGAAGACCCCCCTCTGCTATCGGCCGTCTGACTAGGTCCTAGCTTACTAAATGCATCTTGTTTTCATTCCCTCTCCCGTATTTCCATAAAAAATCCCTTAATAGTTTTGAAATCTGCTTCATGACATTCCTGGGGGCCAGTAAAAAGGTGGCTTGGTAGATTGGGAGCGTAGATAGTTGCGTCTTAATTAAAATGGTTTTTCCTCCTTTGGTTAACCAATAGCCTCCCAGTGCTGCTATCTTTGTTTTAATTTTACATATGATGTCTGACCAGAGCGATCTTCTATTGACACCATTTGTTATTGGAAGGCCGAGGTATTTAATACGATCCCAACTGGCGTGACCTCTAAATCCTAGGACATTCGCGATGTTGTTGAGCTCTTGTTGACCTGTGCTCCAACTGTAAATTTCACTCTTTCTCTCATTGATAAGAGCACCTGAGACTCTGCAATAGCTCTTCAAGACTGAATTGAAGCCTTTAGCAATTCTGGGGGACGCACCTCCGAGGAGAAGTGAGTCGTCAGCAAAGAGAGCATGATTCAGGGGAACTACATCTGAGGAGGATTTGAGACCAGGGAGAGAGCCAACAATTCTTTCAGCAGTGAGTTTTCTACTGAGGGTATCTGCCATTAAAATGTACAGGAAAGGGGAGAGGGGGCATCCCTGCCTGATGCCTCTCCGGGCTTGGAAGAAATTAGAGGGACGACCATTGACCAGGGGGGCGATCCAAGGGTTATTTATGCAGGCATTAATAAGCTGGACAAAATGGGGCGAGAAGCCAAAGGAGAGGAGAACCTTGATGAGAAAAGAACGATTGACTCTATCAAACGCGTTTGCCATATCTAATTTAATCAACATACCTTTCTCATTTCGCTTAATGCTGGAGTGGATTGTCTCCTGGACTTGGATGACATTGTCGAGAATGTGCCTGCCTTCCACAAAGCCTCCTTGAGGACTAGAGATCAACTTCTTGAGCAGAGGCTTGATCCTGCTTGCTAACAGTTTTGCCAGTATTTTATAGGATGCATTACAAAGAGATATGGGTCTGAATCTGGCAAATGTTTCTGGATTGGATTCTTTGGGGATTAATGCTAGATAAGTAGAGTTGGTTCCTCCGCCAATCTTAGCTTTTCTCATGAACCCCTTTATCATTTTTTGAAGATCTCTTTTGATGATGTTCCAGCAGACTTTATAGAAATGTATCGTGAATCCGTCTGGGCCCGGCGCCTTATCTGATTCCATGGACCAAATAATTTTTATAATTTCCTCCTCTGTTACTTCTCTGGTGAGGGCAGCGTTGTCTTCTGGACTGATTAGATGAGGGATATTCGAGAGGAATTCTGCTATTTCCCCCTCGGAAGCCTGAGTTCCTTCGCTAAAAAGATTTTTAAAGTGGCTGTCTGCAGTAGCTTTGACTTGGGTGAAGCCTTTGCTGACATGGCCCTCTGTTGTCCTTATTTCTGAGATGTGGTTCCTGGATAGCCGGGCTCTATATTGTCTGTGGAAGAAGGAGGTGTTCTGATCCCCTGCCTTTAGCCACAGACTCCTGGATTTGATTCGCCAGTATTCTTCTTCTTTTCGGAATGATCGATATGTAGAAGATTGGGCCTTTATTTCTTGTTCCAGAAGTTCAGCTGTGATCTCTTTGCTTTCCATTTCCGTTTGTAAAGTCTCCAAAGTGTATACTGCCTCTTTCCTTATGCTGGTTGGAGTAGGGACTGGTTTCCTTATCCACTCCTTCAGTGCTTGTTTTGTGGCTTTCAATTTTTGTTCCCACACAAAGCTTGAGGACCCTGAGAATGTCTTGGCCCAGGCTTCTTTAACAGTTTCAAAAAAACCTTCTCTCTCAATCCATAAAGGGCTGAAGCGGAATGGTAGAGGACCTAGATCTTCTTCGTCTTCAAGGAGCAGCTGGATCGGCTTGTGGTCAGAGGTCAACTTGGGTAAAATTTTTGTTTTGATTATCTTTTTATCCATAATAAGGGAACCTTGGACCAGAAATCGATCCAATCGAGCAGAGATATGCTCTGGCCCAGATCTGTTGTTGGACCAGGTATATAGGCCGCGAATGGGAATGAAGTCTAATAGATCCCATTGCTGCGCTAGTTCTTCCACAAAGGCCAGCATAGGATCTCTATTGTTGGAGCCGCCCCTTTTCTCTTTTGATTTCAGAACTATATTAAGATCACCTGCTAGGATTATGTTGCTTGGAGTATGCTGGTCTAAAAATGCTGAGAGGGAGGTCCAGCATTCTCTTTTTTCAGAGTAAGTGACAGGAACATAAAGATTAAATAGAGAGATAGTCAGCTTACTTGCACATTGTGTCAGCTCCGTGAATATCCAATGCTGAGTTTCATGAGATTTTTTGAGCGAAAAAGAATCTTCTGTCCAGAGAGTTGCCAGCCCTCCGGAAGAGCCCCTTGAACTTACTGCTTTGCCTGCACTTTTCTTCCACTTTGACTTGCTGATGTCTAGAAGCGCTCGGCCTTCTATCTTCGTCTCTTGGAGCATGAGGATATCTGTAGGTTCTATTTTCAGGAGGTCCATGACTGCTTCAGCTTTGGAGGCGTTCCCCAATCCTCTGCAGTTCCAAGAGGCGAGCTTCATGATTTACTTGAGAGGGGGAGTAGGGCCTCCCTTAGAAGGCCTTGGTCTGGTGTTTCTTCCAATGGACATTTCTATGGTGGACTGACTACCTTGGACTTTGAGTCTCTCAGCCTCCTCTTCCCTTATTTCTTTGCGGGATTTCCTTCCTGCTCTTCTGGAGGGGCACTCAAAGGCTTCATCCTCTGAAGAACCCGCGCTATCTACTGGTTTTTTCCTTGTTACTTCAGCATAAGATGGGTTAGAGGGGCTACCTTGCGAGGCCTCAACCTGTGTAGCTTCTTCCCCTGCTTTGTTTAATGGAGGGTCTTCTATATTTGCCTGGTTTTCCTGAGTCGTACCTGTTGGGTCGGTCTGATCTTTTTCAATGTCATTCGGGGTTGCATCCATTTCTTGATTGTTCTTGGAACTGCCTGGAGCTCCAGAGGTATGCCCTTTTCCATTTCCTCTTTTTTTTATGGGCAGTCTTTCGGACTACCGTCCATTGATCCTCGTTTATTTTGTCTACTTGATCCTCTGCTTTTTTCTTGCAGTGCTTTGCAAAATGGCCGTGACCATGGCAGTGTCTGCATTTGAAAGGGAGCTGTTCATAATCCAGTTCCTGGATGTGTGTCCACCCAGCAACAGTGAGCTTTATTGCTTCAGGCAAACCCTCTTCTAGGTCAACCTCTACACAGATTCGGGCGCATGAGTACTGATCTTTCCTTGCTGCCTGATCTATGTATTTTCCGAGCGCATTACCAATGATCTGGAAGGTTTTTTGATTCCAGCAGTGGAGGGGCAAATGGGGAAGTCGCACCCACACCGGGACAGCGGAGGGGACGTCCTGAGAGGGATCAAAGTCGGGAGACCATTTGTTTAGATACAGGCCTTGTGGTCCCATGAAATAAGGGCCATTTCTAAAGATGAGACTTCTATCATCCGGGTTCTCAAAGACAAATACGAAGAACCCTTTGCCCACAAAATAGCTCTTGACTCCGTCTTTAATCAATGGAGACCAGTTTCTTTGGGTCCAGTCCTCAACCGATTTTGGAGAAGGCCAGAGGCCCGTAAACTGGCCTATTAACCCTCTCTCCGCGAGGTTCAGTGCAGCCTTACATGTTTCTTCTTCAGGAAGGGCAACCGTAGGAATCGAATCAAGTTTCTTGACAAACTTCTGTTGGCTAGCCGTGGGAGGGCGCTTCGAGCTTGCGGCAATCAATGCTTTGAATGCAGAAATCTCCGGAGGCGGGTTGAGAGGAGGGGCAAGGCCCCCGCTGGATTCCATGGGAGAGTCTCTGCAACTCTACATCCGCGGGGCCGCGCTGGCTTGCTCCCGAAAGCCCAGGCTCTCCGATCTATCAAGCAGGCAGGTTTTACCAAAATTTCGGCTGAGAGATCCTCTGTTGCAGCGTGGAAGGCCGAAGCAGGTTTTCGGCTGAGAGCTCCTCTGTTGCAGCGTGGAAGGCCGAAGCTGGCCTGCGGCCAGGGGCGCAGTGCAGACGGCGGCTAGGTCTTTATCATGATCTTGAAAAGCATTAAAATTTCAAAAAAAATTATGAAAACATAAAATAAAATAAAAAATTAAAACAATGAAAAAACACAAAACAATTTTATTTTTTTTAAATAACAAAACATAAATTAAAGTATATACTAAAAAAAAATGTAAAAAAAAATAAAATTAAAAAACTAAAAAAAACTTTAAAATTTAAAAAAAAAAAAATAGTAAAAAAAACATATTTAAAAAAAAATGGAAAAAAAAAAATCTTATAAACCATAAAAAAATTTGGCAAAAGAAAAGAAAAAAACAAAAATATGAAAAAGAAAAAAATAAAATAAATTATAAAATTAAGTAGGTAAAAATAGAAAAATTTTAAAAACATTAACAAAAAACTAAAAAAAAAAGAAAATTAAAAACAAACTGGATTTAAAAAAAAATAGAAAATTAACAAAATAGAAAAATTAAAAACTACTCGGACAGTCGAGTGTGCTCGGCACTATTCGATTTCACTTTACCCAACCTTCACTTTTTGACACTCTTCTTACCCACCCCCAACTTACGAATTTGGAAAGAAAAAAAAAAAAAAAAACAAAATTAAATAAATATAAATATAAAATTAAATAAATAAAAATAAAAAATTTAAAAAAACATTAGCAAAAACTAGAAAAAAAATAAAATTAAAAACAAACTAGATTAAAAAAAAATAAAAATAGAAAATTAACCAAAAAAAAAAGAATAGTAAAATTAATATTAAAAACATTAAAAAAAAGCTTAAAAAACAAAAATAAACTCAAATTATAAAAAAAAACCAAAAATATATATGTGAAATATGTATTTTTGATTAAAAAAAATAATAATAATTTTTTTTTGTTAAACTTACATTTTTTTATTTAAAAATAGTATATATATATATATATATATATATATATATATATATATATTTGTTTTTTAGACCATTTTTTTTAAACAAAAAAAAATTACGGGCGGGCAAGCAGGCAGAGGGGCCTGCACACAGCCCTTCGCCCACAGCCACGCCATCATGGGTAGCCGGGGGCGGGGAGGCGATTCCGCCCACGGCCCCGCCACCACGGGTGGTCGGGGGGCCCCTGCCCCTCGGCCACCTGTGGTGGCGCGGCCGTGGGCGGAGGGGCGATTCTTGGAATCGCCCCTCCAGGCGCCTGTAATTTTTTATTTTTATTTTTAATAATATTATTTTTTTTAAATAAAAAAAAGAAGGTTTGTTTAAATTTTTTAATAATATATTTGTTTTAAAAAAAAAAAAAGAAAAAAAAAAAAAAAAAAAAATTAATAATTTGTTTTTTTTTTGAAAAAAAAATGGTTTTTTTTTTTTTTTTTTTAATAAAAAGATACATGTTTATTTATAAATTTTAAATGTTTTTTAATTTTTTTGTTATTTGTTTTAACGTGAAAACACACACACATATATATATATAATTTGAGTTTATTTTTGTTTTTTTAGTTTTTTTTTAAATGTTTTTAATATTAATTTTATTTTTTTTTGGTTAATTTTCTATTTTATTTTTAATTTAGTTTGTTTTTAATTTTTGTTAATGTTCTTTTTAATTTTTCTATTTTGGCTTACTTAATTTCATATATATATATATTATTATTATTATTATTTTCCAAATTCTGTTATGGTTTATGAGATAATTTTTTTTTGTCTATATATATATATATATATATATATATTGTTTTTTTAAGTAATCAACATTAAAAAAAAAAAACAACTTGAAAATTCTTTTAGTAATCATAATTTAAAAAAAAAATAGACATAATAAATTTTAAAGTGTGAAAAATAAGTCCTCTAAAAAAAGGTATGTTGTATCAACACGTTTCAAAATCAACATGAAAATTACTAATATTTAAAAACAAATATTTATATTTGATACATAAGAAAATTTAAATTGTCAAAAGTATGCTAAAAAAAGAGAATTGTATTCTATGTCACCACTTTTCAAAATCGGATCACATTTTTACTACCCCTACAAAACGGGTAATCGTATCGGTTATTTAAAGTGCCAAATACTATGTTTTAAAAAAAATATGTGTGTTCTGCATCGCCCATTTTCAAAATCGGGTCAATTTTTTACTATCTCTACGAAATGGGTAACAGTATCAGTTCCCGTTTCAAAGTTTACATTGTTTCAACCCCATCTTAGTCAACTGAGCAGCTTGGGTCATCTCAGAAAGGTCCTCCAAAATGGATGACAAAGACACTTGAAAGTGTTCATCCTAATGAGGTTGGAAAGACAGGAGCAAGAAGCTCAACTTGACAAAATGGAGGTGATGTAGGCAATCTCGATTCACCAGTTGATATGGATGTTTCTTATGATTGTGAACTGAATTTGTCAACAAACTTCAAACCAACTTACTTCAAAGAAGTCGCTTCTCGTGATGAATGGAAAGAAGAGATGCAGAAAGAATATGATGCTTTGATAAAGAATGGCACCTAGAAGCTAGTTGATCCTCCATTGGGAACCAAACCAATAAGTTGCAAGTGGGTCTTTGTTGGGAGCGGGATCCCCCAAGGGTAGTTTTGGGGCTAAAAGCCCATGTTTAAGTTAAATTTTGTAACAAAATGGTAAAGTCTCTGAATTTTGTGGTCGCGGAGCGCGAAGGTGTTATGTGTCATAAAGGGTAATATGCCCTTAGTTTTGTAAAGTAAAGTCAGCTGTAAGAGATCTACCCATGGTCCGCAGACCATGGGATTGTATAAAAAGAGCTAAGCTCTACGTAGTTTTAGAGACATAGAATGACGAAGAATGTAAGGGAGTCGTAGCTTTGAAGTAAGAAGTTTAAGTCTTGGGTCATAGCGTAGGTAGAGGCTTTGCAGCTGAGTGCGCAGAGGCCTAGGGTAGAAGTTCGCAGCTAAGTGCGCGGACCCCTGTAGCTATGTGCGCAGGGTGGACAGAGTTTGTAAACACTTGGAAGATATTAATAAAGAAAGATATTTTGTAATTTCTGTGTCTTTGTTCTATTATTGCATCTTGATATGTTATGTATGAATTTCCTTTATTATGCTTATATGATGCGCGAATGAATACAAATACATTAGATAACTGAACGTGATCAAGGATATCTATTTATGCGGTGTTAACTTTAATTATTTGATAATATAAGCAAATCACTTAGACTAATTGGGGAATCTACACGGCACGCTGCCATAGCAGCACGAAAGTACTTGAGCAGCTAGCTAGGGCTGCGTGAAGGTCGATCATACTGTTTCGTGGAGGTATTGAAGGACAGAATAAAGGGCTCATCTTACAAGCCCTAGAGTGAAGCGACCTACACGAAGGTAGGGATAGAAGGAATCAAATGACATCACAACCATCTCAGGGTGTAGAAACTTGGTTCCAGCATCCCCCTATATTGCTTCAAGTGAGACTTCAATCCGCGCTCTGCGGGCTGATGCCGAAAGAGCCAGTAGTGTAGGGATTTATCTGGATAATTAACGCTAAACCTGGGTTAGGCCCTCTCAAGCCAAAAAATGGTTATGTTGCTGGGACTGGAATCTGCATAAGAGATGTGTGATGTCGTATCACTGGAATCCATCTAAGAAGGAGATCGAAGACTGGTTGGATAGGAAGAACCACGAATTCGCGGTGCAAGAGAACAGAAACCCGCGACTAACAAAGGAACAGTGGTTGGATAGATACCTGTATACAGATATCCATGAGATCCTTTTCTGCTCCTTCCCTATTGAGCTATATGAGTGGATCACAAAGCTAGCAGATAGCCAAGGAAGGTGGAAACTTGACGGTCCTATTGTGTGGACCCCGGAGCTAATATAGAAATTGGAAGCATCGGAGGATAAGATCGCCTGCACTGTCGATCATTGGCTCGATTGCGTCATAGGAGGATTTGTGACTGAATTCGCGGTTGACACCTTAGTCAGCTACAGCGAGGCAGAGCAACACTTTTTCAAAGGACCACGAGGTAAGTACGTAAAATCTTTGAATACCAAGATTAAAATACTATTGTGCGAAAAACGGGTTATGCAACTACCTTGATGTTCGAGACTACATGAAGCAGAAAAACTTACAAGAACGAAGGAAAAAAGGGTTCGGAGTATAGTCCATTGATTTCACCTCCACGAGGTGACGAGGAAGAAATAGCGAAGGTTTCTCTGCGAAGTGCTATTCAGTTAATAAGACAAGGATTCCTGCGAATACCACCTCCACCCACACCACCTCCGACCTCACCACCATCGCCTCCAACTTCACCCGTACCACCTCCACCTCCACCACAGTTTAGTATGGCAAATACAGTGAAGCTGCCTTTGTTCAAAGGCTTGGGAAATGAGGACCTGGACCAATTCTAGTTCGTTGTAAGGGCTGTATGGGAAGCTCAAGGTGTTATAGATGATCATATAAAGAAGGAAACACTGGTTAGTGCTCTACAAGATCACACACTAACTTGGTATATTAAGTACTCTAATGATAACTCGAATGCTGGAGTGGCAAACATCCAGACATCACTGAATAAAGAATTCAGTAGGCCTAAATCTGAGGTGCAGTCGATTGTGGGATTTAAATAAATTGCGATGCAACCAGGCGAGACGCCTTGGGAACTAGATCAGAGGTTGAAATGTACAATCCGCGAAGCCAACATGAACCTAACAGATGGACAACATCGCGAGTGGTTTGTTGCTTTGCTCCTGCCACACTTAAGGGCTACGTTGTTACAGCAGAAGATAACCACTCAGGCGGAGGCCTTGGAGATTGCCATGAGACTACATGAAACTCCGATGCAAGATCCAAATCTAGGAGTTTAGCAGATCCATGCACAGTTGAAGAATCTATGCCTTGAGATGCAAAGTCTGAAGCAGGACAGGACGATTCAACCAGAGGTGCGCGGTGCTTGAAATGTAAGAGTCAGGGGCATGACAAGGACTATTGTCCGGTCTTTGTGAACTATATTACAGGAGGAGGACTGATGCCTTTAAGGCCAAAAGCTCAAGCAGGACCTAGTGTGGGTCCTGCATTATGGTGCGCTATCTATGAGGTAGTCGGAAAACATGCCACGAATAACTATCACTTGCTATAGAAGTTTGTACAAACACCGCAACAACTGTTCTGCAACTTTTGTAGGTCGGTTGGGTATGATGAGCGTACTTGCAGGAGCTATGAATTGATGATGGATAGAACTCCTGCCTATAGGGTTTAGGTCGAAATGTGACCCCCTAAACATAGCGCAGGGATGGGATGGACAAGGCCGAGGTGGAGGAGGACCTGACGAAGGTCGAGGACAGTTGATTTGCTACAATTACGGAGGACCGGGACACTATGCCCATTATTTCACTAATCCAATGCGTCTGTCGTGCAAGTATTGCACATTGTTTGATCATGAAACTGAAGATTTTCCTACGTTGATAGCTAGGATATGTGACAAAGGGGCGCTACCACCTCCACCAACTGAGAACTTGCAGATGATGAGGTCTGAGCCGCGCGAAGAGGATCCAAATGTAAATATAGTGCTCAGAAGTGGAATCGTGACATGACAAGGGGAAACAACCAGAAGACAGTACATGGGTTTGTAAAGCTTCGACAAAGGAGGTTGAGTTCAATTTGGAGCGCGCACGTGAAACCTTCATGGAAGCTAAGAAGATCTTCGCTGAGGCCTCCACCTCAGGAAGCAAGGATAAGCCCAGGCAGGAGATGGACCCCTTTATGCTCACAACTTTTCTGGAGACCTATATGAAGTTACTCCGTGATAGTAAGGTTGTGAAAGGGTTACAAGAGCTCATCAATAGATGCGCTGGAACCACGCCGGGTGAGTCGTGTGTAGTATGAAATATTGACAAGCATGAAACAAGGACGAGACGGGAGATGATACTGACCGCACAGATAGGAGAGTATGAGATGGATCAGGTTATTTTGGACCTAGGGTCAGACGCGAACATCCTACCAAAGTAGACTTGGGAACGAATGGGGAGACCCGCGCTGCAATGGTCTCTGATTCAGCTAAGGATGGCCAATCAACAGAAGATCATCCCCATGGGGTGGCTGCAGGGGGTGACCATGGATATTGAGGGAGTGAGCGCGTTGGCTGATTTTGAAGTAATAAGATAGTGGATGACAACAATCCCTATCCTATGCTCCTAAGAATTGACTGGTCCAATAATATTAATGGGGTAATCAATCTGAAGAAGCAGAATATGATCTTTGAGAAGAAATCGCTACGCGTAATAATACCTCTAGATGTTGTTCACGGATCGCGTTATACGGAAGCAGTCTGCGATTATGAGAGCGATGACGATTTGGACTATATCTATAAGATAACAACGCGAGATCAATATTGGGTGAATCCCACCGTGGATGGACAAATTACATGGGATCGCGAGAGTTCCTGCACTTCGGACTCCGATGAAGAGTTAGAGCGCTGGCAGAACTAGTTACATGAAGTGACTATGCTGAACTGCAACATGATGACTCGATCATTGTGTTATGTGTCCTCAAAGGTAAGAAATCTGCCTACTTATGATGGTATGAATGAGGTAGATATCTTTTTATATGCATTTGAAAGGGAGGTACCAAAAAAGCAGCGAATCCAGGCGTTGGACTGGGCCCTGTGTGCTATGCCCCCAAGATGGTGGGGTATGTTAGCACTCTAGGAAGCTCTCCTAGGTTGTAGCTAGGAGATTCCTGAAAACATATAAATCTTGAATATCGTTCTCTGAACTATTGGAATGGATTGGGGTTTGGATCAAGTCAGATGACTGTTTCAACTCTATTTTCATTCAAAACATGCATGAACACCCTCAGCTTGACAAGGCTTTCAACCACTAATGCTCAATAGTTTATAGATTCAATGAATAGATGGAGAATCCTGACTGTACCAACAGATACATACATAAACATATATGAATGGATAGCTACAGAAGGTAAATGAAGCTTACAAATCTAATTTATCATCGCAGAGATAAGATGACAGTTATCTGGCATTCGACAGAGAAGAAAACATGAATAAGCCATTCAAGTGCAAGCTTAGAACAGAGGGAAATATGGCGATTGAACACATAACAAAAAAAGAAGCATGTATTACTGGAATGAAGATGAGACGTTGAGAGGAGCGAAGTCTCCACAGTGTCCAAAAGTTGAACCCTTGATACTTCTAACTTTCAACCATTTATAGGATTTTTACAATGCTCTCGGGCTCTTTGAGGCTCGAGGTGTCTTAATCTATCCCCTCTCGCTTCTAACTGCTTGATGCCATGATTAGACAGACATGAGCTAGATGTCTCTTTTTCTAACAACATAGTAACCAAATTCTGCTAATTTTGCTGCGCTGTCAAGTAGCTCGCTTGTGCCAGCGATGCTCCATGATCACTTCTGTTGGTTTAGCTGCATCATGCTATGGCTTTTTCTCCTTCTATCAATCTGTCTCCCGGCCTCTGTCCTGTAACGGAATGGGTCTTCAAGCCATTGAAATCCTTTCATATACCAAAAACGAATGTTTTCTGTTTTACACAGAGAAACGTTGCAACACTTTGAAATTCCGCCAAAACATTGTTCATTCCGGACTTCAAAAGTCCTTAAATATAGTCTATTCCTCTATTGGGTCCATCCTCATCGCTATCTCAAGTTGCTTCGGCCTTGCTTCTTTGTATTTTAAACATATGTTAAAAATCGTGAAAATTGGCTCCCTTCGGACTTCAAATATTATATATTTCCCTTCACGAACCCTTTCAGGTCCGGGTCTTATCGCATCGGCATTGTTTCTTTGTATTTCATTAAATAATGAAATATGTGAAAATACATTAAGAAATGTGTTTCGGCGGATCTCAAAATCTATGCAATAATGCTTATATAGCCATCGGTTCCGGCTAATCGCATCGCATACATGTATCGGTATAGGCCCCGCTCCATAATGTTTCTCCGACTACGATATCGCGATGCGATTAGTCGCAATTGCATATCATGATAGCCCCAGGCCGTTGTAAGCGCTCTGTTGCGGTTTCCGATTGCGATGTTGCCAATCAGATCTGGACCGTTGATCAACCAGATCTGGCAGCTATTGTGCCTTCACTTGTTTATGCCTCCGATACTCTGTTTTTCACTATTTTTACGTGTTTTTGGCCTCCTGATAGTGTTTCTCCGCCATTCTAAGGGCTCTTCTCATGCGATTGTTTTGATCTTTGGCATGATTTTACGAGATTTTGAAGACTTAGAGAGTATATTTGGATCCATTTGGATCAGGACCAGATGCTAACACTGGCTCCCTTTGGGGATGAAAGCCTCCCTGTGAGGTTTCAAGAACTGCAGACTACTGCCTTTCTAATAACAACCAAAACAAACTTATTTCCTATTGTTCCATTGGGCATGGAGTTTATTTGCATAGAAAACAAAAACTGAAAAAACCTATTACAATATTAGGGCCTTAAAGCCTCGTATGAAGTAAAGTTTCAAAAACCACCCATTGACTGGGCCATCAAAAATGCCTTCACCCTCCAAATTGTGCAGAATGAAAGTATTGTTCATCTGAACTTGAGCAATGAAAAACGGTCTCGTCCATAAGGCATCAAATTTACCATGGTTACCCTTCTTTTCCTTCAATGCATCCCATTTGAGGACCCAGTTACCAACCTAAAAACTGTCCATTTTTGCCTTTCTATCAAAGGTTTCTTTGATCTTCTTTTGATGAATTCTTAACTTCTCAACTAGTTGTTCTCTGATCTGCTGTAATTCAACAAAGTTACTCATTCTCCTCGCTATGTCATTCTATTCATCCTATTCTTCTTGCAAGAATTTAGCCACAGGGAGAATCAGCTGGATAGGAAAAACAACATCAGCACCATAAACTAGCTTAAATGGAGAATTTACTATGGACTTCTTGTTGGTAACTCTGTCAGCCCATAGTGCAAACTTCAACTTGGAATCCCAGTTCTTTTTGTTGTCCTCCAACAGTTTTTTGATTATCCTTACAAGACTCTTGTTAGATGATTCTGCTAGGCCATTTCCTTGAGGATAATATGAGGTAGAATGTACCAATTGAATGCCCATGGATTCACACATTTCCACCAATTCTTCTGCCCTGAAAGCTGCTGCATTATTAGTGACTAGTTTGGTTGGGCAACCAAATCTAGTGAAAATATTCTCATTCAAGAACTTTATGATAACCTGATGATTAAAATTTTTAGTGGGTACGACCTCAATCCATTTGGTGAAATAATCAGTGGCTACCAAGATCCATTTGTGATGGCCAATGGAATGTGGATTGATCTCACCTATGAAGTCCAAGCCCCACTGCTGGAAGGGACCATTGACGTGTACTAGCTTCAAGGGTAGAGATTTTAGTTGTTGTCTTCCTGCAAACCTCTAACATTTGTCACAAGACTTCACAAAAGAAAACACATTAGAGAACAGAGTAGGCCAATAATACCCAACTCTCAGGATCTTGTGGGCCATGGTTTTCCAATAATGATGCCCTCCGCAGATGCTAGAATGGAACTAGTGTGTGACTTCCACAGATTGTCCTTTGTCTAGACATCTCAAGAGGATCCCTGATGGGTCTTTCCAATAGAGTAGGTTTTCATTAATGCAAAATTTCGCTGATCTAAGCTTAATGGCCCGGGCTTGAATCGAGCTAAGCCCTGGAGGGACTTCTAGCTTCTGCAAAAAAAGAACCATGCTGGAATACCATTCGTAGGTGGCTAGATTTTTAGCCAAAGACTGATTCTGATCTTGCTTTACTGCTGCTTCCTTTGTTTTCTCACCACCTGAATTTGAGCCCATGCAATTGATGTCTAACAAAATTCAATTTTCCTCAGCCATAAGCTTAGCCAACCCCTGGCCTTTGACAAGCTTGGTGGGCTTCACCTCTATGTTGAACTCTATGAATTTTGCAATCCATTTAGCTCTCTTTCCATCAATATCTGGCTGAGTTAGGACATCTTTTACTAAGGCTGAAGGTACATACACAACCACTTTGGAATGCATAATATAAATTCTGAACACCTTTAAATATTTTAAGAGAGCATAGGGTTGTTTTTCAATAAGGTCATACCTTAGTTCAGCATCCTTTAGAGTTTTGCTGAAAAGGGCCACAGGGTGCTCTACACCTTCATCATTTTTCTGCAATAGAACTGCTGCAAGTGTATCATAAGAGGTAAAAGAGAAGATATGAAACTCCCTGTTATAATCTAGGCTGATTAGAGTGGGAGCTTCCATGATAGCTTGTTTGATGGCTTCAAAAGAGCTTCTTGCACCATCTGTCCATTTTATTTCTGATCCTTTCTTCAGCATGGAAGTGATGTGCTTCACTAGCTCTGCAAAGTTTGGAATAAACCTCCTCACAAAGTTAATCTTACCCAGGAAAGATTGAATGTCCCTTTTTGACCTTGGGATGGACAATGTCTGAATTGCTTGAACTCTTGCTGGATCAATCTTCACACCTTCAGCAGAAACAATATGTCCTAGTAGTTTTCCTTCTTCTAGAGAAAATTGTGACTTCTTTGGGTTTATAGAAATTCCAAAACATCTGCACTTTAGAAACACCTTCTTCAAATGCTGCAAATGGTCCTTGTGATTGCTGGAAAAGACTGTTATGTCGTCAAGGTAAATAAGGACAAACTTGTCCTTCTCTCCCACAAAGGCTATGTCCATGGCCCTTTGAAAAGTAGCCCCAACATTCATCAGTCCAAAAGGCATCTTGGAGTACATGAAAATGCCCCAAGGAGTAGTGAAGGCGGTCTTTTCTTGATTTTCTGGATGCACAACAATCTGATTGTAACTTGAAAATCTGTCTACGAAAGACATGACTCTAGCCCCTGAAACTTTTTACAGCAAGTGTTCCATCTTAGGCAGGGGGTAGTTGTCTTTTTTAGAGCATTTGTTCAAATTCCTGAAGTCAACACAAAGCCTGATTTCTCCATTCTTCTTTCTTACTACCACAAGGTTAGCTATCCACTTTGAATACCTTAGGGGAACTATGATCTTGGCATCCAACATCTTCTTGATTTCCTTTTCAATCAAAGGCAATAAGAGAGCGCTGATAGGTCTTCATTTCTGCTTAAAAGGGATAGTGTTCTTCTCCAGTGGAATTTTATGCTGAATGATGTTGGTGTCATAGGTCTTAAGCTCACTATACTCCCAAGCAAAAATATTAGAAAATTGTTTCATCAAGGTGCAATATTCGGAACTTTGGGTAGAAGATAAGTGAGTGGACAGATTTATGTACTTTGGATGGGCTGGACTCCCTACATTATGTTTATGAACAACAGACTCCTTTTCTTTTTTGGCAAGCTTATAAGGTACATCATTATGATCAAATAGCTTCTGTAGGGGGCAAAGGAGGAATAAACATGCTAGCAGACACAACAAGGGAATCAACAAGCTTGTTCTTCATTCTCGAGATGTAAGAAATGCTAAAAATATTAAAAGAGTCCTTGAGCTTCCATGCTAAAAATATTAAAAGATTCCTTGAGCTTCCATACCTCATCTCTGTATGCTTTCAGCCTTGAATGCTTTGCTTGGAAAGTTTTGTTGACCTGCTGAATGATAAGGTCTACATATCCAAACACCTTCAGACCTTTGATGCTCATTTCTTTAGCAACGTTTAAGCCCAATATCAAGGCTTCATACTCTGCTATGTTATTTGTGACCTGAAAAATTAACTTGAAAGATAAATGAATGCATTCTTGTGTGGGGGACACAAGGACTACACCTACCCCTGCAGCTTCCTTAGAGCAAGCTCCATCAAAGAACATGTCCCAAATTTTTGGGCCTTCTTCTTCTGTGATATGGCAAGCTGGTTTCTTAAGCTGCATGGAGGCCAACTGGGATTCTTCCATCTGAAGAACACAGGCTTCAAAATCAGTGTCAATAGCATATATGGGATGATTAGTGGGATTCCTTTCATCACTGATTATATAAGCCAACTGGTCTTCCCTGTATAATCTCCTACTCTCACCTCCAAAAACTGGGACAGTAGCATAAGACAAATCATTTTGCAATGTTCCACCTAATATCTTGATCCAACCTTTGGAGAGAAACATGCCAAACTTGGGGGGTACAACTGCTACCACAATATCCATCATCATGCTCTTCATGGGCAGCTGAGACAAGTTGATGGCTAGGTACTTTATTAATCCCAAACATTTCACTTTTCTAGAGTCAAAAGAAAACAAGTCATGATAAGACTTGGTAATGTCAAGACCCAACTCATCCATGATAGCCTTGGGCATTAGATTATGGCTGGCTCCTATGTCCAGAAGGCGATTGTGAAGGATTTTTTCATGAATAGTCAAAGAGACATAGAATGATGGGGAGCTGTCATCACAATTTTCAATCATTGGGCTGAGAGCAACAACTAGTTTGTCGTCTTGCAGATTTACGTAGTCAATAGAGGCTTGGATGGCTTTAGGCTCAAGGGCCTCGAGGATAGATCTCTTGAAGGACTCATTCTTCACTAGTTCAATCAGAGGTATATGTATGCTTAGCTTCTGAATTTCTGATTCAAAACTGAAAGGAGAAGGAGACTTGTCAAGGCCTCTTACCTCGTGAGTTGGAGCTTTGAGGATGATGGGATCAACTGCCGGTCGTTTCTACTTTTTAGCTTGTTGTATTGCAGGGACAACAGCTCTCTGAACAAGAGTTTCCTTAGCATTATTCATCTTTGACCTCAGATCATATCTGTGTTGATCATCAATTTTCAGAATAGCTCCACCATCCCACTCTTGGCTAATCTGGTCATTGAAAAATGACTTTTCATAGGCAGCTGAGGTAAAAAAGGAGGCATTGCCTTTGTCTTCCAGACAATGGATCTCATCATCTTCTTCAAACTGCTCTTCTTCCATGACTACATTCTGGAAAGGGGTCTTCACCCTTTGGTCTTCATTGGCATCTTTGCTTCTTTGCAGAATCTGCAACTGCTCATTAGCTCTTCTATATGGATTTGGGTCTCTAGGAGCAAAGTTATTAGGAACTCTTCCTTTCCCAGGGTGCTGCTCAACCTTTAATTTGGAGATTTCAGAGGCTAATGACTCTATCATCTTGGTCATTTTATCTATCTTGGGATCTGAAGATGATGAAGATTCGCCCCTCTGTCTCCTTCTATCAACATTCCCCTTCAGCTTCTCCACAGCCATGATGTTTGATTCTACTTCCAAGGCTACATCCTGCATATCAGCCAAGGTAGCACATCGTCTCTCCCTCAACAACAGACATAAGTCAGAATCAAAGGCACTGAAATAGGTGAGTTTAGTAGAGGTAGTGGTGGGTATTACTTCAGCTGGTATCTTGCTATACATGTGGTTAAACCTCTTATTAAAATCAGACAACAACTCACCATTTTCCCTGTTTAAGTTCCCAAACTCGGTGTGGTAGTAGAGTAGATCCTTCTTACCCCCCCAATGCTTTAGGAATGCATCATCTAAAGCCTCAATATCTGCTATAGACCTTGGGGTCAGTTCTCTGAACCATTTTATAGCCTCTCCATCTAGACTTTGGACAAAGACTCTCATCCATACATCATCTTCACTAATGTCCAGGTTATCAGCATAGCTATAGAATGATTCAAGATGTTCCTCAGCTATAACACCTTCAATCCCAGTGAACTTAGGCCTATACTTCTGATATTCTCTAGTAGGCATGGCATTCAAAGGAGTGGGCAGTACTATAGGTCCATACCTAGCAGCTATGATTCTTTCCATTTTGGTAGGTGCTTGTGGTCCTACCATAGCTGTGGTGGCTACAAGGGTACTGGAAGTCTAAATGACAGAGGGTTGAGGACTGACTAATAAGACTAAAGGAGTATGATGGATAGGAGGAGAGGCTTCCTTTCAGCTTACAACGAAAGGAGAACCTAAAGAATAAGGAGCTCTATGAATCTCTGAGATTTTTTCTTCATTACTAGTATTAGATGCTATACTCTCACCATGTATTTGTTCTATTATAGGATTTTCTTGAAGAGATATAGAATATTGTTTAGAGCTACTTGAACCTGATGCTCCTTTCTGCAATGCCTTTCTTTCGTTGATGATTTTCTCAGGGTCAGGTACTGGGTCAGCTAGTAGCTTTTGAGGATTTCTCCTAGTATGCCTCACAAACTGAGCTAGCACTATGGAGTGGAGTCGCCAAGAGGTTCATCCTCCAGTAGAGTCGCCAGATAGATGTTTACAAATGAAAAAGTGTCCAGACTTTGTCTATCATCAAATTTGGATCTGTGTCATCCCCCAAGAAAGCTGAGCTTTAGTCTCCTCTCCCCCGCAACGACGCCAATTATGTTAGCACTCCAGGAAGCTCTCCTAGGTTGTAGCCCGGAGATGCCTAGAAACATATAAATCTTCAATATCATTCTCTGAACTATTGGAATGGATTGGGGTTTGGATCAAGTCAGATGATTGTTTCAACTCTATTTTCACTCAAAACATGCATGAACACCCTTAGCTTGACAAGGCTTTCAACCACTAATTCTCAATAGTTTATAGATTCAATGAATAGATGGAGAATCTTGACTGTACCAGCAGATACATACATAAACGCAAATGAATGGCTAGCTACAGAAGGTAAATGAAGCTTACAAATCTAACTTATCAACGCAGAGATAAGATGACAGTTATCTGGCATTGGACAGAAAAGAAAACATGAATAAGCCATTCAAGTTGAAGCTTAGAACAGAGGGAAAGATGGCGATTGAACATATAACAACAAAATAATCTTGTATTACTGGAATGAAGATGAGACGCTGAGAGGAGCAAAGTCTCCATAGTGTCCAAAAGTTGAACCCTTGATACTTCTAACCTTCAGCCATTTATAGGCTTTTTACAATGCTCTCGAGCTCTCTAAGGCTCGAGGTGTCTTAATCTATCCCTTCTGGCTTCTAACTGCTTTATGCCATAATTAGACAGACATGAGCCAAAGGTCTCTTTTTCTAACAACACAGTAACCAAATTCTGGTAATTTTGTCGTGCTGTCAGGTAGCTCGCTCGTGCCAGCGATGCTCCATGATCACTTCTGTTGGTTCGGCTGCATCATGCTGTGGCTTTTTCCCCTTCCAACCATCTGTCTCCCGACCTTTGTCCTATAATGAAATGGGTCTTCGGGCCTTTGAAATCCTTTCGAATACCAAAAACGATTGTTTTCTGTTTTACACAGAGAAACGCTGCAACACTATGAAATTCTGCCAAAACTCTATTCATTTTGAACTTCAAAAGTCCTTAAATACGATCAATTCCTTTATCGGGTCCATCCTCATCACTATCACAAGTCTCTTCAGGCTTTCTCCTTTGTATTTTAAAAATATGTTAAAAATCGTGAAAATTGGCTCCCTCCAGACTTCAAATATTATATATTTCCCTTCACGAACCCTTTCGGGTCCGGGTCTTATCGCATCAGTGTTGTTTCTTTGTATTTCGTTAAATAACGAAATATGTGAAAATACATTAAAAAATGCCTTTCGGCGGATCTCAAAATATATGCAATAATGTTTATATAGCCATTGGGTCCAGCTAATTGCATCGTATGCATGTATGGGTATAAGCCCCGCTCCATAATGTTTCTCCGATTGCAATATCGCGATGCGATTAGTCACAATGGCATATCGCGATAGCCCCGGGCCGTTGTAAGCACTCTGTTGTGGTTTCCGATTGCGATGTTGCTGATCAGATCTGGACCGTTGATCGGCCAGATTTGACGTCTACTGTGCCTTCACTTATTTATGCCTCCGATACTTTGTTTTTCACTGTTTTTACGTGTTTTTGGCCTCCCGATAGTGTTTCTTTGTCATTCTAAGGGCTCTTCTCATGCGATTGTTTTGATCTTTGGCACGATTTTACGAGATTTTGAAGACTTAGATAGCATATTTTGATCCATTTGGATCAGGATTTGATGCAATTATAGATGCGAGAGTAATATTTTTGAAGTCCGGATTATGGCCAAAGCAGAGCAAGCGGAGATGTGGCTGTCGGAGCTAAAATAGGGGACATTTCCACTAAAAATAGCAGCACTGCACCTTAGGGGCTAACAGAGTATGAATAAGGGAAGCTTTGATGATTGGCGTGAATGCAGGAGAATGATGAGAACTCACTTTGGGAAGCCGAAGATGCAAATGACAGACAAGTATGATGGGCAGGATGATTCGTGCACGCATTTGGCAAAATGGACCCAGGCTTATGGAGAAAAGCCCCAACCTAAATGGGTGCACTTGTTCTATCACACCCTAGATATTGTCCCGATGAACTGGTACGTAGAAACCAAGCTTCGCCATGGGACAGGCGAATGGGGTATCCTGCGCGAGGACTCATGATGACATTTAGTTTTGATGACGAGTTTGAAAGTATTGATGAAGCACTACAAGAAGTGAAAGCAACAATATTTAGGATACCAGAGGATCCTTTAGACCTAATTTAGCCTGAATGGGCTACTCAGCTGAGTCACGTGCTAGAATGTTATAATGTAACTGCCGAAGAAGAGGAAGAGGATTCGTGGAAGATTAACATTCTAGAAACAGAAGTTCACCACGACGTTCAAGGACCGTAGATTGAGAACCCTAATATAATTGTGCTACTGAAAACAAAACAAGTAAACATTGGTACGGAGGCAAAATCCAAATTCATGAAGATCGGAGACTACTGGGACGACGTGATGGTGGATAAGGTTGTTGAATTTCTATACGAATACCATGATTTATTCCCTACCAAGTTTAAGGATCTGAAAGGGATAATCAGGGACCTAGGAATGATGAAGATTACATTGAAACTCGACGCGAGGCCGGTTAAGCAACAGCCTTAATGTCTCAATCTGAAATATAAGGAAAAGGTCCGCTTAGAGCTAGACAAGATGCTTGTGGCAGGCATCATTGAGCTTATGGAAGAATCTGATTGGGTAAGTCCAATGGTGGTATAGGAAAAGAAGCAGAAGGATGAAATAAGGATATGCGTGGATCTCAGAAAGCTAAATGATGCTTGTGTACATGATCCTTTCCCGACTCTGTTCACTGATGAAGTGTTGGACAATGTAGTTGGCCAAGAAGCATATTCCTTCACTGATGGGTTATCTAGGCACCACCAGATAAAAATCGCGCTAGAAGATAGGAGTAAGACAACCTTCGTGACTGAGTGGGGTTGTTTTCAGTACATTGTAATGCCATTTGGGTTGAAGAATGCGCCTACGATCTTCTCGCGCATAGTTGTTGCTGCGTTCAAAGAATTTATTCATAAGTTCCTGGAGGTATATTTTGATGACTGGACTGTGTTTGGGCTGGTTAGATGGCAAGTAGCAAGCTTGCGTCTGATGCTGAATACCTGTTGAAGATACCAGATCGTGCTCAATCTCAAAAAGTGTCTGTTTTGTGTTCCTTTTGGGAACTTGTTGGGGCATGTGGTTTGCAAACAAGGACTGATCGTAGACCCCGCAAAGATCATGGTGATACTGAACTTGTAAGTGTTGAGGAGTGTGAAATAGTTGTGTGCTACCGTGGGACATACGAGATATTACAAAAAGTTTATTAAAGGTTATGCCCAGATCATCGTGAGTATGGAGAAATTGTTGAAGAAGGATGTCACATTCTGTTGGAACGATGACTGTAAGAAGAGCTTGGATATATTGAAAGAAAATATGGTCACCGCGCCGATTCTAGTCTTCCTAGATTGGAAGAAAGAGTTTCATGTACATGTCGATGCGTCATGTATAGCGCTAGGAGCAGTACTGACACAGTCTGGCGGAGAAGGCTTGGATCATCCTATCGCGTTCGCAAGCCAAAGATTATCCAAAGTAGAGAAGAATTATTCCACCACCGAGCGCGAAGGGCTAGCCATGGTGTATGCGTTCCAAAAGTATATGCACTACTTGCTGGGAGGCCATTTTAAGATATATACAGATCACTCCGCGCAGAAGTACTTGGTCAATAAGCCTGTGCTGGGGGGAGAATCTGCAGGTGGCTCTTATTGTTCCATGAGTATGATTTTGAAGTTATTGTGAAGCCTGTACGACTGAACACGGGACCAGACCATCTGTCGCGCATCGAAACAGGGGAAAAGCCCACTAATTTGGAGGAGGGATTGCCTGACACGCAGCTATTTGCAGTGTGCATCGTAGATGGTCATTTTGAGGATATAGTACATTTCCTAACAACAAGTACTGCACTAAAAGGATACACTGTCCAACATAAAAAGGAATTAGTGGTGCGTGCGACAGATTTCTCTGTCATTGCTAGGCATTTGTACAAGATGGGGACTAATGAGATATTGCAATGATATGTACCTGAGTTCGAAAGAAGCGAAATCCTCATGGACGCTCATGGGGGCGCCGTGGGAGGACATTATGCAGGGAGAGTGACCGTGTAGAAGAGTCTACGTGCAGGGTTGTGGTGGCCAACTCTCCATCAGGACTCAAAAGCATATTGCAAGGCATGTGATGTGTGTCAAAGAACTAGCAGGCCATCGCGGAGGGATGAGATGCCTTTGAATCCACAAATGATGTTGCAACCCTTCGAGAAGTGGGTGATAGATTTTGTAGGACCCATTCAGCCACAAGGAAAGACAGGAGCAAGGTACATTATCACCGCGATAGAGTATTTGACTCGTTGGGCAGAGGTGCAGCCGGTGAAGGATTGCATAGGTGCGACTGCCGTGAAGTTCCTATTTGAGCATGTACTGACGCGATTTGGCTATCCAAAGATCTTGATGAGTGATTGTGGTACGCACTTCCTGAATGAGACGATCAATGCACTGACAGAGGAATTTCAGGTATACCACCAGAAGAGCACGCCTTATCACCCGCAGGCTAACGGGATAGTGGAAGCGTTCAACAAAGTGCTCGAAAATGCGTTGACCAAGGTTTGCAATGCTCAACGAAGTGATTGGGACCTACGCATACCTATAGTATTATGGGCTTATCGAACGACATGTAAGAAGTTGATTGGACAAACCCCCTTTAGGCTCGTCTATGAGGCTGAAGTGGTAATGCCTATGGAATACATCGTGCCTAGTTTGCGCATAATAGTGCTCACAGGTATGACAGATCACGGAGCCCTGGAGGAGAGGCTCACACAGTTGGATGATCTCGAAGAAGAGATATTTTTGGTTGGATTTCACCAGCAGGTCCAAAAGCAGTGCGAAAAGGCATGGCATGATCGACACATTAAGCTGCGCTCATTTAAGGTAAATGACCTGGTTTTTTTATATGATAGTAAGTTTGATAAATTTCCAGGGAAGTTCAGGATGCACTGGTTAGGGCCTTATGTTATTAAGGAGATTACTAACGGAGGAGCGGTACAGCTGGTCAAATTGAATGGAGAACCCTTCCCAGGAAAGGTGAATGGTAGTCACTTGAAGCCATACACCGGCGGTTCGACCATGTGACTAAATGAAGGTAGCACAGTCTTAGTGCTCTAGGCAGCTGAAAGGAGGCGCGGGACTATAAACTACACTGCCCGGATTGGGGAGCTATGCGATTGGAGAATGGTGCGAAGCAAGGAAGTGTCATTGGGTCTGCGACAATGCAGAGGGAGCTACGCTACCCAGGGAGAAATCACGCAGGTCGACCAAAAAGTGATCATTACGGTCATTGTTCATGAAAAGACGACAGAAGTGAGGCCAAATGGAGCGGGCGGCTGACATTTAAGACAAAATTTATGGCTAAGATCCTTGAAAATCTGCCACCAATCCGACATTAATGAACCAATTTTGGGGGAAACGGTCGGATTTGAATTAAAAATGCCCTATCAATTACAAGTGGCTGTCCAGCGAGAAATACTTGGAATTTTTAGTATTCAGTTTTTGAGATCTCAGACACCTATGGACCGAGAGTTCTTCGAGGCTCTCAAGCAGACTCCCGCATTTGTGAACTTTCCCGAGACGTCGCGAGCACTATTAGAGAGTGTTATGTCAGCACCCCCAGAAATTATAAATACAATGCAAGTAGTAGAAGATGCGGCACAAGAAATGGAAACAGAGGTAGAAGTAGTTGCTCCAGAAGTAGCTGAAGTATTGGCAGAGGTCCCTAAGTCACCGAGAACGCCGAGACCAAAGCCAACCCCAACCAAAGAGACTGTGAAGGATAAGAAGGGCAAGCAGCTTTCCATACCGGTTTGTGCATCACCAAGGAGAAACCCACCAAAGCCCACTGCACAGGAGAAAGGCAAGGCTATAAACCTAGAAGCAAAGGAGGAGGATATCGAAGACATCCCGATGGACGATGAGGATGTGGGAATGGAAGTAGAGGAGGTTGAAACCCAGGGTACGGACCCTATTACGCAGTTTTCGAAGTATGTCCATCCACACAAGCTTAAGTCCAAGGTCCCAAATGACATTGATGAGAGTAAGACTCCCCTGCAAACACCTCTACTACTGGATGAAATTGCTTTTGACAGTCTGCGTTTGGCACAAGTGCTGATACTGAAGCTTGAAGACTCAGATTTGGCGGACCACAAGAAGTTCCCACACTTAGTGACTGAACAGCTGATGTGCCGCATCATAGACACAAATACGGGAATGACCATGTTGGAGTCGTGGAGGTGGCCTAAAGGAGTAGAGAAGGCAGGGTTGCTCAACCTACTCTGGGTGCTGCACTATAGCCGCACCTCGGTGACAGTTTTGGTCATCAAGCAGCTGTTGTGCTTGGTGCATGATGGGTGTCTGTGGCTGGAGGAGCCAATACCCATGACAGATAGGTTGATTCACCAAATAATGCACCTACCATATATAGGTGAGAATCCAATGATGGTCTTTGGTGGCAAGGGTGGCGAATAGGCTCTCGTAGAGTCAATGAAGGAGAAATTTAAGCTGGTGAAGAAGTCGCGCGGGTATGCTATCTCTAGCATCTGCAACCTTGCTGTGAAGGTAGCCACACAGATCCTCACTGGGAAGGTAATGAGGAAGTGTCATGCTGATGAGGTGCCGTCACCTGTCGTCGCGCTTGCACAACAGTGCACTGAAGGAGTCCAGTTCAACTGGTCGGACTACCTTCGCGGAGAGTTCCTGGCGAACTGCCGCAAAGCACAAGATCTCAGAAAGATGTTCCACTACACGTGGCTCTTGTTGTCGATTGTGTTGGTAGCGTGGGAGCTACTAGAGGACAGCTAGTTCCCTTCGGTCATGCCCGACCTCCCTAAAGCAGTGAAGTACGCTTTGTTGTGGGTGACCAAGGATGCACAGTGAGTTCGAGACAACAAGATCTTCTGGATCTTGATGGAGATGAATATTAGGATGGCCATCAATCGCAAGCCGTGATTGTTGCCCATGGTGTACGCTAACCTGCAGAGCTATGCCGAGTTCAAAGCCTATTTCCATCGAGTATCTATCAGGGCATGGAAGGACCCTACGCGAAAGTGGTACGACTTGCCGTATCTGGCCACGGATGACACCATCGATGCGATGCTCGATCAATGGCCAACGGAGTGGCGCACTACCACAGACTTGGTGGTGGCTGGAAGTAAGTCCGCCGCACAGAAGAAGAAGGAGGAGGTCAAGTTGAAGATGGCACAGCTAGTCGAAAAGGGGAAAAAGGAGGTTGTTGAGAAGGCCCAGGTGGAATAGGTAGAAAAACAGGCAGGAAAGAAGACAGGTGGAACAGAGCGTGGCTCTAACAAAGGCACGTGGTCGCCTTTGCCTGAGACATAAGAGGAAGAAACAGAACAGCACGGTGCGGATCCTTAGGAGACGTCCACCTGCATTAAGCGCCTAAGAGAGCTGGAGAAGGGAGTGTCTAGAAAGAAATCCAAGGAGACCAAGACCTCGTTGGACTTATCACATTGATAGAGGGCGACTTACATGATATCGGTGACACAGTCAGAGATATCACCATGGAGGCCCTGCAACAATTTGAACAACAACATCAGATCATACTAGGGGCTATCTAGATCGGGTTTCAGGAGTTGCAGACCTGCGTATCGCAGACTGGTATGGTGTCTACTAGTTTGGCCATCGACACTTCAAAGGCTTCCAGTGCGATAGTGCTAGTGGATGGAGCACTTACCATAGAAAATGTGGTCGACAGGTCCACTGTCAACGCCTTGAATGGAGTTGGGCTGAACCTGGCAACGCTTCCACGTAAAGCACTCCACCTCTTGCAAGATGGAGTAATTGCAGAAATGAAGGCCCGAGAGCACCGTGCCCTCTAAGTGATTATCAAACATTGGATCAACAACGAACAAATGGCCCTACAGAGAAATGCTACCATCACTGCTGAGATCGAGGTGACCAACCAGAGCAAGAAGATCATGCAGGTTGTTGAGGAGGCATGCATAATGGTCCCAGAGTTTGCCATTCCAGAGGAAGAGCTAGTCGAGGTACGCATCTGTAAGTTGGCCACAGGGGTGCGTGACACTTGGACTGAGATGGCGCGGGTTCAACTGGAGTTGAACCTACAAATTACTGAGTTACAGTTGAGGGCCCAACCCTCCACACTGCCAAAAGTAAAGGAATAGTGGGCGACCGCTATCACAGAGGCAGTCGCGGCGGTGGAAAGTGCAATAGCAGACTGCACGCAGTTGTTCGAGCAATCATTTGAGGTCCTGACAAGCTTGCAGGAGGACCCAAATGTACAGAGGCTAGAGATGGAAGTGTGCGAGCTACAACAACGCTATGATGAAGTTAAGGGCACAGTGCGAACCGTCGCGCTGACACAGAGGCTAGCCAAGTTGTAGGAGGCCAAGCAGCTAAAGGAGCAGGTGGACGCAACGCTACCTAAGGAAGAAGTGTTGAAGGTGTGACTAAAGCCCTGGTTGGAGGAAGCTTACATAGTCACAAGAAACATTGAAGGCAAGCTTGTGACTCTTCAAGCGATGCAACAAAATATTCACGCTGACAACGCAGGAGCAGCGACTGAGAAGACAGTGGAAGATGTGAAGCAGGCAACATCTTAGTGCACGACCGAGGTAGCGATCATACGGGTTGAGATGGATGGGCTTCATGCAAAGATCCCTGCACCTACTAAGTGACTTGAGGGCGAGTCACGATGTTTGCGTTGGAGGCCTGTTTGGTGCGGGATCCCCCAAGGGCAGTTTTGGTGCTAAAAGCCCATGTTCGAGTTAGATTTTGTAATAAAATGGTAAAGTCTCCAAATTTTGTGGTCGCAGAGTGTGAAGGTGTTATGTGTCATAAAGGGTAGTTCGCCCTTATTTTTGTAAAGTAAAGTTAGCTGTAAGAGATCTACCCATGGTTCACGGACCATGGGATTGTATAAAAAGAGCTAAGCTTTAAGTAATTTTAGAGACATAGAATGATGAAGAATGTAAGGGAGTCATAGCTCTAAAGTAAGAAGTCTAATTCTTGGGTTGTAGCGTAGGTAGAGGCTCTGCCACTGAGTGCGCGGAGGCCTGGGGTAGAAGTTCGCAGCTGAGTGTGCGGACCCCTGTAGCTGTGTGCGCAGGGTGGACAAAGATATTAATAAAGAAATATATTCTGCAATTTCTGTGTCTTTGTTCTGTTATTGCATCTTGATATGTTATGTATGAATTTCCTTGATTATGCTTATATGATGCCCGAATGAATACAAATACATTAGATAACTAAACGTGATCAAGGATATTTGTTTACGCGGTGTTAACTTTAATTATTTGATAAGATAAGCAAATCACTTAGACTAATTGGGGAATCTGCATGACACGCTGCCATAGCAGCCTGAAAGTACCTGAGCAGCCGGCTAGGGCTGTGCAAAGGTCGATAATACCCTTTCGTGGAGGTATTAAAGGACATAATAAAGGGCTCGTCTTACAAGCCCTAGAGTGAAGCGACCTACGCGAAGGAAGGGATAGAAGGAATCAAACGACATCACAACCATATCAAGGTGCAGAAACTTGGTTCCATCATCCCCCCATATTGCTTCAGGTGAGACTTCGGTCCACGCTCCACGAGTTGATGCCGAAAGGGCCAGTAATGTAGGGATTTTTTGGGCTAATTAACGTTGAACCTGGGTTAGGCCCCCTCAAGCCAATAGTCTTCAAGGACAAGTATAAAGCAGATGGCTCACTTGAAAAACATAAATCCAAGCTTGTGGCAAAAGGTTTCCATAAAAGTAAAGGGTCGACTATGAGGAGACCATTTCCCCCACAACAAAATGGGCTACCATTCGAACACTCTTTGCCTTGGCAACTTAGAACGGTTGAAAAGTCCATCATATGGATGTAAAAACTAATTTCTTGAATGGAGATATGAAAGAGAATGTTTTTATGTCCCAACTAGAAGGATTTATTGTGAAGGGTTAGGAACACAAAGTATGCAAGCTTATAAAATCCTTGTATGGCCTCAAGTAAGCACCGTGAGCCTAGTACGAGAAATTGACTGAGCATCTTCTGAAACTCAATTTCAAACATTATAATATTGATGATGTAACTTTGTTTGTCAAGAAAGTTGGCAAAACAATTGTATATCTTGTGGTGTATGTAGATGATATTTTGAGGACAGGGAATAATGAGAGCTACATTGAATCCATAAATAAAGAACTGAGGAAAGGTTTTGAAATGACATATTTGGGCTATGTTCACTACTATCTTGGTATTGAAGTAACTCAACATATGAAGTTTATATTACTCTCTCAGAAGAAGTACATTGGAGATTTGTTGAACAGGTTTGGCATGGCTGAGTGTAATCCTTTGACTAATCCAGTGGAACAGAAGTTAAAGCTTACATCCACTGAAGGAAAAGAATTTGAGGATGCAACAAAGTACAAAGAACATGTAGGAAGTCTCAACTAGTCTACTGCAAAAAGAGTTCTAAAGTAATTGAAGGGAACTCAAGACTTAGGACTCAAGTGTACACAGGTGGATGACTTCAGCTCTATTGGATACTCTGATTCAAATTTCGATGGAGATAATGAAATTGGGGTATCTACTTTAGGAAATATTATGAGTCTTGGATCAAAATCTGTCTCCTGGAGGTCATGCAAATAATCAGTTCCAACAGATTCCACAACTGAGGTAGAATATGTGGCAGTAGCTGAAGCAATAAAGGAAATTGTGTGGCTCAAGAAAATTGTGGAAGATTTGCAAGAGAAACAAGTACATTCAAATCCTCTTTTGATTGATAACACTTTTGCAATAAAGTTGGCCAAGAACACAAAGTTCCATGATCGAAGCACATTAGTACAAAATTCCATTTGATTTGACATCATGTTGAGGCCAAAACAATCCACCTATGACATGTTCCAGAAATAAGCAGATTGCAGACATCTTCACCAAAGTTCTTGGAAGGGAAAAGTTTGAAAGATTTAGAATGATGCTTGGACTCACCAACATCCCTTCAAATTAAGGGGGGCAATTATTGACACCTAATCTTTGGGATTATGAAATCCATGTACATATTGTAAATAGAAAAAATAAAAGAAATTGGAAGACAAAGAGACAATGGGAGATGAAACCCAATAGTCTCCCTCTCCTTGTATATATTCATATTATCTCTTAATGCAAAAGCAACAAATTCATTTGGAGTTAGTCCTAGCCTGATAAAGTTCACCCCTCCTGGGTTATGTCTTTAGGTCTCGCTTCCAATGTTGGCCCTTTCTATTATATGATCAAAATTTAAATTGAATAAACATACGATGCTCAAATCAAAAAAATAATGTTGCCATTGTTTCTAGAACAACCAAAAACCCTTATTTAGGCTCTTTTTGGGCCAAAAAAAACTTAAAATGGCCAAGTTACGTCTCCTAGTTCATTTCTCTGCTATATGCCCTACAGAATGACCAAAACTACTAACCAGATAATGAATCCCTTCTTTTGGAAGACTTTTAAGCAATAAATTAGCGCAATAACAATAGAAATACCGTTGAAAAAGCTGCATTTTATCGCCTCTTTAATTGCAGCAATAAGACCTTAGCGCTGATTTTCCAGCTCTGCACTCGATTGTGTGGTGCCATGTGGCTAGGGGTTGGGCCACGCACTTGCCCCTACTACTCTTACGCCCCCTCTATCGGTCACATGTGTTCATCATAGGACTTGGGTCTAGGACTAACCACCCAACCCCTTTGCTTATGCTGCACCTGTGGTTGTGTGGCTTCAATGTGCCTGGGGCTAGGCTAATGGCACGCCCCCTCCGCCTTCACGCAAGGTCATGTGGATTGTCGTGTGACTAGGGTTTGGGGCCACATGCCCCTCCCCCTCCCGCTCCTGAACTACTGAAACATTAGAATTTCAATTAAAATTCGTTGACATATATTTAATAAGTCTCATATGTGGTTATTCGAAAAGTCATGGGGTCAAATCCAGTGGAGGCCTGTCGGTAGACCCATTAAAATTTTAGCACGCATCTTGAGGGCCACATGGCGCCTCCTAATTGGCCCACATCAAAATCTAACAAACAATCACAAATGGCCAACTTTCCTTGTACGACCATGCCACGTGTCAACATGTGATTGGACTGTATTGCACACTGTATCTACACAGTTAGTTGCTGACGTTTGCACCATGTCACTGTATGACCTACCCAATCAACCCTACAAGTTGACTTTTTTGTTGTTTGTCAAAAACTTCAGAACGCAATAAATTTCATATATAGTGTTAGATTGAAGCAATTCAAGCGACATTGGAATCAGAATGATGAGCACTACGATTTTCCACTGGTTTCGTGCGATTTTTAACACTTTTATTTTTGAGCCTACTTTTTATCCCCTAGATCATTCCTCCCACTAAAATATTTTGGACCACCAAAAGTCTATCTTTACTCAGCAAGTAAGTGAGGGTACAACTCCCTCACTTTATTGATCTCAATCCACCTTTATTTAATGGGATTGGTACCTTTGAGCCCAACTTAGAGATACTCCACATTGCCCCTACGTGAAGTTCTGATTCTCCTATCAAGAATTGTATCTTCCTGCAAATCATCTAAATATTTGGGAGAAAAATCTTTAGTATATGGAATTTGAACATTCTCTTCATGATCATAAATTATTGTAGGTTCATACAATCTCAAGTTTTCTACATTCACAACAGAATAAATTTGCATATAAGGTGGGAAATTTGATCAGAAATCATTGTTACCAATCTTCTCCAAAATTTTGAAAGGACCATATCTGATTGGCTTGAGCTTTTTACCTTCACCTTGAAGTCTTTCATTGCTGATATACAAACAAACTTGATCTCCCACTTGGAAATCATGATCAACTCGATGCTTGTCATGCCTTGCTTTTCTTTTCTTTTCTCAAGTTTCTCTTGTACTCGTTGATGCACTAGATGAATTTGTTCAATGAAATTCTTAGCTTTACATCACTATGTCCATCTACTGCAATATATTTTCCAAAGATGAAATCTAAAGGAGACTTTGGAAAATAAACCAAACACACTTCAAATGGAGATACTTGCGTAGATGAGTGATTGGCATGATTGTAGGCATGCTAGATGTAATGCAAATGCTCATCCCAAAGTTTAGGATGCTTACCACAATATCCACGAAGGATATGCACTACTATTCTGTTTACCACTTCTATTTGGCCATCGATTTGTGGATGAAATGTTGTGCTCTTCTTCAACTTGGTGTCCATGAGTTCCCATAAACTTGACCAAAACTTCCTGACAAATCAAGAATCTCGATTAGAAATAATAGAAGTGGGCAACCCAAAGTGAACCCATACATTTTGGAAGAACATCTTTGCAGTTTGTTCAACTGTAATCTATTTCTTACATGGCATCAACACACACATTTTTCTGAAACAATCCACAACAACATAAAGATAATCATGACCTTTCTTTGACATTGGTAGTCCTCCTACAAAATCCATAGAAATACTTTCCCAAGGACGAGAAGGAATACGAATTAGAGTGTACAAACCCAATTTCCTATTGCTAGGCTCATTAGTAGCACACATGGAGCATCCTCTTATATATATTGAAACATTTTTATTCATGTGAGGCCAATAACAATACCTCTGAATATGTGGAACCACTTTGCCTACACCAAAGTGACCAATAATAAGAGAAGTGTGGGCTTCCTTTACCCTATCAAAGACATAACTTTCCAAGATGATGTAATAGCTTCTTATGAACATGATAATCCAACTCTTCAACATGATTGCCTTGAATCAAAGTTGCTTAAGCATATTTAAAATTGTCATCTTTAGCATATTGTTCAATATAACTTTCATGCATGATTGAGTTATTCTTAAGAACGACAAATGAATTAACAATAGGCCTTGACAACATATCAACAACATTTTTGTTTATACCTTTCTTGTACCTGATTACTAAATGAAATTGTTGTAGAAATCCCATCCAATTGAAATGTCTAGATTGTTGTAGCTTTGTTTGCGATTGTAAATATTGCAAAGGTTGATGGTCATTATGAATAATCATTTCTTTTCCCATCAAATAATGCTTCCATTTCTTCGTGCTTTGTACCAAAGCATACAACTCTTTATCATAAGTTGTATAGTCAATTATTGCATTGGTAAAGGTTTCAAAATGATAACAAATAGGCTTACCATGCTGCATCAACACTGCTCCCATGGCATAATCACTTACATTGGTTTGAATCTGAAATGGCTGCTTAAGATCTAGAAATTCTAGAACTGGTGTTGTACTGATTTTCTCTTTCAATGTATAGTAGGCTTTCTGTTTCTTGCCTCCCCACTGGAAGAACTGTTTCACACTTGTCAAAGCATTTAATGGTGTGGAAATGAGTGAGAAGTTAGCTATAATTTTTCTCTAATATTGGGTTGCTCCCAAAAATCTCCTAACTTCTGTTACATTGTTGGGTTTAGGCCAATTCACAATGACTTCAACTTTTCAGGGATTAATCTTCAATTCACCCTCTCCTACAATCTGACCCAAATAAACCAAATAGGGTTTCCCAAATTCACACTTAGATATCTTCAAATACAATTTTTATTTCTTTAAGACATCTAAAACTTGTTTCACATTTTTAACATGCTATTCATGAGTCTTACTGAAAATCAGAATATCATCTAAGTGGACTATGAAAAAATCATCAAGGAATGGTCTCATCACATCATTCATAAATCTCATGAATGTTATAGGTGCATTACAAAGGCCAAGCAACATAACTAACCATTCAAACAAACCTTGTTTTTCCTTGAAATTTGTCTTCCAAATATCACCTTCAACAATCCTTATCTGGTGATAACTACTTCTCAAATGTAGCTTAGTGAAATAAACAACATCCTTTAACTAAGCTAGTGAATCATCAATATAAGGAAGAGGATAGCAATTCTTTACCATGATTTTTTTCAAAGCTCTAAAATCCACACACATGTGCCATGTACCATCCCTCTTTAGAACCAAGACAATAGGAGACCCACAAGGAGATGTGTTAGGCCTAATGACCCCTTTTTTAAGAAACTCTTGAATTTTCTTCTTGATTTCTGCATTCTCCAAAATTGACATTCTGTACATGCCAATGTTTGGAAGAGGTGCATCCTGCTGCAATTGAATCTCATGTTGGATTCCTCTTTTAGGAGGCAACCCTTCAGGTTCCTGAAACATATTGTCATATGTGTTAACAAATTCAACCAAATCATGCTTGAGTTTTGAATCACATCCTTGGAAAGCTTCAGATTCAACAATATCTTTAGGTTTGATCATCAAAAATACAAAATTATTACTAACATTTACAAGCCTTTTTCATTTGAACAACACTTACAAGAGATAAGTTCATCTTCTTGCGATGTGCTCTAACAATATACTCAATTCCATCTTTAAAAAAATGATATTTGTTCTCATGGAATATGGCTTTCTGGTCATACAAATATGGACTCCCTCAAACAATTCCACATATGTCAAGTGGTACAACATCAAGCTCTACCTCATCAATAAAGTTTGCAATGATGGCGAATTTAAGTTTACATTTTCTTGTCACTTGCAATTTGTAACTTTCACATACCCAACCCAAAGGGTAAGGTTTAGGATGAGGTGTAGTTTCTAAGTTTAGTTTCTTGACAATAACTTCAAAAATAAGGTTGACTTGGGATCTACTATCAAAAAATGTATAAACTTTTGTATGTTTTGTAATGACTCTAATATGGAAAAGCTCAAATCTCTCTTTATCATTTTGAGACTCAATAGGCTTACTATAAGAACTAGTACTTGCAACAAAATATTTACCTTTCATTCCCATGGCTGTGATGTTGGTTTCATCACCTGAATCATATCCTAGGTCTTGTTCAGTTGTTGCAACAGTATTTTGTTTCCCCTTGTTGCTGAACTTATTTGGTCTCATTTTTTGATGTAGTTTCCAACAATGGTCTTCATCATGGCCTTATTTTGAACCATGTTTACAAGTAAGTTTCTCTCCCTCTTTCTTGATTATAGCATTCTTTTTGCCTTTGCCTTTAAACTTCCCCTTTCCTTTGTCTCCAAATTTGGATGGCTTCTCACTAGTCTCTTGAGGAACATTTATACCTCTTCCCTCTAAATGTTTTTCCTTAACACATACTTCATCTAAATTGGTGGGATTAACATAAGAATTGTATGCCTCAAATAACTATGTAATCCACCTATGTATTTAAGGAGTGTGTCTTGCGAAGACAAATCTAAACCCAAGATTAAGGCTCTTCTTCTAAATTCTTGTGTGACACTTTGAACACTCTAACCTTTAGCTTGTCTAAAATTTTTCCATCCATAATTGATTTTTTCATATAAGCTAATGGATAAAATTACCTTCTTAATGCAACTACAAAATCATTCCAAGAAGAGATAATTTTACCACTTTTCTTCAAGTCTTATTGACTTCTTGCCTCTCACCAGATGAGAGATACACTTTACAAATGAAGAGAATCAAGTTGGATCTTGTTAACATAATCCTTAATCCTTTTAATCCTGCAATAGGCTTCAATTTGACGAACCCAATTATCCAACTTTTCAGCATTTACTTCCCAATTGTACATAGGAAATTCAAACTTGACATCAAGCTTTAGCAAAGGACACTTAGCATGTCCTCTTAGAGATCTAGGAGGAGTATGTGAAGGAGATGAAGAAGGAGATGAGGATGGAGGAGATGGTGGAGGTGGAGGAGGTGGTGGGAAAATAGGCTTGCTCCCATCACCACCATTACCTTTTGGATAGGTTGAACTTTCCCTTGCAACCTTGTTTTCCTTTCATTGTACAACATTTTTATCATCTCTGACATATCATAGAAAGGCTTTCTGAAATCTCTCTCATCCTCAAGCATCAACTCATGTCCTTTTTCATTTGCCATGACTAGTGGAGTTCTTGGAGTTTGTGACCTACTTGAACCAATTTGAGGATTTGGTTCTTTAAGCACTCCTTCTCCTCTCTTCAATTTAGACCTTGTTAACATTCAAAACACTTGTAAAAACAATGAAATCTTCAAAACAACCATGCTCCGATACCAAACTGATCTAAAATTATAACTTGAAGGTTTCTTGAAAAAGTTTATAAGCAATTTTATGTCTTGTGGGTAATGGATGAAGTTGCAAAAGCACATAAACTTAGTGTTTTTAGTTAAGTTTTGCAGAAATAAAACAAATAAAATAGACCATGAACAAAATCACACTAACAACAATTTGATGACAAAGTTCACCCCTCCTGGGCTACTTCTCTGGGTCTAGCTTCCAATGTTGTCCATTTCTATTATATTCTCAAAATGTAAAATATGTCAACATACAATGCTCAAATCACAAAAATAAGGTTGCCATTGTATCCAGAACACACAAAAACCCCTATGTAGGATCTTCTTGGGCTAAAAAAATTGAAAAAATGTCCAATTTAAGCCTCTTGGTTCATTTCTCTGCTATTTGTCCTACAAAATGACCAAAGTTGCTAACTAGGAAACAAATCCCTTCTTTTGGAAGACCGTTGAGTGACAAGTTGGCACGGGAACGTCAGAAATCCCACCGAAAAAGGTGCATTTTGTCGCCTCTTTAATTGCACCAATAAGGCCTTAGCGTCGATTTTCTAGCTCTGCTCTCAGTTGTGTGGCACCATGTGGCTAGGGGTTGGGCCATGTGCCCGCCCCTTCGGATATGTCTCCCCCACTATCAGTCACAGAATATTTCCACCACTTTTAACTTCAAGTTAATTAATTTCAGAATTAGCCACTTTTACTTTTAGTTTCTCATTTCACCTTTCTTTAACCATTTTCTCTTTCTTTAATTAATTGATAAAAGAAATGAGAAATATTTTCTTTAATCACAATTTGATACAATTTCCATTCACTTGATTCTTACCAACTTTTTGTACCTTTTATCTCCTATTAGCTTCCACATTTCTCTGTTCTCTACCTGTCTACTTCCACACAAAGATGTTTCTGGAAGTAATATAAAATATATAGGAAATGTATTCACCTTACTTGTGGTCTCATATTCTGGAAAATGTCTTTTCTGTCCATTTTCTTTTAATGTTACAAATCCTTATAAAAAAAACTCTGTAAATATTTGTTTTACTACTTTTACTTTCATGAAACTTGAAGAATTCTCCACTTCCCAGTAATGTGTGGATTAAATTCAAACACAATATGAAAAAAACTATTCCACTGAAAATAATGGATAATTCACTTCCAAAAATGCTTCAAAGCTTCGCTAATATTCATTGTTATTTATTCATTGCCAATTGTGCCAACAATAAGAGTTACTCATGGGTAATCACGTTTATCTTGGTTGATTTTAAATTTATTTCTAGCAGTATTGTAGTGGTTTATCTCATGTGTCTGTAAGAAATGCACTCCTCAAAATGAATTTTATGATACTGGTACATTATTCCCTCCATAAACTTCAAACAACGCATCCTCAAAAACAAGCTCAGTAGGCAGTGAGTTTATAATGTCAATCGGTGCTCTGATACCACTGTAGATAGGCCCGTGAATACACTCCACAATGGAAAAATGATTTCATTCATGATGAGAACTTAATTTATACAATGTAAGGTAGGTTCGAGATAAAAATCTCTCGATAACTTATTAACAAAAAGTAAAAACTAACAAACAATTACTATTTTACAAACATAATTGTGAGGGATTAGTTAATAATAACAAAATAAATGGTAGGAGCTATAGTAAAAAACATTGCTTAATTTAAGCTGAATTTGTCTCACCTAATTCTAATTATGCTTCTCAAAAACTCAAAACCATCATCCACTACTTCAACTTCCATCAAGTTGTAAGGTTTTTTTTTCTCAAATCTATTAGATGTGCCATCCAACTTTAAATAGTGTTAGTGAGGATTGCAGTTTAACCTCTACCTACGAAGGGAAATAGGACAACAGAGTGACATGGTGAAGGATAGAGAAGTAAATATCCTTAGAGTGGGGGGGAATTCCAAATGCTCACAGTCCCTGAGATGACTCCCAACAATATTGGGATCACTCAGAGTGAAATTAAATAAGATGAAAGTAACCAAGCTAGAGACCAAATTTCATGACCCAGTAGAAGCGCCTGTGAGATGACCTTCATTGTCCTCAAAATTGGTTGAGGGGAATATAATACAATAAAAACAAAATTAATCCCAAACCAATATGGAGGGGGATGTAACCATAGATTATAAAACAAACCAATCAAGAATGGAATGACGAGAAGAATAGTCCATATGTGATACCAAAGTTCTCACCAACTTTTATGTTCTTTGTACAGGTTGAGTACCACTATATTTCCTTATAGCCTCGTTAGAGAGGAGGTTGGGCATATCTATAAGGATGGGATGGAGAGAGTGCTTCACTGGCAAGGGGGAGCCAATGCTTCTAGAGAACAAAAAATCCTCCTGGGACAATCCCCAAATGAATGGGCACTAATATAGGGAGAATTAGAAACTATGTTGCTTTATCTGTGATTCTAATCCCCATCTATGCACTTACTATTAGATTGAGTTTTGTTTCTATTATGCCAATTTAGAAGGCTAGCTAGGCTTTGACGCTTATCCAGTTTCCACTCAAAATGGTTCATGGCATGAGCTACATACCAAGCACCGATGTGACTGAAATGTACTTGGTTCACTCACAATTGGACTAGTAAAATGGCCATGAAATTGGGTTTATTCAATGCAAAATTGATTGGCCTCATCAGGATGGCATGGCAGGGAGTCTCAAGCCACCCGTCTACCAAATCTCCTTAGATTATCATCTTCTTACGAACAATGAATGGTTGTGTCACACAACTGAGCATTAACGACTGTGGGGGATATGGTGTCATCACCTCCTATATTGTTTCTTGGTGGGGTGGTGGGACCATGCTCCTCCCCATGGCTAGCACATGTCACCCCATCCGGGGGTCTGAATATTTCATCTTGGTGCCCAGTGTTTCCAACTATCTATTTTTTGCATGTTTCTTTGAAAGGAGAACCTTCCATGAGATCCTACTACATGGATAGTGGGCCTTGACATTCATCACAACCATGGTAGGCAAGTAAGTCAACCATTTATTTTTTTAGTGTGTCGGATATGAGAGGGAATGGCAACTGGGAGGAGATTATTTTGAATTTATTTGGAGTATATACTAATAATCAACTGATAATCACCTTCTACAATTATATTAGTGAAATTATGAGATATTCCTATTTCAATACTAACAACCAGCCTTGATAGTTCGACAACATTATTAGTGCTCATGCCTATCAAGATAGCAAAGAGATGAAGTGGAGCTCCATGGTGGTTTCGAGTTATTCTCTGTATCTTGAGGGGTCAAGGTTTCCTTCTTATGTACCATCGAAGTTGAGTTTAATGATGTCTAAGGGAGGCACACCAAAAGGAGGGATTGGAGGCAAAGGGGGAGGGGAGGATGGAGGATAAGGGAGGAGAGACAAGGGGGAAAGGTGCCATTATTGGAGAGTAACTAGTTTTTAGCCTTAAGCCTTCCAATCTTCTCAATAACAAGATGCAGCAAGAATAGATTCTTTAATATTGGTTTGAATGACAGTCCAGAGAGCCTTTTCAAGCACAGATGAATTTTTAAATATCTAATGAATCCTTTCGTTCCATAATTCCCATAGGAGGAAACCTAGGGCCAAATACCAAATGTGGTTGGGAATAGGATTGGTGAAGATATTGAATCACTGATTGGCTATAGTATTGGGGATATTGCGTGGGTATCTATCTAAGTTTGAAAGGATTAAATGGATACAATTCTATAACTCAAGGGAGTAGGAGAAATTATTGAAGAGACGTTCCATATATTCTAAGTGATTAAGGCATAAGGGGCAGTGAGAGGGACCCATATAGTTTCTTTTATGTAGGTTATCTCAAGTTAGGATTTTATTCTGACAGATTAGCCAAAGGAAGAAAGCTACCTTTGGCCACACATGTTGCTTCCAGATTTTAACCAATGCCACATCTGCCAATAAGGAGTTATAACCATCTGCTAAATCGTAAGCATTTTTGGCAGTGAAGTTACCTTTTGAAGTATATCCCCATCTTATCTTATCTAGGTGAATGGAATATGACATCTTCCTTCTTTATTGTGATTTCTTGAATTGTTGGCATATGTGTTCCTTAGGTTTGGGTTGCCAGATTCTAGGGACTGCCATTGTCTCCATTTGGAAGATTCATCATTATGGGACTGGTATTGAGCTACTTTGTTATAACATTGGGCTTTTATTTGAACCACCATAGATTAAAGTTGTGCATTACTGTTCAATTTAGGAATATATTTCTAGGAATCATCCGAAAACAAGGCATAGTTGTCATCTTTTATTTCCAAAAAAAAATGGTGTTGGATGAGTGATATTCCTCTTTTTACCAATTTCGACGATTATGATATTATGGGGTTGAGACTGATGACCCCTTGGGGAGAAGATTGTGGGGCATATTTTCGATGTTGTATTTTCTTCCATAATGTCGCTCCTCCTTATATCCATTTCCACTAGATTTTTTCTCCAAGTACCTCAGCCATGGTTACAACATCTTGGAGAACAAGGCCTCCTTTTAGTTTAGTCTTGGATTTTTGTCCCAAGACTCTAGCACCCATTTCCATTCTAGGTTTTCTCTTCCCCCAAGGAATTTGCATTGAATTCTTCTAATTTCCTAAAGAATTGAAGAGGGAGTAATTAGTGCATAACATTGATAAATGGGAAGAGCTTGTAGTATTGCTTTGAGAAGCACAATCATGCATGCGATGTTAAGATATTTGATGGTCCAACTCACTAGACTATTGTTTATCTTGGATAAAAGGTCCTCCCAAATTATCCATCTCAGTGAACTGTTTACTAGTGGGGCTCCAAGATACCTTGATGGGAGTGTTCCAATTTGAAAGCCCATAATTTGGGTAATATGTTGTTGAATAGGAACAAATGTGTTAAAGAAAAAAGTTAGATACTTAGAGTTATTTATTTCCATACCTAATCCAAGAGAAAAGATTTATAGCACATGGGGAAATGCTTAGGCCTATTTCATCGTGAGGGTGCCCATACCCATGGTATCATCCACAAATTATTGATGTGTGAGTGGCAGATTGTTCTCAAATAAACGAAGACTTTTTAGTTGATTTTATTGGACAGTAGATTTGAGAAGTCTTCCAAGGGCTTCCATGGATATTATGAACAAGAAGGGGGATAATGGGTCACTCTGCATGATTCCACTTGTGGGTTTGAAATATTCTAAAGGAAAGCCTTTTACTAAGATTGAGAAGGATTTTGGGAGATGAGGTTTTTAATCTCTCTATCCAAGTAATCCAATCTAAGGAAAATCCGAAAACTTAGAGAGTGTGACATAAAAAAATCCAATTCAGCTTATCATTTATGATTTTGAGAGATGTAGCTTTAGGAGAATACTTGGTTAGCATTGTAGTTTTTGTGAGTGTATGACCTCATGGGCCACCATGATCCCATCAAGAATCTTTTTTCCTTCTACAAACCATGTTTTCTCTGCATAGATAACACTGGAGAGGAAGGGTTTCATACTATTGGCCATAATATTTTGTACAACACATTGCACAAGGTGATAGGTCCATAACCACTTGGTTCCTCCCCTTTCTCTTGTTTGGGGATTAAGGTTAGAAATGTGGCTTTTATCGCTTTTAGAATGGTACATGATTCGCATGATTCTTCCATTGTTACCCAGAGCCCTTTTGCTATGATTGGCGAGCAATCCTGGAAGAATTCAATGGTGAAGCCATTAGGCCTCATGGCCTTATTGTGAAGCATTTATTTAAGGCATGCTTCTACCTCCTCTTTTGTCACTTATGTGTTGCCTTTATACCAGTTTAGATGCCTTGGGTGCACAGGATGAATGTGCAGACCCAAGGGGTGAATCATCCCTTAATAATTGAAGTTTCCTTTAGATGAACTTACACATAATTAAATGAACTTGGGCATGATTGAATGGAAAAATCAATCAAATAAACAGTCAAGGAGGACTTGGGATGACACGGGAAGACTTGGAACAACTTGCGACAACTTGACCCAATGTGGAATTACTTAGGGGATGATTGGTAACAAGTTGTTAAATTGAAGCAAGATGATGAATGACACTTGGATCCATCTTAGAGTGAAGGAGCTTGCAAGTGCACAACAAGCCTCATATAAAAGGAGGATACCTTAAAGTGCTAACGCATAAGCAGAAATCATTTGAGTGTAAGGAGCTATGCATTTGTGCCAAGATTAAGGTTAGGCATAATATGGCACTTTGAATTGGTTGAGTGAGAAGAGGAAGAAGGAAGAAGAAAAGAAGATCAGTAAGAGGGAGGCCTATAGTTACTTCACGAATCAGATTTTTAGTTCTTGTAGGCACTTGTATCTCATGTAAGTGCGGTAAATAAAGAAGCCATGCATAATTAGTTATACTCTTTTGTTGTACATTATAGCATTCTTCTTATAAATAAAGTTAAAGCATTTTCCTTAAGCGTCACCTACACTTCTATATTGTGATTGCTTTAATTGGATGAATGTTACATTCCTTTCCTTTGCTTTGTGTTGATTAAGTTATAATATTAATGAAGTATAAGTATTATTAAAATGTTTTAAAGATGTGATTGGAATGAAATATAAGTTATAATGATCTTAGTTGGGCATCTAACTTGTAATTTACACCGAAATTATAAACATAATTTAAATGAAAAAATATTATTTAATTAGAATAAACCTGTTACGAAAATTATATATTTTCTTTAAGTCCAAATTACAATAGACAATATAGATAATTTTTCATGACACTCGGAGATATAACTCCAAAATGAGCTTCCTCTCATATTATCCCTCCAATTTCAAATATTTGAATTACTTAACTAAGGTATGTTATTAAGTATTTCCCATCTTCATATTCCCATATTTCTAGAACAAAGAACGCTTCCAAATTATCCCCTAGTAAAAATAAAACATCTTCCTTGTTCGCAAATAAGTGGTTGGTGTTCCACGTAGAAATTGTCGAAATCTCTTATCAATATTCTTTATTTAATTATCACAATTTTGTTCTAAAACATGCCACTTTCCCATTATTATGCTTTTCTTTAACTTCTCTTATTTCTTTTCTATTATTATGATAGAATCTTGAGTTAACTTCTTTTCTATTATTATGGTAAGATTTTGTTTCTTACGTTTGTGTTTTGTTTTCCCTTATTATGTTTTTCTTTAAATTCTCATTTCTTATTATGAAGATAAGATCTTCATTTCTTATTATTAGGATAAGATCTTGTTTATTATGTTTTTTTTTTTAAATGAAAACCAATGGATTATTTTTTAAAATTTAGGATCGAATCACAATGACTATTTATCTCAATATCAAAATATATAAAATTTTAAATTTTTTAAAAATTTTCCCAAAATTAAATTAACTAGCTACCATCTGAGTTATTGTCATTTGACATCTTATTCACAAAATTATTAATAATAAAAATCTAAGAACAGTTTAAAATTTAATAAATAATTAAGTTACTATAAAATTTAGGTAAATAAAAAAAGATTTTATTTATTAGGTTTTCAATAATAAAAATTTTAATATCTATTTTAACTCTAGATTTACCAAGTGTGGAATGATATCATTTTTCTCATAATGCAAACTTAATTTTTAGTGCAAAACTTAAAAAAAGATTTACACTTGGATAGATTTGATTTCTCCTACACTTGATAGATTCTAAGTTAAGAATAATCTATCTTAGCTATTAATAATATCGCTTATATTTATATAAATTTCATATCTTTGTACATAAACATATTCTTATTTTTAATATTATTAAATATACAATAAATTTATGTAGCATTTTCTTTTGACATGTTTTGTATTTTTTTATAATTTAATTTTTTAATGTGATGTCCATTAATTGTATATATAGATAGATATATAATTTAGAAAAAATATTTATCCTAGATATTTAATTTTTGTATATTTATTTATTAAATTTAAACATGAAATTTTGATAATTACAGATATAAATTATTATTTTAATTTATATAATCAAGGGATCTTAATTTTAATGTTATCTATATATATGTATATATCACATTTCTTTCTTTCTTTTTTTCCAAGAAAATAACTTCCTCTCAGTCCAAGGGCTAGAGTGAGGTTGTCAAGCCCAAGGGGTAGAGTGAGGTTTTCCAGCCCACAGGTATTTAAAAGTTCATAAAGGTTGAATCCAATATAACAATATTCATAAGCATGAAGTTATTATAATAATATTTATCAAGGAATTATACTTGATCATATGGAGAAGATAACAATAATTCTGTCGAAACACTTATGCTAACCCTAACTGACGTTTTAATTACACACATATATATTAATTTATAACAAATTAACAAATTGAATCGAATCAATTTATTATATTTATTTATTGAGTGTAGAGTTAACAATTAAATGTTTACACTCATTTATGGATACAAAAACACCTCTTTTATATTAAAATGTGAAGCACTTCTCGACACAATTAGATTATTATAAAAAAGAAAAAATAATAAAACTTTTATAACTATAATTTAATTTTAAGATTACACAAATTAAATATGTTTCATGAGATCTTTTGTTTATCGAGCGCTCACTTTTGTATTTGACTAAGCTGTACATCTATATTTCAATTTTTTTAACAAAAAAGAACATTTCAAATCCATGTTATATAATAAATATCTATTTTAATATAATACAAACTGTAGAGCCTGGAATTCAACAATTAAATCATAGATTTTATTTTAAAAATCGTAGCTGTGCAATTAGAAATTTAAAAAGTATAAAGCCTTAATTTGAAATGTTATTGAGAGAATAACTGGAATTTTTTTTAAAAAAGTTAAAATTTTAGGAGAATATCTGGTAATTACCAACTGAAGGTGTTGTTGTTCCTACTACCATAGTTACCAAGCCAAACTTTACCACCCAGTCTGTGACCTACTTATACAGTCCTCAGATCCAGAAGTCGAATCTTCTGGCCTCTTTACCCAGCGTTCCAAGAACAATTAGGCTCAATGTCTCTCTGTGGCTGTACTGTATGTTTCCCTCTTCCCTCGGTCTTCTTTTTCCCCATCTTTGTGTATTACCCTTCTCCTTATACCTTCCATACCACCATCTCCATCTTTCCTTGAGCTTATTATCTCCTTTACCTTCCAACACATGGAGGAACACATGGAGGAACAACTTGGTCATCCGTCTCTTACGAATCTCCAAAGGTGGTCTCATTATATCGATTATACACCAACCTTCATAATGTATCATGAGATTCTAATTCATACTTATAACGTTTTGATTTAATCCTTATTCATAGTTTTATCTAATTGATACTTTAATTTAAAAAAATTTAATTTAATTTATATTTATATTTAATCTTATACTTTAATTGAAAAATTTTAATTTAATTCAAATTAATTTATTTATTTTTAATAGATTTAATTACTTTTATAACTTTAATTTATATAAAAATTTAATTTAGTTTATATATTTTTAATAGATTTAATTACTTTTATAACTTCAATTTATTTAAAATTTTAATTTAGTTTATATATATAGGGTATTTATATAGGTATATAAGATTTATACCCATATCAAGGTTTTACTTGACATATTTATCAGATTCTCGTGAGTCAGGAATTTATTTCGATAATCATTCATCAACCTAAACTTAGACATTTTTCCATATTAGCTAGTATATTATACTAGTGCAATACATGTGGTTCATGCATATGTAGTTATCATCTGCTTGCTAATATTCCAATGTTCCCTGTAATTTGATGGGTCATTACATGATACCCCTCCTTCAGAAAAACTTCGTCTTGAAGTTAGGGTTTATGTAGTATATGAGTAGTTTTTTAGTGATTAGTATAATTATGTAGGATTTTTATTTTGAACATTTATAGCTTTACAATCTTAATAGTCATACCATGCCCCTGCTGGGCTTCCAAGCTATTCTAGAATCATCCTATCCATCCTAATCTCTTATGCTCTCATCTTATCCATCCTCCATTGGAGTATGTCATGGCGTCAACTATACTAATCTAACCATCCATAGACTTTAAGGATGACAACGTCGACTATATCGACCTAATTTCCTAGTAGGCATTCGGAAATCATCATCACACATCTAGGGGATCGTGACTTGCACAATCCTCCCATGACTAGGTTTTGGAGGGTAAATAGTGGGTAGTACCTCCACCCCTCCTAGTGGGACCAAGATCAACACCTTATCATGGAATTTCATTGAGCCATAATTGTTCTTGGAATTCTGTCATCATGTGGTCAGTTTGGTAATGATGTTATTTTCATTGTAACACTTGTCCATCCATTATTATATATGCATCAATATACTCAAAAAAAAATCGTATTTAAATAATGGTTTATGTATAAATCATACAGTATAATGTTCTTGGTCATATCCATCATATATATCAACAAATTAGCTTTCATCTTAAAATGTAGTCATTCTTTTATTCTTATCTCATCCATAACATAATTCATGATTTAGATTTCATAGTAAGATTGATCAAATACTAAATTTCATGTTGGTATCCATATTTCGACAATGTTAATTAATAACATATTTTTCATTGGTATCCATGTACCAATAGAGTTAAACAAATAACATATATTATGTATTGACATAATAAAATTTCATTTTTACATGTAATAATCCAAAATAATAATCTCAAGTATCCAATTCAAAATAAAGTAAATATATACAAAATAAGGTTTTAAATTCCTCAAAGTCAACACAAGTTCGCGTATTTTTGACATATGATCTTTGTATCTTCCCAGGTAGCTAATCCAGGGTTATACTTTTCCTATTGCACCTTAACTTGCTTTACCTGTTGGTACTTGAGCTGTCGAAACCTACGTTCTAGTACACGTAATGGTTTGACCGAAATGGTTTTTTCATCTATCACCTGCAGTTGCTTCCATTAAAGGTTATGATATTTTTCAGCTATGTAATGTTGTAATACGGATACATGAAATACATTATGAACTCTATGCAAGTGGGGTGGTAGTGTAAGACAAATGCGACAGATCCAACTTTTTCCAGTTCTTTGAATGGCCCAATAAATTAGGGTGATAACTTAGTTCTTTTTCCAAATCAAATAGTGCTTTTGTTTGGACTAATGCAGATGAAAACCTGATCTCCAACTTCATAATTCCTATGTCCTATGAGCATCAACATAGTTCATGTTCCTCTATCTCTTGAATTAATTATGGCCCAACTATCACCCAATCTTCTGATTTGTCCCAACTTAATGGTGTCCTGCAAGGTCTGTCATACAATGCTTCAAATGAAGGCATCTCGATTGAACTATGGTAACTGTTATTGTATGCAAACTCAACTAGTGGTGAGTACTTTTCCCAGTATTCTTGTTGATCCATAACATACATTCCTAGCATATCTTCCAGTACTTGGTTCATCCTTTATGTTTGTACTTAAATTTAGTTGAGTTCCTAAGGCGAACTGCATACAAGTCCAAAATAGTTGAGGGAGGGATTTTACACTTCCACAAGAAATGGAAAGTTTTATTAGAAATAAAGCGTTGAGTTTGATTAAGTATCTTGAATTTAAAAAAATATTATAGTTTAAACCTTCTAAGTGTTGTGTTTTTTTGTTAATTTTGTTTTAACTTAGGTAGGAATTTATTAAAATTGCATATTTACATTGTAAAGTTTGCACAATTAAGTGTATTAAAAGTTTTTTAGAATGTTGAATTGGTATAGATATATTAAAAATTATAATTTAAATAACAAAATTAATCATCTCACAAAAACATAATCACTAAATTGTACTAAAAAAAAATCCAAAACCTTTAACAATTATACTACACCTAAAATAAAAATATAATTACATAATCCCGTGTCTTCAAAATAAATGTTAAATCCATATATATACACATTCAAAAATACTATTTAAATAACCCAAAAAAAACCATCCCACCAAATTTATTACCAAATTTTTTCGAAAACTTAGAACAATTATGTAATGTAGAAATATATCTAACAATTTTGCAAATAACTATATTATTTTCGTTTACATCCCTTAGAGCTTCGAATTGATGTTTTGTTTCTATCTATTATAATGCACAATGGGTTACGCAGTTTATTAAGGAAATGACAAACGAAAACCACCTCCGCTTTCTTCCTGCCTGGCCATGAAATGAAACTTATGAACCAGGGTTCGGATCTTGAAAATGATATGGAATGATTTCCGTATAATCAGGGAGTTCAGAAAGTATTGGTTCGAACGAAGACTTGTTGATTGGTTTCTACGGATTGAAACTTTGAAAGCCTCCACAGTTCCACTTACACAAACGCCAACTCTAGACTGCATGTGCAGAGAAACGTACCTCTGAAATAACGTGTTCTCATGTGCAGAGAAACGTACCTCTGAAATAACGTGTTCTCATGTGCAGAGAAACGTACCTCTGAAATAACGTGTTCTGAGTGCTTTAGATTCACGGAAATCGAATATGATTGTGTCTCTGCACTAAACTTACTTATAATTGGTCTGTCAAGTTTACAACAAGATTAGACATTAAAATTAGGAGTTGTCTATAATTGCGATTTTTTGGAGATTCTGGTGACTCTGACGGAAGAAATTGAGGTTAAATCTTGATTTGTTGCAGTTAAAATGGTTTTTTAACTGCATATTTGGATTCAGCACTCTCGAAAACCCCTGGGACACTTCCATTATACAGAAACTAGCTATCAAAATTGCGATTCCAATAAATTCCTGCCAAATTTCGACTGGAAAAACCCGCCGAAAAAACTTTCAAAAAATCGCCTTATAAACTATTTCTTAAAATTATGAAATCTTTACGTGAATCTACTCATTTTCTGCCATAATTCCTTCGCTGAAGAGGACGGCGGCAGCACTGCACGATAAGACTCTTTCAGGTTTTTTTTAGTTTTAAAATGTCTGCGTTGCTTTCGAGTTTAAGGGCTCGATATTTCGGAAAAGTTTGTGGTCTTAGAGTACAAACCCTAACACTGGCTCCGCACACCGACAGTAAAACTCGCTCCGTCCTCGCTTTGGTGTAATTATGACAGCTACATGGACAGACCTCGGTGCGGCCAGCGCCTTGGCAAAGCTTAATCATACAATCACCGCAGAAGCTGGGAGACAAAATTCGACTGTCTCGGCGTCATAAGGATGTCCATTATTAATTCGCATGTGGCCTGAAGTTTCTTGAATAAATATACTTAGGACTAAGTCATTTAATTGTGTTTTTCAAGATTCTTGAATAAAAGGCAGGAGAAACCCGGATTCACGCAGATAAACATTTTCTTATTTAAGTGAAACCTGCTTCGCTTAAGCTAAATCTTCAGCGGCAGTAAGCGTGCGGCATATGTCCTATTTTTGCCAGAAATCCTGGAAGATACTCCCGAAATCTGTCAGTACCGATAGCATTGAAGAAGAAAAAACTAAGCCAAATGCGTCAAAGTTTTCGTCGACGCCATTAAAGATATAGTGCCGACTGGGCCGAGACTTGCGAGGACGCAAAGACCGGCAATACTGTTCATTGACATCAAAATACACGGTAACCGTGGGAATTTCCCGTCAAATCTTTGCCTGTTCCGTCTATTTTGCTGTGCCTATTTCGCATAATGATGCGGAGAACAGGAGCGCCCGATTCCCAGAAGTTCTGTATTTGAATTTTGCATTCCTTTATTTCGATATTGCATTTAATTACTGAAAAAGGAATCACAGCCGTTTCTGCGTTTTTCACCATTAAAGGGCCCAGGGCTGTGGACTGTAGAGGAAGACATGAAGCTGTCGACATTGTTACAGCTTTCTGCGCACCGTTACGAAGATTGCCAGCTGTATGCACATTGCATTACTATTTCCCTGTTGTATTTCCATTTCAAGTCGAAATATCACATGCATGATTTTGAATGACATGAAAGGTCCAGCCATTTCTTTAAAAGGGAATCTTATTAATGAGCTCCATTCTTAGCCGGGAAAATAGGTGTAACTCAGTTTAAAATTTAAATTGGAAACATGAAATGATATAACATGAGTCTCTTAATCGTGGGTTCGATCTTGCTCCGGCGAAATAGGTAAGTGCCATTCTCAACAGTTTTAATGTTATACCATGAGTCTCTTCTTTCTTTTATATTATTTATTTATATATATAAAGTTAGTCTTATTTTTTCAAAACTTTAAAAATAATATTGAATTTTGTAATATACATTAATATTTATAATTTTTGAAATAATTAAATTTCATGTGATATAATAATGTATATGGAAGTGGGTGTAATTTTATATATGTAGAGTTCAATGTAATTTTATTGGTAATCATATTTTGAAATAAGTTTTTAATATTTTTATTTAATTATTAACCATTTTTAGATAAATGGTAAAGATGTAATTTCCTTAAAATATGTAGAGATTTATTTGGAAAATAATTATGTTTATTTTTCTTTTTAATTAAATTGATTAATACTCATATTTATAAGGTGCATATTAATACATAAATTGATTATTTAAGTTTCTTATTCAAATTTCATGGGAAAGATTGAGAATAACAACTGCTTCCGAAAAATTAAACTATCTCAAAAGACCTCTAACATCTACAATAAAAAAATAGAAATCATATTATGAAATAAATATTAACCATCCATTTAATTTATATTTACTTTATATTTACTTTGATAATAATTATCATGAAAATTTTGGTTTTAAATTAATAATAATTTTCAACTTATTAAAGATTTGATTTAAAGGTTTTTCGATAGTCGTGGTTGCAACTAGTTGTAATTGTGACCATGAAAAAGAGACTACCACTAATGATATCACTTTTATAAAATAGAGTAAAAATAACTACTATATTCCACTTTCATAAATTTTAATGATAGCTTCATTTTTACTATATAAATATATTATCATTAAAATTAATAATAATATTATTATTTATATGGATCAAAGTTAAAAATATTTTATAAATATTACAACTTATTTTTTCAATTTGAATGGGCCTAATAGTTAAGAGTATGCGTTATGTAGCAATGGTCATTCATCAATTTGCTTCAAACATCAAAATTATTGTAACATTAAGAGGGTCTCATACACCAATATAAATTATATGACATCAATCCATAATGAAAATCAATTAAATTATAACTTTATTTAAAATTATTATTGTTATTATTAATTATAAAACAAAGATTCTTAATCTGTAAATAGGTTTTGTTACAATACTATGGATCAATATTTGAGCCAATATCATGGATTTGTTGCAATACAATAGTCTACTATGATTTATCAATATGATACGACTGAAAAACCATAATTCATTTCATATAATATTTACTCATATGATATTTTTTTAATTAATCATACTAATTAAAAAGTCAAAAAAAACTTAACACCTTTGGAGATAAATCTCAACTTTTAATTTGTGAACATCACTAATAATAATCTTGAATATTTCATTGAAATTAAATCTTTACAATATGATTATTAAATTATCTATAACCTTGTAAAATATCATACATCGATGTATGACCTTATTATAATTAGAAAAATAATGTATTATTATTATTATTTATTATAAATAAACCAAAATTTATATCAATTGTAATGCTTCCGGAAAACATCTAAAGTCTGCGTAAAATCCGTTCGCAAATAAAGAAATCGTAACAGAACGAAACTAAACTGTCTGGATCCTATTAAAAGCAAGTAATACTATGTAATTTTCGATGTGACTAATAAATCATAAATACCCTGTGTCTGTGGAGTGGCCAGTTACCAGCCAAAATTCAAATTCCTAAATAACTTGTAGACTCACAGATTCCACACTCCTAAACCGGAAATCTTAACTCTAGCAAGAAATCAAAACCCTATAAACCCTATGAGAGAAAATTTATATGACAGTATGAGAGAAAATTTATATGACAGTAAAGTATTTGTACTCATGGGTGTTAATAATAAATAATAAAATGGCAAAGGATAAAAATAAACTGTGAGTATAAAATTATCACAATGCAGAAAATTTATAAATGAAAAAAATCATAAAAAAATTATAATTTTATTTGCTTTTTACTTACATATTATAGATAATCATAGATTCATCTTAATTTTAAATCTATCAAGTATTAAGAAAGATCAAATCTCTTAAAATGTAAATTTATTTTTAAACATGCAATTTAGGAAAAGTTTCCACTTTGAGATTTGATTTATTTAAGCACTTAAATGGGGAATTAACATAGTTCTATACTATTTCTTAATATTAGTTATAGTTTTGTTGTCACCCTCAATGTGTATAATATTCTTGTCTTCAATCCTTTAGCAATAACCAATGACCCTTTACTGATTTTCTAGCCACCTTTACCAAATATTGTGGAACATCCTTCATCATCTAATTGTCCCACACAAATCAATCCCATACACATCTTTGGAATATGCCTAACCTATTTCTGTAAGATATATTATCCATCATTGGTCTTGATTTGTATATATCCCACTTCAATAATATTAATTGTTTCCCAAATGTATTGTGACATAACAACCAGATTCATAAGTGGAAAAATTGTTTTTGCATGGAGTTATATGATGAGATGCCCTTCCCAAATGTATTGTGACATAATCCCCATATTCATAAACGACAAAATTGTTTTTGCATGGAGCTACATGATGAGATGCCCTTCCCAAATGTATTGTAACATAATCGCCAGATTCATAAGCCACAAAATTGTTTTTGCATGGAGTTATATGATGAGATGCCCTAGAGTAAATTCCCCAATCAATTCTAATGCTAGAAGTATATAAACATGCCCCTTCTACTGAAACAGTAAATAAAACATTACTTATTGTAGTTGTCTCCATACTGCTTAACAAACATACACCAGTGGCAACAAGAATTTGCTAGAAGTATATAAACATGCCCCTTCTACTGAAACATAAAATAAAACATTACTTATTGTAGTTGTCTCCATACTGCTTAACAAACATACACCAATAGCAACAAGAATTTGCGGCTTTGATACCAATTGTTATAATAAAACAACAGAGGACGAAAATAAACTTAACTAGCACAATCATATAAATTAAATACATGAACCTACTAATTTGATACTAGTTTTCAATGTTAAAACAACATATGACAAAAATAAACTTAAAGAGCACATCCATATAAATTAAACACATATATACATCAAAACATTTACCTCATGATACATCTCACATTTCCAAGATCTAAAATATTATAAAACTTAACTAAATTATATCTTTATTTTTAAATTGTTAATAATAATAATAATTATAAAATGATTAATATACGAGTTAAACGTATATACATTAAAAAAACATGTAACAAAATATCAACAATGGAGATTCATCCCCACTTTACCATGGAGATTATTAACTTGTAAATAGGCTTCGTTACAATACCATGGGCCAACACCATGGGTTACTAATATCACATGCACCAAAACCATAATTCATGTTTAAATATGACATTTTATCTGTGGTACTACTTAGAGGATTCCAAGGTACTATCTACTTAATAATTATTCATAATTAAAATAAAATTCTAGAAGCCATATTCCAAAATAGACATGCTTAACAACGCAAAAATAAATGAGTCCTTGCCAAGACAAGACTCTAGCAATCAATATAAATGAGTCCTTGCCAAGACAAGAATCTAGCAATCAATTTTCCTGTTGGCCACTATTAGTTTTTTCATTTACTGTGGTAAGTTATAATGTTTAAATTTATAAATAAGTAAAGTTTTTTTTTTTCTTTTTTTTTTAAAATATATATTAGCATATCATTGACTTAAAAATTTGTATGTCTTATTTCTCATGCTTTGAGAAGTCGCTAATTTTCACAGGGATCACCAATTTTCACGCGAATCTTGTAAAATGATCAAACAAATTAATAGAAATTAATAAATATGTGAGTTTATATTATTGACCCGACAATTACAATATTCCCAAGTTTTGAACCAAATTGTACCAAAGGTCGTTACTTCGTTAGTGTAACTGAAATCCTGTTTAAGACCAAGGGACAAAAAAATTGTTTTTATTTTATTGGAGTTGTGTATGTCCATGGAAAAATAGAAAACAAAATAAATAAGGTAGTTAAAGCAGTAAGAGAATAAAGGAAAAAATTATGGAACTAATGTCTTCTTGCTATTGCTATTGGAAGATCTGATCATGATGCCAATCCAAAAATGACATGACGAGTAATTAATAATATTTAGAAGGAAATCGGTATTAAATATTTTGTATATTGATTTTAGGGGTTAGTTAAATTGATTGCTATCATAATTCTTTAGCATATAAATGTTTTCCTTGAATTTTCCGAAGAACGACACTAGAAAATGTTCCAACTAATGCGTTCTTGTTGTTGCAAGATATGATCATCATGCTCATTTCAAAACGACATGACAAGGAATCTGTACTACTTACAAGGAGATGGGGATTCAAAAATTAGAGGTGAGTTAAATCAATTGTTATAAAAAAAATTAGCATTAATTTATCAAATTTTGTGAACACCTATATTAAGTGAAAAATTAAGAATTAAAAAAAGTAATATAATGAATTTGAAATATTTATAATAAGTATAATTTAATTAATAATGAAATGGAAAATTCAATATAATTTTTTAAGAATTAGAATTTAAATTGTTTAATCCATAAAGTTTAATTGTTTGAGGATTTTTTAGAGTGTTGAACCAATTTATACATTCAAAAGTGGATTTTAAACACTAAATCACATTTTAATCGAATTTCATCCCAAAAAAAACTTGTTTTGTCTATTAATTAGACTCCTTCTAATTAATATACCCATTTTTAATGAAGCAAAATTTACACTAATTTATGTCGAATAATTTTGAAAAATCTATAAATCTAAAAAATATATATCAAATAAGAAAAGAATTTTAAACACCTTTCCATTTTTTCCCACATTAATAAAAATAAAAATATAAGCACCTTATCTTCCACCTGAATAACTTAATTAGGAGTAATAATTATGTGTATAAATGGAATTTAACTTATAATCAATATTTCTAAATCAGGTTTTCTCTTTATTTTTAAATTAAATTAATTATTTATAGTCTTCCTCGTAGTCTCATTTACTCTAATGTACGATTTCCTTACTACCTGTCTTCTCCCTTTCTTCTTCCTTAACAACATTTTGTCTTCTACTAACCATAAGTTTATTCACCACCTATTACTACAACATTTACTTTGGATTCTATTGCATGATTTTTTTCATCTACCCACCTAAAATAGAGAACATAGAAAGCATCTAGCTAAGTGGCTCAATAACATTACTTAACCTTTACAGTTTCAATTTGGGTGGTTTCATTTTCCTTATTTTGATCTATTAGATTTCCGCACTAGAACTATACATATGCAATTATATTAGACTTAATAGCTAGTAGCCACTAGATAGCTTTAGGGTTTGGTAGGTATGTATATTTTTTGACTTATAAATTCAAAATATCACTTGGAAAACTTTATAGTATATCAATATTATTATTTTTTTAAATATTTAATTAATAAAATATTATTTTAACTTATTTGTTCTTGTTAATATACACGAGAAATAAAGACTCTATTCTCGAAACAAAAAAATAAAAAAATGTTTACTTTCTTGTGAGATGATATGGAATAAAAAAATATAAAAAAAATTAATCACCACTTACCATCAATAATAGTAATGATAGCCATTTGATGAATATAAAAGAACCTATTTCAGTTATATGATAAATACTAGTAATTTTAAAACTTAATGTAAACAAAATTCTTCAAAGTTATATGTATTGATATCATCTCAAATATAATGTAACTTGTACAACCTCACAACCTGAAAAAAAAAAAAAAAAAAATTTGTACTTCCTTGTCCTTACATGTCTCAATCTCAAACCATCTCAATGTCTATTCAAAATAATGTATTAGATTGACATCATAGAAACTATGACAAATAAAGCTTGTAATAATTATATCTTTTTACCGAATTGTTAACGTACAACATGTTTGATGCACTTTTCGCATGATATTGGCTACGCCAATGAAGTCTCACCATTATAAATGTAGAGTGTTAATAAACTATATTCCATGACACGAAACAAATATGGAGTTCTTTCTCCATTAACATAATTAATGATGTGTTCATTTTCAACATCGTTACAATAAAAATATTCTGTTTTAAAGAAAATTACGTTAATTGCTTAATGTATAAATTAATTACTAATATAATAATTAAAAGTTTTAAGTTAGCAATTATACATGGTATGCACTTTAAAATTTATATAATATAATAGTTTAATTAATTTAGTAAATTTAAATTTTTAAATTTGCAATTAATTTTATTAGTTATCATCAAGGTAAGATTTTAGTAATGTAATTTCTCTGAAAAAAAGATTTTAGTAATGTAATCGTTTATGGATTATTATCAGTTTTACATTGATTATGACCAATTATAATGTTTAGGTTTATAAATAATTAAATTATATTTTATTTTAATTAAAAATAATACTTTCTCAGCATTTCATTAACTTAAAAATTGTGTATGTCTTATTTCATGTCAGCAACACTATTAACTTGTTGTGTCTGGAAGCTTAATTCGTCGATATGTATAACTTTGGAGTTCTTTCGCTAGAGATCATGAGTGCCAAAAAGGCTCCGGACACCTCTACGGAGTTAGCCTTCAATTATCTCATTATTATGGATTGGGCATGGATGCTACTGAGATAATAGATGAGAGGGTCTGACAGAGTGGGGTAGAGAGTTTGATTGCGAGATTTGTTTTGGTAGGTGTTTTATAAATGCATGTTATGGTGGCATTAAGAATATATATATATATATATATATATATATATATATATATTTTAAATTTTAATTCTATTATTTTAAATCTAATTATTAGTGTCATTACCATTTGTTTCTTTTAAAGGATAGAATTACTAAGGTCAATAACACTACAACTTGAAATCAATTATATATATATATATATATATTTTAAATTTTAATTCTATTATTTTAAATCTAATTATTAGTGTCATGTTTCTTTTAAAGGATAGAATTACTAAGGTCAATAACACTACAACTTGAAATCAATTAAAAATAATAATAACTATGCAGTTAAAAAGCATGATATCTAAAAATATCCCTGAAAAAAAATAGAAAAACCAGGACTACTATTCATTTATGTTTGAACATTTTGAAAACACTACTCCTCGTCTTTTCCACTTCTTATATAAATTTGCAATATTTCTCAAAACATAACATCCATTTAACTCGCAAGAACTATACTTCCCTGCCACTAAACTTAGAAATTATGCTTCCTTGCCACTAAACTTAGAAATTGTTTTGGAGAACGTTAATGCTATTGATAGAAAAATCTATTCCTATAGTCTTACTTTGGAAATAATTAAAAAATTGAGATGTGAAGTGGATAAATTAATTGATTAAAAAAATGGTTTGTTGAAAATCATTCATTGCCCAAGTCGTGAAGCTCTATATAAAAACAAAAATTATGTTTATATTAATACAATATATTTTATCAATAAACAATATCAATCTTGATTACAAAATTGAATATTATTTTATAAAGATAAAAATAGCATATATATTATACAATATATTTTGAGCAAATATTAATGAATTAAAATAAAAATCTGCCTTTTTGGGTTTTGGAGGAGTAATGATGGAGTTTTGGATTTTTATATATACATCATAAAGACTCTGGTGTATCATGTAAGTGAAGGCAAAGAATGTTCATTACTATTCAACCATATCCAGAACATTTAATCTAGAATTGTTTTACAATTTCCATATTAAAATTTAGCAAGATTTACTAAGGCTTTTACACTTGAAATAATTTTTTATCCTTAAATTTTTCTTTACCACATTGCTACTCTCAAGACCATTGTAGACCAATATTGTAATAATAAAACCAGACTCTTATGATTCATTTTAGAAAAGCATTTGACATAGTTCCTAGAACTAAGCTTTGTAATAGACAAGAAAAGCTAAAAATTCCTTTCAAGTTGAGTGTTGTGGCCATAAGGTTGTCCAAGAACATTATTGACAAGTTTAGAAACACTAAGGGTTAGTGGGAAGATATTAATTGTAATGTTGGAGTTAAAAAAGGTTATCCTTTGCACCCTACCCTTTTTTCACATATACATTGATAAGTTAGAGGACTATTTAGAAAATATAGTATGGCTTTAGCTACAAGACTCATCATCCTTATTCTTTATGATGATGATATTTTGTTCTTATGGTGAGGTGTCCTTATGATATCCACAGGCAACTAAAATATGTCAATGCTTTCTTCTCTAGTACAATTATTACTATTAATGTTGACAAGAAAACGGTTATGATAATCAAATCCAAAAGGATTCACTTACAATAATTTTGTGTATAACAACAATAAGTTGTAGAAAGTGACTTAATACAAATATTAGAGTCTATCTAAATCAAAATATTAATTGGAAATATAGCATTAAGGAAGGGATAAATGGAAACTGAAAAGCTTATTTGGACCTTGAAAATAATTGTAAATTAAAAAATTTAAAATATTGAAAAAAATATAAGAAACATAAAAAATTAATTTATCTAAATTAAAACTAATAAGTATAAATAATTTAAATATTAAAAAATTCATCCACGATCGAGGTGCGAGCGAAAAAATATCGGTCATATCATTGTATGATGGACGTTCTCTAGATCCCAAGGCAATCCCTTGCCACCCTCCACATTCTCGTATCACATGGAGCAGTGGTAGAACATATGGATCCAATCAATGTAATTGACGAAGGTGGGAACAACTCTTTAACGCGACATGCTCCCGACCTTTTAGGTGTTCAATCTTGTAAGTCCTTTGTCTGTGACTGGGTTTGGCACAAGTTTGGAGTCGAGCATCGCGACAACCTATGGCAGAATTCTACGGAGGTATCTTGCGGGGCTCTGGTTCATTCATAGTGGGAACGACTATTGTATCTTGAGATGCTTAACGAGACTCATCGCATTGCTATGATGGTCATCGAAGCTCAAAAGAAACGTGTCAAATCTCATTTTGACCAAATTGTTTCTCCACGCACTTTTGATGAAGGTGACTTGGTCCTTCTTTATGATCAAGCCAACGATAAATTGGGAGAAGGAAAGTTCAAACCCATGTGGCATGGACCCTACATCGTTAAGCGTGTCTTACAGAAAGGTACCTATGATCTATGTGATTACGAGGGAAATGCATTGTGCCTCACAATGGGTTGTATGTGAAGAAGTATTATGTGTGAAATTCATGTAATGACTTTTGTACATTAGTGTGTCAATTCATTAGCGTGCATTTTGAGTTTTGGTGTGTTTGTTTGCTTTGCAGACATGCATTTTTTTGCTTACCCTGTGTTCCACTAGGTTTGCAGATGTTGTTAAGCCATTACGTTGGTTTTGCTGATAGTGCTTGTCATAGCACACAGAGCCTGTCTTCCACAGCATGGGTACTCTATGCCCCTAGTGGCGAGCTGATTAAATTACAAGGAATATGACTTGGCCGAACAATTAACAATATTGATGAATACAGTGCATTCATTGAACCCTTGTTAGAAGTAATTTCTCTTGGCATTAAGGATTTAGTTGTCAAGTTAAATTCACAGCTCGTTGTGTTACAGTTAAACAATCATTACTCAGTGAGAAATCCAAAAATATTGTGTATGTATCTAAGTGTTAGATTACTGGAAAGAATTTTTGATTTCATCAAATATCAACATATTCCACGTAATTTAAATACATTAACAGATGCATTAGCAAATTTTGTTCTTGATAGGCATTTGTGTCATTTATAAAACTGATCATATTATGGACACATAAGTAGAAAATAAAACATGCATATATATATATATATATATATATATATATATATATATATATATATATATATATATATATCGTGTCTGTTAGAGTGTTTACATCAAGATATAAAAAAATAGAGTGTTCTGGGACACTTGGCTTTTAAAAGCCTACAAATGTGTAAAATAGTTAGAAAGGCTATCAGCTTGCACGGTGCTCATGATATCACAAGTTGAATCTCAGTTTACACTATTACAATAAATCTTAAAACTTGAAAAAGCCAGAAACAATTTTTTACCTACATCAGTCCATTGTTCTCCTGGTGATAGAGGTAGATCTCGAACCCACCTAAAATACATGACAGCATAAGAATAATCATCTACCATGAGTAGTTGGTGTTCTAGCTAAGCGAAAAATTGTGGTGGGTAATGCATATGTTGACCCGTTCCTCCTCGAGGCATGAGTTGACTCCATCTCACTAGTCTCGGATCTCGGGGGCCAGGATTTGGTACCTCTACCCACTGATACCAGAATAATGGAACTCGTTCTAAAAATAAGGTCACCAGTATCGAACTAAACCTGAATTTCTTTAGGTGTCCATGCTTCCCCTTTGTCAGTTGTCTTTTCATATTTTCCGCAAGGCCTCCACACCAGTTAAATATGGTGGGGGTCAAACACGCAATAGCCTACTAGAACTGGGATTTCGAGCCTCATGTAAGGCTTGCGTGTCAGATACACACGGCATAATGAACAAGATCATTCTCAAGGGAAGGTCGTTGGTGATTGTCGTTGTCTTCACCTTCCCTCCTTACGGCATTTCGGAACCTGGACAATGCCTCTAGACTAGAGTTCTCGTACTCTCACCTCCTGAGTGAGATCCAAAGAGTTGGACGCTTCTCCTCTTTGGGACAATCCCATGATGAATTAGATATCTGCCTCCTCAAGTTATAATTCCTGGCATTTTACGATGAAGATCTCTCGATCTACATCCTAAAGACTGATCAAATAGGGTAGTGATTCCATCCGGGCCCTTAACCCTATGGTCCTAAAGAGCTTTGGAAACCCACCGTTCCTTAGAGCATTTGTTAAAATTGTCAACTAGGGCCAAACTCCATGTGGGTCATCTTATTATTGGCTGATAATATTTTTATTAAATTCCTCTCATCGAGAGGTGGTGTAGGATTGATCTAAATATCATCCGATTCCGATAAGTATCTATGGAGATATGAATTTATTTTGATTATGGAATAATTATCAAGCCAACCAGCAACTCAAGTAGGCTTAGAAGCCCAACAGTTGCATCTATTCAAACATCAACATTTGTGTATAAATACAGGAGGCCTTTTCCTCATTTGGACACTCACTCATCACATCTCTCTCTCTCCTGCGTAGAAAAGAGGCTCTTCTCCTACTGCGCAGAAAGAGATTCTTCTCTCACACATGTGGAAGGAAGGTGCAGAATTTAGGGCTACACCTGTAGATCAAAAGTTTGACCAGAGTTGACCAGAAGACTCCCTCCTCAGAACTGCACTGTAGGTGAATCTGGATCTCCTCTGAAGGCCGCATTTTTTGGTGGTGGAATCAAGCCGATCCAACAGTCGGTTTGCAAGATATTGTCTGCCCTAGTTTGGCTGATCTAGGGTTTATTGCTGCTGATGTAAATCAGATTTATGTATTATTTCTCTCTGCTGAATTATTGAAGATAAAAAAAGATTTGATCAAAGGGTTTCCCCATATTGGGGTTTGTCCCTGGCTAGCTGCCACATCTTGTGTCTCTTGTCTTGGTTTGTTCTCTGTCGATCGTTTAATGTTCTATCTGCACTTTACTTTATGTACATGTGATTGCTAATCTGTGGATAATAATAAGAAAGAAAAGTAAACTGCTATAAGCTTAGAACATACCATAACTTAACATGGTATCAAAACTGAGGTGAAGACAAAGCCCGAGCAAGAGCAAGAGAAATCATCGAAGAGAAGATTGGCAAGGCTATCCTAAAAGAACTATGGGGTCCTCAACACTCTTCCCTGCCGAAGACAAGCTATGTGAGAAAGATTACTATCACGAATGAAAGATGTCTATCGATCTAACCATAGAATATCAAGGAGTGTTGGACCATGTGAGAGGTAATATTTTTGAGCCTCCATCAAATGCACCCGCTATTGCCAGGAACAAATGGAAAATTGGCGAAGTCAAAATAAAGAAGATCATCTGGGACTCTATCGACAAGCGCTTGGTGGCCTACATCTCCGACCTGAACACCTCCAAGGAAATTTAAGATAGACTGGTGAGTTTATTTAAATTTAATGCTGCAAATCAAGTTTTGTTTCTTAGAAATAAGCTGAAGGAAATTAAGAAGGGAAAATATGAGAGTATGCAAGCATACTTCTTAAGAATCACCAAGATTAGGAATAATCTCCTATCTATTGGGGAGACTATTACTGATAGGGAAATGGCACTCACGACTCTTGGAGGATTACCATCCGAATGGTACGTTTTTAGGACTACTCTTCTGAACAATAATGTAATTCCTGGTTTTGAGGAATTAATGGCTAGATTTATTCAAGAAGAAACAAGGGTAGAAGAACAAGAAAAGCCCATGCCTAAAGGTCCTCCTGCTACCTTTTCTTCTCATGCTAAGAAAAGAAATAATTCCGGGACTAAATAAAAAAGAAAGGCTGGACCTAAGGGTGGAAGAAAAGGACAATGTTACATTTGCGATAAAGCAGGTCACTATGCAACGGAGTGCCCTGATAGAAAAAACTCACACCGGGACGATGATCAAAATCCCTCTCATGGAAATCAAAGGAATGGAAAATTTAATAGCAAACGTAAAAGGAGTGCTGGAAATCAAGGAAGAGGACAACCATTCAAGAAGGCTAGAAATTCCAGGTATGAATCCAACATTGTTGAAAATAAGCAGGATGAATATTATCTACCAGCTTCTCTATCTACCTATGCTCCTTCGGACTCAATGGGAATTTGGCTCATTGATAGTGGTGCCTCAAGGTACTTCACTGGTTACAAAGAAGTTCTCTATAATCCGATAGAGAAAGAAACTAACCTGGAAATTGTCCTTGGAGATAATATGAAATATCCCGTGAAAGGTGTAGGCAATGTATCTCTTAAATTGAATCAAGGTAATACGATCAACTTACAGGATGTATTATATGTACCTGAACTCAAAAAGAACCTGGTGTCGATCTTGGAAATGGAAGATAGGCTACAAGGTGACCTTCAGCGATGGCAAGGTATGTATATGGAAAAATAACGTTAAAGATGCCTTCACTCTTGGGTTTCGAGTTGATTCATTATATCAGGTCGGTGGAAGTCCACTAGGTGTCATGTCTTGTGACACATCTCTTCAGTCTGAACTTTGGCATCGAAGGTTTGCCCACCTTCATTATAAAGCTCTACCCGATGTAAGACAAATGGTAACAGGGATGCCCGAATTTTGAGTAGAGAAAGAAGGTGTATGTCCGGGATGCGCTGAAGGAAAGCTCAAAAGGGGACCATTCCCCTCAAGCCAAAGCAAGCCCTATGATATATTACAACTAGTTCACTCAGACATATCTGGTATGATGCCTATGAACTCCTTGGAAGGATATTTATATTACCTTACTCTTACAGATGACTATTCTCGAAAGACTTGGATATACTTCTTGAAAAAGAAGGATGAAGTGTTCTCTTGGTTTCGACACTTCAAAGCCTTGATCGAGAATCAAACCAAAAAGAAGATCAAGATCTTCAGGACTAACAATGGGACTGAATATGAATCTAACGAGTTTCATGACTTTTGTAAAGAGGCTGACATCAAGAGGGAGACTACTACACCATATACTCCTGAACAGAATGGTGTGGCAGAAAGGAAGAGCCGTACAATTGTGAAAGCTGTCCATGCCATGATCCATGATCAAAGACTTCCAAATTTTCTATGGGCCGAAGCTACAAACACCACCGTATATGTACAAAACTGATGCCCTCAACAAGCATTGGGTTCCAAGACTCCCGAGGAAATGTTCATCGGCAAGAAACCTGACATATCTCATTTTAGAATTTTTGGAAGCCTTGTATATTTTCATGTGCTGAAAGAGAAAAGGAATAAATTGGGTGCATCTGGAAAGAAAGGAATCTTCGTGGGCTATGGTGAAAATACTTGTTAGAAAATTATATATTACAGAGAAATGGAACACATAAAATATTGCAAAAATATAAACATAGAAAACGCATAAGACAAGAGAGACATAGAAATACGTGGTTCACCCAGTTTGGGCTACGTCCATGGAGAAAGAGCCAGTCCTTCTTTTTATATTATCCAACAAACTGAAGAGATACAACCTCCAATAGATCCACTGTAACTCCCTCTTGGTTCTCAATCTCCTCTCTCTTCCTCACTCATAATACAGATCTACATAGACGCAATAAAATTCCCTCATATATAGTGAGGGGTTGCCTTCTAGGGAAAAAAACCCTAAATTAAACGTAACTTCTACCATTAGATCATCCACCTAATGAACGACCCAGTTTGACTAAAAATTACTATACTTTTACAAGGCAATTTTACATCTGTTTTTAGCTTCGAGGGCACTGACCCCAAACCCTCGCCGGGGGACCGTTGGCCCCCAGACCCCCCAACCAGGGGGGATTAGCCCCCCCAGACCCCTGCGGGGGGGACAAGTCCCCCCCACACCCCTCCGCATGGAGGGGTGTACAATCTTCCTGGGGTATACATCTGGTTGAAACCTTTGAATACAAAAGATAATCAGGCTCCACACCCAACAATACTAAGAGCTATAGAATCTATGTAGCCGGCCAAAGGGAAGTCGTGATTAGTCATGATGTCACCTTTGAAGAAGATATGGCCCTCAACAAGGTGGACAATCTTCTGACTTTGAGGAGATCTCAAGAAGCCGACACCAGGGAACCGAAAGAAAAGGATGATAAAACAATGCTTGATGTGGAAGAACCCATGGATCCTATTGATCCACCTAAGCCCTCCTCTTCTAGGAAGAGGCCCTCTTGGCTTACAGGGCTACTCGATGATGCTGAAGGACACACTGCACCCCGAGGAAGCTTCCATGAAAGTAAGAAACCCAACAGGTATCAAGGATACCTGACCATCATGAACACGATCATACAAAATGAGCCTTCATCATTCTCAGATGCTATCAAGCATCAAGTATGGAATGATGCTATGACCGAAGAATATGAGTCTATCATGAAGAATGATGTCTGGGAAGTAGTTCCTAGACCCCAGGACAAGACAGTTGTCACCTCTAAATGGCTTTACAAGATAAAGCATGCAGTAGATGGAAGTACAAAAAAATATAAGGCTCATTTTGTCGCTCGTGGCTTCGCCTAGAAGGAAGGTGTAGACTATGACGAGATATTTGCACCTGTTGCCAAATATACTACCATCTACTTGATCATAGCCCTTGCAGCTTCACAAGGATGGAACCTACATTAGATGGATGTCAAGACCAAGTTCTTGCATGGTTCGATCAAATAAGAGGTCTACATGGAGCAACCCGAAGGATTTGAGATTTATGATCGAAAATATCATGTATGCAGGTTGAAGAAGGCTCTCTATGGGCTAAAGCAAGCACCCTGAGCATGGTATGAGAGGATCGACAACTACTTAATGAAGCTGGGATTCACTAGAAGTGAAGCTGATCCTAACCTTTACTTTAAGGTTGAAGATGACCAACCTCTCATACTAGTGTTGTATGTGGATGACCTCTTTCTAATAGGTGCAAGCCCTCTCATTCACAAATGTAAGAGGGAGTTGGCTTCTCAATTTGAAATGAAGGACCTAGGACTGATGCACTATTTCCTAGGACTCAAAGTTTGGCAGAAGCCAAAGGAAAATTTCCTATCTCAAGAAAAATATGTGGTGAAGGTATTGGAAAGATTCGGTATGGTGGACTGCAAACCCATAACTACCCCGATGGAGCTTGACTTCAAGAAGTTAAATGGTAGTGTTGCTGGACCTATCTTACAAAATGCCACTGAGTATCATCAACTCATCGGAGCATTAATGTTCTTAGTGAACTCTCGTCCAGACATATGCTTTGCAGTCAACAGATTGAGTCAACATATGGTTGAACCTCACCACATACATTGGATTGGTGCCAAGAATCTGTTAAGATATCTACGTGGCATAATTACCTATGGGTTAAGATACACTGCCGGAGATGTGAGACTACTTGGATACACTGATGCTGATTGGGCAGGCAGTGTGGTGGGCCGTAAGGGCACTTCTGGGTGCTATTTCTCCTTGGGATCTGCTTCGATATCCTGGATGAGCAGGAAGCAGAAGTCGGTGGCTTTAAGCACTGCCGAGGCAGAGTATATTGCTGCTAGCATAGCCTCCTGTGTGGCAGTCTGGTTGGGGAAGCTCTTTAGTGAGCTGTTTGGATTTACACTGGATACCACCGTGATCGTATGTGACAACCAGAGTGGGATTTGTTTGTCAAAGAATCTCATATTTCATGATCGCTCTAAGCATATAAATATCAGGTACGACTACATTTGAGATATGGTGTAGCGGAGAGCTATAAGGCTCCAACATATCGGTACAGATGAACAGGTCATCGACATTCTGACAAAGCCCCTAGGAAAGGTCAAATTCTTGACTTTTCGAGAACGACTTGGTGTCATTCAGAAACCCTCTGATGAGGGTCCTGTATGATGTATGGAGCTCTTGTAGCTCTAGGGGGGGTGCAGGGTACTTCTTGGAGTGACATATGACCACAGGGTAAAAGAATCAAAACTTTCCCTATAAACACCTCGTGACGACTATGTAGCAGGATGATTAGTTCTCCCGTGAGATTTTGATGATGTGTTCTCCATGAAGATTATGTAGCAAGATGATTAGTTCTCTTGTGAGGTCTAGATGATGTGTTCTCCTGAAATTTGTGTAGTAGGATGATTAGTTCTCGTGTGAGGACAGGATTGATTAGTTCTCCTATCGAGGCATCCTATCCATGCAAATTGGGACTCATGGGAAGTGCCTCTCATCTAATCAATGAGCAAGGAAATGAGGATAGGGACCATAGTAGTATCGATGGAGGCATCATTGTATCTACCATACTCCCTATGCTAGGATGACCTTCATTGATTTAGGATCAATGATACTGGTCCGGGACCAATGGTAGGAGTTGTACCCATTATGATGCTGACTTCAAGTTGGTTAAGACTAGTCTGGGACTAGTGGTACACACTCTGAGACTAACTTTGAGTCAGTGGAGGATGATACTCATCTGGGACCAGTGGTAGGAGTTGTACCCACTATGACGTTGACTTCGGGTCGGTTGAGACTGGTCTGGGACCAGTGGTACACACTCTGAGACTGACTTTGAGTCAGTATGATACATCCTCAATCATTTCTTCTTCTTCATAATTCAGACAAAGTAGAGCAGAGCATAACAGAGCAGAGTAGAGTAGATCAGAACAGGGCAGAATAGAAAAGAGCATAGCAGGCAAGATAGAGCAAAGCAGAGTAGGGGTCATGCTGTATAGGGCAGTGCATTTTATGGATGAATAGTAGTGACCAACAGACAGATTTCAGATGGAGTTCTCCCTAGTTGAGAGGGAGTGTTAAAATTGGAAACTAGGGCCATACTCCATGTGGGTCATCTTATTCATGGCTGATAATATTTTTATTAGATTCCTCTCATTGAGACGTGTAGGATTGATCTAAAGATCATATGATTCTGATAAGTATTTATGGAGATATGAATTTATTTTGATTATGGAATGATTATCAAGCCAACCAGCAACTCATGTAGGCTCAAAAGCCCAACAGTTGCATCTATTCAAACATCAACATTTGTGTATAAATACAGGAGGTCTTTTCCTCATTTGGCCACTCACTCATCACATCTCTCTCTCTCTCTCTCTCTCTCTCTCTCTCTCTCTCTCTTGCGCAGAAAAGAGGCTCTTCTCCTACTGCGCAAAAAGAGATTCTTCTCTCACAAGTGTGAAAGGAAGGTGAAGAATTTAGGGCCACAACTGCAGATCAGAAGTTTGACCAGCGTTGACCAGAAGACTCCCTCCTCAAAACTGCGCTGTAGGTGAATCTAGATCTCCTCTGAAGGCTGCATTTTTTGGTGGTGGAATCAAGCTGATCCGACGGTCGGTTTGCAAGATATTATCTACCCTGGTTTGGCTAATCTAGGGTTTACTGCTGCTGATGTAAATCATATTTATGTACTATTTCTCTCTGCTGAATTATTGAAGATAAAAGAAGATTTGATCAAAGGGTTTCCCCATATTGAGGTTTGTCCCTCGCTAACCGCCACATCTTGTGTCCCTTGTCTTGGTTTGTTTTCTGTCGTTCGTTTAATGTTCTATCTGCACTTTACTTTATGTACATGTGATTGATAATCTGTGGATAATAATAAGAAAGAAAAGTAAATTGTTATAAGCATATAACATACCATAACTTAACAGCATTGATGCATTCAGGATCCTGAGATGCTTGGTGGTATTTGGCCTCATGGAATCTTTCTTTCCATTCCAGAACCATGATCTCCTGCAAAACATCATTTTGCACCAATTAATGCTTTTTTCATGGATTAAAATCAAAGATTTTTTTCCTGAAAAGAAGTTTTTTTTCCAAAAATTTCACCTCGGCATCATTGTGCCTGTTTTTATAAACAGAGAGATATCATCACGTGGGCCTTTTGACTTGAATATGATCATTGTGGGTCTAATGACCATACCCGTGATTATCACCGACACCCAAAAAATAGAAAATCCTCCCTTATAGCACATAAATTATTGTTAAAAATGCATAAAAAGGTGATAAAATGGAAGAGCAAGGATGGGCCTCTTACCTGTTGCAGATGGTTCGCGAAATGGAACTTTAGATCTCCTGTTTGTAAATTTGAGACAAAAATTTATTGCGTTGAACCATCATTCATCACCGTAGGTGTAGGTTTTAACCCCGTACAGAAATTACTTGCATACGAATTCTAAAACACATAAAATAAACAATGCGAGAGCATAACACATAAAACACATATACACAGAGATTTTCCCTTGGATCCCAAAACCGGGACTACCAGCTTGATTTTTCATTATATTCCTTTCAATGTTACAATACATATTTATACATGTCGAAGCATCCAATATCGTAGACCGAAAACCATCGCATCCAATACCATTGACTGAAAACCATCACGTCCAATACCATGGACCAAAAACCATCATCTCCAATACCATGGACCGAAAAACCATCGCGTCCAAAAAACATGTGCGAAAAAATGCACAAAACCATAGGTGGGCCCGCCCAACCTAACATAGGTTCCAAAACCAAAATTTTCCAGGGCGCTGCCCCGAACCCCATAAAGTGGGGTTATGGGTACACCTCAAACCCCATGTGACCCCCCCCTCTAATCCCCCAGTTAACTACTTGGGCTAGTCGTGGAAAGAATATAAGACAACCCAACATTCTCCCACTTGTTGTTTTCTTTCCACAGGGGGCCACCAGAGAGCTTAGTCATTTTTCCAGCCCTGAAATGCCCATTGTCTCTCTGCACCAAGAGAACTTCTTAGAGCTCACAGATTTTGTCAATGCATCTGCAGTATTCTTCAAAGTGTCCACCTTTCCCAGTAACACCTTTATGTCTTCTATCATATCCCTCACAAAGTGATACTGAACATCAATGTGCTTTGTCTTTGAATGATATGCGGGGTTCTTTGCTAAGAAAATTTCACTTTGGCTATCACAGTCTATCCTTATAGCTTCCTATACTAACCCCATACTTGAACACAATCTTTGCAACCAAACTGCTTCCTTGCTTGCATGAGTGGCTGCCATGTATTCTACCTCTGTAGTTGATAGTGCCACTACAGATTGTTTCTTACTCATCCAATTGACTGCACCTCCAAATAGGTTAAACACATACCCACTTGTAGATCTTCTCTGATCCAGATCTCCAACCCAGTTTGCATCAACAAAGCCATGAATATCCAACACTCTGTCTAATCTTAGTATTCCTTGGTAGCACAAACCATAATCACTAGTGCCATGCAAATACCTGAAAACCCACTTCACTACTGTCCAATTCTCCTTTCCTGGTTTTGACATAAACCTGCTCAATACTCCCACTGCATGTGCAATGTATGGTCTAGTACAGACCATTGCATGCATCAGGCTACCGATTGCACTTGCATATGGAACACGGGACATGTCCTCTTCCTCTTCTTGTGTCTTGGGACATTGTTCAGCAGATAACCTCATACCTACAGGAATAGGAACCTTCACCAGTTTACTATCCTGCATATTAAACCTCCACAATATTGTCTCGACATACTTCCTCTGGTTTAACCAAAGTTTCCTCTTTCCCCGATCTCTTTTAATTTCCATGCCCAAAATATAGTTTGCAGCACCAGGATCTTTCATGTCGAATTTGGAGGACAATTGGGTCTTCAAATCCTGGATAATTTCTTTGTCATTTCCAACCAGCAACATATCATCCACATACAAGACCAGATAAATATCACGGTCACCAATTAATTTAAAATACACACAGTGATATGCTTTTCTTCTGGTGAAGCCAAGTCCCCATATAAATGTATCAAATTTCTGATGCCATATCCTTGGTGACTGTTTTAACCCATACATAGACTTCTTTAACTTGCATACCATTTATTTCTTACCTTTCACCGCAAAGCCTTCAGGTTGCTTCATGTAGATCTCCTCTTCCAGATCCCCATGAAGAAATGATGTCTTCACATCCATCTATTCTACCTCAAAATCAAGAGCAGCAGCAACAGATAAAAGTAATATAATAGAAGTCACCTTGGCAATAGGAGAAAAAATATCACCAAAATCAATTCCCGGCACCTGGGAATAACCTTTTGCTACCAACCGAGCTTTGTATTTCTCCACTTTTCCTTCTGCATTTGTCTTCTTCTTGAACACCCATTTGCTGCCAATGGGTTTCCTTCTAGCTGGCAACTCCACCAGATCCCAAGCCTCATTTTTGTACAAAGATGCCATTTCATCAACCATGGCCTCTTTCTGGAGTTTTCCATCCTCTGAATCCATTGCTTCCTTCATAGTTCTGGGATCATCATCAGTAACAGACAAAGCGAAATTTGAACTGAAAGCAGATGGACTATACCTTTTTGGCTGCCTTCTTTCTCGGACTGATCTTCTCACAGCCGGAGATTGTGGCTCTTCATCTTCTGATTCCTCCTCTACTGTAGAGTTTGATTCTTCCTCCTTTAGCTCAAACTCTATCTTCTCAGGTTCCTTTGGTTGGACTTCATGTTTAATAACATCTTTCACCTCTCTGAAGACCACATCTCGGCTTTACACAACCTTCCTTGTTACTGGGTTCCAAAGCTTATAACCCTTTAAACCATCCTTATACCCAATAAAGATGCACTTTTTAGATTTACTACCCAACTTGGTTCATTTCTCCTTTGGAACATGTACATATGTATCACATCCAAATACCCTTAGATGTGAAAGAGAGGGTTTCTTACCAGTCCATACCTCTTTTGGAGTCTTATCCTCTAACGCTGATGAAGGTGATATGTTGACCAGGTAACATGCTGTCTCCACTGCCTCTGCCTAGAATTCCCGTCCTAACTCAGCACCACTGAGCATGCTTCTTACCCTTTCCATCAACGTCTTGTTCATTCTTTCTAAAACTCCATTTTGTTGAGGTGTATATGGAGTAGTCTTCTACCGTGATATACCACAATTCTTACATAATTCTTCAAATTCATTACTGCAAAACTCTCCACTGTTATCTGTCATCAACACCTTTATCTTCTTCTCTATCTGGTTTTCCACCAGAGCCTTGAATTCTTTAAACCTGTCAAAGACTTCAAATTTCTTCTTAAGGAAATATATCCAGGTATTCCTTGAGAAGTTATCTATAAATGATACATAGTACACAAACTTACCTAGTGATGGAACCTTCACAGGTCCAAACACATCACTGTGCACAAGCTTTAATATTTGTTTCGCCCTCTTACCGCCTGAGGGGAAACTCACCCGATTCTGCTTCCCATATACACAATTTTCACAAAAATCAAAATCTAGAGAGCTATTACTCATACCTTCTACCATACCTTTAACATGAAGTATTCGAAGGCCCTTCTCTCCAATATGTCCAAGCCTTTGATGCCACAACATGGTCTTCTCTCCAAAGACCATTAGATTTTCTGCTCCACTTTCAGGAACCACAGAACTATTGCACCCATCAACAATAGTGTTACCTTGCAGCTTGTACAGAGTTCCAATCCGAACTCCCCGCATCAATACCAGTGCTCCCCGAACCATCTTGCAGGTATCCTTCTCAAACATTGTTTTTACACTTGCATCGTCCAGCTTGCTAACAAAAATCAGATTTCTGGCTAATGCAGGAATATGCAGAACACTCGAAAGTGTTCTAACCCTTCCACCTTGCAGCTTCAACTTTACTTTTCCACGACCAATGATTCTAGCCTTCCTGTCATCCCCCAAGAAGACATCACCACCATCGTATTTCTCATACTCGCAGAACCACTCTCTATGGGGATTGAAGTGAAAGGATGCACCTGAGTCAATCAACCATGCCTCATGATCTACATGTGTACTTGAAGAAGCCAAGTACACATCCCCACCTTCATCTGAGGTGGTTTTCGCCTCTGCAGAAGGAACATCATGAGATCCCTTCCCTTTATCAGGAGCTTTAGATTTACAGTCCCTTTTGTAGTGCCCTTCCTTTCCGCATTTCCAGCACACCACCTTTACAGGTTTTCCTGGAGATTTAGATCTCCCACTTGATGACTTATTTTTGTTTCTGTTCTGGGACCGTCCTCGTATAGACAAGGCATCACCATTCTGGCTCTCCATATTTTTCCATCTCATCTCATCCATCAACAAGGTGAGACTATTTCATCAAACTGCAAGGAAGTTGCATTGCTACCTATTGCAATAACCAGAATATCCCACGAATCTGGTAGAGAACAAAATAAACTGATGCACTTATCTTCATCTGAAATTTTAATATCAACAGATGCTAACTAACTTACCATAGTATTAAATGCGTTCAGATGCTCTGTCTCCGAGTCTCCATCTTTCATCCTCGGGTTATACAGCTTTTTCCGCAAGAACAGTTTATTCACCAGAGACGTAGATTGGTACAAAGTCCCTAACTTGTCCCACAAAACCTTCGTCGTAGCTTCTCCTGATACATTCAACAATATTGAATCTGAGACACACAATCGTATTGTGCTTTTTTCCTTCTGATCCAACTTCTTCCATTCTTCATCGGACACTTCTGTTGGTTTAGTACCCGAATCTACCACAATCCACTGATCTTTATCCACCAACAGATCCTCCATCTTGAGTTTCCACAACTCAAAACTCTGACCATTAAATTTCTCAATCTCTATCTTTCCACTGCTCACCATCTCCTTTCACCACCAGAATTGATCTTGTAGATCTCCCACTGAATAGGTCTACCACAGGCCCAAGCGAAACCCCTCAGCAACAAAGGCATCCCCTTCAAGCCAAAACTGCTTCGATACCAAATGTAGGTTTTAACCCCATACAAAAATTACCTGCATACGAATTCTAAAACACATAAAATAAACAATGCGAGAGCATAACACATAAAACACACATACATAGAGATTTTCCCCTGGATCCCAAAACCGGGACTACCAGCTTGATTTTTCATTATATTCCTTTCAATGCTACAATACATATTTATACATGCCGAAGCATCTAATACCATGGACCAAAAACCATCGCGTCCAATACCATTGACCGAAAACCATCACGTCCAATACCATGGACCTAAAAACCATCGTGTCCAATACCATGGGCTGAAAACCATCATGTCCAATACCATGGACTGAAAACCATCGTGTCCAATACCATGGACCGAAAAACCATTGCGTCCAAAAAACATGTGCGAAAAAATGCACAAAACCATAGGTGGGTCCGCCCAACCTAACATAGGTTCCAAAACCAAAATTTTCCTGGGCACTGCCGAGGACCCCATAAAGTTGGGTTACGGGTACACATCAAACCCCATGTGACCCCCCCTCTAAGCCCCCGGTTAACTATGTGGGCTAGTCATGGAAATAATATAACACAACCCAATAGTAGGGTTTTAAGAATCATCAATACCCGAGTTACCCTCTGTTGTTTATGTGTAATTACTTTGGTGAATCTGATGTCATAGAGGCATGGAGGGATTCTGGCTCCAGTTCATGGGAAAATTTGTTTATTATGTATGTTTTTTCAGTGATTTCATAATCTATTTCTTCATATCTTTAAGATAATATAGAAGCACTGGGAAAGCTTGCGTTGAGTATCAACCCCCCTGACAGCCCACTACAAAATTATCATCTACACTAAGACTAGCTAATTGGAAAATTTGTTTGGATTAGTATCTTTGCATCATTAAATTATTTCCTTATGTCATCTCTTAAATGTATTTATGTGGGCTATAGAGTTTATTCTACATACATATTCCATGTTAGATGATTAGGCATTCGGGGAGGATACTTGATTATCTAATTTCTCCTCTATTCCTCTACCAAACTTTTTCAGTGCTATGCTATTATGTTATACATGAACTTTGGCACTTTGATGAGGCCTATGCAAGAGAGAGATTTATCTATTAACCAGGTATTGGAGATCTGAAGCAACCACCTATACAACAAATTCTAGATCTGACCATTGTGCTTCATAAGTTGTTGTCGAGTGACTATGAAAAACATTACAATGCCTCATAGCACTTGATGGAGCCCCCTCTGGTTCGAGGGCTAGATTGAACCTAAAGTTTGGTCGAGTTGGTTTCTTAGCGCAGTTTTGCATGAAAGAATTTCCTTCAAGAAACAAATACAACATTTGACACCGTTGTTGGGGATTGAAGTAATGAAGAAAATTTTCCCTGGGAGAATGATGATTGATTAGATCTATTCCTTGTTGGTGAACAAGGAGTAGAAATTAAATATTGGTTGCATTTCCTTCACTTGGCGCTCCACTTTTTTTTTTTGAAATTCCACTGGGTTACTGATTCCACTGGTTTGAAATTTCAATTGCCTTTATTGTTATGTTCATTCAAGGGTCAGATGGCAGCACTGAGCAATATGTCTTTCTTCTGAATAGAAATGATCAAAAGTTTCAAATGTTTAAAGACAATTCACTCTTCAAAGCTCACTTGTAATTATCAATTTCTTATGGAATTTGAATTTCATATTGTAAATAATTTTCAAGTTTTTAGCTACATGCAAGGTCGTCTATCAGTTAAGCCAATGCTCACATGGTTGAATTGGAAGTGTGACTACACTTGACAGTTTATACTTTCACTTCACTAAGGTAGGGGTGTGTATGATTGAATAAGTCTATATTCATAGTTAGTATGAAGTATATCAATTGGTTTGATTTGCTTCAGTATTCCTCAGTAGTTTTAGTTTGTACCATGTGGATTGTATAGATTGAATAATTAAGTTGCAACATTTTGAAGAATGAGGAGAATTTATTGTTCTGGAATCTTGACTCCATAGCCCAATGAGTTAGGCACTACTATGTTTGTTTTGTAGTTGCAATACGTGGTTGTTAGAGTGAAGTTTCATATTAGTGTAGGTTGCAAGTTCATGTCATAATTTTTTATGGTATGATTACATAACCAGATAGAATACAGTAGGAAAAATTGACAATGCACATATATTTAACTATATCAACTTTGTCACTGGTGAATATTTCATGGAAGGTTTCTTTTTTGCTTCTTAAGTAATCATTGGAATAATTAAAGGATAGGTTGCATAAAGTAGGTTATGCTACCACCTGTAAGTGGAAGTCTAGCTAAGAAATATCTTGGAATTGAGAAGATGTAGCACATAACAGAATTTACAAACCTCAACACCTAATAAAATATTGAAACATCACTCTCCATGGATTCTAATCTAGATTAGAGTATGCCTCTTGGAAGTTAAGGATTTTTCCAGATGATGTTATGTTAAAATAACAAATAAAAAAAACAGAGTATTCCCTCCTGATGTTAGCCACAAGAGATAATCAAAGAAATGATCATGACCTATCAGATGACAAATATATGCACCCTCAGGAGTCGAATTTTTAAGGATGGTGAAAGAAACACTAGATGCTTTGTTTGAATTTCCATTATTTCAAACAATCATATCTATTCCCAAAGCTTGTGGTTGGTCTTGACGGAGCTTCACAACTTTATATTTCCCAAATTAAATTTGAATGTGGATCCAAGAACAATTATGTTCCTCTTTTGTCAGCACTTACTAAAGGCTCAATTGGGCTAAAATTTCAAGGTCTATATAACAAAAAGGATAGTAAATCAAATGTTTCTTCAATTTATTCATTTCCAAGATTTATATTTCAAAATTAGGTTTGTAAAAATCAGATGTCTGAAGCCATTCAACCAACATATCATATAGAGTTTCAGCAAAGAAGAGATCCAATCAAAGAAAGTCACAAAACGAGAATGACAAGAATCATGATAGGTTACAAGATATGAAAATCATGTCTTCTTTACAAGAAAATGTTCGTTATGATCTCAGTAAATCAGTGATGCAATTTATGACAATTACACTATAGAGCTTGAATGGAAAAAGTGAAAAGGAAATTGTGATATTGAATCCTTTGAAACATGAAGACTACCATTTTCTTTTTGTTAATGAAGGGAGGGGTAATTTTTCATATTCTTGAAGACTCTTTCTACTTAAATAATGTGAAAGTAAAACTGAATCAAGTTACAAGAGATATTGGTGTTCAACAGTTTGAGTTTGCATTTGCAGCATAGATTGTTTTAGTTTGAGTAGAGTAGGTCTCAGGGACAACTTACAGTTTCATATTGTGAAAAATGTAAATTGAAGAAAGTGGATACAAATGACTCCATTAACCCAAAAGCAAGGCCTAGAGTCTATAGGTTCTCTGCATCCTGTAGGGGGAAGTAGTCCCCAGTTGGAGATGATGTTGTCTCATTTTCTTCATCAGAAGAAAGCTACAATAATTTTCAAAATTCGTCAATTGGTTTCTTGACTAAATTCTGAGGCACAAGAAAATGATTATAGTGAAATGGTATTTATATAAGTCGTTGGTTTATTTTTAATGGTAAGTTTTTAATTTTAAATAAATCTAATTTTATGAAAATATTATTATATATTTTGATAAAGTTATTTGTTTATTTAAAATATTAAAAAAAATGGTCAAACAAATTTGGACCTATGGCCCAATCGGCCCAATCTTGCTATGAAGGACCAAATTTCACCAATTACATGAGCCAACGAGGGCCATTATATGTGCACTACGCATCGAGATGTGTCGAAAACAGTTGTGAATATAAATGTCATTGAACTCTTCTACCTAACACATGAGGGATTATTCCCATTCACAAAAAAATGGTAGAAGCATAAGAGTAAGTTCAAGCAGTTGTTAGTGGCAGGTATTGACACTCATATATTAACAGTCTCAATTTAATTGCGCGAACCCCAGGCTATCTAAATTTTAATGGTGGGAGGGGGTGTGCAATTAATTATTTTAACAAAGAAATATACCCAACGTGATGACCTATGAAGAATTGCGGACCGAAACAAACCTCTTACAACCTGGGACGTCCCCCACAGACCACTTATGGTTTTCTTCCTATCACGACTTTGTTGTCAACTTTTACAGGGTTTGAATTATTTGAGAAACAAATGTATTAGTTTCTATCATTACCAACCATGCCTCCATGCATCTGTGACATCAGATTCGCCAAAGTAATGACACACAAACAACAGATGGTAGCTCAGGTATTGATGATTCTTAAAACCCTACAACGATGAATGGTGGTCCAACGCAGTAAATCGTTGAAGTCGTTTCCTAAGAATTTTTTAACTTCCCATTAATCATGTGCTTTGAAATACCATGCAACCTTCGTTTTTTTTGTAAAATCCACGTCTTATTCCTAAGTGTGAAGTTGTTTCCTAAGAATTTTTTAACTTCCCATTAATCAAGTGCCTAGTAGTCTCTTCAAAGAAATACACCGCTTCTTTGAAAATCCTCATCATTCTAGTAGTCTCTTTAATATATGCAACACCTGCTCTTCATTGTCCACTGCTAAAGAATTCCATGAATCTCACCCTGTATCAACCTAAGAATCATTTTAGATAATTACATCTTTCTCAACAAATTTCTGGTGAATATATTTTGAACCATGTACTCCATTTCACTAATTAAAGAAAGAGGCCTTTTGAAACTTCTCTTTGAGATCAAATCCACACATATATAGAGATGTTGGAGTCTCTTCGTTTCCTTTTTCCATTCAAGTTTAGCATATACACCATTTTTGTAGAATTATTTTGTTTTTAAACAAAGTGACCAAAACTAGGGTTCCAATGTTGCAAACCATATGCATAGTAATAATTCATTTGATATCTCAAAATTTTTTATTATTAAATTTCCAATTTGGGTGTAAAATTAACTTCCCCTGTATTGCTTTTTCTTCTGAATGAATTTTAAGGTGATGGGCTCAATGGAGAACAATTGTGCTCTATGATTTAGCATCTCACTAACAATAGACCCATGATTCAACTCCACAAACTTTTGCTTTTCACCATTTCTTGTCATAAAAACATGTATAGCAACAAAATCTCCACGCCATGCTTTTTCTTTCTTCTAACTAGAAATTAAGATTTCAAGTAGAGATGCGTCACTTTTATTGCTAGGCAAACAAAACCTTCATTTGGAATATAATTGCTCACATGGAAAATCCCAATTTGAGATCGCCATTTGCAGTTCCCTCTTTAATTGTATTTGTTGAGATATTTTTTTATAAATAAAATATTTGTGAGAGTTTGTTGTACATTTTTCATAAATTACCATATCTTCACTATATTTTTCCATGTTAATTTCTAAGTGTTGGATAGGTAAATCCCCTCTGTGGACAGAGGTGATCCCACTAGCCTAAAATAGAACTAGCCACAATCAATTCACGCTGCTACGCAAGTTCCTAGTTGTACACTAAGGGTGAATTAAGAAGACCAACCTGGAGTCCAACGCTAAAGTCAATGCAGAGTTGATATTCTCGCTCCCTTGCTCCAGCAGGTCACAATCCTAGCGATCCTCACGAACGGACACCTGCACACACAAAGGACGAAGCAGATACAAGCATAAAATCCACCAATAGTACAACTATATTTCAGTCAGAAAGGAAATAAATCAAACATCATTATAATAGACAATGAGATTGGAACCATAATAGCAGTCGTTCATTAATAAATAATAGATGGGAAAAGATACAACCAAGGTTCTGACGTTGAACCTCTCCTCTGGCTGGGCGAGCAGCTATGTGTGTCTTGCAATACACCTCCTCTCCGGCAGCATAACCTCTCTATGCTTCACTATCACTCACGACAAGCATAATCACAACTAGCATTGCTCCAAAACTAGCTTGTCTAATGCATGAGGACAGTCATTTATAGATGGAGAAGGGAGGAAGATTCAATGAACCAGGACACCCATTGTGGATTGGCATTATCTCTGAAAGGATAGATGATGAGGATAGATGATGACTCTCGACCTCTATCCGATGGATTTTACCCTCAAAAGACTTCGTGATCTGAAGGGAAAAAACACATGGGCGCGCGTTTGTCAAAAATCATTACCAAACTGGGCTGGCGCGGGTGTTGTTCTGTGACAGAGCGCCAATGGTCACGCCCTCTTTTGAGGATCTCAGTGATTGGCGCGGGTAAGATACTTTGGACCTGCGCCAATGGAAAAAGAGTACTTTTCAGGGATAATTTGCAGAAGGTTTCTTCAGGGAACATCAATTACATACTCAGGGGAACATAATGCAAGTGTTTTTGGGAATGCGTCCTCCAATGTACGGAAACGGGGCGATAGGGACGGTGACCAATGGTGACAAATTACTGTGTAACACTAAGTGTGGAGGATCAAACAATCATTTCTTTGACACTATCCTATTCAAAACCTTACTCACAGAATCAAAGTTATAAACCCCTTTCATCAAATTCCTAAAAACCTCTGCAGATCAGGTATGAGGAGGAGTAGTGAGTATAGATACCTCAACGTAACTTTCTCCTAACATGTGATAAATTTATTCTATGGATGCCCCTTCCTAATATTTGGTACTTATACTCGATGTATGGAACTTGAAGGTCGATATTGAATGTTAGGTCCCTATAATACTAGTGATTCCCCCATTACTATTGTCATTGTAGCCCTTATTGTTATTGTTGTGCCCCTATTGTCCTCATATTGTTATTTTTGTGCCCCATAGAAGTCAGCTATTGTTATTGTTTTGCCCTTATATTAATATCGTTATGTTGGCTTTGATTATATTATGAACCCTTAGACTCCTATATATAGAAATGAGGTTTTTTCATTTGTATCATCCAAGAATTGTTCATTTGTGTAATGTAAAGGAGGTTTCCCCCTTGAAGAGGTTGATTTCTAAGGTGTCGATCTTTCTTTTCTGTCTTTTTGTGAGCTGGTTTCATAACATTTGGTATCAGAGCTTTGGATTATAGGGTTTCACTGCTACAAACAAGTCATCGTGGAATTTTCGTTATAACTTGTTTTCTACGATATTTTAGAAGCTAAAAAAAAAAAACAAATTTGAGTCGAAATTGTTCTGAACCTTGGATCCGAATTTTAGATCTTGTCTCAATATATTTTCGGAGATATAATATGAGGAAGTTAGGGTTTTTTCAGACTCCTAAATTACATTCCAAATAGGTGACCTTGGGAAAATTGTCATAACTTTCTCTCTGAGCATCATATTGAAATTCGTAAGAAGTTACAGAAAGAGGACAAAATATAGTTTTTTGTGTATCTTTTTCAGATCCAAAGGTTGAAACAGTGACAAGTGGTATGTCGTATAAGTTTGCTCTACTGAAAATTATATAATCAGGTCATCTTGGGAGATTGGGCATAACTCTTTCTTGGAGAATCCAATTTTGATCAAACTAGTGGCATTGGAAAGAGGACTCAGAGGGCTACCGCAAAAAGCAATTTCACACCTAGGATATCTGCAATTACAGAGATACAACAGATTCAATATTGAGATTCTACAAAGCGAAAAAAATGTGTGTAGTATTTTTAAAATTTTGCATAAGTTTAGGTTGAAAAATTAGTTTGAAGTTCAAAGGGCATAGTGAAGCATAATTATCATTAATTGATGCCCTGAATAAAGAAAATGAAAACACCTAGTAAGCAACTTGAAAGATCTAGCATGAATCACGAAGAAGAGGAAGAAATGAAACATGATATATCAAAATTACGAGACCAAGTGCAATAAATTTCACTCTCATAAGAGGTAACAGAAGCTAAGATTGATGTTTTAAAGAAAGGCGTGGAAGCTAAGATGAATGGCATGGAAGCTAAGATGGATAGCATGGAAGCTAAGATGAATGGCATGGAAGCTAAGATCGATGGTATAGAAGAAAAACTTAAATGCGACATGGAAGACTTGAAGATAGATTTGACTAAGTTGCTACAAGAAATGATTACTAATGGTGAAAGGGTCGTAAAGGAAACTCATGATGAGAACAAAAGAAATGTTAATCATGATTTCATAGACTCTAACATTGAATTGAATACCCTTCATCTTCCAAAGATCGATATGAGGAAGTTTGATGGTAAGGATCCCGTAACATGGATACTACAGATGGAGCAATATTTTGATCTCCATAATGTGAAAAACACACAAAAGGTATGCATTGCAACTTTATATTTGGAACCAAATTATTTTGTATGGTATCGATGGCTTTGCTCTCGTAAACAAATTGTCACTTGGGAAATTTTTACGGAATAAATGATAGCACATTATGAGGATACAAAAAGCAACACTTTGTTTATCCAATTGATAAACCTCAAACAAAAGGGTTCAATGATGGAGCACATTGAGGACTTCTAAAAATTTAATATAAGGGTAAAAGATATTCGAGAGAAGCATAGGATTGATGTGTTCATAGGGTCTTTAAAGGATAATATCCAACATGAGATTCACCTTTGGGAACTTGACTCATTGGAGAAGGAATTCAGGTTGGCAAGAAAAATGGAAAGCAAAATTATGGCAACAAGGAAGCCTACCACTCACAACTATAAGGATGGAAGTGTTGTTTCCCCTAGCCTTCCACAAGATAAAAGGTTGACACCCCAAAAAATGGAAGAAAAAAGCGAAAACAAGCGTTGTTACAGTTGTGATAGAAAATACACTAAAGGTCATAAGTGTGCTAAGAAGAAATTATTTTACATAGATTGTGAAGAGGAGGAAGAAAAGGAACAAGGAACATCAAAATAGGAGGATATACACCAGGAACAAACCCTAGAGAAAGACGAAATGAATCTGACCATATCTTGTAATGCATTGGTCGAAATTACCACTCCTCAAACTATTAAGATAAAAGGCCATATCATGAAGAAAAAGGTAATAATGTTTATTGATTCGGGCAATACCCATAATTTTATTCATTGTAAGATAGCCAAGGAATTGAATTTGTTCTTATATCCAGCACGAGAATGTCAAGTGATGGTTGCAAGTGGAGGAACCAAAAATTGCTTTGCAAAGTGCCATAATATCAAGCTATCCATGAGAAAATATGTATTGAATAGCCCAATGCTTTCCATTCCAATGGGTGGTGTTGATGTTGTACTAGGAGTCCACTAGCTACAATCCTTGGGTACAATAGATTTTAATTTTCAAGAACTTTTCATGAAATTTTCTTTAGAAGGAAAGGAAGTTGAATTAAGGGGTATCACAGGGAAACCAGGAAAGATAATTAGCTCTAATGGAATGACAAATCTTCTAAATAAATAAAAACGAGGCGTAATTTCACAATTATGTTCACTGGAGGTTCCCAAATCGAAATCATGTATTTCTCCAGATCTGAAAAAAGTCCTGGACAATCATTCCAAGGTATTTAAGACTCCCAAATTTATCCCACCTATTCGTGATCATCATCATGCTATTACTTTGATTCCAGGAAGTGTTCCTCCAAACACCAGGCCTTACAGATATCCCTATGCCCAAAAGAGTGAAATTGAACGTATGGTTGCAAAAATGCTAGAGGCTAGTATAATTCAACCTAGTCAAAGTTCTTTCTCTACTCCAGTAGTATTGGTGCACAAGAAGGATGGATCATGGAACATGTGCTCGAATTATAGGGAGCTAAACAAGCTCACTATTAAAGATAAATTTCCCATTCCTGTCATTGATGAACTATTGGATGAATTGCATGTATAAATTTACCTCACCAAGTTGGATCTTCGTTCAGGATATCATCAAATTAGAATGAAGACTGAAGACATTCTGAAAACAACATTTAGAACTCATGAGGGTCATTATGAGTTTTTGGTCATGCCTTTTGGCCTTGCCAATGCACCTTCTACATTTCAAGGTGGTGAATTCCATTTTAAAACCCTTCCTTAGAAAATTTGTGTTAGTCTTTTTTGATGATATACTAATCTATAGCAAGTCTTGGAAGGATCATGTTCAACACGTTGACAGGGTGCTCAAACTATTGGAGGAGAAACAATTATATGCAAAAATCTCCAAATGTTTCTTTGGAGTACAAGAGGTGAAATATTTGGGTCATATTGTATCTCATGGAGGTGTTAAGGTAGGCCCTAGCAAAATTAAAGCCATTAAGGAATGTAAAATCCCCACATCCATAAATCATCTGCAAGGATTTCTCGGGTTTACAGGGTATTATCGCAATTTTGTTAAGAATTATGGGAGAATAACAACACCTCTAACAACATTATTGAAGAAAGATGCATTTTTATGGAATCTAGAAGCAACGAAGGCATTTAAACATCTTAAAGAGGCAATATGCCAAGCACCGGTCTTAGCTATGCCAGACTTCACAAAAACCTTTATTGTGGAATGTGATGCCTCATGAAATGGAATTGGTTTTGTTTTAATGCAAGAAGAAAGACCCATTGCTTTCGAAAGCCATCCAATCAAAGGAAAGTATTTACACAAAGCTATTTATGAGAAGGAAATGTTGGCAATACTACATGCACTTAAGAAATGGTGACCCTACCTAATGGGAAGACACTTCAAGGTGAAAACAGATCATGATAGTCTTAATTACTTTTTAGAACAACGATGATCTTTAGAAGAGCAGCAAAAATGGGTCACAAATATGTTGGGTTATGACTTTGAAATCATATAAAAAAAGGGAAGAAAAATGTTGTGGCAGATACACTCTCAAGAAAGGATGAGGATGTGGAAGCATTGTTTTGTGCCATTTCTATTATCCGACTAGATTGGATAAACGAAGCAAGGGATGAATGGAAGAATGATGAAGAAGTGTGGGAACTCATTCAAAAGTTACAACAAGATCCCAACCCATCTGATACATTTAGCTGGAAAAATGATTCATTATGGTACAAAGATCGCTTATACCTATGTCAGAATTCCCGACTCAAACAAAAGATTCTTATGGAATTTCACGCCTCTCCCTTAGTAGGGCACTCTGGATTTTTAAAAACTTACCACATGGTTAAGAAGTAATTTTTTTGGCATGGCATTAAATCTGATATTCAAAAGTTTGCGACGGAATGTTCTGTTTTCCAACAAAACAAAGTTGAAACAATTAATACCCCAGGTCTATTACAACCTTTATCCATTCCAAGTCAGTGTTGGGAGGAGGTTTCAATGGATTTTATCACAGGTGTACCCAAGTCTGAAGGAAAGAGTGTCATCATGGTGGTAGTTGACAGACTTACCAAGTATGCACACTTTTGTGTATTATATCATCCATTTAAAGCTAGGAGAGTTTCTACTGCATTTATGGAAACAATTCAAAAGTTGCATGCAAACCCAAATATTATTGTAAGTGACAAAGATCCCATTTTCACTGGAAATTTTTGGACATAATTATTTTCTTGTCTTGGTACTCAGTCAGATCATAGATCATTTTATCATCCTCAATCTGATGGGAAAACTGAGATAGTAAAAAAATGTTTGGAAGGATATCTTCGTTGCTTTGTATCTGATAAACAAACACAATGTGTCAAATGGTTGCCTTTGGATGAATGGTGGTATAACACTTCCTTCCATATTGCAGCAAAAATGACCCCATTTATGACACTTTATGGATATCACCCACTGTCCATCACATCATATTTAAGAGAAAATTATAAGTTTCAATCAGTGGAAGATCACATCGAGCATCAACAAAAAATTCTCCAACTCTTAAAGGATAACCTAACTTTTCCACATAATAAAATGAAACAACAGGCAGATCAACATCGTAGTGAAACAAGTTTTGATATAGGTGATTGGCTATTTCTACGGCTACAACCATATAAACAAATGTACCTCAAGCAAGCTAAGAAGGATAATAAATTATCACCAAAGTATTATGATCCGTACAAGGTGTTGCAAAAGATTGGTACTGTGGCATACAAAATGGAGCTTCTTGCAGCTTCCCAAGTGCACCCAATTTTCAATGTTTCATGCTTAAAGAAGGTTATTGGTTACAAGCTCCCAGTTCAAACAATATTTCCATAACTTGATGAGGAAGGAAAAGTCATATTGGAACCTGAAGCAGTCACAGAAACAAGAACTTGACAGCTGCGAAATCGATCAATTTCGGAGTATTTTGTCAAGTGGAAGAACTTACCCACTAAAGATTCCACATGGGAAGATGATACTTTTATACAGAAGCATCCAAAACTACTCAAGCATTGAGGACAACAATTTTTTTAAGGAGAGGGGAATCTTATCTCCTTATAATACTAGTGATTCCCCCATTACTATTGTCATTGTAGCCCTTATTGTTATTGTTGTTCCCCTATTATCCCCATATTGTTATTATTGTGCCCCATAGAAGCCCAATATTGTTATTGTTTTTCCCTTATATTATTAATGCTATGTCGGTTTTGATTATATTGTGACCCCTTAGATTCCTATATATAGAAAGGAGGTTTTGTCATTCGTATCATCCAAGAATTGTTCATTTGTGTAATGTAAAGGAGGTTTCCCCCTCGAAGAGGATGATTTCTAAGGCGTTGATCTTTATTTTCTATATTTTTTTGAGTTGGTTTCATAACATTGAAAACTTCTTTTAACACTATAGTGCAAAATTTTTCAGTTCATACTTGACACTAGAGCACCTTACTAACTAAAAGTGATAAAAGAACAAAACAACTCTTTGAAATTTGTTTAACATTGCTAAGACCTTGCTTGACTGAGACATTAATGAAAGGAGTAGCTTTATTTGGTTGAGAAATATGAGTGGAGGCAAGCTTGATGATGCACTTTATTAATTTTGACTCCTTAAAGACACCTCCAAATGCAAAGGATTTAAATCCTTAATGTAAGATATTAGGAATATTATTGCAATCCTCCAATGTCACAATATCATTGAAAAGTCTAATCTACCTCTATAGTTTGGACTTTAATACATCATCTCTTAAAAATTTGATATTGGTAAAACCATCACAAACAACAAATTATATGATGCCTTTCCATCATTTATACTCTACAAACCTTGATGGTCGTCTCCTTCATACCTAAACATTGTTAGCTTGATATTTGTATTACACATGTACACTATTTTATCTATGACAAAAATGATATGATGAGGAACATTCTTGGAATGACTATAGCTACAATGATGCCCATCAGATGAGATAAAAAATTGCAGAAGCTACAATGATGGAACTGCACCACAAACAACTCCTTTTCAGATGATTCATTGTTCCTAGTTCTGCAATTTTGTGGTAGACAAGGTCGTTAGATACAATATTCTTAAATAATGTAAAATCAAGATATAATATGTACTTGTTCAAAAGTCCACGATTCCAGATATTTAACTCATTCATACATGCCAACACTATAGTGCTTGTATTGCGCAACCTGAGTAGTTTATTACTGCTTGTTCAAGAATTAAGTCCTTTCTTTATTCTCAACAGAATTAGGTGACATGTACATTCTCTTCTGAATTGTTAACAATTCTTGTTCCTTGTCTTGCCTGGAAGTAAAATTAAAAATATCATGTAGAAGCGAATTCACTTGAATTTGCTTCTGAAAGCCACCTCCAAGATAATGTATTAGCATATTCAGTTGGATGTTTGGCTCCATGTTTGCATTTCACACTGGCTTGCAACTTGTGATTATACTAATGAGGAGTTTCAACATAATATTAGCTATGAATATCATAGGAATCTCTACGACTGTAACAAATTTCATGAATTCCTTTAGAGTCACTTTCACTTTGTTAATTAAAATCAAGGTTGATGCATCTAAAGATGTAATTAGATGGGTTTTGAAAGGGTGGTCAACAATAGTCTGCTTGCTAGAAAAACTTGCAGGCCTTAGATGCCTTTTAAAAGTATATATTTTTTCCTTACAAGACCAATTTCTAAAATTGTTGCATGCACAAAATGTTTCTTGGACTAATCATAAAGAATATGTGAATTTTTGGAATAACGCTAACAATCATCAACTTTGTATATCAATCATTTTCATTGGTGGAAAGAAAAAAAACCCAAGTATAGCCTCCATGTTCCATTTTGTGCATGTTTAAATAGTGGTATCCAAGTTACCACAAGTTTTTCTTATTTTGACCTAGGCGTTTTTCTTTACTAGTCTAACTCATGGTCTCTCTACCCTTATGAAATTCATGACTACCATTATGCATTATCCTCCCTGCATGTCTCTACTTATTTGGGATAGAGTACCCTTCTAAAACCTTCACTCCTAGTTTCCCGTTGTGAGTAAAACACACTCCATCTACAAAATACCTTATCAATTTGAGACAAAAATTTACTGTGTTGGACCACCACTTAGCGCTATAGGGTTTTGAGAATCATAAATACTTAAGTGACCCTCTATTTTCTGCGTGTCATCACTTTGGCGAAAATGATGTCATGGAGGCATGGAGGCATGGTCTATAATGATAAACGCTAACACGTATGTTTCTCAAACAATTCAAACTTTGTAAAACTTTACCATAAGGTCGTGGTAGGAAGAAAACTAAAAGTGCTTTACGGGAGGCATCCTAGGCTATAAGAGGTTTTTTTCTTGGGGGGTCTACAATTCTTCATAGGTCACGATGTTGGATACATGGTTTTGTTAAAACAATTAATTGCACACCCCCTCACACTATTAAACTTCAAATAGCCTGGGTGTCATGTAATTAAACTAAGATTGGCTAATCTATGAGTGCCAATACCTTCCATTAACAACTGCTCAAACTTTATTCATGTGCTTCTGCCATTTGTTTGTGAATTGGAATAACCTGACATATGTCAGGTGGAAGAGTTCAACGATGTTTATAGTCACAATCATTATTGACACATCTTGATGCGTAGAGTACATATAATGGCCCTCATTGGCTTCTCCTTTATCTTGACATGCCACTTACATGAAGTGTTGGTTTGTGACTCTGTAATTGGTGAAATTTGATCCTTCGTAGCAAGATTGGACCATAGGTCCAAATTTTTTGAGCACTTTTTTAATATTTTAAATACACAAATAATTTTATAAAAATATATAATAATATTTTCATAAAATTAGATTTATTTAAAATTAAAAACTTACCATTAGAAATAAACCGTCGACTTATATAAATACCATTTCACTATAATAATTTGCTTGCACTAGAGAATTTAGTTAGGAAACCAATTGACAAATTTAATATTTTTTGTAGCTTTCCTTTGATCAAGAAAATGCTAAAACGGGTCCAAGCACATTGATATCAGGTACCATGACTTGAGAGATTATGTGTATAGGAGAATGATGATCTTGCATTACATTCCCACAGAGGAGCATGATGCAAATATTTTGACAAAGGCATTGTGAAGAGGCAAATTCAAGTTCCAGAGGAGTAGGATAGGGGTGATGTAGAACCCTTTTCTTGCTAAGAGGGAATGTTAAAATGTAGCAAGGAAAATGCTTCATTTTACTTGTGCCTTAGTCAAATAGAGAAATTCGATTTTGCACATCAGTGGGATAACTTGAATTGCAGTTAGCTAGAGTGACATGGATTTTTTCATAGTTAAGTCAGTAAATTCTAGTTATAGGCTAGAAGTAGAGTCATGCATGAGTTGATTTCTAAGATCTAGTAATTTAATATACTTATTGTTATTTAAACTCAGTTAACTGATCTCTAGTACTTAGTGGAGTTAGTAGGAGTTTAGTTGAGTATTTATAACAATTCTTAAATCTCTGATCTCTTAGTTAACTGATCAATTTACTAAAAATAGACCTAGTCATGCATGGAATTTGAATTTCCTAGTTGGAGTGGAGGAAAAGGAACATTGTAATTGTTAATTATATACTAGTTGAGTGTATAATGTTTCATATTGATCAGGTGATTTAGGGGCTAATTTCCTCAAGGATTGCACAAGGAAATAGGAGGAAATTTGAGGCCTAAATTGACAGAGTGTTGGTCAATGCAGGTTAATGAGAAGGAGATCATAATTACAATGTAGGGTGTGCTTCAGGGTTGAAGCAAGACATTGTAATTGATCTATATTCCCATCTCAATTAATGCAAAGCATTAGAGGGGTTTTTCCCAGTTGGGTTCCCCTATAAAATCATTTTGTTCCTTGTGTTTTGATGGTTGCACGCGTTTCTATCGTGTGTTTTCCTTTCCGCATAATAGGAAGAAATTTGTTTCTCTTGATTTGAATTTGAAATCATTAGCAGTAGCAAGTTTCCTACAATTTCTATAAGGAATATTGGCACATAGGGTTGTAATATGTGATTGGTTGATTATGTAACAAGCTATCATCATTACTTCTTCTCAAAAGTTCTTTTCCAATATATAATTAAACAACATACTCCTCCCCTTCTCCACAATAGTGCAATTCATATTTTTTACAGTACCTTTCTGTTGAGGAGTACCAGGGAAAGTGTTCATATGTTTTATGTCGAACCTATTACAATAATACTTGAATGCATTGGAACAATATTGTCCACATTATATGTCCTTAAACACTTCAAAATTTCGTTAGTCTCTCTTTCAATAAAAAAATGAAAATTTTGAAATATCTGAAACACACCACCTTTGCTTTTCGTGGGGTAGGCCTAAACCTTCCTGGACAAATCATCTTTGAATGTGACAAAATATGAGGTTCCTTCTAAAGACTTAACATTTAATGGCCCAAACACATTGAAGTGTATCAATTCTAATAGATTTTTTTTCTTCTTTTCATGACCACCTCTCATAAATGAAACTCTTTTTTTCCTACCATATAAGTAATTTTCACGAAGTTCAAGTTTATAGGATTTCAAATATGGAACCATATTTTTTCGAACAAGGATTTTTAGGCCCTTTTTCCTCATGTGACTAAGTGCTTATTCATTAAATCCACTTAATTTCCTTCTTTTTCAATAGTAGCCACATCTAATATTTCTATTTTTATTCTCAATGTGTATGATATTACTATCTTGAATCCTTTAGCCATAACCAATGACCCTTTACTAATTCTCTAGCCACTTTTACCAAAGCTTGTGGAAAAACCTTCATCTAATTGTCCCACATAGATCAAGCTCATACACATATTTGGAATATTCCTAACCTCGTTTAACAAGATATTATATCCATACTTAGTCTTGATTTGTACATCTCCACTCCAATAATATTGTAGAATTCATTGTTTCCCAAATGTACTGTACCATAATAACTAGATTCATATGTAAAAAAATTGTTTTTGCATGGAGTTACATAGTGAGATGCCCCATAGTCAAGTACCAAATAAATGCTATTATTGGAAATATATAAACATACCCCTTCTACTAAAACAATAAATAAAACATTACTTACTACATATGTCTCCATACTCCTTAACAAACCTACACCAATAGCAACTTAAACCCACGACTTTGATAATAGATGTTAATAATAAAACAACATAGGACAAAAATAAACTTAACTAACACAATCATATAAATTAAAGACCTATATACATCAAAGAACTTACCTCATGATACATCTCACATTGTCAAGATTAAATAAAATAAAATAAAAGTAACTAAATTATAACTTTATTTTTAAATTATTATTAGCTATAAAATAATTAATATATGAGTTAAACATATATGCATTAAAAACATGTAACAAAATCTTAATAAGATTCACCCCAAGTCTTTCTCATGGAAATCCTTAACCTATAAATAGGCTTTGTTGCAATACCATGGGTCAATATCATGGCTTACTAATACCACATTCTCCAAAAATCATAACTCATGTTCATATGCCATTTGATACACGTCTATTAGTGCAAAAATAAATAAGGAGTAAAAATCAAATTTATCATAATATACCAAATTTACGTAGAAAATTCAACAATGGATATACCATACATTCACTCTCTTATCACTTACACATGCACCTATTTTAATATTTTGATTTAGAGCCTATAAATAGTCTTTGTTATAATACCATGGACCAATAACATAAATTATCAATAGCATGTGTTCAAACTTAGTACAATAGAATGTGTTATTAATATCATATACTAAAACAATTATAACTCATTTAAATTCTTTTATAACATCCTAAAAATATGAATAAATCAAAATGCTATGTATTTTAATTTAATTTAATTCCGTCTCACATATAACAATAAATCCAAATAGGAGTTTATGCCAAATGCAAAATTCATAGCAAAAGCTACAAGACGAAAAAAAGGCTATGTCAGCCTCATCGAAATCCAACCATCTACATAATTTGCAAGGCATGGACTGTCTGAAGTTCATATTTTCGAAATGGATGAATACATTTTTACTATCTAAGATTTTACATAATATAACTGTAGACATGGCCATGAATAAACTCCAAAACGGAAAACCAATTTCATTCATGATGAGAACTTCATTTATACAAATGTAAGGTAGGTTCGAGATAAATTCGTCTCGATAAATTATTAATGGAAAGTAAAAACTAACATCCAATTACTATTTTACAAACATAATCCTGAAGGATTAGTTAACATTCCCCCTTAATTTTAAGGTACATCTGACATGCCAAGTAACATTATGAACTTTTCAAACTTTTCACGTCCAAGTTATGTGATAAAGATATTTGTGATCTTCTCTCAAGTAAGACAATGTGTTAGATGAATGAATTTGGCCTCAACATAATGGTGAATCAAGTGATATTTGGTGTTAATTTGCTTGCTTCGATCATGAAACTTAGGATTCTTGGTCAACTGAATTGCAAAAGAATTGTGAGCAAATAATGGAGTTGAAGTTTTTTGTTTCTCTTGCAAGTCTTCAAGTATTTTGTCAAGTCAGATGATTTATTTTGTAGCTTGAGATACTGCAACATATTCGACTTTGGTGGTAGAATTAGCAGGAACAAACTGCTTGCGTAATATCCAACTAATGGTTACTAATCAAAGATTCATTAAATAACTAGAAGTAGATCCCCCATTCTCCTTATCTCCATTAAAATCAGAATCTGAGTAGCCAATGAGATGGAAATCTGTAACTTAAAAATATGTGATGCCATATGTTTGAGTGCCTTTCAAATACTTGAACACTCGCTTCGTTACATTCCAATGACCTTCACATGGCTTATGCGTGAACCTAGAAAGTATCCATACAACAAAATATATGTCAGGTGGAGTAGTAGTTAGAAAATTCAAACTTCCAACAAGTTGCATGTACGTTGTTGGATCCTAAAACATACTTCCTTAGTGGAAGTAAGCTTAAATTTTGTTTGGTACGGGTAGTAACAGGGTTAAAATCCTTTATCCCAAATTTGTCCAATAGCTGTCCAATATAATTGTTCTGAGAAATAAAAATATTTTTTGGTTTCTGATAAACTTCAATCCCTAAATAATAATGTAATAAACACAAATTTGTCATGTCAAATTTTTTTATTAACTCTATTTTAATGGATGCAATATAGTCATCATTATTTCTTGTAATCATCAAATCATCTACATAAAAAACCAAATATACAACCAACTTTCCAACTTTCTTAATAAAAAGAGTTGCATCATCTAAATCAAATAACTTATAAATCAACTTCATAAGGTGTTAGTTTTTCATACCATACACAGGATGCATGTTTGAGTCTATACAATGCCTTTACCAACTTACATACCTTTTTCTCTTTACCTTTAATAGAAAAACCTTTAGGATGAAACATATAAACATCCTCCAAATTTTCATTCAAAAAAGTTGTTTTAACATCCATATGGTGTATCTTCCATATATTCTGAGCTGCAAGAGAAAACAAAGTTCTAATTGTGCCCCATTTTTCTATAGGAGAAAATGTCCCTGCGTAGTCAACACCTTCCTTCTGAGCGTAGTCTTTTGCTACAAGCCTTGCCTTGTATTTATGAAGTGAGCCATATGATTTGTGCTTGATCATATAGACCCATTTAAAACCAATAAGTTTGACGCAAATAGGGGGATCAACTAACCTCCAGGTTCCATTCCTAATAAGTGAATCATACTCATTTTTCATTGCATCCTTCTATTCATCACAATTATCGCTTATTCATTAGAACTGGTTTACTAATTATAAATGATTAAATTCATAGTCATGAGAAATGTTACCTAAATCACCTTTAGAATAACTTCCTATCTGAAAATCATCATACTTTCTAGGAACTTTTCAAACACATGTGGATCTTCCTAAAGGTTGTTGAAGTGGTTGTGATGGTTGCTCATCCCGAAGTACATGTTCTTCAGGAACTCCTTCTGACCTTGCAGAAACAATATTATCTTACAAATTTTCTTCAGTAGTAACATTTTCATTGTTCTCATGAGTTAAAGCTGGAAAAACCACAGATTGATCCAGAATGGGAACCACCACTTCAGTATGTGTACCGTCATTATCATATTCAAAATAAAACTTTTTGGATGCAAATTTCTCCAAATGAGTCAATTGTCTATCAATTGTGGAATTATCTTTATCACATTCAAGAAAAATAACATCTCTAGAAAGAATAAATTTCTTGTTCTCCTCATCATACAACCTGTAAGCTTTGGAAGTAGCAGAATATCCCAAGAAAATAAATTTATGACTCCTGGCACCCAACTTGTTGCGTTGATGTCTAGGAATTAATGCATAGCATAGAGAACCAAAAAATCTAAAATGTTGAACAACAGGAAGATGGTTATACCATATTTCATAAGGAGACTTATTATTGATGACAGAAGAATGAAAACAATTCTAAATATAAGTTGCACAAAGAACTCCTTCTCCCTAAAACATCAAATTAACATTCCTAAAAACAACATAGATCTAACCATATTAAGCAAAGTCCTATTCATACATTCTGCAACACCATTTTGTTGTGGCTTATAAGGAATGGTAGTCTAATGTTTGATTTTGTTGTCCTTTAAATACTGTTTAAAAGAATTAGAAGTATATTCACCACGGTTATCAGTTCTGAGAATGCTAATGTTCAGTTGAGTTTCATATTGACAATCGGAAGAAAAGTTTTAAAATTTTCAAATACTTGTGACTTATGTTTCAACATTTACACCCAGCACATTCTCAAATAATCATCAATAAAGGTCAGCATATATTTATTACCATTTGTAGTTGCAACATGCATAGGACCACATAAATCTAAATGTATGAGACCTAATTTTCTTGAAGCTCTAGAAGAAGAACTATGAAAAGGCTTCTTAGAATGTTTCCCCAAAATACAAGCATCACATGGTGTAAGATTTCTTGGAATTGTAGGCAATCATTTTATACCTTGTTGTCTCATAATTATGATACTTAATGTGGCCAAATAAAGCATGCCATAATAAAATAGAAGATAGAGTATCATTTTGTTGTGCTAAAAGAGAAGAACTATCATGAAAATTCATTACAGTAGATGATGCTCCATTCAATTTTAAAAGTGTACCTTCTTCAACATCCGTCATAATGACTGCATGATCATATGCTCTATGTATCTCAATGATTTCATCAATGATATGTATGGAATGACCTTGTTGTCAAATATTTATAAAAGAGATTAGATTTCATTGAAATTGTGGAATGTAAAGAACATCAAGTAGAACATAATCTACAAGATTTGGTATATTCAAATGAATGGATCCAATTCTAGAAGGTTTAAATTGAGATTTGTCAACAAAATATACTACTTCATCGACTTGTTCACTGAATGTTTCAAAAAAATATCTCCTAAAAGTCATATGACATGTGGCTCTTGAAACCAAAATCCAATTGTCTTTCCATGAAGAAAATGTAGTACTAAAAACATCATTAATATTAAAATTGCAATGAGAAAAAATGTAATGTGTAGACTTTGATGATTTTCCCTTATTTGATGGTGGCTTATCTTTCTTTTCATTCGATTATTCTCTCCTTTCACTGACTTTCTCCTAAGGAATTCTACAATTAGAAGTAGTGTAACTAATTTTACCACATCTAAAACACTTGACATCTGGTTTATCATTAAAATTTCTTTGTTGTCTATCATTTTTTTGTCTGTCTCCCTAATTATGTTTGCCCCCCCTGCCTCTATAATTTCTTCTACCACAACCTTTAGTACTTTTATCACCTCTAGAAGTTTCACCATGAGAATTTTGATATTCTTGTGCAAAGCATAAAGTTTCTACGTTAGAATTGAGTGGAGTCTCTTTCATTCCAAACGCCTTTTCTTTCTCAACTATTTTTTTACTAGTTTATGAAATGTAATGTATTTTAAATGCCCACTAGCTTAAAAAGATTCCAAATAATGTGAATAGACAGGGTGAAGGACTTTTATAAAATTTGTGAGTTGTAAATCTACTTCAATTCCAGTGGCTTTTATATCATGAAAAATGGATTTTATTTCAGAATCACTCTTCAATGGATCATTATCTTTCATCTCCAAATTAAACAATCTCAACAACAACTGAATAATTCAAGTTTTGAGTGCGAGTCATACAGTTCTTTCAACTTCTGTAATGCTTCGAATGTAGTATCACATGAAACGATATATCGACTTACCTTTTTTGTCATCGATGTAGTTATTAATGCATATGCCTTGTTGTCTTTTGTTTCCCAAATTTCACACTGCTTCTCATTAGGTAGCTCTAGTGCAATTTATTTTCCATCCTTATATGTTCTACATTGAAAAAATTCCCACAAATCACTAAAAAGAAGAGAACTTTTAAGCTTCCTAAACCACTCTTGATAATTCTCCTTTCCACTAAGCACAACTCCAAATATGGAGACTATTGAAGTCATAATTGTTTTGAAGCGAAATAAAATCTTCAAACAAATCCTTTACAAATTTTTGAAATATATGCAATAATCCTATAAAAAATATAAATCCCTTTCTTCTTTTGTCTTAAATAAAATTGGTTTAGTGGTCTGATAGTGGGCTACAAAAATGATTTTGAAGAGAGATGGGTTCAAATCTCATTGTTTCCCTTATGGAAAATTGATTGCATTCACGATAAGAACTTCATTTATACAAATGTAAGGTAGGTTGAAGATAAAATTGTCTTGATAACTTATTAATGGAAAGTAAAAACTAACAACCAATTACTATTTTACAAACATAATCCTAAAGGATTAGTTAACAATAACAAAATAAATGGCAAGAGATACAGTAAAAAACACTGCTTAATTTAAGTTGAATTTGACTCACCTGATTCTAATTTTGCTTCTCAAAAATGCTAAACCATCATCCACTACTTAAACTTTCATTAAGTTGCAATGTCTTTTTTTTCTCAAATCCATTATACATTCCATCCAACTTTAAATAGTGTTAGTGAGGATTGTAGTTGAACCTCTGCCTACAGAGGGAAATAGGACAATAAAGAGATATGGTGAAGGATAGAGAAGTAAATATCATGGGAGTGAGGGGGGATTCAATACGTTCACAGTCCTTGACATGACTCTCGACAATTGGCTAGGATCACTCAGAGTGAAATTAAATAAGATGGAAGTGAATAACCAAACTAGAGACCAAATTTCATGACCTAGCAAAAGTGCTAGTGAGATAACCTTCAACATCCTTGAAATTGGTGGGGGGGAATATAATAAAAGAACAACAAAAGTAATCCCAAATCAATATGGAGGAGGATGTAAACATAGACTATAAAACAAAGCAATCGAAAATGGAAGGACTAGACAAATAGTCCATAAGTGGTACTGAAGTTCGCACCAACTTTTATGTTATTTGTACATGTTGAGTGTCAATAGATTTCCCTATAGCCTCGTTGGAGAGGAGGTTGGGCATACATAGAAGGATGGGATGGAGAGAGCGCTTTGCTGGCAAGGGGGAGCCAATGATTCAAGACAACAAAACAGTCTCTCGGGAAAGTAGTCAAAACAATGGGCACTAATATAGGGAGAATTAGAAAGTATGTTTCTTTCTCTGTGATTTTGACCTCCATCTATGCACTTACTATTAGATTGAGTGTTGTTTCTATTATTCCAATTTGAAGTCTAGCTAGGAGTTGAGCCTTGTCAAGTTTCCACTCAAAATGATTCATGGCATGAGCTACATACCAGGCATCGAGGAGATTGCAACGTACTTGGTTAGCTCACCATCGAACTAGGAAATTTTTCCTGAAATTGGCCTTATTCAATGAAAAATTGATTGGACTCATTGTGATGGGATGGCATGGAGTCTCAAGCCACCCATCTATCAAATCTACATAGACTGTCATCTGCTTATGAACAATGAATGTTCTTGTCAAGCAAGCGAACCTTAACAACTATGGGGGACATGGTGTAATCACATCTTATATTATTTCTTGGTGGGGTGGTGGGACCACGCCCCTCCCCATGGCTAGCACATGTCACACCATCTGGGGGTCTAAATATTTCATCTTGGTGCCCAATGTTTCCATCTATCTATTTTTGGCATGTTTCTTTGAAAGGGGAGTTTTCCATGAGATGGCACTACATGGATATTGTACCTTGATATTCATCACAACCATGGTAGGAAAGTAAGTTAGCCATTTTGTTTTTAGTGTGGTGGATATGAGAGGGAATGGTGACTGGAAGGAGATTATTTTGAATTTATTTGGAGTATATACTAATAATGAATTGATAATCACCTTCTAAAATTATATTAGTGAAATTATGAGATCTTGTTATATCGAGACCAGCGACCAGTCTTGATAATTCGACAACATTATTAGTGCTCATGCCAAATGGGCTATCAAAGAGATGAACTAGAGCTCCATAGTGGCTTTGAATTATTCCTCTGTATCTTAAGGGGTCAACATTTCCTTTCAATGTACCATCAAAGTTGAGTTTATTGAAGTCTAAGGGAGGCACACCAAAGGGAGGGACTAGAGGTAGAGGGGGAGGGGAGGAGAGACAAGGGGGCAAGGTGAAAAATCCACTTCTAATCCTTAATATTCTTATATTCTAAATAACAAGACGTACCAAGAATATATTCTTTAATACTGTGTCAATGATACTCTAGAGAGCCCTTTCAAACATTTTTAAAGATCCAATGATTCCTTTCGTTCCATAATGCACATAGAAGGAAACCTGGGGCCAAATACCAAATTTGGTTGAGAGTAGGATTGGTGAAGATACTAAATCACCAATTGGCTATAGTATTGGGGATATTGAGTGGGTAGCTATTTGAGTTTCAAAGGATTTAATGGACGCAATTCTATAACTCAAGGGAGTAGGAGCAATTATTGAAGAGACACTCCACATCTTCTGAGTGATTAAGGAATAAGGTGTAGCGAGAGGGACCCATATAGTTTCTTTTAAGTGGGTTATCCCAAGTTAGGGTTTTGTTATTACAGAGTAGCCAAAGGAAGAAGGCTACCTTTGGCCACACATGTTGCTTCTAGATTTTAACCCATGCCACATCTTCCGATAAGGAGTTGTTACCAATTACTAAATCATAAGTTTTTTTACGATGAGGTTACCTTTTGAAGTATATCCTCATCTTATCTTATCTAGGTGAATGGAATGGGACATCTTCCTTATTTATAGTGGTTTCTTGAAATGCTTCCATAGGTGTTCCTTAGGTTTTGGTTGTCATAAGTCCATGGAATGCCATTCTCTCCATTTGGAAGATTCGTCATTCTCGGTCTAGTATTGAACGACTTTGTCATAACATTGGGCTTTTAGCTAAACCAACATAGCTTAAAGTTATGCATTATTGTTTAATTTGGGAAGATATTGCCAAGAATCCTACCAAAACAAGGCAGAGTTGTCATCTTTTATTTCCCAAAAACAATGGTGTTCGATGAGCGATATTCCTCTTTCTACCAATTTCTAGATTTATGAGTCAGGAATTGTGGGGTTGAGCCTGATGACCCCTTGGGGAGAATATTATGTGGCATATTGTCGATGTTATATTTTCTTCCATAATGTCGCTCTTCCTTGTATCCATTTCCACTAGATTTTTGCTCCAAGTACTTTAGCCATGGTTATAGCGTCTTGGAGAACAAGGCTTAGTTTTAGTTTAGGCTTGCATATTTTGTCCCAGGACTCTAGCGCCCATTTCCATTTCAGGTTTTCTCCTCCCCCAAGTAATTTGCATTGAATCCTTTTGATTTCCTAAAGAATTAAAGATGGATCCATTAGTGCATAACATTGATAAATGGGAAGAGCTTGTAGTACTACTTTGAGAATCACAACCATGCATGCGATGTTAAGATATTTGATGGTCCAACTCACTAGCCTATTGTTTATCTTGGATAAAGGTCCTACCAAATTATCCATCTCAGTGAACTATAACTGATGGGGCTCCAAGATACTTTGATGGGAGTGTTCCACTTTGAAAGCCCATAATTTGGGTAATATGCTACTGAATATGAACAAATGTGTTAAAGAAAAATATTAGATATTTAGAGTTATTTATTTCCATACATGAGGCAAGAGAGAAGGTTTCTAGAACATGGGGGAATGCTCATGCCTCTTCCATTGTGGGGGTGCCCATACCCATGGTATCATCCATGAATTACTGATGTGTGAGTAGCATATCATTCTCAAATAAACGAAGACCTTTTAGTTGATTTTGATGGACAATAGATTTTAGAAGTCTTCTAAGGAATTCCATGGCTATTATGAACAAGAAGGGGGGTAATGGGTTTCTCTACGTAATTCCCTTGTGGGTTTGAACTATTATGAAGGAGATACTTTTACTAAGATTGAGAAGGATGTTGTGGAGATGAGGTTTTCAATCTTTCGATCCAAGTAATCCAATCTAAGGAAAATCCAAAAACCTGGAGAGTGTGACATAGAAAACTCCAGTTGAGCTTATCATTTATGCTTTTGAGAGATTTAGATTTAGAAGTGTACCTTGTTAGCACTGTAATTTTAGTGAGTCGATGACCTCATGGGCCACCATGATCCCATCAAGAATTTGTTTGCCTTCTACAAACCATGTTTTCTCTGCATAGATAATACTGTAGAGGAGGGGTTTTAGCCTATTGGCCATAATTTTAGTGATAATTTTGTAGAGCACATTGCATAAGGTGATAGGTCTATAACCACTTGGTTCCTCCACTTTCTCTTGTTTGGGGATTAAGGTTATAAATTTGTCTTTTAGCGCTTTTAGAATGGTACGTGATTTATGTGATTATTCCATTGCTACCTAAAGCTCTTCTCCTATGATTTGCGAGTAGGCTTGGAAGAATTCAATGGTGAAGCTATTAGGCCCCATGGCCTTGTTGTGGGGCATTTATTTAAGGACCACTTCTACCTCCTCTTTTGTCACTTCTATGTTTCCTTTATACGAGTTTAGATGGCTTGGGAGCACAAGATGAATGTGTAAACCCAAGGGGTGAATCATCCCTTAATAATTGAATTTTCCTTTAGATGAAAATACACACAACTAAATGCACTTGGGGAATATCAAATGGACAAATAAATCGAATAAATAGATGAGGAGGACTTGGGATGATTGGGAAGACTTGGAACAACTTGGGATAACTTGACCCAATGTGGAATTACTTAGGGGATGATTGGTAACAAGTTGCTAAATTGAAGCAAGATGACAAATGACACTTGGATCCATCTTAGAGTGAAGAAGCTTGCAAGTGCACAACAAGCCTCATATAAAAGGAGGATACCTCAAAGTGCTAACGCATAAGAAAGAAATCATTTGAGTGTACGGAGCTATGCAATTGTGCCAAGTTTAAGGTTAGGCATAGTATGACACATTGAATTGGTTGAGTGAGAAGAAGAAGAAGAAGAAGAAAAGAAGATTAGTAAGAGGCAATCCTATAGTTACTTCAAGGATCATATTTTTAGTTCTTGTAAGCACTTATCTCTCATGTAATTGTAGTAAATAAATGAGTCATAGGTAGTTAGTTATACTCCTTTGTTGTACATTTTAACATTCTTCTTATAAATAAAGTTAAGGCATTTTCCTTAAGTATCACCTACACTTCTGTGGTTTCTTTAATTGGATGAATGTTATATTCCTTTCCTTTGCTTTGTGTTGATTAAGTTAGAATATTAGCAAAGTGTAAGTATTATTCAGATGTTCTAAGGATGTGATTGGAATGGAATATAGGTCTATTATTAAATGAACTAAGTTATGATGATATTAGTTGTACATTTAACTTATTGTAATTTACACCAAAATTATAAACATAATTTAAATGAAAAAACTTTATTTAATTAGAATAAACCCAATTTAAAAATTGTTGCGAAAATTATGCATTTTCTTTATATATTTTCTTTTCATACAAATTATAATAGAAATTATAGATATTTTTTCATGACACTCAGAGATATAATTACACAGCGAACTTCCTGTCATATTATTGTTGGAAAATGTAATTCCACTTGTCTCAGTTGTGACTTTCTATGTAAAGAGTCTGTTCCTAATCTATAGGAGTGGTTTCCCTAGTTTGGTGTGTGGTTGAGATATTCTCTTAACCAACTAGTTGTGTGTCTAAGATAGTTTCCCTATCTTGAGACAACACTTCTTGTATATATGTGATATCATAATTTGATCAAGGTGTATAGTTTTACACTATCAAATTTTATCTTGGTATCAGAGTCCGACGTGAACTATGGGGATCGATTGGCAGACGTGGTCTTCCTATGGTGGATCTGTGTGAGGGAGGTAGTGCTAGTTCAAATCTCAAATCTCTACCAAGCGACATCAACACTACCATTGCTTCTTATTACATTGGTGTGTGTGGGTTCTATGGACACTAGCAATGACGCGCTGAGCCAAGGGTCGTGTTTAGTCTCACCTATGCTATTTGTCTGTCTGCAGAGTGTCTATGGTATTACTATGCCACTATAAACTAGAGCATCATTGCATTTTGTTGCAACATATTCTGGGTCTTACGGAAAATGTGGTATCATCATTTTGTAAAACCTTAATTCACCATCGCATGTTTTTAGTTGAACAATGTGATGAAAATCACGAAGATGACAAAAGGGATTATGTTTGCACAGGAATTCAAGGCGGCGAGGCTTGCCGTATTAATCCGCGCGGAAAATAGGATGAGAAAAATGTGAGAGAAATATGGTTATAGATCCAGGCTGTCATATGTCGATAGATCTTGTTAAGGTTCTTGACATTAGCAAAAGCATGTCGGGGTTGAAGTTATCTCTCTTGAAACGGGCCATGGATTTTTTTGATAGAAAATATGAGTGCTCCCAGATATGATCACGATGTTTGTTGCAATGCCGTAAAGTAGTCTCCCCTAACTTCAAAGACACACAAATTTCTAGCGATGAATGGAGAGAGTTCATGAGTGGTTTGATGGTGCAACGATGATGGATCTCAACTGTGTTATGGAGCTCCGTGCATTTTAACTTTAGAGGAACATACTTGCTATTAGATCTGTGAAATTGTTTTGATTTACATTAATCTCTTGTGTATGTTGGGTGTGGATGATGTAAATGCATAAATATTGTAAATCTGGTTAAAAATTGGATGTTTTGTGACAATTAGTCTGGCCAACTATTGTCACGAGTTTGAATCTATGTTGGAATTGGCCATTCCAACAATAGACAAATTTATTTGCAGGAATGATTAACCATGAGATATAATGAAGACATGACAGTGAAGATGGCATTAGAGGAGCTGCATCAGAGATAGGAGGATGATGGACAATCGAGTTTGTGTGAATTAGTGTGAGTTTGTGGACCAGACTCATGGTGTAGTATGAGTCACATATTATAATTAGAACAAATCGACATGTCATATACTCTTTTGTAATGGTTAGTTGTGGTCTTGAAATGTTTTATGTACCTGTTGTAAGACCCAGGGAGGCATGCATACCCTTTGTTATGTTCTCCCTTTGTCAGAGAGTTTTAACACCCTGGAAGAGTGTGTCGTGTGGGATGAATACACTTGGGTGGGACATATTGGTTTTAGACTCCATGAGGTGAAATTTTATACTTAGGGGGAGTTCATCGAGAGGTTGGATGAACCATGTATGTGAAGGACTTCCTAGTAGACTAGTGGTTGCAGCGGTTGGGAACCTATGCATTTTGGTAGATGGTTATTCCTTTGTATGGACATCGACAATTGCAAAAACAAGGTACAATATGTAATTACCAGACTGGACCAGATGCAGATCTTTGAGATTGATATCGATACAAGTAGTCATTAAGGGGTAGTATTGGAAAATGTAATTCCACTTATCTTAGTTGTGTCTTTCTATGTAAAGAGTCTGTTCCTATTCTATAGGAGTGGTTTCCCTAATTTGATGCGTGATTGAGATATTCTCTCAACCAAATGATTATGTGTCCAAAATAGTTTCCCTATCTTGAAACAACACTTCTTGTATATATGTAATATCATAATTTGGTCAAAATATATAATTTTACACTATCAAATTTAATCTATTATCCCAAAAATTTCACATATGTGAATTTTAAAACTAATTTCAAACATGTCAATTTTAAAACAAACTATGTTATTAGGTATTTCCCATCTTCATATTCCCATATTTCTAGAACATAGAACGCTTCCAAATTATCCCCTAGTAAAAATACAACATCTTCGTTGTTCGCAAAAATATGGTTGGTGTTCCACGTAGAAATTGTCGAAATCTCATGGGTTTATCAATATTCTTTATTTAATTATCACAAGTTTGTTCTAAAACATGACTTTCTCATTATTATGTTTTTCTTTAACATCTCTCATTTCTTTTATATTATTTTGATAAAATCTTGAGTTATTTCTTTTCAATTATTATGATAAAGATCATGTTTGTTACGTTTGTGTTTTGTTTTTCGTTATTACATTTTTCTTTAAATTCTCTATTTTATAATTATTATTATGATAAGATCTTGTTTATCATCTTTGTTTTTTTTGCTTTCTTTTTTTAAAATGATAATTTGTCGGTAATTTTGGAGGATTCCTTTGGCAAGATTTAAGAAATCGAATCTCGATGACTATTCACCTCGATATCATTTGAAATCTGGTTCACTAAATTTTTAATAATAAAAAATCTAATAATAGTTTAAAATTTAATAAATAATTAAATTATTATAAAATTTAGGTAAATAAAAAAAGATTTTATTTATTAAGTTTTCAATAACAAAAATTTTAATATCTATTTTAACTTTGTGTCTATTAAGTATAAAAATATCAAATTTCTTATCATGCAAACATTTTTTTTTACAAAATCACAAAAAAAATTGCACCTTGATAGATTTGATTTCTCCTACACTTGATAGATTTTAGTTAAGAAAAGTCTATCTTAGCCATTAATAATATTGCTTATATTGATATAAATTTCATATTTTTATCCATTAAAAGTATTAGTAAAATTTCTACAATACATTTAATTACATGTAGCATTTTTCTTTGACAGGTTTTGTAATTTTTTAATGTGATATATAATGTGATATATAAAAGAAATCAATCTCCTCTCACCCCAAGTGACATGCCCCCAAGCCGGCGGTAGTCTTTCAACCGCTCTTAGTGAGGTGCGGCACCACTGAACACTTTCTTTTCACCAATACTTATGTTCGTGGACTACGCCTAACCACTTACTCCTACTTAGTTTGTGTTTCGCAACCAAGTATTATTATGTTATCCTTTATACCAAAGAACACCCATACACATTCATTATCATCAGCAATTACAAATGAAGAACACAATTGCACAGTATAAAGGCAGGGGCAACTCCCTGAACAATGAGTCTGCCCAAATAATATATTATACAATCTTTCAATATTACAAAGCTTTATAAGTATACTTGGAAACCCCAAGTTTCATACTTAGCCAAATTTACAATCTTCGGCAAACTCGATTGCCTAGCTTGTCAGCGCCTCCACACGGTTGCCGCACGACTCACCAACCCTTCATTCACCTCGTTGCACGATCGTGTTGTTTGCCTAACTTGGGCACGTCTGCAAGTCGCCACACATGAGCACCTCCACCCGAGACACGCCCTTATCCAAAAACTCAACACTTCACCAAGTCATCGTGCACACTTGCACGATGGGCAGGCGCTCACCCAATTCACCCAAGAACCCGTGCCAAGTCGTTGCACAAACAAGGTGCCACACACCTGTGCATGCCTCACTCTAACTGGCAGGCGACCCTGCCCGCGCCCTTTACCCAAAACCAAGACAAGCGTTTCACCTCTGTGGGGTTCTGCCCAAGAACGGGCACATCACTCAAATTTGCGCCTTTCTCCTTAGCTTCCATGCACTAAGACCTCTGCCTTTCTTACATGAGCAAAGATGCTTTGTTGTTGGATCGATGAGCGATGGTGTAAATGAGCTCCATCGCATCACTAATATATACGGGCGGTAGGCAAGCTCGTGGATGCCCAGCCGACCTGCCTACACCTTCAATCTTCATGCAATATCATGTCAGCCTCCTCTCCAAATTCTCCCCAACCATTGTTGGCTCCATAAGGTTTAAGTCATGCTCCCACACATATAAATTCCAGCTCACCCTTCTCTATTATGCGCATAACACTCCATCGCATATCCAAGTCGAGCTCGCACATAATCGGAACGTTGTTCATTTAGCTCCAACTGCGCGCTCACTTGTTCCACCCACGCGCCCTCCATCGATGCGGTCACACTTCACCCGGTGAGTGAGTCGAGGACTGCAGGTCCTTACATCATCCTCCACTTAAGTTCATTGTCATCCTTGACAACATACCATCCTAGTAGCCATCCATTAAGATCATCATCAATATATGTCTCATCCTCGGTCCATGACGTCAACTCCTCCACATTCTGCAAACATTCCCGCAACATATGTAGAACTTCCATCTCCATCATGTGTCGTCCTCATTCTGTGAACTGTCCTCCTTCATCTGCCTGATGTCAACATCTCTTTGGTACACTGCTAGCCCCCATGACTTGAACTAGTCGGGTGATCAGTCCAACTGTCATGCTCAAATCATAAGAATGTCCCTCCTTGTGCCTTCACCAGTCTATCTCGGATTCTGCCACATCTCGGACTCACCAAGAATCTCTTCCATGCTCAGGTCCATGGAAACTCCATCCCATCTGCAACATGTCATGATGCTTGATGCCAAGCCATCCCTGCACCATCTGTCATACTTGCTCAACATGTTTTAAGGGACTCACTACCATGAGTAGCTAATAATGAGCCCCATCTTCTTTGTTATCTAAGAAGATGTGGAGGGAGTAGAGCCTGAAGGCTCACCCTCACTAATCATCTCGATCCATCTATCAGGATCTTCTATCTCCATCCTCTGTAGATAAGTGACTAATCCTCCTCCTAGACATTCGGCCTCACATATGCCTCATCATCATCATCATCATCCTGAACCACTTCTAGCCTTCTTGATAAATCCAAGATACTACCTGAAAGTGTCCTAATGACCAATGACTGCTCGATAATCTTTGTCTCAACCGTAGACAACCGCTTACTCATGTCTTCCATCCGCTTCTCATCCTCCATTTTCATCACTGCCAACTTATAATCAGGTCTTGTCACTCCAATGGTTGGTACACCAATGGGTACATCTTCCCTTCCATCATAAATGTACAGCTTCTTCAAATGTGGAACAATCATAGCATCGAATTGTTTCATGAATTCCATTCCTAGCACAGCCTCATAGTCATCAATCTGCACTATAGTGAAGTCGACCTTCCCTGTCCACTCACCTAGTGTTGTGTCCACTTTTTTAGCTACACCAAGAACATTGTCAGGAGGAGAATTGACTGTCTTCATCTGTGCCTTCACTGGTACAAATTTCATCCCAATCCTTCTCACACTATCTTCACCCATGAAGTTGTGAGAAGCCCCACTATCCACCATAGTGAATATATCAACACTCCCAACCTTCATCCGAACATACTCCAACCTGTTCCTCTCAGGATCCCTCCAAGAGACCACCTCTGTAGCAGCACCACCACCAAGTATCTGCATCATCCCCACAGAAGCTTCTTCATTCTTCGTATTAGACTATGCAATCGCAACCACTTTCAGTTTAGAAGGGAAATTCTTCACCGTATGTGGTCCAGCACATATCCAACACTTCAAGGCTTTCTTCATCTTCGAATTATCATCCGATTTCGAAGCATCATCCTTCTTCTTATCTTTCGGCTTATCAGACTTCTTCTTCCTATCATCAGAAGTCTCATCATAATGCTCCACCAACCTGTCCACAGTAGCAAAAGCTTCCTCAAGTGTTCTAATCCTCTACCTCTTCACTTCATTGCATGCCCAAGGCTTCAACCCAACAATAAAATTGAACACCTTGTCCCTCTCCGCCATGTCAAGAAATTCCAGAACTGCACTTGCAAACTCCTGCTGATATGTCTAAAGGTTCCCTGTCTGCTTTATGAACTTAATTTTCATCCTTGCTTCCCACGTTTCATCCTGAGGACTGAAATGGGCCTGTAAAGCTTTCTTCATGTCATCCCACGAAGTAATTTCACCAGCACTGCCATTGGCAATCTGATCCATCCTCCTTTGCTACCACATCTTAGCATCCTTTGTCAAGAGCTGAGCAGTTACCTTTACCTTCGTCTCATCATCAGATAGACCCAATCATTCCAAGTATTGCTCCATGTCCCATAGAAAGTTTCCAAGTGTCTTTGCACTCCTTGTACCATAGTAAGATTCTGGTTCCTTGACTTTCACATGAGGCACTCCTCCACCTGAGTTATGCTTCACAGCCTTCTTCAATACTGTGATCTCATCTCTGGCTTCATCAAGAGATTTTCGCAAGCCCACGATCTCTGCAAGACCTTGGTCTCTTGCCTCTTCAACCTCCTTGATCATTACTTCAAGTTGTGTACACATAAGATCAGTGTACTCGTGTTGAGTCTGGAGTTCATCGAGCTCTTCCTTCATCTTCGAATTGGCCTCTTGCTCCCTATCGAACAAGTCCATCTTCTTAGTCCAGAAAGCTTCCAAGTCCTCCATCTTCTCCAACACTTTTTCCATGAATGCCATAGTAGAATCCTTTGCACCGTGACTAGACCCAGCCTGAGATTCAGCTGCCATTGCTAACAACTTCCTTCTACTTTGCGATCTAGTTTCGACCATCCAACAACTTCACCAAGATGCCTGCAATTTGAACCAGCTCTTGTTCCACTTGTATGTGAAACAACTTCCTTCGCCTGCAAGTACCTGCTTCCACTGTCATCAACTGTCAAGTTTTTTCAACCCTGAATCAGCTTCAATATCTGCACTTCGTCACGAGCAACCCTGCTCTGATACCACCTGTCACGCCCCCAAGCCGACAGTAGTCTTTCAACCACTCTTAGCAAGGTGCAGCACCACCGAACACTTTCTTTTCACCAATACTTATGTTCGTGGACTATGCCTAACCACTTACTCCTACTTAGTTTGTGTTTCGCAACCAAGTATTATTATGTTATCCTTTATACCAATGAACACCCATACACATTCATTATCATCAGCAATTATAAATGAAGAACACAATTGCACAGTATAAAGGGAGGGGCAACTCCCTGAACAATGAGTCTGCCCGAATAATATATTATACAATCTTTCAATATTACAAAGCTTTACAAGTATACTTGGAAACCCCAAGTTTCATACTTAGCCAAATTTACAATCTTCAGCAAACTCGGTTGCCCAGCTCGTAAGTGCCTCCACATGGTCACAACACGACCCACCGACCCTTCGTTCACCTCATCGCACGATCGTGTTGTTTTCCCAACTTGGGCACGCCTCCAAGTTGCCACACACGAGCGCCTCCACCCGAGACACACCTTTGTCCACAAACTCAACACTTCACCAAGTCACTGTGCACACTTGCACGACAGGCGGGCGCTCACCCGAGTCACCCAAGAACCCGTGCCAAGTCGTCGCACAAACCGGGCGCCACACACCCGTGCACGCCTCACTCCAACCGGCGGGCGACCCTGCCCGCGCCCTTCACCCAAAACCAAGACAAGTGTTTCACCTCTGTGCGGTCCTGCCCAAGAACGGGCGCATCACTCAAATCTGCGCCTTTCTCCTTAGCTTCCATGCACTTAGACCTACGCCTTTCTTACATGAGCGAAGATGCTTTGTTGTTGGATCGATGAGCGATGGTGTAAATGAGCTCCATCGCATCACTAATATATACGGGCAGTAGGCAAGGTCGTGGCTGCCCAGCCGACCTGCCTACGCCTTCAATCTTCATGCAATATCATGTCGGCCTCCTCTCCAAACGCTCCCCAACCATCGTCGGCTCCATAAGGTTTAAGTCATGCTCCCACGCATATAAACTCCAGCTCGCCCTTCTCTATTATGCACATAACACTCCATCGCATATCCAAGTTGAGCTCGCACATAATCGGAATGCTATTCATTCAACTCCAACCGCGTGCGCACTTGTTCCACCCGTGCGCCCTCCATCAGTTGTGGTCGCACTTCACCCAGTGGGTGAGTCAAGGACTGCAGGTCCTTACACCAAGGACTGGAGTGAGGTTGTCCAACCCAAGGGCTAGAGTGCTTGTCCACCCACAAATATTTGAAAGTGCATAAGGGTTGAAACCAATACATAATATTCATAAACATGAAATCATTACGATAATACTGATCAATGCATTATACCTCATCATCTGGGGAAGATAACAATGATTCAGCCCAACTAGTTATGCTAACCCTAATTGATTTTATTTTTTAAATTATACTTTTCTTGATTAAATTTATTAATTTATTATATATTTATTTTATATATATACTTAAAAATAGTTTATAATTTTATTAACTAAATTTTTTTATAATATAACAAATCAACGAATCAATTTTTATATTTATTGAATGTAGAGTTAACATTTAAATGTTTATGCTATACAAAAACATCTCTTCTTAATGTGAAAAACTTTTACACACAATTAAATTATAATAAAAAAATAATAATATATAACATTTATAATTATAAATTAATTCTAAGATTACACATTAAATTTGTTCCATGAGATATTTTTTTAATTGAGCACTCACTTTTATATTTCACTAAGCTTTACATCTATATTTCAATTTTTTAACAAAACAACACATATCAAACCCATTTTATATAATAAATATCTAGTCTAATATAATTGACAAAATAGTTGGGCGAGGGATTTTATAGCTCCACAATAAAAGTTTTATTAGAAATAAGGGGCTGAGTAGGGATTTTATAGCTCCACAATAAAAGTTTTATTAGAAATAAGGGGCTGAGTTTGATTAGGTATCTTGAATTTAAGAAAATATTATAGTTGAAATATTTTACTTGCTGTGTTTTTGGTTAATTTTGTTTTAAGTAAGAATTTATTAAAATTGTATATTTACATTGTAAAATTTACACAATTTAAAAGTGTTAAAAGTTTTTTAGAATGTTGAATTTGTATATATATATATTAAAAATATAGTTTAAATAACAAAAATAGATGATTTCACAAAAACATTATCACTAAATTGTATTCAAAAAATTCTAAAACTTATAACCATTATAATTATACAATCCAAATGTCTTTAAAAAATTGTTGAATCCATCTATACACATTCATGCCATTTAGATAAAAATAAAAAATAACCATCCCACCAAAAAAATTATCAACAAATTGCACCAAAAAATCGAAAACGTAGAACAATTATGTAATGTAGGAATATGTCTAACTGTTTTGCAAATAACTATATGGTTTTCGTTTAAATCCCTTAGAGCTTCGAATTGATGTTTCGTTTCTATCTATTATAATGCACAGTGGGTTCCGCAGTTTATTAAGAAAATGCCAAACGAAAATCACGCAATGACGAACGTACAACTGAATTTGTAATCTCAACCGTACTCTGTTTTTGAACCTAAGGGTTTTAAAAACCTGCCTCTATTCTTCTGGTTTCTTCTGTTGAGGCCACGCAACCAAGGTTCGAATCTCGAAGGAAGACATTGAAATAGTTTGTTTTGGACTTGGTGTCCCGGCTTTCTTCCTGCCTGGCCATGAAACTATGAACCGGGCTTCGAATCTCGAAAATGATATGGAATGGTTTCCGTATAATCACACAGTTCAGACAGTATTGGTACGAACGAAGACTTGTTGATTGGTTTCTACGGATTGAAACTTTGAAAGCTTCCACTTATACAAATGCCAACTCTAGATAGACTGCATGCGCAGAGAAACTTAGCTCTGAAATTACGTGTTCTGACTGCTTTAGATGGATCGAAGTCGAATATGATTGTGTCTCTGCACTAAGCTTGCTTATAATTGGTCTGTCCAGCTTAGACGTCAAAATTACTGGAATCTTTACGTGAATCTACTCATTTTCTGCCATAATTCCTTCTCGTGCTTCCTTCGCTGAAGAGGACGGCGGCAGCACTGCACGATAAGACTCTTTCAGGTTTTATGGTTTTAAAATGTGTGCGTCGTTTCGAGTTTCAGCGCTCGATATTTCGGAGAAGTATGTGGTGTTAGAGTACAAACTGGCTCCGCACACAGACATGAAAACTCGCTCTCTGCTCGCTTTGGTGTAATTATGACAGCTACCTGGACAGACCTCGGTGCGGCCAGCGCCTTCGCAAAGCTTAATCATACAATCACCGCAGAAGCTTAAAGAATAATCATACGATCACCGCATGTCCTACGGGCCACAGGCTTGAAGGTTCTTGAATAAAGATACTTAGGATTAAGTCATTTAACTGTGCTTTTCAAGATTCTTGAATAAAAGGCAGGAGAAACCCTCAAACCATTACCGGATTCACGCAGTATTGTATCGAGGTAAACATTTTCTTGTTTAACTGAAACCTGCTTCGCTTAAGCTAAATCTTCAGCGGCAGTAGGCGTGCGGCATATGTCCTATTTTTGCCAGAAATCCTGGCAGATACTCCCGAAATCTGTCAGCACCGATAGCATTGAAGAAGAAAGAACTAGAAAGCTAAATGCGTCAAAGTTTTCGTGAACGCCATCAAAGATATACAATGTTAACGGCCGACTGGCCGAGACTTGCAAGGACGCAAAGACCGGGGAATACTGTTCATTGACATCAAAATACACGGGAAGCGTGGGAATTTTCCGTCAAATTTTTGCATGTTCCGTCTATTTTGGTGTAAGTAAATGCTGTTCTGACAGCAGTTGCCAGCATGGAGCTGTGTCATTTTTCGCGTAATGATGAGGTGAAAAGGAGCGCCCCATTCACAGAAGTTCTGTATTTGAATTTTGCATTCCTTTATTTGGATATTGCATTTAATCGCTGAAAAAGGAATCATAGCCGTTGATGCGTTTTTCACCATTAAAATTTTAAAATAATTGAATTTCATTGTGATATAATAATATATTGTTGCGAATCTTTGTTGCGAATCTTTTTATGGAAGATTTCGAAGCCAAAGCTTTAGCCTCGGCTCGTCTCCTTCCCAAGCTATGGAAAAGGTATGTGGATGACACTAATGTCATCTGGTCCCATGGCCTAGAAGAGTTGGATATCTTCTTCAACCACCTCAATTGTCAGTGTTCGGCCATTAAGTTCACCATGGAAAAAGAGGTCAATGGCTGCCTCCCTTTCTTGGATATTCTTATATCGAGGAATATAGACGGTTCTCTCTCCCACTCAGTATTCCGGAAGAAAACGCATACTGAGCAGTATCTTCATGCTGATTCCCATCATTTCCCCGCTCAAAAGTTGGGTGTTCTTAACACCCTCGCCACTCGTGCCCTTAGGATTTCTGATAGGGAGAGTTTCGAGAAGGAGAAATCCCATCTCCTTAATGTCTTTGTGGAGAATGGCTATAGTAGGCGCCTAGGTCAGAAGGCTTTCCTCAAAGCCTCTAAAAACGCGTTAATCGATAAAGAACCTAAATAGCATCGGCTAGGTGTCCATCTTCCTTATGTCCAAGGAACCACGGACAGGATTGCTCGGATCCTTAAGAAGTATGATATTCCCTCAACCTTCAGGCCCCTCAACACTATTCGCAAATCCCTCCGATCGGTGAAAGATCCCATTGATCCTAAAGATATGAAGGGTGTCTACTTGATCCCTTGTTCCTGTGGGACACCCTATATTGGGGAAACAGGGCGCTCCATTCAGCAAAGGATCAGTGAACATGCAGCTGACCTAAGACATGGCAGAACCAAGTCTTCAGCGTTAGCAGAGCATGCGGAAAAGACCAAGCATCAGGTGTGTATTGAGGAGGCCAAAGTTATTGCCAAGGTTGCGCAGTTCCATCACCGTAAATTTAGGGAAGCTATTGAAATTGAAAAAAGGCCGAACAATCTCAATAGAGATGACGGCTGGAAGATCAGTAGCTGTTGGATCCCTGCCCTTTCTTCCTAGTCTTGTTTTTTCTAGCTTTCGATGTTCTCTCTTTATTTCGCGGATCTTTTTCCTTGACGCCTTGTCTTCATCCTAGAGTTCTCCTTTTGGCGCAGTATAATTATTTATTCATTTATTTTTTAAAGTTAATAATATTCTATTAATATGATTAGTATTATTTATATATTATTAGCTTTTATTTTTATTTTTTAATACCATTTAGAACATTCTTAATTAAACTATATATATATATATATATATTTATATTTTTTCTTATTAATTTTTAATTTTAATTTTATTGCTATTATCTTTATTTTTTATTTTTTACTTTTATTTTATTTTATTTATGTTATGTTATTTATTTATTTATTTATTATTATTATTAATTTAATAATTTTTATTTATTTAACTATATATAGAAAGAAAAAAGAAAAAAGAAAAAAAAAAATAAAAAATTAATTAATTAATTATTAAATAAAATTATTTCTATTTTTTATTATCTATCTGTTTATTTTATTATTTTACTTTATTTTATTTTATTTATTTAATTATTTATTAATTGTTTTGTTTTTATTTATATTTATCTTTATATTTATATTTATATTTATATTTATATTTATATTTATATTTATATTTATTTATTTATTTTTATTTTTATTTATATTTATTATTTATTATTTATTTTTATTTTTATTTTTATTTATTATTTATTTTTTTATTTATTATTTTTTTTTTTAAATGTAATTTTTTTTTATTATTATTATTATTTTATTTTTATTTTTATTTATTTATTTATTAGTTTATTTTTCGATCCATTATTAACTTTAACTAACTTTTAGTTGTTATGAATAATTATACAACTTATCCCCCTTTTTCTAGCTAATTGGTAAACTATACCCTTTTTTAACTAACCTTAAACACCATTTAAATTAATTGGTCACCTAAGATAACCAATTTTGACTTTGGTCCTATGGTCAAAAGTAGCCGTTAGTCGTGATAGTCGTTGGAGGCTCTGCTCAAACTATTTAACATGCTAAGCTGGATCTGTCTCTTCAACCACACTAGTTGGTTCGAAACGCGTCGACAAATGTTTTATCTTGTGATTTACGCCGAAGAATTTCTCTTAAAATATATAAGTTTTAAAATAATTAAATTTATTGTGATATAATAATGTATAATTTTTAAAATAATTGAATTTTATTGTGATATAATAATATATGTAGTGGTGGATGTAATTTTATTTGTAATTATATAATAAATGTGTATATTTTGAAATAAGTTTTTAATATTTTATTTAATTATTAATAATTTTTACATAGATAGTAAGGATTTAATTTTCATGAAATATGTAGAGATTTATTTCAAAATTAGTTATAAATATTTTTTTTGTTAGTTAAATTGATTAATACTGATATCTATAAGGTGCATATTAATACTTAAATTGATTATGTAGGTTTCTTATTCAAACCTCATGGGGAGGTGTTGAGAATGGAAAGCAGAAGTCTTATTATGAAGTCAGTGTTTACCAACCATTTAATTTATATGAGTATTTTGATAATAATTATCATGAAGATTTTGGTTTTAAATTAATAGTAATTTAAAACTTATTAAAGATTTGTTTTGAAGGTTTTTCCAAGGTCATGGTTGCAACTAGTTGTAATTGTAACCATAAAAAAAAACTACCACTAATGATATCACTTTTAAAATAAAGAAGTTAAAAAAATAAAAAATATCAATTTATATATTTATATTGATAACATTGTTCATATATATATATATGAAGTTTCCACTTCCATAATTTCAATCATGGCTTCATTTTTACTATATATGTAAAAAAAAATATTATTAAAATTAATAATAATCTCACTATTTACATTGATCAAAACTAAAAATATTTTATAAACATTACACTTTATTTGTTCAGTTTGAATGGGTCTAATGGTTAAGAGCATGTGATACCTAATAATGGTCCTTCATCAATCTGCCTCAAACATCAAAATTATTGTAACATTAAGGGGGTCTAATACACCAATATAAATTAAACCACATCAATCCATAATAAAAATCAATAAATTATAACTTTATTTTAAATAATTATTGTTATTAATAATTATAAAACAAACAAAGATTTTTAATCTATAAATAGGCTTTGTTACAATACCATGAACCAATATCATAGATTTGTTACAATACATAGTCTACTGTGATTTATCAATATGAGACAACTGAAAAACCAAAATTCATTTCATATAAAACTTGCTTATCTAATACTTTTTAAATAAATTAATCTAATTAAAAAGTCAAAAAAACCATAACTAATTTAGAGATAAATCTCAAATTTTGAATTATGAATACTATTAATAATATTCTAGAATTTTTTATGAAAATTAAATCTTACAATATAATTATTAAATTATCTGTAACTTTAATAAAATGCTATACACTAATTTGATATATGACATCATCATAATTTAAAAAATAATAAATTTTGATTGTTTATTGATAAACCTAAATTTATGTTGATTGTAAAGTTGACATCCAAAAAAACTCATGAAATAGTGATACCCATACATCAATATGCCTAAATCATAAAAGAATGTTGGAATTTTAAAATAAACATAATTATCAATAACCTTAATTTTGGGAACTACATTCTTTATTGTGAGGAACATATTTCATTCTTGGGAGCTCCATTCTTTATCGTGAGGAATCCATTCGAATAAAATTTTGACTTGGGAAAACTTAAACAAGTGTGGGTTTTCAGACCTGGGCAAATGCAGTTTTTTTGTCAAAAGACGGTAGAGTACTTTGCATTTATTTTGTATTTGAATTTTGCAATTTTTGAACAGGAATAGGAATAGGTACAAGAACAAGTACAGGAACAGGTACAGGTTCAAGAGTAGGAAACCATGGAAAATTTTAGGGGCGAATTTTCGCTCTTGGGCGAATATTTTGTATCATAGTACATTGTTACAAATGGCCTCAAATTTATTTTATAAAAAAAATTAGGTATGGAGGTTAGACCACCTTATTTTAAGGGAGATGGTAAAAAAAGTGAATTTAGCCCTTGAAATTAGGAGTTACAATCTTCCATTCGCCCTCATTTTCAAGAAAATGTATTTATGATAGTTATAAATAAAAATATAAATACAGTGGAGGTATGGTAAATAAATAAAAGCTCTTTTTATACTTACTCCAAAGATATGGTAAATAAAAAAAAATACAAATAAACTAGAGGTATGGTAAATAAATAAAACCTATTTTTATATTTAGTCCATAACCCTCTTTCTATTTAATAAGGCTCAAAAACGAAGTTTCATTTAAGTGAATCCTATGGGCCAAATACCATATTTATAAAAGAGGTATGGTTAATTAATAAAAATATAAATAAACAAGAGGTATGGTAAATAAATAAAACATTTTTTTATATTTACTCCATATGTCACCTTATATTTATGAACACGCAAGCGTGTAAATAAATAAAAATATAAATAAAGTGGAGGTATGGTGAATAAATAAAACCTCTTTTTATACTTCAAATTTATGGTAAATAAATAAAAATATAAATAAACTATACGTATGGTAAATAAAGAAAGCCTCATTTTATATTTAGTCCATAACCTTCTTTCTATTTAAGAAGGCTAAAAAAGAGGTTTTATTTAATTGAATCCTATGGGCCAAATACCATATAACACTCAAAAAATGTGTTATATTTAGGTGAAGCCTATGGGCCAAATACCATGCAAAAAACATTATTAAACCTAATATTAGTATTAATAAAAATAAAGATGGCACATGGTACTGACCCATGGTATTCACATGGAATGCAGCCTATTTAAAGGGAGGAATTAAACTAGCATAGATCCATCTTTACTCTGGATCAAATATCGTGATATGTAAACTAACATAGAGTGAAAAAATATTTGATACCTCTCGAGGCTTGGTAGATGAAGAGTAAAAATGGATCTTGTAATTTAATATCACTTAAACATTTTAACTTGGTTAAAATAAAAATAAAAATAAAAATCAATTATTAATTTTATTAACTTTTATAAATAGTTTTTAAGCTCCAGGTTTAAGATAACCCATGGTATTGACCCATGGTAATACCATGGTATTCATGTGAGCATAGTCTATTTAAAGGGGAAATTCTATCTGCTTAGATCCATCTTAATTCTGGGTCTACCAAGTGCTGGGAGGGATAAATAGATTTCATCCCTCTAAGAGTGGTAGATGTGGAGTTAAGATGGATATAGGTTGGTTTTTATGATAATGAAGATATTAAATAGACTTAGGAAATTATATTGTAAAAAAATCTTAAGGTGAATGGTTAAAGCTACATTTAGTCACTTCACACAATTTAGTAAGAAATACCGATATCTCAATTAATATTGGTTTTTTTTATTTAACAAAAAAAAATCAAAACAATGAAATCTTAACTCTTTTCGCATCACCCTCGCAGAAGAGAGATAGTCCCTGCCTAGATTTCCCACCATTTTTCAAACATTCTCAATATGATATCTCCATGAAAAAGTTAAGGTACTGATCTTGGATTAGTTGTTTGAAAAATATGCTGGTTTGTACAACCTTTCATCTTCTCTACTATTCTTAGTTTGACGTAATGATCTGTAGGGGTTGGGTCACTGCACCATATTGTCCTAAAAGGCGGAGATTGTGCATCAAAAAGGAAATTAATCCACATGTTACAACGTGGTTAAAAATGGTATGAAGGTAGTAAATTATGCTAATAAGAAATTTAGATTGGGAGAGACGTAATTAAATTTTATTATTTAATTAAATATTCCCAATTAAAATAATAATAAATCTACATTTATATATTTATATATTGATTGGAAGGCTTCTAACAATAGTCACTTCTTTCCATTAGATCCCCTTCAGGCTTTTGGGATACCTACTACTTCATTATATTATATAGTTGGGGCTTGCTACTTGTTGGCCTGTTGGGGTAAACAAACTTGATGTGTGGTTTTTTTTTTTTAATCTCGCAGTTGGAGCCTATGGAATAAGAAAGAAATTTGATAGCTTGAAAAAAGTGGTAGCTTGACAAAAGTGGTAGAGAAAATATTAATCTCTCCTACCATGACAAACATGGCCACTAAAACTTGCAACATTGTTTGTAGGAAGTGAAAATTATGTTTCTTTTTTCCAAACATGTATGTTAGTATATTACAGTTTAATGAATATGTTTTATTATTATCATATATGGTTTCATTAACAAAACATTCACCAAGACTTCACAATGTTTTATTATTCAATGAAAGATTTTCTAAGATCTTACAAGATTTTATAATTCGGTGAAATATTCGCCATGACTTTACAAGATAATATAATCTGGTGAGAGATTCGCCAAAAAGTATATATATACATATTATATTAGTGATAAAATCACCTCCCATTTTTCCTATGTATCATGGGGATTCGCCCATTTAGTATACATATAAATTTAGGGTGGTTCTTAAAATTTTCCCTGTAGGAAACATATAGTGGTCATGACACTCCAAGAAGAGAACAAGAGACTCCACCAAGCAGAAAGAAGGATGAAAGAAATACAACTCTAAGGAGGTCATCACCTCAAATTCAGCCACCTATAAGGTATAAAGATTATGAATTGGTGTCTCATGTAATGAATTTTGTAGAACCCTGAAGTTATGAAGAAGCTAAAGAATATAAAGAATGGAAATATGAAATGAATGAAGGATACAACTCTATAATGAAGAATGACATGTGGGAATTAACAGAATTGCCTAAAGATAAAGTCCCCATAGGATGGAAATGGTTGTTCAAACCAAAGTTTAATGTTGGTGGTAGTATTGATAAGTATAAAGCCAGATTGGTTGCAAAAGGCTATTCACAAAAAAAGGCATTGATTATGAAGATACTTTTGCCCCTGTAGCTAAACTGAATATAATTAGAATCATGATTGCATTAGCTACAATTTTTTTTTGGAAAATTCATGAGTTAGATGTCAAATTTTCTTTCTTTAATGGTGAATTAAAAGAAGAAGTTTATTTGGATCAGCTTGAAGGGTTTGTAAAGAAGGGACAAGAGCATCTTGTTTGCAGGTTAAAAAAATCTTTGTATGGTTTTAAACAAACACCAAGATCTTTGTATGTGAAAATTGATTCATTCTTTTATGAAAAAGGGTTTGTGAGAATAAAAAGTGATCCTAACTTGTACATCAAGAGAGATAAATATGGGAATATTGCATTGATATCTTTATATGTTGATGATCTTATCATAACAAACTATTCACTTAGGTTGATTGAAGAAATTAAAATTCAGTTGTCACGTGTATTTGAAATGAAGGATGTTGGTGAATTTCATTATTGTTTGGGTCTTGAAATTTGGAGGGAATCTGGTAAGAAAATCATCACACAAAGCAAATATGTAAAGACAATCCTTGAAAGGTTTCATATGTTTGAATGCAAACCAGTCTCTACTCCTTTGGAACACAATGCCAAGTTGTAAAGTGATGATGAATCTAAGGAAGTGAATGGAACTTTGTATCGTCAATTGGTGGGAAGTTTGAACTACCTCACCACTACCAGGCTAGATATAACATATTATGTTATCATCCTTAGTCGGTTTATGGCTAAGCCTTGTGAAATCCATTGAAAAGCAGCAAACAAAGTCCTTCGATATCTGAAGGGAACACTTTATTTTGTTATTTTATATACTGATGAATCTGATGTTGAGTTGGCATGTTTTTCTAATTCAGATTGGGCTAGAAATCCTGATGATAGAACATCAACCTTTGGATATGCATTCAATTTAGGATCAGGGATTGTATCATGAAGCAACAAGAAACAACTAACGTTTTCTTTGTCATCCACAGAAGTTGAATACAAAGCCTTGACCAATGAAACTTGTGAAGATATTTGGTTAAGGAGGATTCTTAAAGATGTCAGAGAAAAACAAAGAGGACCAACAAGCATCAAATGTTACAATTAGACTTCCATCAAGCTAGAAAATAATCCAATTTATCATGCCAGAACAAAACATATTGAAGTCCAACATCATTTTGTAAGAGAAAAGATACAATCAAATGAGATTCATTTAGTCTATTGTAATACAAGTGAGAATGTAGCTGACATATTTACCAAGCCTCTTGGAAAGATGAACTTTGAAATATGTAGACAACAACTAGGCATTGTTAAAAATCCATTTCTCCATTAAGGGGGGATGTTGGAATAATGTAGAAATGGTATGTCCAGATAGAGTTGATGAGTTGTGTTCTCATAGTTAGTGTTTGAGTCTATCTATCATGAGTTGTGTCTTCATAGTTTGTGTTGTGAGTTGGTGATCCAAATTATTTGGATCTAGATTGTCCTAGAAGTTGTCTATGTGTGCCTATATAATGTACTAGTTGTCCAAGCAGTTTGATCAATGAGATTTGATTTCATTCTTGTGCATCTCTCTGGTTTTCAAATACACTTTGGTCACAAGAACATTGTATTAATCACAAGTATTTTAAACATTGGATTTTGGATTTTGCAAGCTTTGGTAAGTGTATGTGGAGACCGATGAACTTTATTAAAGCTTTGTCTGGATTATTTGCAAATGGTAGTTTGTATCAATATAGTTCTTGGAGTATCAGAGTGTATAGACATAAAATGTTGTGACATTGAATTTATACATTTTTTATTTAAATGAGACTAGAGAATTGTAAGCTTACTTTTAAAAAATAGTCATGAAAATGCATGCTAAGGAGAGCAACAAGTAGAGATTCCAAACCCAACGTGGCTTTTTTTTCACAAAAACAACAATAAATCAAATTGCACTTACTTTCACTTAGACATTAGGTACAAAGGCCATTGAAACCTAACTATCAACCACATACTAACGAAATAAACTAAATAAACTAACCATAAAACTATGAAGCGAAGGAAAACATAAATTTATTATTGTAGAGATGACAACTCTAGAGGGGATTGCTAATATCATATCCCATCCCTACAGAATAATTGTTAACTGCTTGCCTAGAATTGGCCAGAAAGAAAATTATTCAGAGTAATGAAACTTATGGAAGTTGCACAAATGCATAGAATCCGACTGAAAAAACTATTATTATGTTCCAATGCACGTGTCGTGAAGGTGGAAATAAGACCCTCGAAACAAACCGATATGATGATTACAATTTCTTTTAATAATTTTCATATATATATATAATAGGTTAAACATTATAAAATATATTGGTCAAAGGTCAACTAATGGGTACTCAAAAGAAAATGGACCGTTAGGGTCTTGAAAAAAGCTCTTGTTACGAGTGAGCCAAATGCCCCAACAAAGGATGAGCGAAAGGGCTAGGGACATGTAGAGGGATTAGTATACCAATTTCTTCAAGTTGTTTGTGTATTAGGTATCTTTATTTTGCAAAGAAAACTATTTCAAAATTTTAACATGGATAAATTTATAAATATGTATTAATATTTAAATATTCATTTATTTACTAGCTATAATAAGTATAATTTGCTAGTAATAGTCAGTGTTCACTCTCCTCACTGCTAGTTTGACAATTGAGTTATGATAGGTTTTCCCATTATGATAAAATAAGTATAATTATTTATAATTAATTATAGTTAAATATAAATTAAATATGATTATTCATAACAAAAGTGATAAATCATAATATTTTATGATTAAATACATTTTTTATAATAAAATATTAAAAATACTATATATTCTTTGAATTTATAATTTAATTTACAAATCCATTAACTTTCTCCATATATAAGAAGTGTTGTAGGGGAGCATAGTCTCTACCATTCAGGATATGTATGTATGTATATGTTATAGGAATAAAAAATTGAACATGTAACATATTTATTTCCCTTGACCTCATTACTACCCATTGACAAATGCAATTGTTGCTTTAGTATGATTTTTTTTCAAGAATTTTGGTAGAAAACCCTTGGATCTGACCTATCTGTACCAATAATACTCATAAAGTTTGAGTCAATTGGGTTAAAAGACATAGAGTAGAAAATTAATAAGTAGAGGTGATCATATAAGTAAATATTAATTTGTACCAATAATACTCATAAAGTTTGAGACATTTTGTTTTAAAATATACGCAGTAGAAAATTAATAAGTAGAGATCATCAATAAATCAAAATTCATAAGTAAAGAAAATCAGATAAGTAATTAGGTTACACTATATATAACTATTTAAGAATTATATTTTCAATTTATGTGATGACCAAGAAAAGGGTAGAGAATAGTTGGTTATGCAAGAAACAAGAACATATTATTAGATATAAGATGTCAAACACATTACATATTTGTGATTATAATTAGAGAACATTTGAATAACAAAAATTAACTTTAAAATGTAAAAAATTTATTAAATTTTATTAGTGTTTAATATATGAATTAATTTTGTAAAAATATTCAAAATTTTAATAATTTTACATAAATAAATCTAGAGAAATTTGATGATAATTTTAAAATTAAATTATTATTATTTTGTATTTCAAAAATTATTAATTTTTGAAATACAAAATAAAGTCATCCATAAAAGTTAATTTTTATTTTTTTAAATAAAAAATTAAATCATTTATACAAGCTTAATTCTTAACAAAAATTTAATCCTTTTATATCAATGGACAAACAATTTTTAATTTAAAATTGTAAAACATATATATTTTATTTAAAAAAAAAATTGATTTAATACCATTTGTATAATTGGAAAATGATTTTTCATTTAAAATCTAAGATTGATTTAGTACACTTTACCTAAAAACAAACCTCGCATGTCGGCTTTCAAATTTGATATATCAGTGCTAAGTCCAAATAAATAAAAACTCATTATAACATTGCACAATAAGGTGCGTTACTATAATGTTATGTAACACCACGAGTGGGCATTTTTTTTATTTGAATAATTTATTCTAGGTGACTCATTTAAATAGGATCCCTTTGACGTGCTCTTTAATTTCCATATCCCTTTGATTGGGTTCTGGATTTATGAAGGAAGAAATTGCATTGCCATTGAGAAAGGCCCAATACAGTGAAAATTTATTCAGCAAAGAATTAATGGTCTTCAATTTCTTCCAAATGCAATGCAAGAAATTGGGTTGAGGAAAGGGGATTTTAATGAATCACGTGTGGAGAAAAAGACAAAGAAACCTCAACCACCATTAGATGGAATGATTGGAAAGTCATACATTGGGATATTCACAGACATCAAAGATCCATCGCAAGATGAAAATGAACAAACTGAAGCAGAAAATATTGTGGAAGAAGACAATGATGAAACCCTAGACGACGAAGAGTTTGGATTATGTGATATTATTGATTAAATTTAAGTTATGCTTTGAAATCAAGCTCATTTTTTGTAACTATTAACTATTTATACTTTAATGTTTTGGCCTTGACATTTTATGAGAAGAATAAGTATTGAGTTAATGTTGTTATATGTTCAATATTTGTATTATGTGATTTTCGCTTTAATTTTTATATGAATCATTATTATTTTTTTTAAACTGTGATTATTATTATTTTTTCATATGAAATTCATAAAAAAAACTATTATTTAACCATTTTTTGTTAAATTTTTCCTATAAAAATTGTGATTTTGGCACATCATTCCTAGCAAAAAAATTATGAAAATGTGTAATTTTTTTTTTTTAATATTTATGTTCAAAATGTTTATGTTTATGTCAATTGTTAAAAATTATTGTGTTTTTAGATACATTTATTTGATGTGCATTGAAAAATTAATTAATGATATATAAATATGTGAAATATTGAAACTTTAAAATATCACCATTTTTCTTTAACTATTCAGAAAAATAAAGATCTCCCTAAAAAAAAAAAAATCAAAAGAAAAACAAAAAAAAAATGAAGAAGAAAACTACTTCAAAAATTGTTAAATTTAGAAAATAATTATTCACATTTAATACATTAGAAAATCTAAAGTCAAAAAATAAGCCTTCTAAAAGAAGGGCCTGATGCAACATCAACACTTTTTAAAATCAGCTTGCAAATCACTAACATTCTAAAAAATAATGTACATAAAAAAATTTAAAGTGTCAAAAACTATGATATATATATATATATTCTAAATCAACACTTTTCAAAATTGGTTGATTTTTTTGCTACCTCAAAAAACGAGGTAAGTATATCAGTTCCCATTTCAAAGTTTATGTTATTGAAACAAGTAGTTGGAGAAGAACTCCAAGGACCACTGCATAATATTAGAGCCTAAAGCGATAGAAGTACACTTCAGCCAAAAATTTGACTTGCAAAAACAATTAACAAGAAGTCCAACCAAATTTATGCAGATAATAATCGTAAAGTTGAAATACTTAGTAGTTGAAGAAGTTGTCAGCAAATGAGGAGCTTAATACCTCCATATGGCTGTTGAGGTTGAATTTTGTTGGGTCCCTATAATACTAGTGATTACCCCATTACTATTGTAGTTATACCCCTTATTTATATTGTTGTGCCCCTATTACCCCCATATTGTTATTTCTGTGCCCCATAGAATCCCTCTATTGTTATTTTTGTGGCTTTATATTATTATTGTTAGGTCGGCTGGATTACATGGTGACTCCTTAGACTCCTATATATAGAAAGGAGGTTTTGTCATTTGTATCATCCAAGAATTGTTCATTTATGTAATGTAAAGGAGGTTGCCCCCTCGAAGAGGCTGAATTCTAAGTCGTGGATCTCTCTTTTCTATCTTTTTGTGAGCTGGTTTCATAACATTTGGTATCAGAGCTTTGGATTCTAGGGTTTCGCTGCTCCAAATAGGTCATCGTGGCATTTTCGTTATAACTTTTTTTCTGTAACGTTTCAGAAGTCGCAAAAAAAACCCATTTGATAAGAATTGGCGCTGAACTTTGGGTCTGAATTTCAGAGCTTTTAGCGCGATATTTTCGGAGATATGATCTGAGGAGTTTGGCCTTTTTGTAGACTCCTGAATTACATTCAAAACAGGTGACCTGGGGAAAATCGTCATAACTCTCTCTCTGAGGATCAGATTGAAATTTCGTAAAAAGGTACATAAAGAGGACGGACTGTAGTTTCTTGTGGGTGAGTTTCAGATTCAAAGGTTGAAACAGTGACTCGTGGCACGTCGTACAAGTTCGCTCTACTGAACCAGTCTAAAAGCAAGTCACTGTGGGAGATTTCACATAACTCTTCCTTGGAGAATCCAATTTGGCTCAGACTTGTGGCATTGGAAAGAGGACGCAGAAGGCTACTACAGATAGCAATTTCAGAACTGGATGATCCGAAATTACAGAGATACATCAGATTCAATATCAGGCTTCTATAAAGTGAAAAAAGGTGTGTAGTTTTTTTTTTAAATTTTTGTGTAAGCTTGGTTTAACGGAATTCAAAGGGCATAGTAAAGCATTATTATCGGTAACTGATGCCCCGAGGAAAGAAAATGCAAACACCTAGTAAGGAACCTGAAAGCTCTAGCATGACTCATGAAGAAGAGGAAGAAATGCTACATGATATATCAAAATTACAAGAACAAGTGCAACAAATGTCACGCTCACAAAAGCTAACAAAAGCTAAGATAAGTGGCATGGAATCTAAGATAAATGGCGTGGAATCTAAGGTAAATGGCGTGGAATCTAAGATAAAGGGCATGGAAGCTAATATGGATGGCATGGAAGCTAAGGTGAATGGCATGGATGCTAAAATTGATGGCATGGATGATAAGATGGATGAATTGAAGAAGTTGCTACAAGAAAGGGTCACTAATGGTGAAAAGGTAGTAAAGGAAACTCATGATGAGAACAAAAGAAATGTTAATCATGATTCCATAGACTCTAATGTTGGATCGAAGACTCACCATGTTCCAAAAATCGATATGAGGAAGTTTGATGGCAAGGATCCCGCCACATGGATATTACAGATGGAGCAATTCTTCGATCTCAATAATGTGCAAAACACACAAAAGGTACGTATGGCAACTTTATATTTGGAACCAAATCAGTTTGTATGGTATCAATGGCTTTGTTCTCGTAAACAATTTATCACTTGGGCAATTTTTACGGAAGAATTGATAGCACATTATGAGGATACAAAAAGCAACACTTTTTTTAGCCAATTGATAAGTCTCAAACAAAAGGGTTCAATAATGGAGCACATTGAGGAGTTCCAAAAATTGAACATAAGGGTAAAAGATATTCCAGAGGAGCATAGGATTGATGTGTTCATAGGGTCTTTAAAGGATAATATCCAACATGATGTGCGCCTTTGGGAACCTGATTCATTAGAGAAGGCATTCAGGTTAGCAAGAAAAATGGAAAGCAAAATTATGGCAACTAGGAAGCATACCGTTCACAACTATAAAGACGGAAGTGTTGTTGCCCATAGTCTTCCACAACCTACAAGGTTGACACCACAACAATTGGAAGAAAAAAGAGCAAAAGGGCTTTGTTACAATTGTGATAGCAAATACACAAAAGGTCATAAGTGTGCTGAGAAGAAATTATTCTACATAGATTGTGAAGAGGAAGAAGAAAAGGAGCAAGAAAGGTCAAAAGAAGAGGATATATTCCAGGAACAAAGCCTAGATGAAGAACAAATAAATCCGACCATATCTTGTAATGCATTGGCAGGAATTACCACTCCTCAAACCATCAAGATAGAAGGACAAATCAAGAAAAAAAAGGTAATAGTGTTGATTGATTCAGGAAGCACCCACAATTTTATTCATTGTAGGGTAGCAAAAGAATTGAATTGCTTCCTATATCCAGCACCAGAGTGTCAAGTGATGATTGCAAATGGAGGAACAATAAATTGCTCTGGAAAGTGCCATAATATCAAGCTATCCATGGGAGAATATGTATTGACTAGCCCAATGCTTTCCATTCCAATGGGAGGTGCGGATGTTGTACTAGGAGTCCAATGGCTACAATCCTTGGGTACAATAGCTTTTAATTTTCAAGAACTTTTCATCAAATTTTCTTTGGAAGGAAAGGAAGTTGAATTAAGGGGTATTGCAGGGAAACCAGGAAAGATAATCAGCTCTAATGGTATGACAAAGCTTCTAAAAAAGGAGCAAAGAGGTGTAATTGCACAATTATGTTCGCTAGATGTTTCCACATTGGAATCATCTATTTCTCCAGATCTCCAAAAAGTCTTGGACAATCATTCCAAGGTATTTGAGACTCCCAAGGGTCTCCCACCTATGCGTGATCATGATCATGCTATTCATCTGATTCCAGGAAGTGTTCCTCCAAACATCAGGCCGTACAGATATCCCTATGTCCAAAAAAGTGAAATTGAACGTATGGTTGCAGAAATGCTAGAGGCTGGTATAATTCAACCGAGTCAAAGTTCTTTCTCAGCTCCAGTAGTATTGGTGCACAAGAAGGATGGATCATGGCGCATGTGTCCAGATTATAGGGAGCTCAACAAGCTCACTATTAAAGATAAGTTCCCCATTCCTGTTATTGATGAATTACTGGATGAATTGCATGGATCAATTTACTTCACCAAGTTGGATCTTCGTTCGGGATATCATCAAATCAGAATGAAGATTGAAGACATTCCAAAAACGGCATTTAGAACTCATGAGGGTCATTATGAATTTTTGGTCATGCCTTTTGGCCTTACCAATGCACCTTCAACATTTCAAGGTTTGATGAATTCAATTTTCAAACCATTCCTTAGAAAATTTGTGTTAGTATTTTTTGATGATATACTAATCTACAGCAAGTCTTGGAAGGATCATGTTGAACATGTTGACAGGGTGCTACAACTATTGGAGGAGAAACAATTATATGCAAAAAGATCCAAATGTTTCTTTGGAGTCCAGGAGGTGGAATATTTGGGTCATATTGTATCTCATGAAGGAGTTAAGGTAGACCCTAGCAAAATTAAAGCCATTAAGGAATGGAAAATCCCCACATCCATAAAGCATCTGCGAGGATTTCTTGGGTTGACAGGGTATTATCGCAAGTTTGTTAAGAATTATGGGAGAATAGCAGCACCTCTAACAACATTATTGAAGAAAGATTCATTTTCATGGACTCCGGAAGCAACAAAGGCCTTTGAACATCTTAAAGAGGCAATGTGCCAAGCACCGGTCTTAGCTACACCGGACTTCACAAAAACCTTTATTGTGGAATGTGATGCTTCAGGAAATGGAATTGGTGCTGTTCTAATGCAAGATGAAAGACCCATTGCTTTTGAAAGTCGTCCAATCAAGGGAAAGTTTTTAAGCAAAGCTATTTATGAGAAGGAAATGTTGGCAATACTCCATGCACTTAAGAAATGGCGACCCTACCTAATGGGAAGACACTTCAAGGTAAAAACGGATCATGATAGCCTTAAATACTTTTTAGAACAAAGATTATCCTCTGAAGAGCAACAAAAGTGGGTCACAAAGATGTTGGGTTATGACTTTGAAATCATCTACAAAAAAGGGAAGCAAAATGTGGTGGCAGATGCACTCTCAAGAAAGGATGAGGATGTGGAAGCATTGTTGTGTGCCATTTCTATTATCCAACCAGATTGGATAAACGAAGCAAGGGAGGAATGGAAGAATGACGAAGAAGTGTGGGCACTTATTCGAAAGCTACAACAAGATTCCAGTACTTCTGATACATTTAGCTGGAAAAATGATTCGTTATGGTACAAAGATCGCTTATACCTCTGTAAGAATTCCCAGCTAAAACAAAAGATTCTTATGGAATTGCACACTTCTCCCTTAGGAGGGCACTCAGGATTTTTAAAAACTTACCACAGGGTTAAGAAGGAATTTTTTTGGGATGGCCTTAAATCAGATATTCAAAAGTTTGTGGCAGAATGTTTGGTTTGCCAGCAAAATAAAGTTGAAACAATTAAGACACCGGGTCTATTACAACCTTTATCCATTCCAAGCCAACGTTGGGAGGAGGTTTCAATGGATTTTATCACAGGTTTACCCAAGTCTGAGGGAAAGAGTGTCATCATGGTGGTAGTTGACAGACTTACCAAGTATGCACACTTTTGTGCATTATCACATCCATTTAAAGCCAGTACAGTTTCTACTGCATTTATGGAAACAGTTCAAAAGCTACATGGAAACCCAAAGATTATTGTAAGTGACAGAGATCCCATTTTCACTGGAAATTTTTGGACAGAATTATTTTCTTGTCTTGGTACTCAGTTAGCTCATAGCTCATCTTATCATCCTCAATCTGATGGGCAAACTGAGATAGTAAACAAATGTTTGGAAGGATATCTTCGTTGCTTTGTATCTGATAAACAGACACAATGGGTCAAATGGTTGCCTCTGGCTGAATGGTGGTATAACACTTCCTTCCATACAGCAACAAAAATGACCCCATTTATGGCACTTTATGGGTATCAACCACCATCCATCACATCATATTTAAGAGAAAATTCTAAGGTTCAGGCAGTGGAACATCACATCGAACATCAACAACAAGTCCTCCAACTCTTAAAGGATAACCTCGTGTTGGCACAAAATAGAATGAAACAACAGGCAGATCAACATCGCAGTGAAAGAAGTTTTGATGTAGGTGATTGGGTATTCCTACGGCTACAACCATATAAGCAAATGTCCCTAAAGCAAGCTAAGAAGGATAATAAATTATCACCAAAGTATTATGGTCCATACAAGGTGTTGCAAAAGATTGGTACTATGGCATACAAATTGGAGCTTCCTGCAGCTTCTCGATTGCACCCAGTTTTCCATGTTTCATGTTTAAAGAAGGTTATAGGTGACAAGCTCCCAATTCAAACAATATTGCCAGAACTTGATGAGGAAGGAAAAATTATATTGGAACCAGAAGCAGTCACAGAAACAAGAACTCGACAGCTACGAAATCGATCAATTTCAGAGTATCTTATCAAGTGGAAGAACTTATCCGCTGAAGATTCCACATGGGAGGATGAGAATTTTATGCAGAAGTATCCAGAACTACTCAAGCGTTGAGGACAACACTTTTTTGAAGGAGAGGGGCATGTTGGGTCCCTATAATACTAGTGATTACCCCATTACTATTGTAGTTATACCCCTTATTTATATTGTTGTGCCCCTATTACCCCCATATTGTTATTTCTGTGCCCCATAGAATCCCTCTATTGTTATTTTTGTGGCTTTATATTATTATTGTTAGGTCGACTGGATTATATTGTGACTCCTTAGACTCCTATATATAGAAAGGAGGTTTTGTCATTTGTATCATCCAAGAATTGTTCATTTATGTAATGTAAAGGAGGTTGCCCCCTCGAAGAGGCTGAATTCTAAGTCGTGGATCTCTCTTTTCTATCTTTTTGTGAGCTGGTTTCATAACAAATTTTTTTATGAATCATCCTTGAATCTAGCTCTACATAATCATTTACAATATAAAATGAAATCTACCATATGCACATATAAGCATACCTAGACCATGGGAAAGAAGTCATAAGCCAAGTGATTCAGAGAATAAAAATGCCCTGAACAGGTATTTGACAATGCTTTTACACAATAATTACCACACAAAAAAAATTAAGAAGACCATCACACCAATAAGTCAATGGAAAAAGGGATCTAAAATATTTTTTTAAAGTAATGGATAGATTAAAAAAAAATACCACTTCGGCCAACAATTGTTATTTGGGCAACTTGAAGGCCAATCTTCTACAATTGAACAAGCCCTAAATAACAAGAAATGTGAAAACCCATAATGATAAACACAAGCAAATTCATTTTCCTGCAATGGTGCATCAATAAGAATATGTTGTGACTCATTTGTAGTAAGCATAAGCCACCACTGAGTTTATTATGCATCATCATTTACACCCACGACAAAAGATTAAGATACCCAATTACCAATTATGCGCAAAGCCACTTAACACTTGTGTAGAAGATATAACAAAAAGTAAAGTAACAATAACTAATTTAACACCAGATTTGTGTGACACCCTGAATGAAAACCCCAACATTTTATTGTGTGGATACCCAAGTCATTTATTTAAGATTTGAATTTCATTGTGGAACAAGCTAACTCATCCTTTTTTACGTTCTTGGTTTGTAATAGGCATATTCTCCAGGTGATATCAACGTATAATGGAGCCGAATGTTATCACGATTAGAAGCTTAATTGTCTTCAATGCAGAACGGGGTTCTATTTTTCCATTTATCCACAAGAGAGGAAAACCACTTTCATTTTATGTACATTACCATACCTCCACATACAATCATAATGATTTGACTATCTACCAATTACATTGAGATCTAGCTAAACCATATCCATGATCATTGTATCTTTCATTGGTACCACATTGAAGACCTTGTTGAAAGGTGGTGGTGCCTTTTTTTGGTCAATGTAACATGTAGTGATTTTCCTTTTTTTTTCTCAAATTATTGGATATTTATTGGAAATGTGGCATGAAACAACATGCTTTTGCAAGACTTTCGGATGGATTTAGTGAGATTCCTTTGCTTACACAAGTAGATGCATTAGAACCATTGGCTCTTTATGTTCCCATCCAAGAGGAAAAGGTAAAGGAATTTCTTTCTTTCTTGAAAATACTTACATTAGAATTTGATATTTTTCTTCATGTCTATGGTAGCATTTGTATGTCAACAACTTAGTACTAAAAGATGTCATTGAATGACACCATTTTCATTAGGATGTTTTAGAAGGAATTGAGAGAGGAGATATAGTTAGTAGTGGTGCACCTCAGTTTTCTAAAGATGGGGCACTTAATTGAAATTGTGAGGATACAGTTTGCACTAGAAGGAAAAGAACTGATAATTTTATTTTTTACTTTTCTTGTTTCTTTGACTTGAGTGGTTACAATCATGCATAAATGTTATTCTTTGGACAGTATTATCCATATGAAAGTTTATTGAAATTATGAGCAGGAAATAGGGATGATGGAATATCCAAAAATGATTCTCAAAAGCAAGAGGATACCAATGAATTTAGAGTTGATGCTACTCATCATCAAGAGACTGAGGCAGTTGATAAGAACATAGAATTCTTGCCCATGGAACTAAAGAAGGGAGAATTTCAAGAAAAACAGACTTTGTGTGGTAGTTGCATGGATAATGAGGGTATTGTTACTGTGCTAAAGCTAAACATCTAATCCCTATATTATTAATTTGGATTGTATGTTTTTCTAATTCATCGGTCTTAGGAGAATTTCCATAATGGTGATGAAAATTAGTGGCTTTCGGGTTTTATGTTTATGTGAATAATTACTACAAATATCTTGTCTCTACATGTTCCAAGAATGAAGAGTTTTGTTTTAAGCATAGAAATGATTCAACTAAACTATATAGAGATGTAATTTATAGTCAAGAATATTCTGCTCAAACTAATGGGTCTTGGAGGAAACAAGCAGTCAAAGAAGAGCTCATGGACCACTGCATAATATTAGTGCCCAAAGCAATATAAGTCCACTTCAACCAAGAAGCTAACTTGCAGAAATAATTCACAAGAACTCCAACCAAATTTATGGAGATAAGAATCATAGAGCTGAAATACTCAGTAGTTGAAGAAGTTATCAGCGAAGGAGGAGCTTAATACCTCCATATGACTGTTGAGGTTGAATTTCTTTTATGGATCATCCTTGCATCTAGCTCTACCTAATCATTTACAATCTAAAATGAAATCTACCATATGCACATATAAGCATACCTAGACCATGGGAAAAAAGTCATAAGCCAAGTGATTTAGAGAATAAAAATAATCTGAATAGGTATTTGACAATGCTTTTACACATAAATTATCACACAAAAATAATTCAAAAAGACCATCACACCAATAAGTCAATGGAAAAAGAGATCTAAAATATTTTTTTTAAGTAATTGATAGATTAAAAAAACAAAAAAATACCACTTCAACCCACAACTGCTATATGGGCAACCTGAAGACCAATCTTCTACAATTGAACCAACTCTAAACAACAAGAAATGTGATAACCCCTAATGATAAACACAAGAAAATTCATTTTCCTGCACTGGTGCATCAGTAAGAATATGTTTAGACTCATCTGCAGTAAGCATAAGCTACCGCTGAGTTTATTACACATCATCATTTCCACCCATGACAAAATAAAAAGATAGCCAATTCCCAATTATGCGCAAAGCCACTTAACACTTCTGTAAAATATATAACAAAAGGTAAAGTAACAATAAGTTATTTAACACCATATTTGTCTAACACGCTAAATGAAAACCCTAACATTTTGACTGTGTGCCATACCCAAGTCGGTTATCTAAGATCTAAATTTCATTGTTGGACAAGCTAACCCATCCTTTTTGATAGTATAGGTTTATAATGAGCATATTGTCCAGTTGATATCATCATACAATGGAGCTGAATTTTATCATGATTACAAGCTTAACCGTCTTCAGCCGAACCAGGTTCTATTTTTCCATTTATCCATAAGAGAGGAAAAACGTTTCATGTACATTAACATACCTCCACATACAATCATAATGATTTGGCTATCTACCACTTACATCAAGATCTAGCTAAACCACATCCATGATCATTGTATCTTTCATTGGTACCGCATTGAAGACCTTGTTGAAAGGTGGTGCTGCCTTTTTTTTCTCAACATAACATGAAGTGATTTGCCTTTGGAAATTAAATTTTGGTTGCATTGGGGACTTTTTCTTGGTATAATAGTTGTATTATTTTTGAGTTATTATTTAATTTGCAATTACAGTTGTTTGCTTTTTTTATGGGCAAATTATGTGGTTTTTAATTAGGCAAAATTGTTGAAAGTGGAATACCCATGAGTGGCATCACAGAAGAATTGAATGGTATAAATGTTAGGTTTCTTCAAGGAAAAGATATGTAAACTTCAAAAAAGGACATGGGAAAAAAATTGCAAAAGGTTTAACAAACTAAAAAGTATATTAAAAAATCAATATTGGCAAAATTAATTAGAGACTTATCATTGATTCCATTGTGTAGATTTTAAAATAGGCCCACTCATGTAAATGAAAGTAAGCTAAGGGTATGTACTTCAATGTATTGCATTGATGATATTTAATAAATTACCTTTGAAGGCTAATAGTAGGAAGTTGGGAAATTACAAATTGTAGTTATGAATTCAAATTTTGGTCTGTTTGTTGGGATGGCTTCTAGATAACCTTGAAATATTATGTTTCATGTAGGAAATATTTAATTTATTTTATGTATGATTGGTGTTTCTAAATGATTATCAAACCCAAGAATGAAAATTTAATCTAGATAAGGAATTTGTTTTATTGTCTTTTTGATATTGTTTTCGGATAACTTATATCTTGACAAGATTCTTACTAGTAAAAGAGATAAGATGTCCGCATTGAGATAAAGAAATGAAAAAAAAAATGAGATTTCAACTATAGGATAACATTATGCAGAATGCAATATTGTTAGTCCATATGCATTATGGTTTCAATTTACTAATTTTTTGTATTTTTCCATTTTGTTTTGTATTTGACTAATACAACAGAGAAACAAAGTTCTTAATCTTTTATATGCTTTCACAATGTTTCAAATTGTTGAATTGGTTTTCTGTATTAAGAGCATTCTTGATTTTTTCTCCAAATGTTGCAAGTAACAATTTTAGTGTCAATCCTACTCTTTCCACTTCTTCTGCCTTAGGACATTTCTTTTGCAACATTTGGTGCAATTGCTAGTATATTCATATTAATATACTAAAGCGTAGTATAACTTATAGACAAAATGGTACATTTTTTCTTGTTAATTTTAATCAAGATTTGACAGATATTTTAAAAGAATTGAGTTTAAGTTGTTTAATCTATAGAATTCGAGTGACCTACAAGTTTTTCAGAGTCCACAACCCATTTATGCATTCAAAAATTCATTTTAAATAACAAAAAATTACATTCTTAAAATTGATGAAAAAATTATTTTATCTATAAGTTAGACTACCCCATATATTAATATGAATATATTATTGTTATTAAGATTTAGTCATAATTAATCATAATCTATTACTTTTATCTATTCATATTGGGTATCAACTAATAAAATTATATTAATAAATATAGTTGATATATGTTAATCTAGGTTAAAATTTAAATTTATTATTTTAAATATCAATCCATTTCCAATAATTTATTTAGGATTTGTTTTATTTCATAAATTTCTTTGCCCAAATCTTTATGGGATGAGTTCGATTCATGTACCGCTGAGACTCGAACACCTTATCAAAGCGAGCACATTAAAACCTATTTCGCTGGAGCATGAATCGAACCGGCGATCAACAGATGCATAGTATTTCATTTCACATCTCCAATTTAAATTTTAAAGCACCAAATACAATGAGTTGGACCTATTTGCCCAGCTGGGAACGGAGCTCGATAGTAAGATTCCCTTCCCTACCTGATTCAAAGCACGGCGGATAAAAACTTTCCATCTCAGCCTGCAGCTTTCATGTCCAAATTCAAAATCATGCATCTGATATTTCGACTTGAAATGGAAATACAACAAGGAAATGGTAAAGGAATGGGCATACTGGCCATCTTTGTAACGGTGCGCGGAAAGCTGTAACAACTGTTCAAAACAAAATCGACAGCTTTTTGTCATCCTCTACCGTCCACGGTCCTGGGCCCTTTAATCCCATGAAATTTTGTTCGGATCGCAATTCATAATCAGTGACCTTCGGTTCGCACATAATCAGTAATGAGGCCTTTAAAAGTTTTGTGCTTAGGGTTAAAAAAACGGTGAAAACCCCTAAAACGACAATGATTTCGTTTTCAGTGATTAAATGCAATATCCAAATAAAGGAATGCAAAGTTCAAATACAGTACTCCTGTAAATCAGGCGCTTCTTTTGCTTGGCATCATTAGGCAAAAAATCGCACAGCTCCATGCTGGCTAGTGCTGTCAGAAATGCATTAATTTACACTAAAATAGACGGAACATGCAAAGAATTGACGGAAAATTCCCACGTTTGCCGTGTATTTGTTGTCAGGGAACGGTATCTCCTGGTCATTACGTCCTCGCAAGTCTCGGCCGTTAATATTGTATATCTTTAATCGCGTTCACGAAAACTGTGATGCATTTCGCTTTCGAGGTTTTTCTTCTTCAATGCGATCGGTGCTGATAGATTTCTGGAGTATCTGCCAGGCTTTGTGGCAAATATAGAACAGATGCCGCGCTTATCGCAATAAATACTGCGTAAATCCGGCAATGGTTTGAGGGTTTCTCCAGTCTTTTATTCAAGAATCTTGATAGGCACAATTATATGACTTAATCTAAGTATAGTTATTGCGGAAACTTCAAGCCCGTAGCCTGTATGACATGCAAATCTATAATTAATTAGCTCTAAATGACGCCTAGAGAGTCGAATTTCGTTTTTCAGCTTCAGTGATGATTATTTTTAAAGACGTAGTGTAATTTTGTCTTGAAAGTTATGGAAATTTTGGTGGAGATTTTGTAAATATAAATAAAAGTGGTCAAATTTGATAATTCTAAGTGTTTTAAATATTTTTGATGGTATTAATCTATTTCTACCATCAAAAATATGATTCAAGATTTTTTTAATTTTTTATTACCTAAATTTCAGCGACTTTTAACCATCCAACCAATTCCTCCTCCTCTTCGATAGACTCCATTTAAAAAAAAATCATGTCTAATCTTACTTACCATTAGACCACAAACCAAATTTCCCCACCTAAACCACATCATAATTTCCACCCTGGTTCTCTGATTAAGCTTTAAGAAAGTGCTGGCCGCATCTAGATCCGTCCATGTAGCTGTGCGGAGTCTGTGTTAGCGTTTTTACTCTGTTATGGAGGTTTAGAATTTCAAATTTATCTGAAATATGCAGTGGAAAGTTAATTTTTGTTATTTGTTTTTTTTAATGATTATACAAATTTTTTTAGAATCAAAAATAGTTTTGAAGGTAGTGATTTATGCTCACCAAGTTTTAATTTTGATTTAGGTCAATACTGAAAAATTAGGTGGTTTAAAATTCAATATAGTAAAAATATTTAAGTATTTTTTAATATTTTAAAAATTAGAATAGACAATTATAATATTGAAAATCTCAAAAATCTTTCAAAAATTATTTTTAATTATAAATATTGCAAATAAAATTATACACTAAATTAGTAATTTTATATTTAAAATAGTTGGTTGTGAAAAATTTAGTATATCTATATATCAAACTACACTATAAACTATAAATTATATGATATTCAATATAAATTAAATTTCCATACAAATTCCACACTACAATAAACTATCAAAAATTCCATATTATCAAACATTTTATATTTAAAATAAAATCGTATATTAATTATGTATAAACATTTTTTCAAAATATATCCTCAATTATTAATTACCCATTCACTAACCAAACCAAATTTACTTCTTTACAATATACAGCATCACCTATTATTATATATAATATAAAAAGTTAAACTTTATAATTTTGTACATAATCAAAATTATGTTAAAGAAATCAACCTTGAAAAAGAGTTAGGAAAATTTCCCATAAGAAAGATAGACCACTTAATTTTTGCCTTATTTTAAATTTAACTCATTATAATTTCAACCACTCATTAAACTACAAATTAAAATTTATGATAACCAACCTAAATATAGATTTCAATTTTTTTACCAAACACTTACCATATTTCAAAATTTAAATGCAAAAAACATTCTCCAAAGGCCTGGGGCAAAAAACATTCTCGAAAGGCCAAATTCCAGGCCTTATAGCACCGCAAAATTTTCCGAAATATCAAGTGTTGAAAATCGAAGGCGACACAGACACTTGAACACTGCAAAACGTCAAAAGAGTCTTATTGTGCAAGCGGCCGCCGGCCTCTACAGCGAAGGAAGCACGAGCAGGAATAATGGCAGCGAATAAGTACATTCAGACCAATGGTTCCAGTACTTTTGGCCTAAACGGATTGTTTTTCTGTTTTGAAAATTTTAGAAATTTTTGGTAATATTTTGATAAAATTTAGTGAAATTTTTTGTAATTCAAAATTTGAGATAAGTTAAAAGTTTTTGATAGCGTTGAATTCATTACCGTGATTTAAACACTACTACAAAAAAAAAATTAAATTTTTCGAACCACTTTTAATTATCCTATAATTCCTCATAATTTTGACATCTAAACTGGACACACCAATCATAAGCAAGTTTAGTGCAGAGATTTGATGGCGTTGAATTCATTACAGTGATCAAAAACATGATTTAAACACTACTACTACTACAAAATTTCTTAAATTTTTCAAATCACTTTTAACTATCCTATAATTCCTCATAATTTTGACGTCTAAAGTGGCCACACCAATGATAAGCAAGTTTAGTGCATAGACAATCATATTCGACTATGGTCAATCTATAGTAGTCAGAACACATAATTCCAAAGTTAAGTTTCTCTGCGCAAATTTATATGGGAGTAGTCTACCTGGGCGGAGGAATGGCCCGCTTTCCAGCACCGGTCGGAAAATCGTCCGGCTACCGGCAATCCCTCCGCCCTCCGCCACCTTCCCCTCGCTCCGCCACCCTCCCTAGCTCCGCCACCTTCCCCTCGCTCCGCCACCCTCCCTAGCTCCGCCACCCTTCCCTGGCAATTCTGACAGAGCCTGACAATGGATTCGGCGCAGCTGTAAATCTTGACATCCCCTGACAGATCGGGGACGAGCTCGAATGTCGGGAACAGAGAGTCTCGCTCACTCCAATTCGAATTGAGGAGGTGCGAAATCCCGCGGTTGCTCCCTCACTCACCTTCCTCCCCGGAGCTCTGCAATTTCCTTTCCGCTCTGTAATTGCCCTGACCTCTGCAATTCCGCTCTGCAATTCCCCGGAGCTCTGCAATTTCTTTTCCGCTCTGTAATTGCCCCGACCTCTGCAATTCCAAACCCAGGTACGATCCGCTCTGCAACAGAGTGCCATCTCTTCGAACCAGAAGGGATTAAAACTATTTTCAATCGATTTTCCTCGCAGGACGATTGTATTAAACAATATATTACACAGATTTTCTCATATTCTTCTGTTATATGTCAATTTTTGCCTCGAGGGCTTTTGCAGGGCTCGATCTGGGCTATAATTACTGCAATGTTTTAATTGTACATACCTTCGTTCAAATTACATCAAGACACAGTTTAATTGTAATGAGGAACCAGTTTTCATTATACAACGCTTTGTAACGGAGTGCCATCTCTTCGAACCAGAAGGGATTAAAACTATTTTATTTGATTATGTCCCAGCACCTCATTTTTGAGAAAAAAATTATATTTTGCAGTTTGCCCATACCATGCAATGCTGTGCTTGTTTTATGCGGATAAATTCATTGTTGCAAATGATTTTTATGGCATTCATATATTGAATTGCAGGTGTAATCTCTTTGCATTTCAAATGCAGTGCTGGTCGCAATGCAGTGTTATTGATTATGTGTTTTTTATTTCAAATCTGGAAAATGAGATAAAAAATAAAAATGTTGAAAAATAATAACCCTGTTCTTTCTTTAGAGTTTAGACACCTTATCCATAAGCAAGACTTGCTGAACAAAACTTTATTATTGAATTTGTGTCTTCGTAAATTTCTGCGTAGTTGAATCCCATGTCAAGTTAGGATCATGTCAAGTTAGGATTAGGGAGATGAACTGGGCTCTTGCTCATTGTCGAAGTCCATTGGAACCAGTGGTGGATCCGGTTGTATGATCTTGAGGGTGTTGTAAGAGTGAGGGATATACTCTGAGTATCCAAGGATGAAAGAAAAAGAACTTTGAATGGATCTCCTGCCACTTCTGTGGAACTGAGAGGTGATCGGACTGGTTGGGGGCGTCCTGCTATGAAACTGTTTGGAGTTGATCCCCTAGAGGGGGAGGCTGAGAAGAGACCCAAGAATCCTATCATCCAAATGTAGTTCCAGGCCTTTGGGAGTGGCACTTCCATAAATCTATCTCTACGTATATTCTTGTGCAAGCATAGATACCAACTTTTGGTTGGGATCTACTCTCTTCTACTACTACGCTTAAATAATAATGGATCATGTTAGAAGTTTTGTGATAATCAAAGAGCTATCTGCCAGCTCTGGTTCTCAGTAATTAAAAAATGTTTGGATCTCGGTGAAATATGAGACTGCTTTATATAATATACATGCCCTGACCAAGTCAACTAGCATATACATTATTTCAAATTCATTAGTTATTTTATATTCTGGTTATAGTATATGTAGTGACAAAATATTTTGTTTTTCCTTTTTCTTTCTATGATAACTTTTACAAAACTGCATTGGAAACCAAAAAAGCTTGGGCATTCGAAAGCTTCTGTCATTTTAAGATTAAAAATAACGAGAGACATGGCCAGAAAGCCAATTTCTGTCTGTAACATTCAAATAGTATTGAGAATGAGCTTTGCCACACAATCAAATATCAAGAAAGAAAGACTGAAAGCCAGCTTACATATCTTATTGTTGTAAGCTTTAAACATTTGCAACCTACTTGAGGAGGGGAGACTTTGAAGCCAGCTTACATATCATATCTTTTGAAATCCTTAAACATTTGCAACCTTCTTGATGAGGAGATCTGACACCTTGTTTGTTCCGAAGGTTGAGTAGTAGAAAAGGAAGGCACACACACACCACATTATGACTCTTGATGGTATCTTTACCTTTGGATTAAAATCCTGGAACCACCTATTCAAATGGCAAATATAAAGGGCAGGATCCAAAAATCCATTGGCCATTTCTGAAAATAAAATCATATCTTCCTTCAGTTTGAAATGAGAGGAGAAAAAGCCCTGTCCATGCATATAGTAGTATTCGCTATTTTGTTTGCAGCACCCATTACTTCTAATTACCTGAGAATTTGGTCATTCTACGGTGAGGTTACCCATCAATACATGGTCTAAAGATAGAAGGGTTTCTTCTTTGAGAAGGTTGGAGGGAAGATCAAAGGTAAGGGCATTTGTCTTTCTTCTATCAAATTTCTATTGTGGAGAGGAGCTACTCCATTTTTTTATTGTTTTTTTTTTAATAGAAAAATAGGTCTTATATCTACAAATAAAAATGCATAAAGTGGAATGGTATATAGTATATACAATGGATCTCTACCTCTTTTGTAGCATGACTAAAGCAGGCGAAAATCATAATAACTTATAAGTTGTCAATCAAGAGATTGAGCATCTTTGATCAACACAGTGCCCTTACCCAGGAGTTTGTGGTGGATCTCATTGCCATAAAGAATAGAATGCAGAGACTGAGCTATGCTTTTTCTTAAGTACAAACTTCGCTTGACTTTACAAAGGATGAAGAATGATGAAATTTGAGATATTTTCCAAATCCTAGAAAAGCAAAATGAAGATGAAAATGGTCATCTCCAAGAACTGCAACATGCCACTGCATACTGTCCTGGAAAGGAATTGAATACTGATCCACCGCATATATCCAACAACTCTTGGCAAACAAGCACTCCCAAAAGATATGCTTCATCATCTTCAGATGTTGATAAACTGGATATAATCCATTTGAATGGATCCCCTACCACTTCTGTGGAACTGAATTTCCTGCCTTCGTAAAAAGAACCTTGAATGGATCTCCTGCCACTTCTGTGGAACTGAGAGGTGATCGGACTGGTTGGGGGCGTCCTGCTATGAAACTGTTTGGAGTTGATCCCCTGGAGGGGGAGGCTAAGAAGAGACCCAAGAATCCTATCATCCAAATGTAGTTCCAGTCCTTTGGGAGTGGCACTTCCATAAATCTATATCTACGTATATTCTTGTGCAAGCATAGATACCAACTTTTGGTTGGGATCTACTCAAACAATGGCCCAAATTATTTCCTTATTGTCTCTTGAGTGAAATAGTTCTGAAGGTTGAGCAGCAGAAAAGGAAGGCACACACACACATCACATTGTGACTCTTGATGGTATCTTTACCTTTGGATTGAAATCCTGGAACCACCTATTCAAATGGCAAATATAAAGGGCAGGATCCCAAAATCCATTGGCCATTTCTGAAAATAAAATCATGATCTTCCTTCAGTTTGAAATGAGAGGAGAAAAATCCCTGTCCATGCATATAGTAGTATTCGCTATTTTGTTTGCAGCACCCATTACCTCTAATTACCTGAGAATTTGGCCATTCTACGGTGAGGTTACCCATCAATACATGGTCTAAAGAAAGAAGGGTTTCTTCTTTGAGAAGGTTGTAGGGAAGATCAAAGGTAAGGGCATTTGTCTTTCTTCTATCAAATTTCTGTTGTGGAGAGGAGCTACTTGATTTTTTTATTGTTTTTTTTTAATAGAAAAATAGGTCTTATATCTACAAATAAAAATGCATAAAGTGGAATGGTACATAGTATAGACAATGGATCTCTACCTCTTTTGTAGCATGACTAAAGCAGGCGAAAATCATAATAACTTATAAGTTGTCAATCAAGAGATTGAGCATCTTTGATCAACAGAGTGCCCTTAGTCAGGAGCTTGTGGTGGATCTCATTGCCATAAAGAATAGAATGCAGAGACTGAGCTATGCTTTTTCTTAAGTACAAACTTCGCTTGACTTTCCAAGGGATGAAGATGCTGAAATTTGAGATATTTTCCAAATCCTAGAAAAGAAAAATGAAGATGAAAATGGTCATCTCCAAGAACTGCAACATGCCACTGCATTCTGTCCTGGAAAGGAATTGAAGACTGATCCAACGCATATATCCAACAACTCTTGGAAAACAAGCACTCCCAAAAGATATGCTTCATCATCTTCAGATGTTGATAAACTGGATATAATCCATTTCAGAGCCCACTTGCCTTGGATGGGATCCTCAGATAAATCACAAACCAGGCAAAATCACTTTAGCTTATTAGAGAGCCAAATATACCACAAACTGTGAATTTGATGCACCTATCTCTCCTCTGCATCAATGGATACCCATCTTGCATTGAGAACCATAGATAGTAGGTGTCTCTAATGAAGAATTGAATACGATTGCCTGGAGTCATACTACAGAAGTAGGGGACAAAAACTCCAAGCCCAGTCTCTCCAAAAAGGCCTCAGGTATCTCAATTTTCATCTTTAAAGCTCAATGTCTTGAATAAGACTCCTTAGCTCCTTATTAGAGATATAGTCTAGGGCAAGCAACCCAAATTATTATTGAGCAAGAAAATGCCGACCCTTATAGCTTTGAGGAAAGATCTCCATAAACCTCTACAAAGGAAGAAGCCTTTTATGCTTGAGCTATGAGCCTGAAAATGAGTCATCTCAGTAACACAAGACCCGTGGATATTCCAGCTCCAAATGGACTGACTGGCTAGATCCCACCCTTCTCATCTGCCCTTGGAATGCCAATAGACCAAACTCGAGGCATCCCTCCAAGCTGACCAAATACTGTGGAAAGTAAGAAACCTACGGACTTGAAAAAGTTGAGGAAAGAGATAATATCACACTCCTAAGCTAAGTCACACGGTTCATGTTTGAGCTTCTGTTCGACAATGTTTGAATTTTTTGATGAAGTTTGGATGAGGTTTGCTATTAGGTTTGTCAATATACATTTTCTATATATATATAAACTTTAATTACCATAAAATAGTAAGAGATTGAGGTATGGAGTCATGGACATGGAAACTGTGAGGATCGATTACAAGTTTGAGCTGTGGCATGAGGTCATGATATTGAGGTGTGGACTTGGTCAGTGGCCATGAGGTTGGCTGAACCACAATTTTTTTAGGTTTGCTGAATTTCAAAGCTTAAGGTTGAAGTTCAATGAATCTTGTGACATAAATCCAAAGGCCGCCTGAACTTGACCAATGTGTTGAGCAGTTATCAACCAATGCCAAAACCGAATCTGCTGGGAGCATTACCCTCAAAGACGTTACCACTCGCTTTGGGCCACCAGGATATGGCCAAAAACTGCTGTTGTCTTTGGGCATAGCACAAACATCTTGAGGTGCCAACAAAGTTTCCTCTCACCACCATACTTTGATCACAAGTGGGTTCATACTACATAGAATGTGGTCTAATTGCTGAAACTAAGTCCTGTTGGGGAACCAACAAGAAGCATTATAAACATGAGAAGCTTTGGTGAACATTATCCTCCAAGTTTGAAAATTGCCAAACCTGATATGGATTAAAACTCATAGATGTAGTTGGGTCCAATAATGAGCATTTCATCTATATAAAGTGGTGATTGCTAAATGTGTTTTTTGCAGAATAGTTGCCAGTATTGAAAGTGTTGCAGTGTAAATGAACACAAATTATCTGCTTTTTTTAATTATATATGATTGAAAAACATGTTGAGTATTAGGAAATAGATAATTGTCTACTTGTTTAACATGAATTTATTGTTATTTATTTTTCAGGTTTTTGAAGTGTAAAAAATGGTGCAAAAGTGGCGTTTATGCATTGAAGTGTCTTGCTTTCCAAATCCAGGTCGAGCAGTTATTAAATTCGTCCTTTACAATATGGCAACAAATCATTTATTTCATGGAAAGAGAGAAGTGCCTGGAATGACGACAAACAATGAGGCATATTACATTGCCCTTGTTGAAGGGTTAAAAGAGGCAAAACAACATGATGTCAATGATATTGAAATCTTCACCAACTCGGAGTTGATATGTAATCAGATGAAAGGCATCTATCGGGTTCGGAAGGACAATTTAAAACCTCTTCATAAGGAAGCAATAAATTGGAGTTGTCAATTTCAACATTTTACCATCAATCACTCTGCAGATATTGAAAAGATGTCCACTGATATAATGTCCAAAGAATTTTTAAGCACATATGTAGATGCCAAATATGACATAGGATCACCATCCACTGCAACAGAAATCATTGATCATCATCAATATAAATCCCCATTGTGCAAATGGGTTGTTGTTATCATTTTTCTGGGGTCTATCATAGCTTGGTTCTTTCACTAAAGAAGAACCTATTAATGTTTTATTTTTCCCCAACATACAATGATTACTGTTTTTTGTATGGGAGACAAATTTATGGACAAATGTGTTTTGAGAAAAGTCACTGATTCATGGTTTTGTGATTGCCATCAATACATTATGATGTTGTTCGATCCTTCCAAACACCTTCTCAGATCTTTGTTTCTGGAGAGATATTGATATGCTATGTGATTTGTTCGTTGGTCATTGATCAGTGATGAAAGGTTTCTTTACTATGTTTATAAGCAATTTATTCTTAATGACACATATTTCTCTTGAAACTAGTTTCAATTTATTTCTCTTCTAGTTTACATAACTGGCTGGATAGTACCTGTTTTTGGAAGACTTTGAGAGATAGTTCGAAAGTAAAGTTGCATTTTGCCAATTTATCTGTTCAATCTATATGAGTATTTGTTTTTTTAATGTAAATCAAGCATTTCATGGATTTTTTTAGGGTTCAAGACCGTATAACAAGATTTAAAGTCATTATATAAATTTGAGTAGCAAAGATAGCAATCATTCGTTTTAAACACTAGAAATAAACTCAATTGACCCTCGTGATTACTTGCAAAATCTTATTTCTCAATTTTATTATTTATAAAATGAAATTAACTGCTTTTACAATGCATGTGATGAGATATTGTACATAAACAAGTGACATACTTGTTCATAAAGGGCACTCATACAATCTTTCTTGTTTATATCTATTGTCCACAAATCAAGTCTCAGAATCTCAAGTACCCGAAGTTGCAATATTAGAGTGTAACAGGTTCTCTCAATCAACCTAGATGGTTGAAATCATAGTTTAAAGAAAAAAAATTGTGATATCAACAATTTCAGGTAAGCCAAATTCTAGAGATAGCCTGAAACTTGTTATATTATTTCATATTTAAAAAATAATATAAAATATAAAATAAATTAACATTAATTTAATTTAACCCATGGGCTTAGAAGAGTCCATGATAAAGCTCATTGTTTTAAGGCACTTCTTATGTGAAGATCGCTGATTCCAAATCCTTTTTATGTGAAGATCGTTGGTTCAAAATCCTGTAACTGTAGCTTAAGAAATGAACATAAATTCAACTTAATTCCAAACTCTACATTTCCCCTAATTCTACTCAACTCTGAAATTTCCATTTTTTTTTAATTCTGCTCAAATCTAAAGCTTCCATGGTTTTAATCTTCTCCATGTTTAATAAATTAAAAATCAAAATAAATATACTATAATATTAATAAATTAATAACATATTTCATCCATTTCAAAAGATAATGTGCTTCTTTGTTCGGATTAACATGCTGAATATGCATTGCATTGATGCCAAGATCACTGAATTTAAACGATGCTATGGTAATTGATGGGAATGAAAAGAAGTATAGCAAACTTCCTAACAAACTTCCAGGATAGCAAACTTCCTAACACAAGCAATCAAACATATATGAAGTATGGTATGAACCTCTTACCTGTGGACATGTTTTTAAACAAAAGATGGAAAAATCAAAATCAAATCTCCAACTACCCACATAAGGCAGAGAGTGATATGTCAGATTAAATTACAATACATTTACTGCAGAAAATTAAATTACAGTACATTTACTACAGAGAAAAAAAAAATCAGAGCAAGGGCAAATAAGTTTCTTAAGCAGCACGGGAATTGGGCAAAAAAGTTTCTTAAAACACCACAAGAACTACCTGAAGAGAGTTGAATTGAGCAATTTTTTTCAGTTAAACTCTCTTGACTTTAATCTAAAAGACCAGCATTAACAGAATCAAGTGAAAAATTGATATTTTAACATATCTTAACTACCAATATTTATAAGAGAAACGGCTTACATATAGATAGCCCAGAAAAATGGTACAAAGCTTTCATTAAAACATATCTTAACTACCAATATTTATAAGAGAAACGGCTTACATATAGATAGCCCAGAAAAATGGTACAAAGCTTTCATTAAAATTGGTGTACCAGGGTTGCAGAATGAAGAGTTACTGGTTTAAGTTTGGTTTGCCTTAGTTTGAACAAAAGAATGAACATGATCACAAATGCATTCTAATCCTAATATCTATATCTTATCTGGAAAAAACTTATAGTTTGAAAACACAGTAGTTGCTTCTTTGAAGGGCACGAAGTTTGTCAACGAGGTGTGGATGAGATGGATGGCTTTGCATTTTATGCAAAGTATGATTATGAACGGCTTCAGAACCAGATATGTTGTTAGAAAGTACAAGAAAGGAAAAGAAACTTGCACAATGGCCTACCATTATAGGCACAAAGTCTATAGGCACTTGGTGATGTCAAACTACTTGGACAATATCTGGGGAACACTTTCAAGTTCAGATATCTTGGAACTACAAAAGGAATCATTTATACCGGTTGCAAATGACACCAGGATTACTACAGTAAGTGTTCTTTATGTGCAGCTTGGATTAGACTTGGCCCCATTTGCCCTTGAGCTTCCAGGTTTATATCTTCCATATGTTAGGATTCTAAGAGAGATCAGACTGGGAAACTCCAACTTTTGACAGTGCAATGAACCTGTTGGTACAAATCCAGCAAGCAACTTGGTATCAACATCTCAATCCCAATGAGCTGCGTGCAGTTTTACTACTTTTACAGTTTATATGTAAAGAAGGAAAGAAACATTGAAGTTCATTAGAAGTTTCAGAGGTAGTTGAAGTTGCAACAAGTGGAGAAACTATTGTGCAATCTGCTGATTGACATATTGTAACTTATAGAACAAGCAGACAGCTCAAGCAAGAAGAGATCCCAGCTAACTTATATAATACCGAGAAGCATGACAGTTTTGCTGATAAGTTTTCCTTAGGCAGAATATTGGTTGGCAATGCTCCTAAACAGGTTCATATCAGTTAATAATCAAGATCTTCCATAAACTCAGAAAAGGAAAGGTATTAACCTGTCCACTGTTGTTGGGAGATAAATCATCCATCTTCAAACAGAATAAAGGGTGCACTATGTTTATGTTTACTCAGAAAACTCAGAAGGAACTAATTTGGTTTGAAACTTAAAAGCAAGATCAATCTTGTCATGCCTATATATATATATACGTATGCAATGATACTTGAAGCTGACCTTAGATTGGGAGATATTCAATTAAATTTAATAAAAGTTTGGAGCTAGACAGAAGATATATCATAAGTTAATTAGATTTGTTTTGATCATATAACAGATCTAACATTTCAGATAACATTTCAGAATATATTTGAAGAACAATTTACATTGATGTCCAAAACACTATTTCATTCCCAAATTGTGGTGTGTATACAGCATTGTTACAGCTTAGTCTGCAATATTATACCAATTACATGAGAAAATACAGAAACATTGCAGTAAAAAGAACCAACAATTCAATTTGTTGAACAATTACAGAGCCATGTGAATTAACTCGACATTCCATGTCAAAGTTCAAAATTTCATGAAACTTCAGGAGAGTAGTGGCATATGATTGAAATTTTACTTTTGCATTGATGAGGGCTCAAACATTCCTCGGTGCTCATCAGGCACCCATATTTTTAATATTGCGCTGATGAAGGCTCAAACATTCCTCGGTGCTCATCAGGCACCCATATTTTTAATATTGCACTGATGAAGGCTCAAACTTTCCTCAAATTTTGCACGCACCCATGTTCTCAATGTACCTAGATCCTTCTAAAACAACCCAACATTCCATGTCAAAGCACAAAGTTTCATGAACTTTAAGAGAACAGATTATGTCCATGAACAGATTATGAAAAAGGTATTTTTATAACAACATAACAATGGGAAAACATAAATATACTTATCATATGATAAAGGGCCACCTGACGACGCCATAATAATCTAGCTTATCTATTCTTTGTGCATACCTCATTGATTCCCATTAGAGTTGAAGTCCTTCCATAGATGGTCAGTCATGGTAGAAGATGATGCTTCTCCACTTATTCTATAGTTACCTAGAAAGATGTCAAATGTTATCGCAAAGAAATTTTCTAGAGCATCAAGGTATATGTGCACACACAATGAAAGAGTGTCAAATGTACCTGGCATGGGAGGTAAGGTTGGATGGTCTTGCATCTCCCTTTGGTCTTGGGTTATCGCCATGGTTGGGGATTGTTGCATTGCTGTAAAAAATAAACATACCACATGTTAAAGAATAGTGGTGATTAAATACTTAAATCTAAAACCATGACTCTATTCAACACATGAAACTAACCTGGAACCATAGAGACAGCATTATTTGATCGATGACGTCCTCGCTTATTGAGGTATTGAAACTCAAATGATTCATATTTTGATGGATCAACATTTAAATCAATTTCCAAACCATTGTTTTTTCTGCTGCTTCTTCTTTTCTTTGTGGGGCTAAGGAAACTCTTCTTCCTCTTCAAAGATGGATCAAGAGATTCCAATCCAGGTGTGAAGTCAAAATCAGTAACGTGAAAATTATTGGCTTCATCCAACATTTTTTTAAGCATACCAGTCAACTGGATTGTCTTCGCCAAAGTAGTAGGAGGGTTATCTAAAATGAGATGTGTATAGCTAAAAAACTCCTCCCTTGCCAAATGAAGTGCCTCGGCATCTGCATCAACAACATTTGTGGCCATAAGAGTAGCATCAACATCTTCATCATGGTTTTGAGGCTCTATATTGATCTCAGGTGGGTCATTGCATATGTTATCCTCTGCATGCTGATGAAGCAATGGATTTGAATTATCCAAGTGGAAATACAGCCAATTAAACTTTATGGCATGCTAGCAAATGTTTCCACGGATAGACCATGGACATTCACAGGTTATAAAATCCTTACGATACCAGGTGACAAGGTATTTTTTACTTCGATCTGTCTGACTTCTCACCCAATAGGCACGGGTTATGCTCTCATGAGGACAACAATCAGTATCCATAATGTTTCTTGCTCGTTCCACTGATGATTCTAGCTGCTTTTCTCTCTTATAGTTGTTTAGAAATCCTTCTTCTTTTAAGATTTCCTTGAACCGATAACAAGGTTCAACTGTTGTTAGTAGCATATGCAATAACCAATCCATCCTCCGGGCACATTTTTTCCTTCTATCAGATAGAAATGTTGTTTTTAGGTAACAATGGTATGACTCAACAGCATTATTGGTCTCCTGATTTGCATGAGGAAACTCCCGACAACCTTTCACCCACATACCTAATTGCAAATAGAACGATGTCAGTCTCACTATATCACCTTTATAAAAGTAAAAAATGCATATAATATGAAAAAAATGTTTACTTACAAATTTTATCTCCAGTGACCCAATTCTTGTTGAAATAGTCTAAGAACTTCTCTTCATCTGCAAACTTGATAAAAAATTGATTGATTGCATCTTCCACTTCATAATTGAGAGTGTGTTTCATGATGAAACCTAACTCACTGAACATCTCTTTGGCTTTTGTGGAACTAGTGGCCAACCGATTAACATTTTTCAACCAAGCCCTCCGTACATGCCAAACGCATAAGATCACATCACAACCTGTGATCCTCCTGCCATAGTCAATGCATTTTAGTGTGGTATTTTTAGAAAAAATGCAAGTTTGGTTATGTCATGACAATGTTAAATTTACCTCAAGGCACTGATTTCAGCCAGTGCATCATCAACCATGAAAGCATTGACTTTCCAATCAGGACGGGTTTGGAAACATTTGCGCATGAGATGCTCCAGCCATATTGCAAAATCATCTGATGTGTTTCGTGATGCCACGACCCATGCAACAGGCACCCCGCTTTGTTGTTCATCAAATGCCACGAGTGTATACAACTGATACTGTCATTTTCAACATTACATAAATTTAAATACAAATTATTAATCATTTTGAATGTATACAACTTAAATAAATATATTCAATAAATCATTGGCATCTGACTTACCCCATATTTGTTTGTGTTAAATGTTGAATCCATGGCTATTAAGCTATTGTGCAATAGCTTGACCATTGTCTCCAACATCCACTTTGTTTGAATCCCTATTATAAAAGGGACCTCCACACCATTGCGCTTTTGGTAAAATAAAAAATCTTCCCGATGGTTTTGATACCAAAGGTTTACACTCATTTCATCCTTTTTATGAAGTTGATAATTTCCCTTCGCCAATCTATTATAGATGTTTACAATATCTTTCCTGCATAAGAAGAAATCTCTATCTCGAGCTGCCACATCGATGTCAACATGTCTCTTAATGTGGGTTCTATACACTACATCAATAGGCACTCCCAAAAAGAAACAACTCTCTACATATGCAACAATGTCCCAAAAAACTTTGGCCTATGCAAGGCCCTGGTCTCACCTGAAGTGTCACATTGACCATGACAAGCCCAACCTTCCCCATCTTCATGTTCATACATATTGAAAGTTAATATTTCTCTATCAGGAATTTCATGCATAACTTTTACAATAAAGTGGCATTGGCAACCCCTCTTCTGCACAAATGAGGTCCTTCGTTTAGCTGAAAGATTTCCTCTTTTGTCCTCTGGGCCAAATGAACAATGATAACTAAACCAAAAATTTAAATTGTTAGTACATACAAAGAAAGATAATTGTGGTTTCAAAAGATCTAAACAATATATATTTTAAATACTCACATATCATATTGCAATGCAGCAGTAGATCTTTCTTTTGGTTTCTTTTTTGTTTTTCTTATGAATTTGCATGGAGCAATAGGATTTTCTTCCTCTCCTTTGATAAAGTCAACAACTCGTCGTAACGGGATTACAGCAACTCAATCAATACCATTGTTTTTTTATTTATTTCCGTCTAAACCAAGTCTTTACTAGAGAATGCCATTTTTCCTTTGAGGTCTTGCACCTCAAGATCCATGATATATTGCCATTTCTTTCACTTGCCCATTTTGAACTGATCTGGTCAAACAATATGCAAGAACATCAAAACCAAAATTTCAATCTTAGCAAGTTATCCAACATATATATAAATATAAAACCTCTTTTATGCTTTTTTTGAGGTCTAAAATATCAATCACTCAATAATGACAAAAATAAATAGCACAAAAGGATGCAAAAAATTTGGGATGCAAGCATTTCCTTTAAGATGTTGCTTCTTGCCTCATTCACTTTCAACAAGGCATTCCTTAAAGGAAAGATTCCTTTGACAACATGAACAGATGCAATCCAATGAATGTTGGCCATGTTTTTTTAGGGTGACCATTTGCTAAGCAGGACTAGACTTGAATGAAAGGGCTTTCTACAATGTACGTTTACATTACAATTCTACTAGTATTATGTCCTCAAAGATTCTCGGTGCTGCCATAATATATGTGAAATTTATAGCAGGCAATCATTACACTCACATTCCACTACCCGTGGCAAAAGAGATGTGTTAGAACAAAGAAAAGGCAATGAAATTTTCAATACCAACACAAACACCAAGAGCACTAGTGAAAGTTGCTCTGGTCTGGCCTTATCCCTGCCCTCAACATTCGGACAAAATAACCAAGTGCCTTCTTTCCATACCCAGTGTTTGCTTATCCTGCAATTATTGAATTCCAAGAAACCAAGACCTTCTCAGGCAAATTCAAGGGGGAGAAGAAAAGTTACCAACTCTTGGAAGCAAGAAAGCAAATGTGTTCTCCCTCTACATTGGAAAGGTGATGTATATGGAAAAAAATGGATGATTGATCATGCAAGACATCCTATCTTGGATCTAATCCATCTAACAGGCATAAATGACATTGTTAATCAATTTTTCATGAGCTACGCACTTCATTCACTTTCGAAGAAGTTGTTCTATTTAGATCAGACTCAGCTATCCAACTTTCCACTGGGATTGCCATGTTTAAAGAAGATGTAAACAATCTTCAAATCATGGACACAACAAATATGGTAGCACTCTTTGGTTATGTAGGCACAGCGGACTCTTTTCTAGCTGCTCTTTGGCCCTTGGATGTAATGATCTCGATATAGATGTATCTGACTTTTAGTATACTACAATATGCAGCATTTTCAAAAAAGGAAAATAGATAAATAGAGAAAAAGCAACAAGTTAGAGTTCAAGTTGAAATTGTTCTCAAGGTGAAGAAGTGGCCCTGTTTATTACAAAACATTTTTAACTTCTATACTCCATGCAATAAAAGAGAGCATTCGGGGGGATATTCCCACCCACAATAAAATTGGCTTATGACATAGAACCCCCATATTAATTATTAGAACTGTTAAAAGGGTGGCTGACTTGGGAGTTCCCTCTTCTACTTGGAAATTACAAAAGTGCTTTCCAGAGGGATCACAAACAAGATTTCAAGTTCTATGTGAATATCTATATGACCTCATTTTCCAGTACAGGTCATAGCCATCTGAGATGGATAACAAGCAACAAGATACTACTAAGTGCATGTTTGAAGTTCAACCAAACTCTACTTATCAACTAGCATAACAAGGGTTTTAAATTTTAGACTGCCCAAATCAATCGATATTTAGTCTGTGCTCCAAACTTTAAGTATATCATCATACAAGTAGCAGTAAAATTTCGATAGCTATCAAGAATGAAATATGCTATTCATCAATAGAAAACTTTCCAGGCACTGCCTATTTCAATAGAACTATAGATATAATAAAAATGTTAGAACTAAACTTGCATTATTAATAGTAACAACTAGGGCAAACTCGTATTGATATCACAGCCAGCTAGATGTGAAGTTCAGGACAATGACTTTGAACCGTCTGTGGCTCAGCAAATAAGGGCTGGTTGGCACCACAATGCTTAAACAACATCCTATAGCAGAGAAGATCACAGGGTACAAGGGAAGGGCTTTTTCTCTAGGTTTGCATGAGAAGTAGGGAAGTTCGAGGAAATACTTGCAAAAGATAAATGTTAATTTCCCCCAAGCATGGCAGGAAAACTGTTCTTCAGAAGGTGAATTAAAGAACTTCAAGGTTTGGAGGTTGCAAGGAGGTTCTATAGATTTAACACCTTGACCAAAGAGTTACTTTATGGAAACCCTCATTGAATGGACGCATCTCAAGCAGGCATAGTGCATGGGAAAAGTAAGCCTGAACATATAAATGGACTGTGAAATTTAATCCTATGTAAGATACACCCAGCATTCCAACCTTACAGTGGAGTGGTGAGTGCAGTGTATGGGAAAAGTAAGTCTTAACATATCAATGGACTGGGATTTGATACTATGTAAGATGCAACCAGAATGGTTGGAGAGTGGGTTTAGCATTCCAACCCTTTTGGTGGAGTTCTTAGACCAGACAAACTTGTGATCCATCAGAAAAACTCAGAAAAACTATGGAAAAACTATTAATAGTGCCCAAGCAACAAGAAAATGGAAGATCATAAAACGTGCAACAATGTTAGTTCTGATCTGGATTTAGAGAATGGTTTTCCAGGCTCTCTAAGTTTGAATCTGTTGGAATATTCATGAACACATAACCAGCAGTTCTGAAAGGCAAAGGACGACACAAAAACTTGTTGGGTAAAGGAAAATATAGAAGACAACCCAGACCAAGGAAATTGATAAGTAGAAAGAGAGGAATGAGAACCCAAGAGAACAAACTAATGAAAGAGAAACCATCCACGGATTGGATCTAGAAATATTGACAAGAATTAATTTCAAACTGTGGCAAGGTGGTTCTGCAAAAGCCAGCACGAGAAAACCAGGTAGAAGCCTCCTTGTCCTCAAATAACCAAGGAGCAATACAGAAGCAATGGTTCAGTCAGAGGCACCAATCATTTTGACCCAACAGAGACAATTCCCCGACCAAAGGGCAATAGAACCAGTTGAATGAGGGAAAACATTCAGTCAATTTTTTCAGGAAAATAATAAAAAATGGTAGATTTTGGGTATAGTTTTTATGAAAGATAGCCGTGTTAGCAGATAAGATAATGTTGAATCAGAACAATAAATGAATCAATGTTAGGGCCCATTGGAAGATGGACATATGGGTTTGTCCAAGGCTAACCTAATGCATGCTGACTCAATATTTTCATCCTGGAAAAGATTCAGTAAAGATATTAAAAAAATTAATAATGTTATAAAAGCGAGGAAAGGCTGCTTGACATGGGATTCAGCTACGCAGAAATTTACGAAGACACAAATTCAAATTTGTTCAGCAAGTCTTGCTTATGGATAAGGTGTCTAAACTCTAAAGAAAGAACATGGTTATTATTTTTCAACATTTTTATTTTTTATCTCATTTTCCAGATTTGAAATAAAAAACACATAATCAATAACACTGCATTGCGACCAGCACTGCATTTGAAATGCAAAGAGATTACACCTGCAATTCAATATTGAATGCCATAAAAATAATTTGCAACAATGAATTTATCTGCATAAAACAAGCACAGCATTGCATGGTATGGGCAAACTGCAAAATATAATTTTTTTCTCAAAAATGAGGTGCTGGGACATAATCAAATAAAATAGTTTTAATCCCTTCTGGTTCGAAGAGATGGCACTCCGTTACAAAGCGTTGTATAATGAAAACTGGTTCCTCATTACAATTAAACTGTGTCTTGATGTAAGTTGAATGAAGGTATGTACAATTAAAACATTGCAGTAATTATAGCCTAGATCGAGCCCTGCAAAAGCCCTCGAGGCAAAAATTGACATATAACAGAAGAATATGAGAAAATCTGTGTAATATATTGTTTAATACAATCGTCCTACGAGGAAAATCGATTGAAAATAGTTTTAATCCCTTCTGGTTCGAAGAGATGGCACTCTGTTGCAGAGCGGATCGTACCTGGGTTTGGAATTGCAGAGGTCGGGGCAATTACAGAGTGGAAAAGAAATTGCAGAGCTCCGGGGAATTGCAGAGGTCAGGGCAATTACAGAGCGGAAAGGAAATTGCAGAGCTCTGGGGAGGAAGGTGAGTGAGGGAGCAACCGCGGGATTTCGCACCTCCTCAATTCGAATTGGAGCGAGCGAGACTCTCTGTTCCCGACATTCGAGCTCGTCCCCGATCTGTCAGGGGATGTCAGGATTTACAGCTGCGCCGAATCCATTGTCAGGCTCTGTCAGAATTGCCAGGGAAGGGTGGCGGCGAAGGAGGGTGGCGGAGCTAGGGAGGGTGGTTGCGAAGGAGGGTGGCGGAGCGAGGGGAAGGTGGCGGAGGGCGGAGGGATTGCCGGCGGCCGGAGCCGGACGATTTTCCGGCCGGTGCCGGAAAACGGGCCATTCCTCCGCCCAGGTAGACTACTCCATTTATATGTGCCATTTATCTAATTGGAAATGTGGAGGCAGACTTGAGTTTCAAATTTATTTTGTGTGTTATGTAGAAATTTGATAAGGGTAATTTCTTTTTTATCACTGTCGCATTAAGTTTTTATGTAAATTAGTAAGTTGATAATTATGCCAATAGGTGTCCCTCCTATTGGAATGGGGCACTTTAATCATTTTGTTAATTAATTTTTTCATCTGACGGTGTAAATTCAAAGATGCCAGTATGGTAGTCACTCTATCAATGAATGAAATTGAAAGTGGTAACTTCCTTGCATATCTAAATCAAGTGTTTAAACCTTACTTAAATTAATTTTTTACCAAATGATTATTAAAAAAAAATTGTGCCTCTTATTTGTTTCCAAGTATGGAGGATTAAGAAAAAATTAAACTAAAAAATTAGTGTCAAACACCAGTCTTTGAAAGTGATGTCTCTTTCTGAAAAGTATGAATGTTCGTAATAAGGACACGTTTTCATCCATTACAATGACGGTTGAAGCATTTATGCTCGACAATCATCCATAACCACGACAATGAGGTCTGGAGGCGATGAAACAGTTCTTTAATTCAGTTAAGTACCATCGAAATATGAAACATTATGCCTATTCATATTCTCCTCCACCAGGGGTTTTGAGTTTTTAGTTACATTACAAAAGTTCGAACCTCATCGTAGGGCACCAGAGTACTTGTAGCATAGAGAGGGCCGGGCTTTATCCACTATGGTGTGCTTCTCATGTGTAAATGTTTCAATTTTTAATTTAATTCGGCAAATCACATTGATTTTTAATTAATTATGGAAATCCCATAAATGATGCAGGACGAATGGATGGAGGTAGCGTGAAGGAATCCGGGCAAATAATCGATTTACTCATGGACGTTCTAGTGGTTATTCCACTGACCGATTGCACTTACATCGAAGGCTCCATCGATTTCATCTTCGGCAATGAAATTTCCCTCTAAGAGGTAATCACTAACTGATATCGTCCATGAAAAGCCAAAGGGTTCATTCAATAAATACACCCTAATCTTGGCCTGTTGATCATTTACCCAAAGGTGTAGGTTGCACAGAATTTACAATACCTACGGCGCGGTGACAACACATAAGCGGGAGAAATCGGACGACCACACGGGGTTTGCATTCTTGAGATCTAAGGTAACAGCTTTCTACCTAAGGTGGGGGTTGGCATCCTCGATTTTAGCTTTCACTTATATGGACGCCATCATTTTGCCCACCTAATGGCATGACATGGGAGACCACAAAATAAAAACCCGTGTATTATAGATTTCACCCAATTCATTGATTTTCAAATATCTTAATGAATATCTTTCACATAAATCACATCATTAATTTTTGTTATTCTTTCACATCATTAATTTTCGATCCAGAACTAGGTTGGGTTGTGTTATATTCTTTCCATGATTAGCCCATGTAGTTAATCGGGGGGTTAGAAGGGGGGCAGAGCCCCCCCCTCGTTGCACCAATTGCGTACCCGGGGGGGTGGGCAGGGGAGCATCATAGGGGGTTTGATAGGTGCAGGTAACCCCACTCTATGGGGTCCGGGGGTGAGGTAAGATGGGGTTTTGGACCCTATGTTAGGTTGGGCGGACCTACCTATGGTTTTGTGCATGATTTTCGCACATGGTTTTAGATGTGATGGTTTTCGGTCCATGGTTTTGGACACAATGATTTTCGGTCCATGGTATTGGATGTTTCGGCATATATAAATATGTATTATAACATTGAAAGGAACATAATGAAAAATCAAGCTGGTAGTCCCGGTTTTGGGATCCAGGGGAAAATCTCCGTGTATATGTATTTTATGTGTTATGCTCTTGCATTGTTTATCTTTTTGTGTTCTTAGAATTCGAATGCAGGGAATTTATGTATGGGGTTAAAACCTACAATCTAAACGTTCTTGTGTTTTTGAACTTTGCAAAACTATGTTTTATGAGTAGTATAAGTGCATGGGCCCTGGAGCAAACTTCTTTGGTCGCGTTTCTTGGTCCAGAGAAATCACAGATTATAAAGTGAAGCCCTTCCTTTGACTTAGCTTTCTTGATGGACATAACTGGATTAATTTGTATATTCTTTATTTCTACTAGTAATTTTCCCAACATTCATGGATGGTGTAAACTATTCAGTGTTTCAGGTGTGTGAATGTATATATGTATATAGTTTGTCGCTTTCTCTCCATAATATTTTTGCACCATCAATGGAAATATGATCATACCACCAAAAGCTTCCATTCATTTTGCCCAAAATAAAAGAATTTTTCTAGAATGTGAAGTTTTATGAAGAATTAATAAAGCTGCATGGCTTCATAGATTTCAAACAAGAGAAAGAATAGGACACCATGTCCATTGTAACCCATGTGAACTTGAAATTTTGAGATTTAAAAAATAATCGTTGGTTTGTTTCAACTGTCAATATAGAATTGCACAGAGACATAAACAAGATGTCGAGCACTTAGTTCTCCAAAAGGCTGCTTCTTGTCAGGTACTTTCCATTATTTTTTCAATGGAGAAACCTCTGATGGTGAAAGGTAGTGTAGTGTCTGTTTCTCGTGACAAAGCACTCAGCATCAAATTGAAGTGAAGCAATCCAATCAAACATTGCAATGGTTTATAAAGGTTTGTTGCAGCCTTCGAATCAACTTTTGCGGCTGTTTCAAAATACTTACATGATAATTTTAAAAAATAATTTTGCGCCTGTTTAAAAAATATATTAATTTATAATTTTATTTTATGTTAATAATTATAAACTATTTTAATATAAATTATATATATCCCTTCGGTTTATTAAACCCAAATATTAAAGGTTTAATCAGCTAGGTTTATATTTTTTATCCTGTTAGTTTATTTATTCTTGGAGTTTATTATGCTAAGAATCTCTAAGGTTTATTGATCACTTCGGTTTATAATATTAATAATCATGCGAGTTTATCAATCTTTTGTGTTTAAAATATTAATTCCTATGCTTTATTAATCTCTTGTGTTTTTAATATTGATCCTTGATTCTTGATCCCTTAGGTTTTTAATATTTATTCCCTCGGTTCACTAGTTCCTTGGGTTTATAATATTAAACCATTGGTTTATTAGTTCCTTGGGTTTACAATATTAATAATCCCTTGAGTTTGAAATTTTAATTCTTAGGGTTTATTAATCTCTTATGTTTTTTATATTAGTTTTCTCAGTTTATTGATTCCTCAGGTTTATTAATCGTTTAGATTTATTAATCCTTTGTTAGGTTTATTGTTTTGCTTGGGTTTTTCATATTAAATGCTTAGATTTATTTGTTCTTTAAGTTTATAATATTAATAATTCCTTCGGTTTATCATTTAATCCCTTGGGTTTATTAATCCCAAATATTAAGGGTTAAATAATAGTCCTAAGGTTTAATATTAATCCCTTAGGTTTACAATAATTATCCCTTCAGTTTATTAAGGTGTTGGGTTTATAATATTAACAATCCCTAGGGTTTATTGATCCCTTGGGTTTATAATATTCATAGTCATGTTGGTTTATCAATCCTTTGGGTTTAAAATATTAATTCCTAGGCTTTATTAATCCCTTTTGTTTTTAATATTGATCCCTTGCATTTTTTTGTCCCTTGGGTTTCTAATATTTTTCCCTTGGATTTACTAATTCCTTGGGTTTATAATATTAAATGCTTGGGTTTTTTCGTTCTTCAATTTTATAATATTAATAATTCCTTTGGTTTATCATTTAATCCCTTGGGTTTATTAATCCCCTAAGTTTAAAATATTAATTCCTAAGGTTTATTAATCGTTTGGGTTTTTAATATTAGTTTGTTGGGTTTATTGATTCCTTGGGTATATTGATTGCTTGGGTTTATTAATAATTTATTTTTATAATATTCTGTATGTTTTGGGGTGAGATAGATAGACAAAGAAGGAGAGATGGAAGGAAGGGGGGACAGAAAGAGAGAGGAGAGAGGGAGGGAGATAATGACAAAGTTGGAGGGTGAAGAGAGAGAGGGGGGGGAGATAAACTGAGGTGGGAGAGAGAATGTGTATGTTTTCGGGTGAGATAGATAGACAAATAAGGAGATATGGAAGGAAGGGGGGAGAGAAAGAGAAAGGAGAGAGGGAGGGAGATAATGACAGAGTTTGAGGGTGAAGAGAGAGGGGGGGAGATAAACTGAGGTGGGAGAGAAAGGGACAAAGAGGAAGGAAGAGAGGGAGGACATGAGAGATAGGAGAGAGGGAGGGAGAGAGAGGGAGTTGAAGGGGGAGAGAGAGGTAGGTAAGAAGAAAGACATATATAGAGAAAGGTGGAGAGAGAGAGAGAGAGAGAGAGAGAGAGAGAGAGAGAGATAAGGAAGAGAGAGAGAGGGAGAGCGGAGAGAAGGAGGGAAGATAAATAAAAGGGGAGAGAGGGAGAGGGAGATGAAGAGGGATGGAGAAATAGATAGATATGGAGAAAGAGTGTGTAAGCTTTGGGGGGTGATATAGTAAGACAAAGGAGAGGCAAAGGGAGATAGAGATATAGATGGGAGGTGAAAAGACGGAAGAAGAGAGAGATAGAGAGAGGGAGAGAGGGAGGGAGAGGGAGAGATCGATATATATGGAGAGAGTGTGTGTGTTTGTTTGGGGGACAGGGTGAGATAGATAGACAAAGAAGGAGAGATGAAGGGAGATATAGATATAGATGGAGTGGGGAGAGAGGGAAGAAGATTTCTTGCACAAGATGCATTGATTTTATTGTAGTTGATGATTTATAATCCCATTTGATTTCTTCCACTAGATGCATTGATTTCAGTGTTGATGTTGATTTCTAATTATATTTGATTGTTTGCACTAGATGCATTGATTTTGACGTAGATGTTTATTTCTAATCGTATTTGAATGCTTGCTCTAGATGCAATGATTTTAGTGTAGATGGTGATTTCTAATTCTATTTGATTGCTTGCACTAGATGCATTGATTTCAGTGTAGATGTTGATTTCTAATTATATTTGATTGCTTGCACTAGATGCATTGATTTTAGTGTAGATGTTGATTTCTAGTCTTATTTGATTGCTTGCATTAGATACATTAATTTTAGTGTAGATGTTGTTTTCTAATCCTATTTGATTGCTCACATTAGATGGATTGGATGTTGTTAATCTTGAGATTGTAAATTATTAAAAATATTTTTCAAGATTATATGGAGGGGAGAGAGAGGGAAGAATATTTCTTGCACTAGATGCATTGATTTCAATGTAGATGATGTTTTTTTAGAATTATATTCAATTGCTTGCACTATAGGCATTGATTTCAAAGTAGATGTTGATTTCTAATGATTGTTTGCACTAGATGTATTTATTATAGTGTAGATTTGGATTTCTTATCCTATTTGATTGTTTTCACTGGATGTGTTGATTTCAATGTAGATGCTGATTTTTTATCTCATTTGATTGCTTGCATTAGATGCATTGATTTCAGTGTAGATGTTGTCTTCTAAACTTATTTGATTTCTTGCATTAGATGCATTAGATGTTTTTAATCTTGAAGTTGTATATTATTAATAAACAATATTTTCAAAATATATTTAGTAATACCTAAAAGGACACTATTAAGAATTAATTAGTTGTCAAAAGTTGCAATACCTAGAATTAAAATGAAATAGATTCGTAGAATCAATCATCTTAGAAAGTGCAAATTAATCCTTGACAAGATTGTCTCCCTTCTACATCACCAACTAATTACTAATAGAAAATTACATATATTCAAAATTACTAATAGATAATTGCATAGAATAATGTATTCATAATATTTATAAGAGGAAAATATATATTTATAAACATTACAAAAAAATCAAAATATTCTTGGAGATGCCATAATTGTTTGGAGAAACAAATAATGTAAAGATTTTATAATTATAGCCACTCATTAGAAAAAATCAAAAATACATTATTTATTGACTTTGCTGAATAGACTATAGATAAAAAAAATTATCAAAATATTTTTGAAGGAAATATATTATTTCAAACATTAGCAAAGAAATTTTTTATTTCAAGAGTAATATTGATGCAATAAATTATCAAAACTATTTTTCAAGATATATTTAGTAATACCTGGAGGGACACTGTTGAAAATTAATTAGTTGTTAGAAGTTGTGATACCTGAAATTAAATGAAATCGATGTGCAATATCAATCCTCCTGCAAACTATTGACAAGATTGTCTCCCTTCTTCATCATCAACTAATTACTAGTAAACAATTACCAAGATTGTCTCCCTTCTTCATCATCAACTAATTACTAGTAAACAATTACCAAGATTGTCTCCCTTCTTCATCATCAACTAATTACTAGTAAACAATTACATACGCATATAAAAATATAACACAACAACTGCGACATTGAAAAACATTATCATCCAAATCTAAACACATAGACACACAAACCACTTAAAGCATCCAAACACAGATGTACAAATCAATCAAGGAAAGCAACACAAACTAAATTAAAGAAGAGAATGATATGGTCATGCCAAGAAAATAAAATATAAACACAGATGTACAAACCCTTTACGGAAAACAACACAAACTAAATTAAAGAAGAGAATGATATGGTCATGTCAAGCAAGCAAAGAAAACATAATGTGAATTTTGAAGTTAATCTCAAACATATACATAATAATGATAATATAAACATGTTACATTGTTGCCCTCAATTGGAACCAACTTAAGATCTATCATATGCTGAGAGAGATCAAATCAAATTCTACATTCCAAAAAAAATTGCACATTAAATAATTTTTTTATAATTGAAAAATATTATACATCATTTAAGTATTTAAAGATTTTTTTTTATAATTGAAAAATGTTATACCTAGGTTTTTTTGGTTAAGAACAAAGTTCTATGCTCTCATAAAAAAAATATGTTCTTATAAAAAAATATTAAATTATGGCCTTAGTAGTACAAAGTAAAACATTAAAGTAACAGATTCCTTATTTCTAACTCTGCATGGTTATAAATTCATAATAAAGATTTTCAAGCATCACCTAGGTATTTTGTTAAGAACAATAACATGGCAGGTTCTCCGTGATTATCAAAAATATTAAAATGAAAGATTTTAGGCTTTATCGTTACAAAGTCACATAGTAAAACATTGAAGTAACAGATTCCTCGTTTCTAACTCTATATAGTTATAAAATTCAAACCGACAACCTGCTAATTTTGGTTTGCGTCCTTTTATTGTTCTATGATATCCAACCCTGGAAAAAAATTTAAACAACTCACTTGTCTCTTTAATTTAATTTTAATAATCAAAATATATTATACATATCTTTGGATCATTTAAATGCTATTCCTCCTATTATTATTATAACAACAAAATTTCTCAATATTATTTAATTTTTTTAAATGTAACATTTGATAAATATTTGATTAAGCACATGAGAAATATAAAACAACGAGTATATGTCTCTAGGATGTTGTAATTTAGGAGGTTGCAATTAAGATAATTAAGATAATTAAGATTATAAAGAGTGGAGTTTTTATATTATTATTATTATTTATAATTATTAGTGTTTTTCTAAATAAAATTTTAGGAAATGGATTTGGATGTAGTTGCAATATTTATGACATGATATTTAAATATTTGTGCAATGATTTTTTATTGTTAAGTATTATAGTAAAATTATATAAAATTAAAATCTTTGAAAATAGCTTATAATCATAAAATTAAATCTGTAAAAATAACTCATATGCAAGTATTTACATAAAAATAATGAATAAAAACAAGATGGAAATATATATATATATATATATATATATATATATATATATATATATATATATATATAAATTTTATTAAAACCATTTTTTAATTTGGGAGATGATTTTAAGTTTTTGAAAACTTTGAATTTGAATTTGTTATTTTAATGTTAGTCTAGCACATATCAATCCATCAATCCATTTGAAATGATTTCTTTCCATACATCTTTATGGTAAGAGTTCCAGTGGATCAAACCTAACGCATTAAAACGGGCATTATCTGGATTTCCGATTTTGACTGCACCCATGTCTGTCCAATTGCCACATATTCGAAGAGTCTACAATCAAGATAAGTTTAGACATTGAGACTATTATGAATGACACTTGCAGGTTGGAATTAGAAGGTAATAATTAAAAAGTAGTGGTTTATTTTTAACCATGTAGCAAATAATTATTGAAAAAATCAATGGGTCAAACTTCTATACCTAGAAGTTAAAATTTTAAATGAATTTAATGAGAAAAAATTATGGAGTTTAGTAAAAGGACTAGAACCAACACCCCAAGATCCAAAACAATTAACTGAATGACAGAAAAGGGAAGAGAGAACTAAGTCTATAATAAGATTATCTTTATGAACTTCACAACTTCACCTTATAAACTTAGAAAATTCCTCTTCATAGATATGGGAACAATTAAGTAAGATATTTGGGGAAAAGACCGTGAATGCAAAATTCTCTTTGAAACAACTGTTCTTCAAACTCAAAATGCATAATGGGGTATCATTGTCTACACACATAAATTATCTAAAATCACTCATAAGGCAGCTAGAGGAAGGAAAAATAGAAGAAAAAGATGCTAAAGCTATTTTGTTAAATAGCTTATTTTCAAATTATAATAAAGCTATTTTCACCATAAGTCAATTTTCCTCTCGACCATTGGCTAAAATGATTGCAACACTCTTAGCAAAACAAAAGAGGATGAAATTAATGTAGAAGACAATTCACATGATGACATGGCACTATTCTCTAAGGGTGGAGTCAATAAAAACAACTCAGTGGAATGTTTTGACTCTGACTCCCGAAGAAATAAACACACATCATTCAATTGTAAAACTCGTACCAAAGATCTCTTAAATGGTAAATTATAAGAATCAGCTAACATAGCTACTTTTGAAGATTTGTCAGAGGCCAGCCTTGAAGACTTCTCAGATTGTGACGATGATGATGAATTCAATACAAAGCCTCTTATACTTTCTAAAACAACGATTAGTTATAGTATTATTTATGTCCTATCTATGTGTGTATGTAAGTGTGTAAATAAAAAAGGTATGTTGTTTGATTGATTGTTAGATAAGCTTTGTACATAGACAACTTGCCTATATAACTAGATTTATCTTTTTTGATACATACTACTAGGATAAGATCATGTCCATAGAGATATTCAATATCTAGACTATTCTTCAGGGAAGTTAAGAAGCGTCAATTGTACAAAGTTCTTCAATGATGGTCAGAGGATTTATGTTTCAAATGGAGGTCAAGTGGTAAAGAGTAGTGTCCGCAAGATCCTAGAGTGAACATAATTGCTGATGAAAACCATATTAGACTTGTGTGATTTATGTGTAATTTGTGATTTATGAAATAATGTAAGCATTAAAGGGGGACTTGGAATAATGGTTACAATAGTATTAGGCAGGATTGAGTTTGTTGGTTGGTTGGGTTGTTGAGATATTTTCTCAACAGTAGGATTGAGTTTGTTAGTTGGTTGGATTGTTGAGATATTTTCTCAACAATTATCTTTCTGTTTAAAAAAATTTAGATCTGATAAGCACTATATACGTTTAATGTAATTGTTTGATTAAGATATAATAGAAAATAAATGGTAATAAAACAAGCATACTACCAATATTTGCAACGGTGCGCCAAAAGTTATAACAATTGTTAAGCTTCTTGTCTTCCTCTACCCTCTAATCCCATGAAATTTTTGCGCCATCGTAATTCATAATCAGTGACCTCTGATTTGCACATAATCAGTGATATGGCTTTTAAAAAAAAATTGCTTAGGAAAAAACAATGGTGAAAAACACAAAGATGGTTGTGATTTCGTTTTTAGTAATTAAATACAATATCTGAATAAAGGAATGCAAAATTAAAATATATAACTCTTGTGAATCAGGTGCTCCTTTTCTCCGCATCATTACATGAAAAATGGCACAGTTCCATGATAACATTAATTTACACCAAAATAGATGGAACATGCAAAGAATTGATGGAAAATTCCCATGTTTGCAGTGTATTTGATGTCAGGTAACGATATTTCCTGACCTTTGCATCCTCACAAGTCTAGGTCATTAATATTGTATATCTTTAATGACATTCACGAAAACTGTGATGCATTTTGCTTTCGAGTTTTTTCTTCTTCAATGAGATCGATGTTGTTAGATTTCTAGAGTATATGCCAAGCTTTCCGGAAAATATAGGATAGATATCCCGCTTATCACAATAAACACGGCATAAATCTGGTAATGGTTTGAGGGTTTCTCCTACCTTTTATTCAAGAATCTTGATAGGCACAATTATATGACTTAATCTTGTCAAAAAATAAGAATCAACTTTATTAAACAACTTGAGTAGCTCACAGGTGTGGATGACCTGTAAGACTTCCTTTACAGAACACGCTCTGCCTTACAATACATTAGATGAGGAATATATACATGAAACACACATTTAGAGAAGTTGAAACAACACCCTAGAAAATAGGAACAAAATCCTAATCTAAGGTTTGGTTTGAATTGTTACTTCATTAAGACATTTCTACATTAATCTCAACACTCCCCCTTAATGGAGAAATGGATTCACAGATATGCCTAACACTTCCTTAAACAACTCGAATTTGATTCTACCAAGAGGTTTGGTAAAAATATGGACAGCATTGTCACAACTATTACAATATTCAATATGGATTTCTTTTGACTGAACTTTCTCCCTGACAAAATGAAATTGTGTATCGATATGCTTTCTGTTCTTATGAAATACTTAATTATTTGCAAGTTTGATGGAGCTCTGGTTGTTGCATTTGATCACTGTTGCAACCTTTTGTTCTTCTCCAGCATCAAGGAGAAGTCTCCTCAACCAAACTGCTTCACTTGTTGCTGCACATATAGCTTGATATTCAGCTTCCGTAGAAGACAAGGATATTATGTTCTTCTTTTTGTTGCTCCATGTAATGACCCTGGATCCAATGCTAAATGCATAGCCTATTATGGATCGTTTGTCATCTACATTTCCAGCCCAATTGGAGTCTGAAAAACCTATCAATCTAACATCACACGAATCAGTATAAACAATACCAAAATCTAAGGTTCCCCGGAGATACCTCAAAACACCTTTTGCTGCAACCTAATGGTTCTCAAGGGGCTTTGACATAAATTGGCTTTCTGCACTGAGTGCATAAACCAAATCAGGCCTAGTTGTAGTCAAATAGATTAGACTCCCAACCAGATGTATATACAAAGTCTTCAAGAAAGATTTATATTGGAGTCTTAAAGAAAGATCTATGCCCAATATCCCATGATGACCTGATTATAGACTAGTTCAATAGAGCGAAATTGTACAAAATTCTACGTGTCATTATTTTGACCTTCAGCTCTAAAAATGATAATAGAACACTACAGTCCATTCAATTTTAGTCTCCTTTTACAAAAGTCAAATTTGATGCTCAGAGAAAATGTTATGGTGATCTTCCCTAGGTCGCTTGTTTGAGACTGAATTCTGGAGCCTGTAAAAACCCTGAATTCCTTAGATCATATCTCCAAAAATGTAGCGAACCAAGTTCTGAAAGTTTTATACAGTGTTCACCAAGATTTCGGATCTATGCGGTGCAAATTTCATCTTTTGAATCCTCCTACAAAAAACTTTATAACAAAAATGCCAAAATGGTTTGTTTGAAGAAGCGAAACCCTAGAATGCAAAGCTTTGATACCAAAATATTATGCCACGAGCTCACAAAATAGAAGAAAAGATAGATAAATGACTTAAAAATTATCCTCTTCGAGGTGGAAACCTCCTTAAATTACATAAATGAATAATTCTTGGATAATACAAATGAAAAGACCTTGGTATATATAGGAGTCTAAGGGTTCACAATATAATTAGAGTCTGCATAACAATAACAACAATAGTGAGCTTCTATGGGGCACAACAATAACACTATGGGGGCTACATGGGCACAACAATAACAATAGGGAGCTACACTAACAATAATTATAAGGGGGCTACATTAGTATTATAGGGACCTAACAAAAAAATAGGGGAGATACCTTATTGTCCAGAGATCCCTCAACCCCAGTAGCCCTCAATGCTCCATTCCTGCCTTGGGATCTCAACCAAGGGGGGAGAGATATTGCTCAGTGTTCATGATCATATAATCCCCTCATTCAGAGGGGTCATATCTATCAGTACAAGTTTCTCTATGAATACCAATTACTTCCCTTTCACCAAAGCCTTGGTAAGAATATTTGCAATCTCCTCATTCGTCGATATGTGATGGAGTCTAATGGCCCCTCTTTGTACCATGTATTGATTATAATGATATATAATATCTATTTGCTTGGACTTGTCATGAAATATGAGATTATTTTCAAATCAAATCCCACTCTTATTGTCGTAATATATCTATGTAGTGTCCAAAACCTGCTCAAACAACTCTCCAAAGAGATTCCTCAACTATATTGCTTCGTAGTTAGCCAAGCCAGCGACAATAAACCTTGCCCCGACGATACTAAAAGCTACAAACTTATGTTTCCTTCTCATCCAATATATCATGGTAGATCCAAGACTAAAACAACATCCATAAGTACTCCTCCTATCAAAAACATTTCTTGCACAGTCAACATCAGTATCCATGTAGTAAAATGTCTCTAGTAGAATATCTTAGATCAAGGGTGATCGTCCCATGCAAATATCTCAAAATGTGTTTGGTAATAATCTAATGTGCATGGAGAGGCTCGGTCATGAATTGACTCGACGTGTTCACTACATAGCATATGTTTGAATGAGTGTTCACTAAGAACATCAAAGCCCCAATCAATTGTGTATACTCTAATGGATTCGCCAATTTGGGTCTTCCATCTTCTCCACGTATCTTCTTGAAATTCATTTCCATTAGTGTGGGCAGCAACTTGCATTTATCCTTCCAAATCTCTCTAACAACTTCATAACATATTTTCCTTGTGAAAGGAAAATCTCACTGGGCATTTGCCACACCTTAAGGCCTAGGAAGTAGTGCATGAGTCCAAGGTCCTTCCTATCAAATTCAGAGGCTAGCTCCATATTATGCTCGATCATCACGGGCTCACTACCTATTATAAATAGATCGTTAACATATAACATTAAAATAAAATTGCATACCTTGGACCATCTTGAAGTAGAGGTTGGGGTTGACTTTGCCTGTTGTGAATCCAAGCTTCATTATGGAACTATCTATTCGAGTATACCATGCTCTGGAGGCTGATTCAAGCCAAGCAATGAAATATTCAACCTCCAAACCTGTGTCTTTCAATCCTCTACCTTAAATCCCTATGTCTGCTCAACGTAAACTTCTTCCTGTAACATGCCATGGAGGAATGTTGTCTTTACATCCATTTGATGAAGGTTCCATCCTTGAATTGTAGCAAGGGAAACCATCAAATGAATGGTGGTGTATCAAGCCAAGGAGAAAATATCTAATCATAATATTCTCCCTCTTATTGGGAGAATCCTCTTGCCACGAACCTTGCCTTATATTTCGAAATACTTCCATCGAATCCATGTTTGATCTCAAATAGCCATTTTGAGGTCATGAAATATTTCCCCTTCGGTCTCGATACAACATCCCATACATCATTCTTCATAATTGATTCGTACTCTTTGGCCATAGCATCCTTCCAGACTTGTTCTTTCACAACTTCTTCACAGGTTGGAGGCTCAACTTCGATCATGTTTCTCATTGCTACAACATATCCCTGGTACCTACATGGTTTCTTACTTTCTCTAAAAGTCCTTCTAGCAGGAATGAGTCTCTTAGTATCTTGTAATGTGTCACAAATCAATAGTGGTCTCTCCCTGGTAGGGGTATCACATGAAGATGAATCCAAGTGGTCCATGGGCTCCATGGGATCATCAACAATGTCTCTCTCTGATTTAGGCAAGGATGGACCTTCTATAATATCCATATTATCACTTTCCTTCAGAGGATGAAGTGGACGAAGGTCCCTTGCTTTGCCAAGGAAAACATCTTCATAAAATGTCACATCCCTGCCAATTTCAACCTTCCTTTGACCAAGAATATATATTCTTAATGCTTAGGAATATTCAAAAAATCCAACACATATTTTCTACCAGTGGCTTCTAGCTTGTTTCTTTTGCCTTTCGACATGTGGAAATATACGGGGCATCCAAATATACGAAGGTGACCAATTTCGGGTTTGACACCTATGAATACTTCTTCAGGAGTATTTTTATCCAATGCTTGATGAGGCACCCTATTTTGAACCTATATCGTTGTATTTGTTTCTTCTCCCTAAAGGAACTTTTGTAGCTTTTGATCATGGAGCATGGTTTGAGAAGCTTCTACAATAGACCTCTCCTTTCTCTCAGCCACTGCATTTTGTTTGAGATTCCTCTCTTTCTTGATGCCTTCCCTTTTGAAAAAATCTATGAATTCATTTGAAATGTACTCTCCACCATTGTCAGACCTGAAGATATTAATTTTTTTCCCTGTTTGATTTTTTACCAAAGCCTTGAAGTCTTTGAATAGATCGAAGGCTTCATCCTTATGCCTTAAGTAATATATTCAATCCTTCCATGAGAAATCATCGATGAAGGCAATGTGGTAAGTATGTCCAACAAGTGAATATACGCGCATCGGGACACATATGTCAGAATGAATGAGATGGAGGATGTCTTTCTTCTTTTTCTCGATATAGGGGAATGGTTCCCTTATCTTCTTCCAATGGCACATCCAGGACATACTCCATCATGTTATGCTTGAACATCGATAATTATAGAGACCAATTTCTTCAAATTTTGGAAGAGTATCATACTGTAGATGGGCTAATCTTTGGCACCATATCTTTCTTTTATGATTAGTATCATGGACCACCACTAGAAGAGGTCTTCCAATGACTCTATAGAGTCCTTCAAATCTAGATCCACATGTGAAAGCATCTCTCATAAGGGATCCCACCAGCCAAGTAAGTAATTTTCCCTTGATGAAAGTAACCCTCATCCCTTTTTCTTCCAAAGCAGATATAGAAACCAAATTCTTCTTCAACCCTGACACATTCATCACATCATGGAGAAAAATAGACTCCCCATAATCCATATTAAATTTAATAGACCCAAAGCCTTTAACAGGATGAGTGGATTTGTCTCCAAGAATAATCTTCAAACATGACTCCCTCTCTACCAAATTAGAGAGAAACTCCTTATACCCAAAGAAATGATGAGAGGCTCCATTATCAATCAACCAATTGTCCCAAGTATCCAAAGGAGAGGAAATAGAAAGTGCATAAATAAGAATATATTCAGATTGATTTGCAACATTACTTCATACCTAGTATTTCTTGACTTCTTTTGAGATAGGTAGGCCTCTTCATGATCACTCGAATCATATCTTCTTCTCCTTTCATCTATTCCATTATGATCATTCCATCAACCATCTCCTGTTCTTTGATTATTGAACATGTTATTGTTGCTTCTAGTGTTATAGAGTGGACCATTTCTGTTCTCAGGGAAATATCGAGCATAGTGAGATTTCTTGTGACAATTGTAGCATTCAATTTGTGATGATTCCTTATCTCTTCCATTACTTGTATTTGAATTTTGAGGAGGAGGCTTTCTTGAACTTTATGGGCCTCCTTTTCCTTTCTTCTTCTTGTTATGAGTGATGAAAGAAACAAGCTCTCCTTCTTTGTGCTTTAGTATCCTTCCTCTTAAGATCATCCTTGATTATTCTTGAGTGAGTTTTCCAACAAGCTCATCAAATGATGAGAAAAATTATTATTGTTTGTAGTGATAATGAAGGTTTCCCAAAAAGGAGGGAGACCTCTAAGGGTTACCACCACCAACTCCTTGTGAGTTATGGTTTCCCCAACTCTTTGCAATTGATCTTAAAGACGAGCTATCCTGATAATGAAGGGTTACAAAGGCTCTCCTTTATTCATCTCCATATATTTAAGTTTATTTTTTCAAGGAGATGATTTCATTCAGATTGTTGACTTCATACATGGTAGCTAGCTTATCATACATATCCTTAGACTTTTTCAAATTTCCAACATATGCAAGTAAATGATCTTGTAAACCATACTCTATAATTTTCTTTGATTTTAACTCACATTTCTTGTACTTGTTCTTGGTAGCAGTGGAAGAATAATTTAGAGGCTTGGGTACTTTTCCTTGAATTTACTCCCAAACATCATTGTCATCAGCTATGATTTCCAACCTAATCTTCCAAGCAACAAAGTTAGATGAGTCACCCAACTTCTCATTTTCCTTAGAGTAAGAGGTTGACACTTGACTTGATTAGATAGGCTCCTTCAACTGTTCTAAAGATGATTTCTTCAACTCTTGTCTTCTTTGGGCTTATCCTTCACCTTTTCTCCAATTCCATGTGAATTTTATTGTCGTTCTATGTTCTTTCAATTACTTTAACCCAATTCAATTATTCAATTAGCAACATTTTCAATAGCAATTAATTCGCTCATCAATCAATAGTAACTTAAGATAGAACAATAATGCAATGACAATAGGAGATAATCAACAACATCAACATGATACATCGATTTGGTCAAAGACTGGGGAAAGCCCCACAAGGGGGAAAACCCTTTGAAATTCTTCTTCGATTTGATTGTGATAAAATGTTGAGTACAGAGTATATTGAGCCAATACAAGAATATACACCAAAACTCCACCAAACAATATCCAGAAATATGATCCCAGCAACAATACTAATTAGAGTTAACTTTCCTAGTCTACGATCAACTTCAGTCACCTATAAAATGAAACCCTAGGTCCCGGCCACACAGACAAAGATATCATGTGTGCGGATGAAATGTTCTAGTCGCATGAATAGGCCTGTGTGTGTGTGGCTATAGCCCAAAATTTCCTGCGACAACCCTGTGGCTATGAACCAAAACCCTAATCCACATGTGCGAGCTTCGAACCGTGCAATTTCAGACCTGTACAAACCAAATTTGTGAACCCACTTCATACCTATGTGAACCAATCCAAAGAAGAGACAAGAATAATATGTTTGATGATGATGTTGAAATGAGGGTCACTTGACTTGTATTTATAGAATTCCAAGGGTGTCCAATTTCCTTTAAGGGTCGACCCTTCCTTTTGTAAACATGTTGGCTTCACTTCAAAAATACACTTTCCCTTATCCAAATCAAGTGATTCAAAAGTCAAAATTGCTCCTCTCGGAGAGAGGAATCTTGTCCCATGATTGTAATTTGTCACTGAGCTTCCAAATTAACATGTATATTAATCTTAAAAATAAAATGTTAGCAAACTTGAATTAAGATGCATGTGTAAAAGGAATGTATTTTTTATCATTTTTGAATTAGTTCTCAACTAACAATGGTCATGAAAATGTAAATCAACAAACAATCTCAATAATGATGTGAGTCTCAAATCAATGAAATTGTTCATTAATTGTCAACACATGAATAACAATAATGTATCATTCAATAACCACAAGATAAGTCTTATGATGCTAAAAAATACATGAGTGAATTGGCTTTCTGAGACTCAAAGAAATTTTCAAATTTTAGCTAGAATTCATGAGATCCAATAGTGGATATACCAAATTGTCACTTGATCTCTAAAAACATAATGTAGTAGAATTCCTCTACAAAGTTCTTTCTTACTGGACATGAGGGTGTATTTATATGAAATTGGGTGACTCTTCACCTTCCATGACCTTTCACCTCCCCTCATGACTTTTCGTCTTCTATATCACTTTTCCTTTTCTATTCTATTTCTACTTTCAATATTACTCTATTTACAAATTACATGAAAAATAAAAATAATAAAAACATTTTTTGCTCGTGGTACTAATTTTATTATGGCCAAATGAGGAACCTTGACTTTCAACTCTTTCGTTAAGTAGATGTGCCATGTTTTGTACTCAGAGGTAATATATCAAACTTTACTTGATTGTATCCTCTCATATTTGATTTCACATTCGACACCATATGGTAGTATAGTCTTCTCATTTGTTTGTATTCGGAAAAGCACAAAAAGCCTAGTGTGTAGTTTTATTGGCTCCATAATATGGTTTACAATTGCTCCTTTTGTGGGTTCCAAATCCTTTTAGTGTAGTGTCCTGCCTCATTATATTTATCTTTTCTAGAATTTCTTGCTGAATTTATTACTCAAGCTTCATTACTCCTAGTGCATCAATGGAGGCTATTTTGAATGACTTTACCAGGGAATCTAACATACTCTAAAGAGGTTGATATATGCTCAATATTCTAGCCACATCTCTTCCCATTTTTTTATGTGATTCGAAAATAATTCTAACCTTGGCCTTATCTTGTTCTATACCCATCCCATATTTTCTTATTAATATATTCATTGCATCAGGGTACTCCATGCCCCATCCATATATGTGATCTACTTCTATTAAAGTTATTTTTACTAAGGCTTCTTTCACTTTGAGTTCTTGTTCATTTTTTGTTAATGAAGATGTTGTCTTATGGAGGATTATCATTTCTTTGTATACCATTTTCACGATTTTTCCACCACTCTTATTTCCTTGAAATCGACTTCTTGGAAGTATCCTTTGTGAGAAATGAAGGCAGACAAAGTTTGAGCCTCTGTGCATAACTTCTCATTTTCCTGTTATGAATTGGTTAACTTCCCTTTGAGTTCTTCCAGCGCTTTGGTCAAAATTTCAATATTTATCTCGATGGTTGTAGTAAAGGCAGATCTAGTAGAAGTTACTGCCAATGGATTAATTCTAGTATCCAACACAATATCTCATTCAGTGGCGACTGTGATAGGATTGGTGGGTTCTCTGATTAAGAACTTCCTTCTTTCTTGGGTAATTTTGTATATTCCTCTATCAAATCTGAAGTCGAATAGATCTATAACTCTATCCTCCTCTTCTTCATCAATGCCCAATTCTCCTAAGGGTAAATTTCCACCTTTTAGAGGCATAGGAGGTGGGACAAACATAGGAGATAGTATAGTCTTTGTCTCCATTTGGGCTAAGTCCTTGAGGCTAGATTCTTCTGCTTTTTTGCTAATTCTCTTTCCATCTGTTATCACTCAGAATTTTCCCCTGGAAGTTATCAAAATAAGGAAATGACCAAGGTAACCACAAACCAATATTTTAAGTATAGGCTCTAGCCAACCTATGACTCAGAGAGGGCTCTTTCTATATGATTTAGCTTCGTTTGTTGGGATTTTAGGCTAGTTCTTAAAGTTCAGGGGGTTTTGATTTGTATTGAAGGTTGGATGGTGGAATACTTAAAATAGATGGATAGAATGAAGTCTCTGGACCATTGAGCTATGGAGTCAAACAAGGACAGCAGAACTGGGATTAACTCATTAAAGGGAGTGTTAAAAGGGCATGCTAGTAGAGTGAAGTACAAGTCTTTAGGTCGGATGGGTGAAATGATCTTAACTAGGGTGAAAGAGCACTTAATAATTCTCAGACTGGGATTAAAATAAAGAACAGATGTTAATCATGAGCAAAGGGAAATTAAGAATCCTTTACTATAGATTAGAGGGAAACTACCTGAACTAAGGAGCAGTCAAGAATTTCTTAACTTAGATAATTAGCAGAAAACATTAAAATGCATAATAGTTAAAACAGAGTGCAATGAAGAAAATTTTGAGATATCATTCCATATTATAGCATTCACATTTCAGATACATTAAAGATTATGGAAAAACTTTTAAAGAAAGATAACAACACAAGAGAAAATACTTGTATGTACTTTGCATTACACATGAATCTTGTGAAATGTATTGGCTTTATTCGTTAATCCAGCTTGTTGGTCCAAACAGTGATACAATAGCTTACAATCTTTGATCAAGAAAGTCTATAGAAATGTCTAAGAATCCACCCTACATACTTCGAATTGTGAATCATTTATACAAAAAATTATTACAAAATATCTCAAACTAACTTGAGATTTAATCTAGGAAATACAAATATCTTCTTGCAAGAAGATAGAGACAGCTAATGAACTATTTCATGCTATCCCTTTTTATGTGGTACTGCTGGCTTTTATGATTGGATTTGTAGCCCTTTATGCTGGCTTGCAGTTGTGGTGTTTGATGATGGAATCTTCTTCAACTTTTATCTTTCAGCTGATACTCTTTGACCTTGCTGCCCTGTTTTCATTTGTTTACCTGGCTGCCAATTTTTACTATACAGTGACTTTTTACTGTAAATTTCTCACAGTAAATCAGTCATCTTTTCCCACCATTCTGCCTTAGGTAATTTGACATTCATCATCCTCCTATAGATCTCATCAGCTTCAGTATACTTGGAAAAATTGGGCTTGGTGAGGAATAAATGTTTTATCTCATGCTCAAGGAAAAACAAGTTTTCAAATGTGTTGTACAAAACTTTGCCTATTGGTAGGGCTTTTATTGATGAAGTGCTAGCTTGTTCCTTAGCCAATTGTCTAAGTCTATTACCATAGTCCAACTGTGTCATGAGTTTGTCATTGATAACCAAAGGACTGGGCAGACCTTTCTCCCTCAAAATTTGGAATTTAGCCATGAACCTATCAATGGCTACCTGCATGTTGTGGCACTTTTCTTCTAAGTTAAGCATAAGGTTCCTTTTGGAAAGGACCTTCCTTATTTCCAAAATGGTCTCAGTTCTATCTTCTATGTCCAGCTCATGGAGCTCATACCTATTTTTGTTGTTGAGGAAGTGGATGAGTCTATTGGCATCCTCAAGCATGTCTCCTAATTCTTCTTTGACCTTTTGGATAGCTTCTGTAGCTATCTTTACTAATTCTGTCTACTCAAAAATAACTTGAATAGATGGCCAAATATCATTGACAGAGTCAATGATATTGGCCCACAACATTTCCTTGGTTTGCCCAAGGGGTTTCTCCAGTGTTAAGTCTTTCTCTAAGACTTTGATTCTTTCACTCATTCTTTGGGCCTTTTGTGCTTCTTCCTTTTGCTTAAGCTGGGCAAGTTTGTAGTCAATTTCCAAACTTGCCACCTTTTCTTTCAATCTGTTCATTTTTGTAGCCTGGATAGACATCTCTTCCATGGCTTTAACCAATTCTACTACTTTCTCTCCTGATGCACCTGTTGTTGTAGATTCTGCTGTGACTGGCAATGTTGTGGCAGGTGGAGCTGTAGGTGCTAGTGAAGCTGCCAGTGTAGAAGGGACTACTGTGGATACTATAGGGATGAAATCTTTAGAAGTTCTAGCCAAGTTGCTTTGCTTCAATTGAATTAAAGCATCCAACTCCTTTTCTATCTCCTTTAATTGATCATTCATCTTTAGGACCAAGTCCATCAACTCCTCATGTTTGGTTTGGCTCTCTAAGACTTCTAGAGTTTGAGGATGTTGCAGCTGGGGTATTTTTAATTGCCTCTTAAGTGCAGCAATATCATCATTTTTCTTCTTTATAAGCTGCTTTGTAGCTTTTATATCCTTGGGATCATGTCCCAATTCAATCACTAAGTCCTCTAAGGACTTGATCCTTGTATCCTTAACCTGTGAGGAGGCTTTCTCTAACTGAAATTGTGTCGAGACGTTGTTTAAAGAGTTTTGTAGCTGATGAGTAGCTATGGCTTTACCTGTCAGGGTGGAGTATATCACATCTACAGCCTGTTTGTTCAGTTCAATATGGTCTATGGGATGAATATCCCTTGCCAACACTTCAAAGTCAACCTTTTTGAAATCAGATGTTGTCTTGGGCTGCTGAGCTATAGGTTTGATGAAAGATACCTGTAGCTTTCCCTCTTTAATGTCAAAGGCTGACATTAGTCTTGTTTGATTTGTGGGAGTCATCTTTAGGTACTGAGCATATGTTTGGGCCTTAAGCCTCTCATTTCTCACTTTGATTTCCTTGTACCTGTCTTTTATGTCCTAGTCTTTGTCAGTAGGCCTGTTGAAGGAAGATACTTCCACACTAAGCTACCTTTCCAACATCTGAGTCTATGATGTGGAAGGCTCTTGCATGCCTTCAGATGGAGTAGTGGGCCTACTTCTTTCTACCTCTATGTTGGTAACCTGTGCTGATTCTTCTATGTATTCTTGTTCAGAGGCCGGATTGAGCCTTTGCCTCTTGCTTGTTTCCTGTTGCAAATTAGAGGTGTCCATTCCTGAAGTGGAAGCTCCCTCTCTATTTCTTTTTGGAATTTTCTCCTCATTCTGAGGAGTCTGCATGATTGGAGGGGTACTCATGGCTCTTTCTTGCTCTTCTGGTACTTGCAGAAAAGAGCTCTCATCAAGCTGCTTTTCCAAATCAATCAGAGCATTTTCTACATCTACTCTTGTGTTGTCTCTATCTACTAAAGTACCTTCCACCCATTCTGTTTGATTGGCATATGCTTCTATTTCTGGTATGGGGTGGTGGATGAAAGGTCCTAGCTTGACCTTCTATCTTTAATTGGTAATGAATTCTAAAGGGTCATATCTCCATACAAAACTCCTTTAGAATTTCATTCTTTGCAGGATTAGGTATGCCTCTTTCCCCGCCTCTCTGGAATTGCATATGAAGGGACCTAATTGATTTTTGATTTTGAAATAGGCCTTCTTCTTGGCATTGATGAAGTTCACTTCATCTGCATCGATGATTTGTCTGTAATATTCTAAGGCAAACAACCTCATAGGGAGGTATCTTGGCAACTTATATGGTGCAAGCAGGCAACGATATATTCTGATTTCCTGTGGTTTTGGTAAAGGTACCAATCACCCACTTTGGTTTGCTTGGAAAGCTGGAGGACTCTCTTTATCTTTGGGCTTATCCTAGGTTGAGGATTCCCAGTAAGCATGGTCATGACTGGATGCACAAAAGAATCTATAAAGTCCGAGTATGTATAAGGTGACCCAAACTCATGGAAAAGTGGGGTCCAAAAAATGACAGATCTGGGTTGGCCCCTGGTGTCAAGCTTCTGGAGGGTAAAAGGAAACTTTTTTTGACTGATAATACAGAAATAGATGGTATAATATAGAGGAGTATTTGAACACCCTCTCATTTCCCATTCTTGTGAACTGCTCATGCATTCTATCAGCTATGAATGTGGCAAAGTCATATATGGTTGCAGGAGGTTGTCCTGGGGTATAAATGGACATGAAAGCAAGAATAATTTCATCAATGTACTCACTTGTGGTGTAACCCAAAACACATGATATCATGGCTACAATGTTCTAGCCCCATGGAGAGAAAATAGCTGATACATATGGAGGGGGGTCCTTAGGGATGTGTTTTTCCTCTCTAATGAAGGTTTGGAATAACTGGGCCAATTTTGCAGGGCTTAGCTTGGGATACTGGTCCAACAGGTCTCCAATTGAGAGTGGAGTTAGGTTTGGCCCTGGTTGGAACTGCAACATTTCATTAATGGACTTAGTTGTGATAGTGAATAGGACCTTCTGGTCATGAGACATTATAGTTCTATGGCTGGGGACGTAGCATGTATAGCACATATGAACAATCTCTGGAAAGATGTGAACTTGGGGGAACTGGTATTTGGGCAAATTTGACTCCCATAGGCCAATATCATCAGCATGGTTGAGGTATCTGTCCCTACTTTGACAATGCACTTTGAGCAGGGGCTCTAGGGTAGTAGTATCTTTTATTTGGAAGTCCTTATCAGCCAGGGGAAGGTGGTCCAGGTCTAGGTGTGGAGTGGTAATGGGTCTTACGTCCATGGCGATAGGGGCAACCATAATTTGTGGATTTGAATTATGCTCAGGGGTTTCAGAAAAGGTTCTTGGGACTTTTAGAGGGTTTAGGTAAACAATTTCTTAAAATTGGCAGTATTTTTACTTAATTTCTTAATTTAAAATACTGCACAGGCCAAAGGTTTTGAAATTTTGCAGGGGTAAGAGGTATTTCATGGTGAAATACCTAGAATTGGGCGATTTGGCTTTGAAAGTGCTGGGTCACGGTAGCTACAGTGGTTGGCTGGTTGTCTGCAGCGTCTTCTGGAGCTGAATTGGAAGTTTGTGGGTAATTTCAATGTTTACAGTGGTTGCAATGGTTTACACAACTTACAAAGAGAATGCACGAAAAAAAGAGCAAAAGAGGGCTTCACGGCTTTTATAGAAAAAATAGTTAATTTTTTGGCGGGTTCACCTTCGGATGAATAGTGATGGTTTTTTGGTTAAATGGGGGAAGCAGTTTTGGAGGGCCATCGCACCGCTTTTGTGGTGCGGGCAGTATTCGGGAGGGGTCGCCCAATTCCATACATCGTTTGACACGTAGCATCGGGGGTCGGGAGGAAAACCACTTTATCGGGCAGCTATTGTTCAGTCATCGGGCGCGACCGATATGATTATGGGCCATTGGATGTGGGGAAGGGATGATCAATGGTGGTCGGGAGGCAAAGCTGCACGGTGGGAAATGACGGGAATTGATGGGGGGCCTGGGGATTTAATTATGGTGGTTTCGGGATTAGTTTAGGGACTAATCCAGGGTTAAGTGATCGGGCTGAGCTTTAATGAGGGATTAGGGAGTCAAACGAGGCCAACGCGGGATTAACTTAAATTTTACCGGGGTTAGGTAAATTAAGTGAAATTATATCGGGATAAGGGGTAGTTTATATTAGTTTTTATTTAAAACTAAGGGGTTGGGATATTCTATATAGGGTTTTAATTTAATATGGGCTTAATGGTTTTCGGGGAATTTATATAATAAAGTTAGTTTAATTAATATGAAAGTGATGGTGGAATGGGTTTTCCTAAGTAAAAAAGGGGTAAAGTATATGTGATTGTACGTTTAGATTTATACTTAGGATAAAAATTCTTGGTGGGTTTTTGTGTGAAAGGGTTTTACAAGGGGGTTCCCACTTTTCCTAGGTAAATGATGTCAACCATAGGAAAGTGTGATTTTATTAGGGAAATGAGGGGAAATGAAGGGGGGATGTGTTTTTATGAAGGGGGTTCTAGTACTTGTCCCCCCTAAGTCATTAAGCCGAGGGTCTGGTCCCTCCAAAAGTCAGAGAAATGCTCTAAGCCTTTTTGACTTGTAGGTTTTAAGTACTAGAACTTATTTATGGGCAATTAGTGAAGTAAAGGGGTGAAATGAATGAGGGGGTGTTAAATAAACCATATTGTGAACCATTGTTTTTGCTTTGTTTACTACTTATGCATATTTGAAAATTGCATTTAAGACAATGACATAAGTGTTTTTGTATAATCACATGATATTTCTGCAACCTTTCTACTACTTACCCATTTATTCATCCTACCAATTTTTCTTCACTTTATTAGGGTGCATTTAGGCTAGCAAACCCTTATAAATCTTTTTCTTTTCTTTACAAAGTAAACTATCTAATTCTAACCTTATATCATCCAAGGGCTCAGATTAAACTGATGAGCTCCTTTTATTTACTCTACCTATCTAATGATCTGCTAAGATTACATTGTTTGGTCAGATTTTATTCTCTAACTATAATTACATAAAATAGACAAGTTTAAGCATTTTGACTATCATGGATTGTGGCATGAGTAACAAGCTGCACACAATCTTTTATTATGCATAAAAGTAAATAGTAGCGGCATTTTAACTTGCTCACTTTCATGGTATCTTTTTGTCTTTTGGGGTTCATATATTTTCATTTTTTGGACCTTATTCTTATTCTTTTTGTCCTTTGTTTATTCTTTTAGGACATACACTCTTTAAATTTTTTAATTTTTTAATATGGAAAACATATGAAGAAAGCAAAGGTATGTACAATATTACAAGGCTTAACCTTAGTCATTCAAAATTATGACTCCTATTGGTATAGGAACCTAACACCATCCTTTCTCCATCTAGCTTCTTCACAACCTTTTATTCTTTTTTCTTTATCTCTTGTTCTTGTCTTAATTTTTCTTCCTCTTTCTCTTTCCTTTTATTTTATTCCTCTTCTTTTTTTCTTTTTTTCTTTGTAGTTTCTTGTTTTCTCTTTTTCTCTTCTTTTAATTGTTTCTTAGCCTCTTCTTCATCCTTTTACCTATTTAACTTTTCCTTCCTTGTTTCTTCCTTTTCTCTTTCCCTTTTTAGGGCAACCTTTTTTTCTTGAGTGTCTATGCTTTGCTGGGAGCCTTCACATTTAGATTCGGTGTCACTCATTGACTTAGAAGTACATGCTCCTTTCGTTTCTTCAATGGTGTAGCATTATAAAAGTTTTTCACTTTTTCTTCTTCATCTTCAATAGTTGGGGTGTATGGGTATCGATATTTTATGACTTGTTGATGGTGTTGGACCCGCCAAAATGTCAAGGGGATCTTCCTGATAAGAAGTCTCAATTAGACCTCAGACCATTTGCTGTAGGAGTCCTGGTAGTGGGTCGTAAGTTAATGCCTTGACCGTGATGTCGCAAAGAGGCAAGTAGGATAACTCTGTCAGTAGCAAGGGTGTGACTGATGCAGTGAGTCAAGGAAGGTGTGTAGAAATTTTGAATAATATGACACTTATTCACAGAGATTATCCTGATTATACACTATTGCGGAATACATGCATAATACATAACCTCCTCTACGTTGATCATCAATTTTGCAGCATTAAAAACAATGAAACATCAATCGCATGCACACATTAACATAGTATGTAATCCAGGGAAAGCATACAGCTGAAAACCCCACACTATCTGTATATTATAATGATTGATAACATGTAACAATACATAGTACAATACTCCTCACAAGTACTCAGTACTATCTCCACCTGTTACACACAAAACTAGCTCAGATCTGAATCAATCACAGGTTCAAATCTCCTCCACTGCTTTGCCTACCTCCACTGCGCAATCCTGCATGAGAATAGATGAGAATGGCTGAAGCAAACTCGTATTTCCTTGGCTGAACCACACAATCCTCATTGGAAATACTCAATCCATGCATGTGCAAAATATCATGCACAACTATAGTCACAACTGATAGCAATCTCAACCTCTAACACCTGTCTCCACTGAACTGTCCATGCACTGAGTTAACTGATGTATTCTTTAGTTGCTTTATGAGTTAATAATTAGTGAATTAATTAACAATTAATTCACATCACTCATCACTAGTGTATTCTGCAATTAGACTAAATACAACTAGTTCAACCAAGTCAAACTGAACACAACTCCATCAACTCCTCAATCAACTCCACCAAACTCAACCACATGAGTTCTAACTGAAGTCCATCATGCAATAGCTCAACTGACCCATAAGAAAAGCGTATTTCCTTTTGACAGCTGCATGTGCCACATCTATAGCTCAAACTGAAGTGCTCCAAGAGGATAAGATAATGTTTATAGTCCAAATATTATTATGAGCTAATAATATTCGACTGTTCTATTTTTAGCATGGCAGTCTAAAAATAGAAACCGCCCATATGTCTAAAAATAGAAGTCCATCTATTTTTACCAACATGACCAATCATCCACAAATAGCATCCTGCAACTCATAGACCATGATCCATATGTCTAAAAATAGACATAGTCTAAAAATAGACTTTGCGCCAAAAATAGCCTGTAGGCCCACTTAGTGAAGGCGACTTCTTTCCACTAAGCTCCATCATCTTGTTGCATTCTCAACACTCCCTCTCAACAAGATATGGATTATCAGCAACCCCTATCCTGCCTCGGTGGTATTCGAATTTGCTCCTGGTGAGCACCTTCGTCAAGATATCAGCATCCTGATCCTCCGTTGGAATGTATGAAAGTAACATGATTCTCCGTTGCACACAATCTCTGATATGATGGTACCTGATGTCAATGTGCTTGGATCTATCATGAAATACTGGATTAGCCGAGAGTTTAATGCAACTCTGGTTATCACAATAAATCACTGTAGGCTCCAAGTATGAACCGAACAACCTGACCAGGATCTTCCTCATCCATATAGCCTCGCATGTAGCCAAACTTGCTGCCATATACTCAGCCTCTGCTGAACTGAGTGCCATGGATCTCTGCTTCTTGCTGTACCAATAAACTGATGTCAACCCGATACTGAAGACCCCTCCAGATGTGCTCTTTCTGTCTGTTGGGCTCCCTGCCCAATCTGCATCCGTGAAGCCACATAGCTTCACCTCATCCTCCTTTTTGTACCACAATCCATATCCTGATGTGCCTCTGAGATAACGCAATACATGCTTGCCTGCCTTCCAGAAGAGCTTGGTTAGCTTAACCATAGCTTGTGAAAGCTGGTTAACAGCATAGCATATATCGGGTCGTGTATTGACCAGGTAGATAAGCGACCCCACCAACTGTCGATAAACAGTGGCATCCACTACTTCTGCTGAAGTAGCATCCTCCTTCCTCCAACCTCCAAGAAGAGGAGTATCAACAGGCTTACAGCCATGCATGTTGAACTTCTCCAGTATCTCCCGAGCATACTTACCCTGAGAAACAAATAGTCCATCACTGCGCTGCCAAATTTCCAATCCCAGGAAATAATGAAGGAGGCCCAAGTCCTTCAGCTCAAACTCCTTAGCAAGATCATCCTTGCATGAAAGTATCAACAGCTTATCACCTGTTAGAATCAAATCATCTACATAAAGTACAATGATAAGCAACTTACCCTCCACCACAATCTGGTATAGGTTAGGATCCGCCTCACTCTTGGAGAATCCAAGTCCGGTGAAATAATTGTCTATCCATGGGTACCAAGCATGTGGTGCTTGTTTCAACCCATACAACACTCTCTTGAACCTGCACACATGCGACTTGCTACTGAAGATCTTGAAACCTTTGGGCTGCTCTATGTACACCTCCTCCTCAATGACTCCGTTGAGGAATGCAGTCTTCACATCCATCTGATGAATGTGCCGCCCCATCTGCGCTGAGAGAGCAAGAATCATCCATATGGAAGAATACCTTGCGACAGGTGCAAAGGTCTCCTCATAATCGATCCCCTCTATCTGTGAAAAGCCTCGGGCAACAAATCTTTCCTTGTACTTCTCCACACTCCCATCACCTGCCTGCTTCACTTTGTAGATCCATCTCGAACCCACCACTGATTTCCCTTCCGGTCTTGGGACAATCTCCCATGCACTGTTTCTGACAATCGAATCATACTCTTCCACCATGGCATCTACCCATGTGGGATCATTCACAGCTTCCTCGAAAGAGGATGGCTCAGTCACAACACATTTGCTCACAAGAGCCATGTATCCAGTGTACCGATCAGGTGACTGTCTCTGTCTACGTTGAGCTATAAGTGGTCCTACAACCTTCTATGCATCTTGAGCCAGTCGCTCAGCTTCTGTAATGCGCTTTCGCCCTCTTATGGTTGGCGCTGCATGAGTGGTCTCTTCCACTCCATGAACTTCATCCTGTGGCTGATCCATGTCTTGAAGCTCATCCTTAGGAACTAATAGCTCCTCATCTGCATGCAAGTGTGGCTCCCTCTCAAGCGAACAGTTCATGGCTTTCTCCTCCTGAAATTTTATATCCCGTTGCACAACAGTCTTGCGACTGTCTGGAAAATACACACGATAGTTGTGGGGCATATCAGTGTACCCCACAAATATCCCAACCTCTGCGGTCGGCTCCAGCTTCTTCTTGGCATCCTTTTTCACATGCATGTAAACGTTAGAACCAAAAATCCTCAAATGAGAAAGATCAGGCTTCTTACTAGAATAAGCCTCCTCGGGTGTACTCATGCCAAGTATCCTGTGAGGACAATGGTTCTGCGCATATACTGCAGTATTGCATGCTTCTGCCCACAAGTGAAGGGGTAGGCCTTGATCATGCAACATTGCCCGTGTAGCACCCACGATCATTCTGTTCTTCCGCTCAGCAACCCCGTTCTGTTGTGGGTTATGGGGAGCTATGAGCTCTCTTCGAATCCCTTCTGTGCTGCAGAAGTCCTTGAACTCGCCAAAGATGAATTCACCACCATTGTCGCTCCTAAGAGCCTTCACCTTCTTCCCCGACTCCTTCTCGACCAGTGCTTTGAACTCACAGAACTTTGAGTATGTCCGCTCTTTTTCTGCATGAAGAAGATCCAACACTTTCGAGAGAAATCACCAACAAAGATCACATAGTACCTGTGCTTTCCTATCGAAGCTACTGAGAAAGGTCCACACACATCTGTGTGAATTCTCTCAAGGATCGTCGTGGCACAACTATCCTTCTCGTGAAAGGTGGCTTTCACAAATTTTCCCAAAGTACGCCCCTTACACTGATCTAACTGCGCAAGAGTGCCTTTAGGAAGCCCTGTAGTAATCTGCTGCAGTATCTTCAAGGCTCCATGGTGAAGGTGGCCTAATCTCCTGTGCCACAACTCGCCATCATCCCGGCTCACCAATCCTTCTGCCTTGCATGCCATTGCTGCGCAGCCATCTACATGCAACTGATAAAGGTTCCTGACTCGAACCCCTTTCTTCCGGGTTTCTCCAGTTGTCTTACTGCGTAGGAAAGCCTTTCCCTCGCTGAAAACAACATCATATCCCTTGTCTTCTAACATCGCCACAGAGATAAGATTCTTCTTCAATCCTGGAACATGCATCACTTCCTTCAATACGAAGGGTTTACCAGACTCCCTCTCAAAGGAAATGGTACCGATACTGGTCGCACTGTATCTACCATCATCGCCCATCTCGATGTGCACTCCGAGATCTTTCTCCTCTAGATCAGAAAACAAATCTCGATCTCTTGTCATGTGAAAATACGCACCACTGTCCAAGAACCATGCCGATCTCATCACACTTGATACAAAGCATGCGATCAATGAAAAATCAAGCTCAAACTGTGAGCTTAAGGCCTCTCCCGCTGCAGATCCAGCAGCTTGCTTATTTTTCTTCTTCTGCGGAAAATTTGTGGCATAATGTCTGTGCTAGTGACAATGAAAGCACTTCACCTTGGACATGTCCTGCTTCTTGCCTTTCGCACCGGAATGAGAAGCTTTCTTTTTCTTCCCCTTCTTTGTTTTGGCAGCCAAAGCGCAATTTTCTTCATCAGGTGCCTTTGATGAAGATCCGTCCCTGGTATTCCGCCTTTCTCCCGACCATTGACAGAGTCCTGATAGGAATGCCAACTCTTTGGAAGACCAAGGAGAGCCAAGCTCACCAAGTCCTCATCATCGACAGTGACCCCCACACTTCCCAACTCATCCCTGCACTGAGTGAACTTCGTGAGATACTTGGGCATATTGTCTCCTTTCTCACACTTAATGTTTCTGAGTTTATCCTTGAGCGCCAACTTCCTCTGGTCGCTCTTGCTTTGGAATAGATCTGTCAACACTTTCCACATCAAGTATGGAGAATCCTTTCCATGCAGGCTGGACACAATGTGATCCTTCATGCCCTCCAACAGAATCCTTCGACACTTTGCTGTCTTCTTTTGCCAAGCATCAACTTGAGTAGTATCAGTAGGCTTTGGGACCTCAGCCTCTATGAACTCCTTCAGCCCATTTTCATCTAACACCGCCTCCATCCTGTCTTTCCATGCAATATAATTCGAGCTACCCTCAAGAGCATACTCCAGTCGCAATTCGTTGAAAGACATTGCAATGTTGACACCAAGAAAACACTGCTGCAAATTCGAATTCCACCAGCTCAAAAACTCAACCGCCTATGATCTAAAATTTGTGAGAACAAAGTATTTCTCGTACAGAGATTGACTGTATGGGCTTTTACCAGATATCTCACCTTCCAAAGGAAGGATGAATCCAGAGGCTACTTGGCCCGATTACAGACTTTGCCTGAAGAAATAAAATGTAAACACTTTCTGAATAATAGATCTAATGATCAACAGCTCCGATACCATGTAGAAATTTTGAATAATATGACACTTATTCACAGAGATTATCCTGATTATACACTATTGCAGAATACATGCATAATACATAACCTCCTCTACATTGATCATCAATTTTGCAGCATTAAAAACAATGAAACATCAATCGCATGCACACATTAACACAATATGTAATCTGGGGAAAGCATACAGCTGAAAACCCCACACTATTTGTATATTATAATGATTGAGAACATGTAACAATACATAGTACAATACTCCTCACAAGTACTCAGTACTATCTCCACCTGTTACACACAAAACTAGCTCAGATCTGAATCAATCACAGGTTCAAATCTCCTCCACTGCTTTGCTTGCCTCCACTGCGCAATCCTACATGAGAATTGATGAGAATGGCTAAAGCAAACTCGTATTTCTTGGCTGAACCACGCAATCCTCATTGGCAATACTCAATCCATGCATGTGCAAAATCTCATGCACAACTATAGTCACAACTGATAGCAATCTCAACCTCTAACACCTGTCTCCACTGAACTGTCCATGCACTGAGTTAACTGATGTATTCTTTAGTTGCTTTATGAGTTAATAATTAGTGAATTAATTAAAAATTAATTCACATCACTTATCACTAGTGTATTCTGCAGTTAGACTAAATACAACTAGTTCAACCAAGTCAAACTGAACACAACTCCATCAACTCCTCAATCAACTCCACCAAACTCAACCACATGAGTTGTAACTGAAGTCCATCATGTAATAGCTCAACCGACCCATAAGAAAAGCGTATTTCCTTTTGACAGTTGCATGTGCCACATCTATAGCTCAAACTGAAGTGCTCCAAGAGGATAAGATAATGTTTATAGCCCAAATATTATTATGAGCTAATAATATTCGACTGTTCTATTTTTAGCCTGGCAGTCTAAAAATAGAAACTGCCCATATGTCTAAAAATAGAAGTCCATCTATTTTTACCAACATGACCAATCATCCACAAATAGCATCCTGCAACTCATAGACCATGATCCATGTGTCTAAAATAGACATATTCTAAAAGTAGACTTCGCGCCAAAAATAGCCTGCGGGCCCACTTAGTGAAGGCGACTTCTTTCCACTAAGCTCCATCATCTTGTTGCATTCTCAACAAGGTGTATGAGAGGTTCCAACACTTCGAAAGGGAAAGGAGGTGAAGGTGAGTTCCAGGTTGAAAGGGACCAGTCCCAAATCGGCTAGGAACACACAACACAAAAGACATGCACAGCTTCCGGTGGAGCAGTCCACTCGGATGTAGCAGTCACATCATACAAGGCAAGATAACACGTACAACACTCACGGATCAGTCTGAGACGAGTGCAACGGTTGTTGTAGCAAGGTTCAAGTGAAAGGTCTGTCTGATGTTTGGCAGAGCAGTTGACATAGACATTGACAACATTAACAACATATACAACACATTAACAACAAGATTCATATAATTGCATGTGAATCAGTTCATACATAGGTACGTAAGTTAAACAACACATATCATTAAGGCAACCGAAGCAGCCCAATTACAATAACAACATATGCATGAAAATGTGTTGGCTCTTATTATATAAAGAAGTGTAAGTCACAATCACACTATACATCCATGTAAACCTGCTAGCCCCAATAATGGAACATTACATCCACATCCACCTACTCCTCCAAAGAGATGTACCAGCTCCATGCAGTGGAGAAGCCAAGGCGTGTTACAATACTATCCAAGCCTTCTTCAAAATAGTCTCAGTAGAAACTTGGCTAACCAAAAGCCTATACAATGAGTTATGAGGGACTATTTATAGCAAAGGGTGGGGTGACCCTTGACATTCCCCTTTATGACAGTTCAACTACCCTCATGACTCTTCACCTACTCTATGACTGTTACATCCAACTATTGACACTTGACTTACACCTGATATGACTCAACATTACAATGCACATGTACTCATGTGAGACAACATGGCTTGAAAAAGCCTTGCAAGACATCACTGACACTCGATCCCCTGTGATGAGACCAACTCTTTGACATGTTTGTGATGGTGAAGGTGGTGAGATGATGCTAAACTTGGTCATTCGTGATGGTGTGCATGCACCTCATGGTGACATCTTGCTGAAGCGAACTCCTGCCTCTGTTGCAATTGGTGCATTGATTCAGCCCCTTCATCCAACTCGTATGCTAACATGCGCATGGTCTTCGTGGGTGCAACTGAACCGGCAACACACTGATGCATAGTGTCCGTGCTGATCCTCAAGTGTGTGTTGGTGGTCATGTGCATCAACTTGTCGAAGTACCCGTTCGGCTCCAGTTGTTCTTCCTTCTTATCTTTGCCTTGGTGAGTGTGTTGAATGGGTTGGATTGCATATGTGTACACAATGACATGCATGTTGATGAATCCCTTGCATGCGATCATCCACACTTCTCACCATGTATGCTCCATGTTAGCTGCTGGGATGGATCTTTAACTTGTATGGGTGCAATTTCATCTGTGAGCACACGTTGTGCCCATTGTTGTTCCTGATCCTGCTGCAACTCATTCGTCTGTCTACATAACTTCATGTTCTTCCTGAGTTGCTGCTTCATCACATGTAACTCGTTCTTTATTACATATTCTGCCTTCGCACGATCTTCATGTCGCGCCGTCACTCCATAGCCGAGGTCTCCAAAGTTGCTTTCATCATCAATGGACCTGCTTGAGCTTGTAACCTTGTTCCGCCTTCGTGTTTTCAACAACCCTCCTCTTGCATTCATTGCATTTGGTATGTTGTCTTCAGTTGTTGTTCATGATGCTACTCGATGTGATGCGTCCACTTGATTTCCTTGTCTATGAACAACTTGATGTCTTCGTGAGTAGGCAAGCTCATAGACACTTGATCGACTACATCCCCAAGCATGCTCTAAACAGTGTCCTTGTCTCTGCTCTCTTGTAAACCATTGTACTTGTACTGCTAAGAGGCAGATGAACACCTGCAATACCTGGAGACATGGCAACACTCATAGCACGCAAACTGTCAGTCGAAAACTAAAATTAACATGAGAACTGACTTGCAACATACCTGGGGGAATGATCATGAAGGTTGCGCGATTTTGGCCATGAGGTCGAGAGACCGAATACCGAGAGTGCTCAAGGCACAGTCTGGGCTGCTGGGAGATTGGCTGACTACTGGAACTGTGCAATGCACGGTCCAGTTTGGCTACTCATTGGTGCGATTGCGCAATGCGCAATTCCATCTTAGAAGGACTGCTAGCCTAGGAACATATCTGCGCAATTTCTTGGGCCAAGCAGCCACTGTCCTCTAGAAATGTACAAAACTGTCCTGGAGGTTAGTGTCGGGTAGGAATGTGCAAATTTGGAGAGGAAGGTGAGCCTTCCTTTCCCATATTACATAATGCAGCCTTGGTGAAGGCACAATCCAGGCCAAGGTTGGTCTGACTCGCCAATGGGCGACTGAAATCAAGTAAGTCAGTGAATGCATGGCAGCACTAAGTGATAGCAGAAGTGATTGACAATGCATGCAAAACATGAATGAAAGATTCAACAAATAGATCAACATGCATGTGGGTGAGGACTTTCGCCGGTTGGGCGAACGTCCTAGCAAAACAGTTTCATGCATGTGACAACAGTGAGATAACAACGAAAACTAAAACAGATCTAGGAAAAGTTAGTATATATTTAAATGACAACAAGCATTCAAATAAATCAAGAAAATAATACTCCTACAAGTGAAAACACAAAAAGAGACAGAAATGCAGCACAAGGCATGGGAAGCGGGCTTACCCCAAAACAGCTGAGCTGAATGTGCCAATTGCTCCTAGATGTGATGTGGGATGTCACAACTATAAGGTTGATGTGAGGAATGAGCTCTGCAGCATCCTGTTGATGAATTTTGATAACGTTGAGGTTGTGACGTGCATGCCACGAATCTAGGGGAAGCGACACTTGGTGGGAGGTTTCAAAATTGCTCCTTGCATGTAACCTCCAACTACTAAAAATAGATCCCTGAAACAAGGGATTCATTTGCATGTTGCCTTGGGAGAAGCAACCCATGCATGCAAGTCAGTTTTGCTCAGCCCTGGAGGGAACCGGTCAACTCAGCTGCACATGCAAGGGAATGCTCAACTGCTGGAGAAAAATACACATTTCTGGCTAGGAACTAGGTTGGCTCCCCAGGAGATTTGTGCAATTTCTGGGCAGAGCAGTTGACTAGTGCCTAGTTTTGTGAAAATACTGGGTTGAATAGCCTGCTACTGGGAGAATTTGTGCAAATCCTGTTGAGAGGGTTGACTGGCAGTATTGCGCAATCCTAGAGCCCAGCAGGCTGTCAGAGAGGATTGCGTAATTCCTGGAGGGAAGGCTGGTTTCCCTCTAGAAATGCACAGTTTTTAAGGGGAAGTTGCTCAGCCTGCAGTTGGACCAAGTTCGGGTGAGTAACCTATGAGGGGAATGGATCAACTGTGATCGACAGGCTGCCTTTGTGCGAGGAAAACACTTGAAGCTTGAGTACTTGATGAAGCAAGACAAATTGTTGTGTAAGGTTGGTAGGGAGGCTCCAAAACAGGCTAAGGAAAACTTTTGGAGGGTGGTTTTAGCTGCTACAACATGAATTTACAATGCTTATTGGTGATCTTCCTTGGATCATATTTGCGGAAAAGAAGAGTGCCAAATATGAAGTGTTCCAAGTCATAGGTTTCATTTTTTACCTCTTTGATGTTTTAGATACAATAAGATCCTACACGTAGAGGAAAATATGGTGAAGGGGCTTTCTTTTCTTTGAGAACTATGTTAGTGAGTCTCATTGAATTTTTGTAAGCAACTTCCTATGCGACTATCTTGTTTGTCACAAAAAGAGGAAACTGATGGGGAGTTTTGTAAGCTCCACACACCCTTATGCATTATGAATCTATAGGAGTAAACCAATCAACAATATCTTGTAGTGACATTCTAGCTCTCTCTAATAATATAGAATACAAAGGAGCAAGGAAGTTTTCAACAGTCTGTTGATACATTCCTATGTACCCTGTGTCCCTTAAGCTCTCGCAATAAATATGAAATGGTGGATGATAGCATGGAGTTGGGTTACACTTTTTGGAAATAGAGGGCGTGTTTCGGTGAAAGAAAGAGGGCTTGATCGAGCAGTTTAAGTGCTCGATAGAGCCATTTTAAGCACTCACTGGATCTCTTCAAGCACTAAAAAATAGCTCAATTGAGCTATTTGAATTTGAAATTTAAGTGCTCGATTGAGCTTCTAAGGCCCTAAACTCCACAATTTCAGCACCCCTTTTGCAAAATTTTCTACAACACCATTTTGTACCCTAGTGAATTTAGGGAAAAAATTTCCCTTAGGTGGCAGAGTTAATCATGTTGGATTCATGAAGGAATTCTCTATCTAATGGCATATAAGTTTGACATTTTCAAATTCACGTGATATTTTTCATCTAATTTCTTTTAAATATAATGTTTGAAAGTTTTTTGCATAGTTTTAAAGAGGCTTGATAAAAAATCAATAACATAAAATATACACAACAAAAAAATTTCAAAAAATACACTATCTTTTTTTATGAGTCATCCTCAAAATGGTACTTCTAGTTTTTCAATTTATTTAAATAGTTGAAAAAAACCTTATAGGAACATGTGTCTGCAAAATGCAATTGAAATATTACTTTGTCAGCTCATCTCTTAAGAAGCGTGAAAATTTGGAAAGACAAACATTTCATTTAATGGAAAATTGACATATTATATGACACTAAATATTTTTGCAAAAAATATCATTAGGACAACAACATAATTCTCCACAAATTGTTTTTGTTACTTTGAATCAAAATTCACAATGCTTGTATGGATTTTGATATAAAATTTCAGTTGTTCTCCTTCAACTAATTTCTTTTCTATCTTTATATTGGCCTTAATTGAAGATACTAATTTTTTTGACCAATTAAAAACCTTTCCTTCCTAAGTGAAAGTATACATCATGGGGACACAGTCCCCCTCAAAGAACCCTGCATCTAGTCTTCCATATAGCCGGCAACACATTAATGCTATCATTAGATACACCTTTCTCAACAACTTGGTTTTATAAATGTGATTTGATTTAGACCTGAACTTACTTGGTTCCTGCCACCAAGTTTTGAGTATGTCTCTAGTAGATAAAGGAAAAATATCAAACCATTTAGTATGCATGACCACCTAACAATTTGGTAGCTTATAGTATTCAGTAATATTCTGATGAGAAAATGTTGTTATCTCTACACCCTAGCTATCCCTAAAAGTCATATCCTTCATGTGTGCTCACTTGTGATCCATTCAATTGTTTCAACATAGGAAAAAAATGGGAAGATATGCAGCTGTCTCATGGAACCATGAGCTTTTAATCATTGTGATATACTTCAGCATCCTCTTCATGTAATATACTTCAGCAACCTCATCCTCTTCATCTTCAAGGATTTTTTTTTCTAGAAAATATTTAGTAGATACCTGACCAAGTCATGGGTAATGACTTATCCACATAGTAGGTTGTTTCTGCAAAAATAAGTACCAAAACTAAGGGACTGTCCACCACACCTTCTATGCTACTTTCTATGATTTCCTTGCTCAGTCTCTTCTTGGTGGGTGGAGCCATTTCTCTCGTGGACGAAGATATGTTATAGCACTCAATATCGAAAATACCTAACATCTCAAAAATGTTCATAATGAAAAAATGATATTACGAAAAAACTCAACCTCAATATTGTGTATCATAAACTAAAATAAAACAATTCGAGAAGGCTATGTGGCTGGTTGGGAAGACTGTTTGTGATACAGATTCAATCAACTGAGTATGTGTTACTTGTCGCAATAAGTAGGGTCAATTTTGATAAGGGGATAGTGTTGTCACAAAGATATGGATAAGATTATGACACATAATTGCATTATCATAGGAAGATACATCAAGATGCAATATTAGACAGCGACAGATAGACAGTAGCGGCGGCGAGAAGAATAACTCGTGGAAAGAATTGGTAGAGTGCGATGGTGGACTTGTTTTATTACAGACAGAAGAGTCACTTTAGGTTTCATGTTCCACAAAAAATTTCTCATTCGCAACTTTGGCACAAACTTTTCAAGATTTTAAGTTGTTGTTGAATCTTGAAAGGGAGGCATACTTCAGAAAATTGAAAAAAGAATGAAGTTCCTAAAATCAAGTTATAGATAAGTAAATTTATTTGAAAATTCTAGAATTTTAATGATTTAGGTAGATTGTTGGATGGGTATCGTTATGTTAATTGTGAAGTTTGTAAGAGTTGAATTTAACTCATAGTTTTGCACTAAATTATGGTAGGAGATGTGATAGATATTTTAATAATTATATGGTTTTCATAATTTTAATTTAATTATTAATGATTATTAGATGAATAATATAGATTTAATTTTAATGAAATAATTTAGAATAGTGTTAACAAATCAAAAGTAGTTAGATGTTTTCTAATTTTTTAATTAGATTGATAAATTTAAAAAATTGACATATGAATAAGTATTATATGAAATAAATTATGATGTTTTGAGTATATAATATTGATAAGCCATGATATTGGCTCATACTATTGTCCATGATATGTAACAAAGCTTATTTACAGATTAAGAATCTTTGTTTTATAACAATAATAATAATAATAAAGTTATAATTTAGTTGATTTTTATGATTTTCTTTTAAATTTAGCAATGTGAGATATATCATGAAGTTTTTATGCTTATTATGGATTGATGTTATTTAATTTGTATTGGTGTATAAGACCCCCTTAATGTTATATATAATTTTGATGTTTGAGGCAGATTGATAAATGATCATTATTAGGAAACACAAAGCCTTAACTATACCATTCATTATTTGATTACAAACAAATTCAAGATTAAAATTGCAGTTCCTTATGCTATCTTGGCAAGTGAAACAGGGCTTCTCATATTGAAGCAATTGCTATGGTATGAGTAATAAGGTATTTTAAAAAAATTGAGCAAATGGAAGAGGGTAGATGACCTAAGGTTGTCTTTAATGACATATTGTGCAACAAAAAAAAGACTTGGATGCAACAAAATAACAAATGGTTTAGTAAATGAGGTATTTGCTTGAACACATGTCCCATAAATAGCAAAGAGATAAAATCTTTTGTTATGGATAAGTTCCACAAGTGTACTTGGGATAAGAAGCTAGGAAGAAAGAAAAAGTACTATATTGAAGTGTTTAATCCCACTCATAGTCATCAACCAAAAGCATACATAGAGGCCAATATCTCTTGGAGAGTCAAAATTCTTATTGCTCAGTTAAGGACTAGTTCTCATCAACTTCATTGTGAAACAGGGAGTTGGAAAAGGCCAAAAGAAGTGTGGGAGGAAAGAGTATGCATTTTTTGTTCTTTCGAAAAAGTGGAAACAAAAAAACATTTCATTTTAGAATGTGAGACCTTCAAAGACAACAGGGAAAGTTATGTCAATATGATGGTAGCTAGCTCTTGGGATAATCTATTTAGCAAGGGGGTTGTCAAGAAACTCAGAGCATTTATTCTGAGGCTTCATAGAAAAAGGGCCGAATACATCAAGCTGATGAAGAAGGAATTTGTCTCATTAGCTATCTTTAGGCAATCTGTCCCATTAGCTATCTTTAACCTCATGGAGGTTAAAATAATTTTCATGATTTTCTTTCTTTCTTTCTATTAAACACTCAAATTATACAAAGAAAAATGCAATAATTATAAAATAATATTCTCTTTAATCAATGTAAATAGCTAGATTATTATTAATTTTGATGATAAGTTTCTTTATACCTATATAGTAAAAGTAAAACCATGATTGAAATTTGTGAAAGTGGAATATCTATACATATATATAAAATAAAAATGAAATTAAAATTAAAATTTGTAGAAGTGCATATATATATATATATATATATATATATATATAATTTATTTATTTATTTATTTTTTTCCTGAAATTATTTTTAATAATTATTTATATTCTATTTTAATAATTTTTTTACTTTATTTTAAAAGTGATATTATAGTTGTAGTCTTCTTTTTCATGGTTACAATTAGTTGCAACTATGACCTCATTGAAAAAGCTTTCCAATCAATTTTTTAATAAGTATTAAATTTTTAATAATTTTCAAATTATTATTAATTATAATTAATATTTTAATTTTTATTAGATTTTAATAAATTTTTACTATTTTTCAAATTACTATTAATTTAAAACCAATATCTTAATTTTCATTAGATTTGAATAAGATATTTTGACGAAAACAAAACCACCTTAAAACATTTTAATAATTATTTATACTCTATTTTAATAGTTTTTTTACTTTATTTTAAAAGTGATATCATTAGTTGAAATTTGAGGGACGCGGGAGAGCCGAAGCGACTAGGGTTTTAGAAAATTGTAGGGATTGTATCTAATGGAGGGCGGCAGAGGGGGGAGCTCGGCTCCCTCCTACAAAGACATTGTTGCCAATAGAGGATGGGGAACAACAAAGGTTTTGCGAACGAAGGGAACATGGATAATGAAAAGGAGACAGATGGGACCAATACCAAGGAAAACAACAGCACAAAGGACAAAGAGGAAGAAGACAAAAGTCAGGGTTCAAGAGACAAAAAACAAAAAGGACCTTGTAAACCAAAAGCAGAAATCACTCCTAGAGTAATATTAAATGATCCTGCCCTGCAGGCGCACAGGGAACACATGGGGACCTATGCCATTATTTGTAAATTCATGGGACTATGGCCCACTAAAAAAGCTTTACATACATGGATCAAGTATCACTGGAAACCAAAAGGAAGCATTGACCTACATCTTGGGTCAAAGGGATTCTTCACAATGGTATTCTCAAATATCGAAGATAAAGACAAAATATTCAAAGGAGGACCCTACTTTTTTGCAGCAGTTGGTCTCTATATGAGGCCATGGAGGATGAAATTTGTCCCAAAGCAGGAGACATTCTCTTCGGTTCCAGTTTGGGTAAGGCTCTATTCTCTACCTCTTGATTATTGGCAAACTGAATTGCTAGCTGCCATTGGCAATAAACTAGGACGTTTTGTCAAAGCTTCTGAAGCCACAAGAAGAGGAAAATACACCTCCTTTGCAAGGATTTGTGTGGAAATGGATCTATCAGGAGCGCTTCCAGATGAAGTTATCTTGGAAGTTTTCGATGAGGAGTGGGTGCAGACAGTGGACTATGAGCATATCCCATTCAGATGTTGTAGATGCCATGAACATGGACATTTGTTCAGAGACTACCCTCTCAGTAAAGTAGACAACAAAAAAAAACCTATTACAACAAAGGACTCTGAAAGCTTTTAGAAAGTAGCAAGTAGAGGAAAAGGAGGAAAAAAGGGGCTTAAGCAACAACATAACGAGGGGTAGAAGGTCAGTCAGAACAAGTTTCAAGTGCTAGAAGAGAATGAAGAAATCACAAGAGACAACCAATATCAGGAGGAGGGTCCTAATGAAAAAAAGAAAGAAGAGGATAACAAACAATCTTAAGACATTGGTCTTCAAAAAGAGGTGAGAATAAGTGAAATAAAAAGGGAGACAGACCAGGAAATGACCCAAAGTGAAACAGATCTGGAACACCATGAACTACAAGAAATTATAGATAAGGAAAACCTAGATCTGGAAGGATTCTTGATGCAGGGAACCAAAGGAGGAATAGATTCACTGCCTCAAGAAGAATGCAACAGAATACAACAGTTGTTTTTATGGAAAACTCAGGATAGAGGGATGGATAAAGGTAAAAGCATTCACAAACAGGAGCACAGAGGGTTGAAGACAATGAAATCAACTCCAGGATTAGCGACCAGAAACCCAAGAAAGAAGAGGGGAAGGAAAAAACAAAATGAGCTCTTGATGGAGTGTGGAAAGCTAATGATAGATTCGGGTAAGATGAAAGATCTAACCAGTTAATCCTTTACAAATATTTAATTATGAAATTCATATCTTGGAATATCAGAGGTCTAGGGAGTAAAAGAAAACAAAGGATGTTTAGTAACAAAATGAAACTAGCAACACCAGACATAATCTTCATTCAGGAAACAAAATGCTCCATTCAAAAATTAAAACAAATCCATAGCAAATGGCTTAACAGATTTGAGTTTCTAGAAGTTAAAGCAGAGAACACAGCTGGGGGCATTCTCACTCTATGGAACCCCCAAAAAGTCAACATAATAGATGTAGAGGCTTCAAGAAATTATTTATCAGTAATCATTCAACCAGTGGGGGTTTCAGACACCTTCCTAGTTACTAATGTTTATGGTCCTCAACGAATAGATGAAAAACTTAGATTTCTTGACTCCCTGGTAGATCTTAGAAGTAGACATGAAGAAATACCTTGGGTCATGGGAGGAGATTTTAACATGATTAAATCTCTTTCGGAAAAAAGAAGGAGGTACCAGAATGCTAAGTAAAGATTCAGTAGCGTTCCATTCCTTCACAGAAGATATGAAACTAGTTGACTCTGAAACGCACAATGGTCTTTTTACTTGGAATAACAAAAGAGGAGGTGAGGCCCAGGTCGCCTCCAAGTTAGACATATTTTTTATCTCAGAGGCGCTGATGCTCACTAATAGAGAAATAATTGCTAGTGTTCTCCCCTTTGGAGGCTTTGATCATTGGCCTATTCATTTAGATATCAAGGGGATTGATTCTCCAGGGAATAGGTCCTTCAGATTTGAGAATATCTAGCTCTCCCACCTCGATTTCATCAGCAACATTGAAAAATGGTGGTCTGAAGATCTGCAGATCCAGGGCACTAAGATGTTCCTCCTCCACAAAAGACTAAAGCACATAAAACTCAGACTCAAAGAATGGAACAAGAAGGATTTTGGTAATATTTTTGCTAACAAAAGATCAGTGGAAATTAAACTACAGGAACTAAATCAAGCTTTGATCATAGATGGTTTTGATAAAGCCAAAAGTGAGCAAGCTGATAAACACAATCAAGAATGGGAGAATTTATGCAATCAAGAGGAAATCTTTTGGAGACAAAAATTGTGAGTTCAATGGCTCAAAGAAGGTGAACGAAATACCAAATTTTTCCATAGATCCACCATAGCCAATAGGGCACACAATAGAATTTCTTCGATATTGAATGAAAATGGGGAGCCCCAGACCTCTCATAAGAATATAGAAGCTGTGTTGGTTCAACATTTCAGAAGCATCACTAAGGAAACTAATCTAGACAGAGAGCAATGCATTAAGAAAATTACAAAAAATATCCCTAAAATGGTGTCTAGAGAGGACAATTTTAACTTGAATAAACCAGTAACCGAAGAGGAAGTCAGTGAGGTTATCAAAGATATGCAGAATGGAAAAGCTCTAGGACCAGATGGTTTCAATGTAGATTTTTTTAAGGCCTGTTGGAATGTTGTCAAATAGGATATTTTGAATGTTGTAGAGGATTCCAGAAGAAACAAGACTATTCTGAAAGCTCTCAACACCTCCTTCATCTCCCTGATCCCCAAGCAGGATTCTGCCCTGACTCCTGATAAGTTCAGACCCATTGCTTTATGCAATGTGGTTTACAAAATTATATCCAAGATTTTGGCTAGCAGACTCAAACCTCTTCTTCCTTCTTTAATTTCAGGGGAACAATCTGGTTATGTGGAAGGAAGACAAATCCTGAATAACATTATTCAAGCCCACGAGGTAGTTCACACGCTAACCAGCAAAAGGAAAACTGGTATGATCATGCAATTACACATTTCCAAAGTGTATGAAAAGGTGAACAGGATTTACATCAAAAAGGTCCTTATTACCTTTGGGTTCGATCACAACTGGGTCAGTTGGGTTATGGCTCTTGTAACTTCGTCCAGCTTTTCTATTTTGGTGAATGGCTCACCCTCAGGAATCTTCACCCCTTCCAGAGGCCTCAGGTAGGGAGACCCACTCTCTCCCTTTCTCTTTATCCTCATGATGGAAGGATTGGGCAGATCCATTTCACATGCCAAAGCCTTGGGAAAGATTAAGGGCCTTCAATTAACGGAGAATGGTCAGGCAATGACTCACCAACAATTTGTGGATGACACCATGCTGCAAGGTATTCCCACAATTAAAGAAGCTTCAGCGTACAAACAAATCCTAAATGACTTTGCCCTGGCTACAGGTATGGAAGTTAATCTCTCCAAATCAAAAATCTTTTTCTTAAATATTAACATTGCAATTTAGAGGAATATCTCCAGAATTCTGGGCTTTCAAAGGGATTCCCTCCCTTCAAAGTATTTGGGAATTCCACTTATAGCTAGACCATTGCAAAAAAGTATTTGGGAACCAGTGATCAACAAGATGCAAGACAAAGTTAAAAAATGGACTTTTAGATCGTTGAACCTAGCTGGTAGGTTGATTCTGACAAAGGTAGTTCTGTAATCTATCCCTGTTTTCTTTTTATCAGCTCTCCCAGCTCTCAAATGGGTCTTACAACAATTCAAGAATATACAGAGAGACTTCCTTTGGGGCAAGGAGGAAAGAAGGAAGAAATGGGCCCTTGTTTCTTGGGATAAAATCTGTAAACCCAAAAGTCATGGAGGTTTAGGCTTGGATGATCAGGAGATTCCGAGTAACGTTTTAGGAGTCAAGCTCTGGTGGAGATGGGTTAAAGAACCGAAGGCTCAATGGGCTAAGACCTGGAAAGAAAAATATGCAAGCTCCTGGCAAACAAGTGATCTTATAAGAATGTCTGGAAGCATAAAAGGCTCTTACATCTGGAATAAAGCCTGGGAAAACAGAAGCCTTGTACAAAAAAATAGTTTCTGGGAAATCAGAGCAGGAGATCTGGCTCTCTTCTGGGAAGACAAATGGAAACAAGAACCAACGCTGATAAGAGAGGATTTTATGAGCCTCAAGCAGGAAACAGACTCCCAAGGATTAATCAAAGTTAAAGATTTCTGGAATCCTCCACATGACTCCGGAAAGTGGAGAAACTGGAGAAGCATAGACTGCAGTGAGGACAACCACATAAAGATAAGAGTAGAGGAACTCATGAGCATGTTAAAACAAAGGAAGATCTTGGTAACAGATGGGTAGGATCAGTTAAGATGGGGCCTCAATAAAGAGAGTACCTTTAATATTAAGGAAGCAAAAAGAATTATCCTAGACCTAGATCCTCACGTTTTGGCGAAATCCCGGCAACATCTTTGGAGCCACCAAGGGTGGATGAAGATCAAGCTTTTTATGTGGTTAGTTCACCACAAGAAAATCTTAACTTGGGACAATATTCGGAAAAGGGGTGTTATTGGGCCTTCCAAATGTCAGTTATGTGAAGCTCAAGAGGAGACAATGGAGCATATTCTCAACAGCTGCACCTACACCACTTGGCTGTGGGATTCTTTTGACACCATTTTTCAATAGACAAACAGAGATAAGGGAAGTATCATTAATACCCTGAACAAGTGGAGAAAAAACTTTTCGGAGAATGAGATCCTTAATTTGGCCTGGACCTTTACGCCAAGCTTCATTATCTGGAATGTTTGGAAAGAAAGGAATAAAAGAATTTTCAAGGAGGAAAAAACTACTCCTCTTTGCTTGATGAATCTGATCTTGAAACAGATTAAGGAGACAGTTTCCACCATTGTTCGCAATTATCCCAAGAATCCTCCCACAAAGAATGAATTGAGAACTCTCAGGCATCTGGGTATGCAAGAGATCATTCACCATGGACTAAGTAGAAAGGAAAGAGATTTGGAAATGGAAAAGGAGTTCTGGCATCCTCCACTGACAGGTTATCTGAAATGCAATATTGATGGTGCTTCAAAAAGCAACCCTGGAACAACAGGTTATGGAGGGGTGTTAAGAGACGAAGAAGGAAATATAATCTTTATATTCCACTGCCATTTAGGCACAACCACCAACAATATGGCTAAATTAATGGCATTGGAACAATGTCTAGAGATTCTAAAACTAAATCACATCTCTAATGTCATTATCGAAGCAGAGTCAGAGATCTCTATAAATACGGTTAAGAGAATCAGTTGTGGAACAACACCAGAGAGGGTCTCAAGGCACTGGAGACTAATACAAGTGTACCAAAGAATTCAAAACATATCCTGAGTCTTCGAACTGTTAGCTTCAATCATGTTTGTCGAAAAGCCAATAAACTAGCGGATATGTTGGCCAACCAAGGAGTGATTAATTCAAAATGCAGGATTGAGATGAAGTGGCAGGAAATGCCTCAGAGCAGATTAAAAGCTCTCTGTAATGAACAAGTGGCAGAGGAAAGAGAAATTTTTGGACATTTGGCCAAAGGGAAAGGCATGGAATGAAGCTTTCTAAGCAGGCTCAAACACAGTACTTTGGTTGGTACCTTGAAGAAGGGTAGACTCAGAGCGGTTTCAAAAGCCTTTGATGTAAGTTATTCAGTCTCCTTTTTACTTCGAATTGCAAGACAAGGTTTAATTTACAGCCAGCGGATGTTCCCGAGGTAAGTTTTGTAGCAAGCTTTCGCGGGAAGGGTGGCTGGAACTTTCCAACGGTGGATATTCTCCTGCTTTCCTCCTATGGAACGGAAAACCAGGCTTTAAGCGGTTTCCAGGCGATCGCAGGGCTTTTGAATGGTAAGTGGTATGGGAATTTTGAGAGCGATTCCACTAGGCTCTCAACACGTGGCAAGGGTGTGGTAAGGAATACCACCCTCCATCGCGCCTTAATGTTCAAGCATCTTGGCTATGCGATTTTTCTCCAAACCGTTCAATTTTGTAAAGAGAATCAATGGTCAGATTTGGTCGTGCTTTTTGGTGGGGCCGCTTGTCTTTTTAGGCTTTTAGTAACAGTGATGTGAGGGTTAGCAAAGTTTGACTTTGGGTTAAAAACCATAATGGTTAACCGAAGTTTGACAGGTTAGCTTTACTTCTTGTAGAATGGAGGGTCATATCTATGGCAAGATGCCTTTGATATTTCCAGAGTCCAGGGTGAAGTCAGGTTTTTTTTTTTTTTGTATATTTTGTAACATTACTTTTTGTTTATTGAAATAGAAGGACCGTCTCTTGCTTCAGCAAAAAAAGAAGAAGTGATATCATTAGTTGTAGTCTTCTTTTTCATGGTTACAGTTAGTTGCAGCTATGACCTCATTGAAAAAGCCTTCCAATCAAATTTTTTAATAAGTACTAAATTTTTAATCATTTTCAAATTACTATTAATTTAAAATCAATATTTTAATTTTTATTAGATTTTAATAAATTTTTAATAATTTTCAAATTACTATTAATTTAAAACCAATATCTTAATTTTCATTAGATTTGAATAAGATATTGTGACGAAAATAAAACCACCTTAAACCAACTAATTTATGTCTTATAAATATTAAGTAGTTTAATAAGAAAAAAAATCAATTACTTTTAAAATAAATTTCAACATTTACTCTATTATTTTATTAAAAATATAGTAGAATATTTCATGGAGGTTAAATTCCTATCATCCACCTAGTAACTATTGATAATTAAATAAAAAATTCAAAAGCCTTATTTCAAAATATAGACGTGTATAGATGTAATTACAACTATAACTACAACCACCTTTACATATATTATTATATCACAATGAAACTCAATTATGTTTAAAATTTAATTTTTTTTATATTACACTGTTAATGTATGTTTTAAAATAGAATATTGTCAATTGTAGTTATTTAGAGTGGTTTAATACATATTATTATCTTTCCCACCCAGATTCAAATTATCACTAATAACATAATGAATTATAATGTCTTGACAAATAATGCTGTAATGATTTTGACTGTTTGACAAATACAATTGTAATGAATTTGAACCTGGTTGTAATGGCTATGAGCTTTGTGAACTTTTAAGTAAGTATAAATATAAACTAGACCAACCTAAAATTTTAAAAAAGATATAAGATTTTTAAAAAGTCAATATTATTTTTATGGATAAATTGATTTTGTTTACAGCGTTATTAATTTTAACGTTTGTAAAAATCTATCCCCAAAAAAATGGAATTTTAAATTTTTATAAAATAAAATTTATAATTGCTATCTTCTTTTAGAAAAGTTGGATTTAAACCATATTTGTAACCGTGAGCGGAAAGCTCTAACCATGGTTCAAAACGAAATCGACAGCTTCGTCTTCTTCTTCTACAGTCCTGAACGCTTTAATCCCATGAACTTTGGTCCCTATCGCAATTCATAACCAGTGACCTCCGCTTCGCACATCATCAGTGATGAGGCCTTTAAAAGTTTTGTGGTCAGCAAAAAAAATGGTGAAAAACTCAAAAACGGTTGTGATTCCGTTTTCAGTAATTAAATGCAATATCAAAATAAAGGAATGCAAAATTCAAATACCGAACTTCTGTGAATCTGGTGCTCCTTTTTTCCGCATCATTACGCGAAAGAGGAGTTGTCTAATGAGAAGGAGGAATTACTTGGATAGCCAAAAGTGGTCGGAATTCAGACAAAAAAATTTCGAAAAATCTTGTGGAAGCAGTGTTTGAATTGTGTTTTTATGGTGGAAATGGATTCAGTACCATCAAAAACGTCTAAAACACCTAAAATTTTAAAATTTAACAACTATAACTTAGATCTACAAAAATTCTTACCCGATTTTATTTAACCAAAATTTCAGTAACTTTCTGGAAAACTCATCCGCGCGCGAAAAATGGCAGAGCTCCATGCCGGCTACTGCGGTCGGAAATGCATTAATTTACACCAAAATAGACGGAACATGCAAAGAATTGACTGAAAATCCCCACGCTTGCCGTGTATTTGATGTCAGTGAACAGTATTGCTCGGTCTTTGTGTCCTTGCAAGTCTCGGCCGTTAATCTTCTCGGTCTTTAATGGCGCTCACGAAAACTTTGATGCATTTCGCATTTGAGTTTTTTCTTCTTCAATGCGATCGGTGCTCATAGATTTCGGGAGTATCTGCCACGATTTCTGGCAAATATACGACACATGTTGCACGCCTACTACCGCTGCTGCAGGAAGGACATGGGTAAAGATTTAAGTTCAGCTAAGCAGTTTTCGGTTAAACAAAAAAAAATGCTTAAATCAGGTAATGGTTTCAGGGTGTCTCCGGCATTTCTTTCAAGAATCTTGATAAGCACAATTATATGACTTAATCCTGAATATATTTATTCCAGAAACTTCAAGGCCGTGGCCCTTATGACATGCGAATTAATAATGAATATCGTTAGCTCTAAATGATGCCGAGACAGTCGAATTTTGTTTCTTCAAGCTTCTGCTCTGAGTGATTATACGAGTAAGCTCTGCGAAGGCGCTGGCCGCACCAAGGTCCGTCCATGTAGCTGTCATAATTACACCAAAGCGAGCAAAGAGCGAGTTTCATGTCAGTGTGCGGAGCCTGTGTTAGGGTTCCTACTCTGCCCCCACAAACTTCTCCGAAATATGGAGCGTTGAAACTTGAAAGCGACGCAGACATTTTAAAACTGAAAAACGTCAGTATGTCAAGGCGGCCGCCGGCCTAAGAAGGAATTATGGCAGCAAATCAGTAGATTCACATGAAGATTCCAGTAATTTTGACGTCTAAGCTGGACAGACCAATTATGAGCAAGTTTAGTGCAGAGCAACAATCATATTCAACTTCCGTCAATCTAAAGCAATCGGAACACAAATTCCGAGCTAAGTTTCTCTGCGCATGCAGTAGAGGTGGCATTTGTATCAGTTGAAACTTTCAAAGTTTCAATCCGTAGAAAGATAGAAAGCAATCAACGAGCCTTTGTTCGTACCAGTATTGTCTGAACTCTCTGATTATACGAAAATCTTTCGAATCTTTTTCGGGATTCGAGCCCTGGTTCCATGGCGAGGAATCAAGCGGGAAAATCTAAAGCAAGCGGGAAATCCAGACTATTTGAATTTATTTTAGAAATTCGAAGTGGACCCTAGAAAATGAAAGAGAAGAATAGTTGTTTAATGGAGTGACATTTTTTGAAAGTTTTTTTTGGTGGGTTTTGTGGTCTAATTTCTTTAAAATGTGACAGGAATTTATTGAAATCACAAGTTTGATGGGTAACTCTTACACAATCTAAGTACTTTAGGGGTTTTTCATGTTACGCAATACATAGTCAAAAATAGTGTAATTAACACAAATCAAGATTTCACCTCAATTTTTTTAGCAAAAGCACCCAATCCTACTAAAAACAACTTGGTTGTTTAATTACTATTATAGTCACATTAAATGTGGTTGATGTATTAATTACATAAGTACAACCACAAAGTTGATATACCAGTATGAATTAAATATTAATATTAATATCATAATATTAATGTTATTATCAATAATATAATGAGTTTGTGAGAGATTTTTCGGCGAAAATCACATGAGAAACCATTTGTCGACGCGTTTCGAACCAACTAGTATGGTTCATCATCAGGACAAGTTGAAGAAACAGATCCAGTCTAGCATGTTAAATAGTCTAAGCAGAGACTCCAACGGCTACAAAAGATTAACGGCTAATTCTTGACTCTAGGACCCAGGTTAAATATTTATTTTATTAATTTAATAATATTATTATTATTTATTATTATATTTATGGAACCAAGTTAAAATTAGGTAAAAATAAATTAATGGTTAGTTTTTTAAAAATTACTTTTATTTCTTTAAATTATTAATTATATATATATATTTTAATTCAATAATAATAATCGATGGATAGGAAAAAAATAAATAAATAAATACCAGGTTAGTATAAAAAGTTAATTTAATTAATAAACTATTCAGTTATAGATTGCGTCGTTTTTGTTTGTGATTTCTTTAATAAATTGCGTATTCCTACGTGGATTACAATAGATAGAAAGAAAACATCAATTCGAAGCTTTAACGTATTTAAACGAAGAAATAGTTACTGTAATAAAGTTTGCTTTGGTATTGTTTTAAGTTAATTTGGTGATAAATTATTGGTCAGATTGTCCATTTTTTGTTATCAAAATTATATTTCTAAATGTAAGTATGAATTCAATATTTTTATTAAATTTTTTTGGACATTTGGATTGTGAAATAAATGTGATGTAAAAAAATCAATATTTTAAATATTTAAATAAGGTCAAAATGTCTAATTACACTGAGAGTATGTAGAGCATAGTCAAATTCAATCCGTCAAGGAGGGTATTTTACAAGCAAAAAATTTTAAATTTAATGTCTAGTTTAAATTTAATTTTAAAATTAAATTATAATGATAATAGTTATATTATTTTTCTTCTCTACATAATTTTTATAATAATTTAATTATATTGAGAAGTGCTCTAAAATTTATTATAGAGAAAATATTTTAGTGTTTGAAAATGAGTATAAACATTTTAACATAAATTTAATATAAGAGAAAAATAGTTTTATTTGTAAAATGAAATATTGCATTTATTATTAGTAATAATAATATCAATTCTATTAAAAAAAAATTAATAAATAATAAATTAATTCAATTTAATTTATTAATTTGTTATATTTTATTTTTTTATTACAAATATTTTTTTTAAATCATAATAGTTATATCACATTAAAATAAATTAAAGTAATAATGATTCATACATATAATTAATAAACATATACATACATATATATATATATATATATATATATATATATATATATATATATATATCGAGTATCTCCTAAAATTGCTTCCTCTAACGCAAGGAAATGGGTTAAAGACTTAGAGGCATTTAGCAAGAGTGAAAGTGTTAATTTCAAGTGGCGTGCTTTTCCTTAAATAATAGAGATGAATCAACCTACAATTGCTAGGAGTGATCATTATCCCCATTACTGGTTTGACAACTAAGTTATGATGGTTACAATTGCTATCATAAACACGAAAACATACATATCATATATCACTACTACATGAAAGGGTGTTTTGAGACATTTATTTAAGACAAAAATATCATTTCGTTTTAAAATTTATGTTTTGTCTCAACTAATTTACCTTTTAATTATTTTAAATAAAAAATAGCTTGCAAACCCTTTTGCGAAAGAAATGGCATCTGGGCTTATGAGAATTGCTTTGGAATGCGAAAGGACGATTGGGGGAAATTGTTTTAAGAGCCAATCTAGACCAGGTATTGCAAACAGCCGAAAGACATGTTATTCCATGAGGAGAAATGATACAAAGACTGATTCCCAGTTTTTGGGCATAGTCCAGGCCATTTCCATGGGCGTTGGGGTGCTTTCGTTGGAAGAGGGATCAAAGTGGGAACTCATGTACATGACAACCAGGTTTGAGAGAGTCGTGTGTTTCATAGATTCTAAGGGCTTTTACATCATGAATCTTGATGGTACTAGAGGACCGGAGTTGACCATTTTTCTTCTGAGGATTTAGATCTTTGTGTTCTATTTTGTTACAATTACAAATTTAATTCATGATTATATATATATATATATATGAATTGATTTACAAGATTGTAAAATTGTGTAAGACTAAAACTTCCAAATTTATATATTCAATGTCTGCATTACGTTTCATACTTGATGTTCATGTGTCCTCCGTATTTGGATGTAGTTGCAGGTGGGCACGATCAAATTTTTTTATAATAATATTTTTCTAATTGTTGGAATTCCCCAACACAAAAAGAGTTTTACTAATTTGAAATTAAAAATAAAACAATAAAAAAACCTTTTCAAAACCAAAACCACTAGTTAAAATTCCATAGAATTTCTCCTTCTTGTTCCTCCTTGTTCGCTTAACATCTGCGAGAGAATGTTTGCAGCTTTGATTCAGAACAATTTGAACTGTCTACTGGATTCATCATTCACATAGGGGTTATTAGGACATGGACTGGTATGAGTAGAAAAACAATGCCTCCCAATGCCATGGTCGACCTATGGTTCATAATATTGGTGTGTTTCTGAAGAAGAAACTCGTTGCGCCTCTGTCGAGAGCCTGATAATGGTTTAAGATACATTTCTTCTATGGTTGGGTGAGTTCGTGCCCTCCATGGGTGGAGATTAATGGAATCGGGATCTCGCTAATGAAAGCAATGTCACTGACCCAACACAGGGACAGGGTCGACAAGGAACTGGTTGAGGCCACTTATTTGAGCACAGATAGTGTTCAAACCATCACGACTTTTGATTTCAAGGTTTTTTATGATGAAGAAACCCTATTATTCTAGAATGCTCTGGAGAGGTTGAACATGAGTCTGGTCATTCGAGGGTAGGCAGAGGTACCAAAAGTAGGGTAGAATCCCAATTTATTATAGCTTAGTGCATAATTTAGGGCTTATAGCTATGGGAAATATCTGGTACTATGGTCGAACAAAGGCTTCGGGAACAATAAAGGTGTGCTTATCATAGGATGTGATTGTTTTAAATAAATTCTCTTGGATGAAGGAAACTAAAGGCTTGGATGAGGGGTTCTTACCATTAGCAATTGCAAATGGTGTTCCCAAATATATATATATATATATATATATATATATATATATATATATATATATATATGAATTGATTTACAAGATTGTAAAATTGTGTAAGACCGAAACTTCCAAATTTATATATTCAATGTCTGCATTACGTTTCATACTTGATGTTCATGTGGCCTCGGTATTTGGATGTAGTTGCAGGTGGGCACGATCAAATTTTTGTATAATAAGATTTTTCTAATTGTTGGAATTCCCCAACACAAAAAGAGTTTTACTGATTTGAAATTAAAAATAAAACAATAAAAAAACCTTTTCAAAACCAAAACCACTAGTTAAAATTCCATAGAATTTCTCCTTCTTGTTCCTCCTTGTTCGCTTAACATTTGCGAGAGAATGTTTGTAGCTTTGATTCAGAACAATTTGAACTATCTACTGGATTCATCATTCACATAGGGGTTATTAGGACATGGACTGGTATGAGTAGAAAAACAATGCCTCCCAATGCCATGGTCGACCTATGGTTCATAATATTGGTGTGTTTCTGAAGAAGAAACTCGTTGCGCCTCTGTCGAGAGCCTGATAATGGTTTAAGATACATTTCTTCTATGGTTGGGTGAGTTCGTGCCCTCCATGGGTGGAGATTAATGGAATCGGGATCTCGCTAATGAAAGCAATGTCACTGACCCAACACAGGGACAGGGTCGACAAGGAACTGGTTGAGGCCACTTATCTGAGCACAAATAGTGTTCAAACCATCACGACTTTTGATTTCAAGGTTTTTTATGATGAAGAAACCCTATTATTCTAGAATGCTCTGGAGAGGTTGAACATGAGTCTGGTCATTCGAGGGTAGGCGGAGGTACCAAAAATAGGGTAGAATCCCAATTTATTATAGCTTAATGCATAATTTAGGGCTTATAGCTATGGGAAATATCTGGTACTATGGTCGAACAAAGGCTTCGGGAACAATAAAGGTGTGCTTATCATGGGATGTGATTGTTTTAAATAAATTCTCTTGGATGAAGGAAATTAAAGGCTTGGATGAGGGGTTCTTACCATTAGCAATTGCAAATGGTGTTCCCAAATCTATAGATATAGATATATATATATATATATATATATATATATATATATATATATATATATATATATATATATATATATATATATATATATATATATATATATATATATATATATATATCTGAATTGATTTACAAGATTGTAAAATTGTGTAAGACCGAAACTTCCAATTTATATATTCAATGTCTGCATTACGTTTCATACTTGATGTTCATGTGCCCTCGGTATCTGGATGTAGTTGCAGGTGGGCACGATCAAATTTTTGTATAATAAGATTTTTCTAATTGTTGGAATTCCCCAACACAAAAAGAGTTTTACTGATTTGAAATTAAAAATAAAACAATAAAAAAACCTTTTCAAAACCAAAACCACTAGTTAAAATTCCATAGAATTTCTCCTTCTTGTTCCTCCTTGTTCGCTTAACATCTGCGAGAGAATGTTTGCAGCTTTGATTCAGAGCAATTTGAACTGTCTACTGGATTCATCATTCACATAGGGGTTATTAGGACATGGACTGGTATGAGTAGAAAAACAATGCCTGCCAATGCCATGGTCGACCTATGGTTCATAATGTTGGTGTGTTTCTCAAGAAGTTTTTCATTGCGCCTCTGTCGAGAGCCTGATAATGGTTTAAGATACATTTCTTCTATCGATGGGTGAGTTCGTGCCCTCCATGGGTGGAGATTAATGGAATCGGGATCTCGCTAATGAAAGCAATGTCACTGACCCAACACAGGGACAAGGTCGACAAGGAACTGGTTGAGGCCACTTATCTGAGCACAGATAGTGTTCAAACCATCATGACTTTTGATTTCAAGGTTTTTTATGATGAAGAAACCCTATTATTCTAGAATGCTCTGGAGAGGTTGAACATGAGTCTGGTCATTCGAGGGTAGGCGGAGGTACCAAAAGTAGGGTAGAATCCCAATTTATTATAGCTTAGTGCATAATTTAGGGCTTATAGCTATGGGAAATATCTGGTACTATGGTTGAACAAAGGCTTCGGGAACAATAAAGGTGTGCTTATCATGGGATGTGATTGTTTTAAATAAGTTCTCTTGGATGAAGGAAATTAAAGGCTTGGATGAGGGGTTCTTACCATTAGCAATTGCAAATGGTGTTCCCAAATCCTATAAGTTCCTATTTCTTTTTCCTTGTAATTTCCATGTTTTACTTCCTAAAATGGTGCTCTGTAAGTTTTTACTAAATGTGGGTTGTCCTTTGGCATGCATAATAAACATAGCTGGCAGATGTCGAGCTTTACTCGGTCATTCAGCATCATTAATGGATGAAAAGGTAAAAGTATATAGGGGTATGACATCGGATGAAAGAAAATCAAATAAAATGTAAATGAACATTTCCTTGAGAAGCGTCTTTCGTAAACAATTGCTTAGCCCTGGTGCTTATGTGGGAATCCTTTGTTTCTTAAATAAAAAATTTAGAGTGCTGATTTTTACAATCTTTGGGGTGTAAAGATGTATTCAAATGTGTATGCCATAGGAGGTGGAGCTCCAGGGCACCCCTGTCTAACAGTATGTTGTAGAAAGTAGAAATAATCCATGGCAAAGTGGTATCAAAGATCATGGGTTGGTTACACCCCAACACCCTGGTTGGGATTCATGTACTCATGTGAGACAACATGGCTTGAAAAAGCCTTGCAAGACATCACTGACACTCAGTCCGCTGTGATGAGACCAACTCTTTGACATGTTTCTGATGGTGAAGGTGGTGAGTTGATGCCAAGCTTGGTCATCCGTGATGGTGTGCATGCACCTCATGGTGACATCTTGCTGAAGCAAACTCCTGCCTCTGTTGCAATTGGTGCATTGGTTCGGCCCCTTCATCCAACTCGTATGCTAACATGTGCATGGTCTTCTTGGGTACAATTGAACCGGCAACACACTGATGCATAGTGTCCATGTTGATCTTCAAGTTTGTGTTGGTGGTCATGTGCATCAACTTGCCGAAGTACCCATTTGGCTCCAGTTGTTCTTCCTTCTTATCTTCGCCTTGGTGAGTGTGTTGAATGGGTTGGATTACATGCGTGTACACAATGACATGCATGTTGATGAATCCCTTGCTTGCGATCATCCACACTTCTCACCATGTATTCTCCGTGTTAGTTGCTAGGATGGATCTTAAACTTGTACAAGCACAATTTCATCTGTGAGCGCACGTTGTGCCCACTGTTGTTCCTGATCCTGCTACAACTCATTCTTTTGTCTGTGTAACTTCATGTTCTTCCTGAGTTGCTGCTTCATCACATGCAACTCATTCTTTGTTACATATTCTGCTTTCACACGATCTTCATGTCGCGTCGTCACTCCATAGTCAGAGTCTCCAAAGTTGCTTTCATCATCAATGGACCCACTTAAGCTTGCAACCTTGTTCCGCCTTTGTGTTGTCAACAACCCTCCTCTTGCATTCATTGCATTTGGTATGTTGTCTTCAGCTATTGTTCATGATGCTACTCGATGTGATGTTTCCGCTTGATTTCCTTGTCTACAAACAACTTGATGTCTTCGTGAGTAGGCAAGCTCATAGACACTTGATCGACTGCATCCCCAAGCATGCTCTAAATAGTGTCCTCGTCTTCGCTCTCTTGTAAACCATTATACCTGAACTGTTGAGAGGAAGATGCACACCTTCGATACCTGGAGACATGGCAACACTCATAGCACACAATATGTCAGTCGAAAACCAAAATTAACATGAGAACTAACTTGCAACATACCTCGGGGAATAATCATGAAGGTTGAGCGATTTCGGCCGTGAGGTCGAGAGACTGATTACCAAGACTGCTAAAGGCACAGTCTAGGCTATTGGGAGACTAACTGACTACTAGAACTGCACAATGCATGGTCCAGTTTGGCTGCTCATTGCTGCGATTCCGCAATGCACAATTCCAGCTTGGAAGGATTGCTAGCCTAGGGACAGATCTGCGCCATTTCTTGGGCCAAGCAGCCACTGTCCTCTAGAAATGCGCAAAACAGTCCTGGAGGTCAGTGCCGGGTAGGAATGTGCAAATCTGGAGAGGAAGGTGAGCCTTCCTTTCCCATACTACACAATGCAACCTTGGTGAAGGCACAACCCAGGCCAAGGTTAGTCCGACTCGCCGACAAGCGACTGAAATCAAGTAAGTCAGTGAATGCATGGCGGCACTAAGTGATAGCAGAAGTGATTGACAGTGCATGAAAAACATGAATGAAAGATTCAACAAATAGATCAACATGCATGTGGGTGAGGCAGTTCGCCGGTTGGGCGAACATCCTTGCAAAATAGTTTCATGCATGCGACAACAGTGAGATAGCAACGAAAACTAAAACAGAGCCACGACAAGTTAGTATATATTTAAACGACAACAAGCATTCAAATAAATCAATAAAACAATACTCCTACAAGTGAAAACACAAAAAGAGACATAAATGCAGCACAAGGCATGGGAAGCGAGCTTACCCTAAAACAACTAAGCTGAATGTGCCAATTGCTCCTAGATGTGATGTGGGATGTCACAACTATAAGGTTGATGTGAGGAATGAGCTCTGCAGTGTTTATTTGATGAGTTTTGATAACATTGAGGTTGTGACGCGCATGCCACGAATCTAGGGGAAGCGACACTTGGTGGGAGGTTTTAGAATTGCTCCTTGCATGTAACCTCCAACCGCTAAAAATAAATCCCTGAAACAAGGGATTCATTTGCATGCTGCCTTGGGAGAAGCAACCCATGCATGCAAGTCGGTTTTGCTCAGTCTCGGAGGAAACCTGTCAACTCAGCTGCACATGCAAGGGACTGCTTGACTGCTGGAGAAAAATACGCATTTCTGGCTAGGAATTGGGTTGGCTGCCCAGGAGATTTGTGCAATTTTTGGGCAGAGCAGCTGACTAGTGCCTAGATTTTCGCAAATACTGGGTTGAATAGCCTGCTGCTAGGAGAATTTGCTCAAATCCTGCTGAGAGGGTTGACAGGCAGTATTGCGCAATCCTGGAGCCCAGCAGGCTGTCAGAGAGGATTGCATAATTCTTGGAGGGAATGCTGGTTACCCTCTAGAAATGCACAATTTTTAAGGGGAAGCTGCTTAGCCTATAGTTGGACCAAGTCCGGGTGAGCAGCCTGTGAGGGGAATGGATCAACTGTGATCGACAAGCTGCCTTTGTGCGAGGAAAACACTTGAAGCTTGAGTACTTGATGAAGCAAGACAAATTGTTGTGTAAGGAAGGTAGGGAGGCTCCAAAACAGGCTAAGGCAAACTTTTGGAGGGTGGTTTTAGCCGCTACAACATGAATTTACAATGCTTATTGGTGATCTTCCTTGGATCATATTTGTGGAAAAGAAGAGTGCCAAATATGAAGTGTTCCAAGTCATAGGTTTCATTTTTTACCTCTTTGATGTTTTAGATACAATAAGATCCTACACGTAGAGAAAAATATGGTGAAGGGGCTTTCTTTTCTTTGAGAACTATGTTAGTGAGTCTCATTGAAATTTTGTAAGCAACTTCCTATGCAACTATCTTGTTTGTCACAAAAAGACGAAACTGATGGGATGTTTTGTAAGCTCCACACACCCTTGTGCATTATGAATCTATAGGACTAAAACAATCAACAATATCTTGTAGTGACATTCTGGCTCTCTCTAACATACATGGAGTTTCTATATCAAATAATATAGAATACAAAGGAGCAAGGAAGTTTTCAACAGTCTGTTGATACATTCCTATGTACCCTGTGTCCCGTAGGCTCTCGCAATAAATATGAAATGGTGGATGATAGCATAGAGTTGAGTTACACTTTTTGGCAAGAGAGGGCATGTTTCCGTGAAAGAAAGAGGGCTTGATTGAGCAGTTTAAGCGCTTGATAGAGCCATTTTAAGCACTCAATAGATCTCTTCAAGCACTAAAAAATAGCTCCATCGAGCTATTTGAATTTAAAATAGCTCAATTGAGCTATTTGAATTTGAAATTTAAGTGCTCGATCGAGCTTCTAAGGCCCCAAACTCCACAATTTCAGCACCCCTTCTGCAAAATTTTCTACAACACCATTCTGTACCCTAGTGAACTTAGGGGAAAAATTTCCCTTAGGTGGTGGAGTTAATCATGTTGGATTCATGAAGGAATCCTCTATCTAATGGTATATAAGTTTGACATTTTCGAATTCATGTGATATTTTTCATCTAATTTCTTTTAAATATAATGTTTGAAATTTTTTTGGATAGTTTTAAAGAGGCTTGATAAAAAATCAATAACATAAAATATACACAACAAAAAAATTTCAAAAAATACACTATCTTTTTTTTTTTGAGTCATCTTCAAAATGGTACTTCTAGTTTTTCAATTTATTTAAATGGTTGAAAAAAACCTTATGTGAACACGTGTGTGCAAAATGCAATTGAAATATTATTGTGTCAACTCATCTCTTAAGAAGTGTGAAAATTTGCAAAGACAATCATTTCATTTAATGGAAAATTGACATATTATATGACACTAAATATTTTTACAAAAAATATCATTAGGACAACAACATAATTCTTCACAAATTGTTTTTTTACTTTGAATCAAAATTCACAATGCTTATATGAATTTTGATATAAAATTTCAGTTGTTCTTCTTCAAGTAATTTCTTTTCTATCTTTATATTGGTCTTAATTGAAGATACTAATTTTTTTGACCAATTAAAAACCTTTCCTTCCTAAGTGAAAGTATACATCATGGGGACACAGTCCCCCTCAAAGAACCCTGCATCTAGTCTTCCATATAGCCGGCAACACATTAATGCTATCATTAGATACACCTTTCTCAACAACTTGGTGTTATAAATGTGATTTGATTTAGACCTGAACTTACTTGGTTCCTGCCACCAAGTTTCGAGTATGTCTCTAGTAGATAAAGGAAAAATATCAAACCATTTAGTATGCATGACCACCTAACACTTTGGTAGCTTATAGTATTCAGTGATATTCTGATAAGAAAATGTTGTTATCTCTACACCCTAGCTATCCCTAAAAGTCATATCCTTCATGTCTGCTCACTTGTGATCCATTCAATTGTTTCAACATAGGAAAAAAATGGGAAGATGTGCAGCTGCCTCATGGAACCATGAGCTTTTAATCATTATGATATACTTCAGCGTCCTCTTCATGTCATATACTTCAGCAACCTCATCCTCTTCATCTTCAAGGATTTTTTTTTTAAGAAAATATTTAGTAGATACCCGACCAAGTCATGGGTACTGACTTATCCACATAGTAGGTTGTTTCTGCAAAAATAAGTACCAAAACTAAGGGACTGTCCACCACACCTTCTATGCTACTTTCTATGATTTCCTTGCTCAGTCTCTTCTTGGTGGGTGAAGCCATTTCTCTCGTGGACGAAAATATGTTATAGCACTCAATATCGAAAATACCTAACATCTCAAAAATGTTCATAATGAAAAAATGATATTACGAAAAAACTCAACCTCAATATTGTGTATCATAAACTAAAATAAAACAATTCGAGAAGGCTATGTGACTGGTTGGGAAGACTGTTTGTGATACAGATTCAATCAACTAAGTATGTGTTACTTGTCGCAATAAGTAGGGTCAAGTTTGATAAGGGGATAGTGTTGTCACAAAGATATGGATAAGATTGCGACACATAATTGCATTATCATAGGGAGATACGTCAAGATGCAATATTACGACAGCGACAGACAGACAGTAGCGGCGGCGAGAAGAATAACTTGTGGAAAGAATTGGTAGAGTGCGATGGTGCACTTGCTTTATTACAGAGAGAAGAGTCACTTTAGGTTTCATGTCCCACAGAAAATTTCTCGTTTGCAACTTTGGCACAAACTTCTCAAGATTTTAAGTAGTTGTTGAATCTTGAAAGGGAAGCATACTTCAGAAAATTGAAAAAAGAATAAAGTTCCTAAAATCAAGATATAGATAAGTAAATTTATTTGAAAATTCTAGAATTTTAATGATTTAGGTAAGAGTTGAATTTAACTCATAGTTTCGCACTAAATTATGGTAGGAGAGGTTACAGATATTTTAATAATTATATGGCTTTTATAATTGTAATTTAATTATTAATAATTATTTAATGAATAATATAGATTTAATTTTAATGAAATAATTTAGAATAGTGTTAATAAATTAAAAGTAGTTATATGGTTTTTTAATTTTTTAACTAGATTGATAAATTTAAAAAATTGACATATGAATGAATATTATATGAAATAAATTATGATGTTTTGAGTATATAATATTGATAAGCCATGATATTGGCTCATATTATTGGTCCATGATATGTAACAAAGCCTATTTATAGATTAAGAATCTTTGTTTTATAACAATAATAATAATAATAAAGTTATAATTAGTTGATTTTTATGATTTTCTTTTAAATTTAGCAATGTGAGATATATCATGAAGTTTTTATGCTTATTATGGATTGATGTTATTTAATTTATATTGGTGTATAAGACCCCCTTAATGTTATATATAATTTTGATGTTTGAGGCAGATTGATCAATGATCATTATTAGGAAACACAGAGCCTTAACTATACCATTCATTATTTGATTACAAACAAATTCAAGATTAAAATTGCAGTTACTTATGCTATCTTGGTAAGTGAAACAGGGGCTGCTCCTATTGAAGCAATTGCTATGGTGCGAGTCATAAGGTATTTTAAAAACATTGAGCAATTGGAAGAGGGTAGATGACTTAAGGTCATCTTTAATGACATATTGTGCAACAACAAAAAAGACTTGGATGCAGAAAAATAACAAATGGTTTTGTAATTGAGGTATTTGCTTGAACACGTGTCCCATAAATAGTAAAGAGATAAAATCTTTTGTTATGGATAAGTTCCACAAGTGTACTTGGGATAAGGAGCTAGGAAGAAAGAAAAAGTACTATATTGAAGTGTTTAATCCCACTCATAGTCATCAACCAAAAGCATACATAGAGGCCAATATCTCTTGGAGAGTCAAAATTCTTATTGCTCAGTTAAGGACTAGTTCTCATCAACTTCATTGTGAAACAGGGAGCTGGAAAAGGCCAAAAGAAGTGTGGGAGGAAAGAGTATGCATTTTTTGTTCTTTTGAAAAACTGGAAACAGAAAAACATTTCATTTTAGAATGCGAGACCTTCAAAGACAACAGGGAAAGTTATGTCAATATGATTGCAACTAGCTCTTGAGATAATCCATTTAGCGTGGGGGTTGTCAAGAAACTCGGAGCATTTATTGTGAGGCTTCATAGAAAAAGGGTCGAATACATCAAGCCGATGAAGAAGGAATTTGTCTCATTAGCTATCTTTAGGCAATCTGTCCCATTAGCTATCTTTAACCTCATGGGGGTTAAAATAATTTTCATAATTTTCTTTCTTTCTTTCTTGCTATTAAGCACTCAAATTATACAAAGCAAAATGCAATGGTTATAAAATAATATCCTCTTTAATCAATGTAAATAGCTAGATTATTATTAATTTTGATGATAAGTTTCTTTATACCTATATAGTAAAAATAAAACCATGATTGAAATTTGTGAAAGTGGAATATATATATAATAAAAATGAAACTGTAATTAAAATTTGTAGAAGTGCATATATATATATATATAAGTATAAGTATATAAATAATTTTTAGAATTTTTTTAAACTTTTCTGAAATTATTTTTAATAATTATTTATACTCTATTTTAATAAATTTTTTACTTTATTTTAAAAGTGATATTATTAGTTGTAGTCTTCTTTTTCATGGTTACAATTAGTTGCAGCTATGACCTCATTGAAAAAAATTTCCAATCAAATTTTTTAATAAATATTAAATTTTTAATAATTTTTAAATTATTATTAATTTAAAATCAATATTTTAATTTTTATTAGATTTTAATTTTTTTTTAATAATTTTCAAATTACCATTAATTTAAAATCAATATCTTAATTTTCATTAGATTTAAATAAGATATTTTGACGAAAACAAAACCACCTTAAACCATTTTAATAATTATTTATACTCTATTTTAATAGTTTTTTTACTTTCTTTTAAAAGTGATATCATTAGTTGAAATTTGAGGGACGCGGGAGAGCCGAAGCGACTAGGGTTTTAGAAAATTGCAGGGATTGTCTCTAATGGAGGGCGGCAGAGTGGGGAGCTCGGCTCCCTCCTACAAAAACGTTGTTGCCAGCAGAGGATGGGGAACAGCAAAGGTTTTGCGAATGAAGGGAACAGGGATAATGAAAAGGAGACAGATGGGACCAATACCAAGGAAAACAACAACACAAAGGACAAAGAGGAAGAAGACAAAAGTGAGGGTTCAAGAAACAAAAAACAAAAAGGACCTTGTAAACCAAAAGCAGAAATCACTCCTAGAGTAATATTAAATCATCTTACTCTGCAGGCGCACAGAGAACACATGGGGACCTACGCCATTATCTGTAAATTCATGGGACTATGGCCCACTAAAAAATCTTTACATATGTGGATCAAGTATCACTGGAAACCTAAAGGAAGCATTGACCTACATCTTGGGTCAAAGGGATTCCTCACGGTGGTATTCTCAAATATCGAAGATAAAGACAGAATATTCGAAGGAGGACCCTACTTTTTTGCAGCAGCTGGTCTCTATATGAGGCCATGGAGGATGAACTTTGTCCCAGAGTGGGAGACATTCTCTTCGGTTCCAGTTTGGGTAAGGCTCTATTCTCTACCTCTTGGTTATTGGCAAACTAAATCGCTAGCTGACATTGGCAATAAACTAGGATGTTTTGTGAAAGCTTCTGAAGCCACAAGAGGAGGAAAATACACCTCCTTTGTAAGGATTTGTGTGGAAATGGATCTGTCAGGAGCGCTTCCGGATGAAGTTATCTTGGAAGTTTTCGATGAGGAGTGGGTGCAGACAGTGGACTATGAGCATATCCCATTCAGATGCCATAGATGCCATGAACATGGACATCTGTTTAGAGACTACCCTCTCAGTAAAGAAGACAACAAAAGCAAACCTATTACAACGAAGGACTCTGAAAGCTTTCAGAAAGTAGCAAGTAGAGGAAAAGAAGGAAAAAAGGGGCTTCAACAACAACATAACAAGGGGCAGAAGGTCAGTCAGAACAAGTTTCAAGTGCTAGAAGAGAATGAAGAAATCACAAGAGACAACCAATATCAGGAGGAGGGTCCTAATGAAAAAAAGAAAGAAGAGGATAACAAACAATCTCAAGACATTGGTCCTCAAAAAGAGGTGATGATAAGTGAAACAGAAATGGAGATGGACCAGGAAATGACCCAAAGTGAAACAGATCTGGAAGACCATGAACTACAAGAAATTCTAGATAAGGAAAACCTAGATCTGGAAGGATTCTTGATGCAGGGAACCAAAGGAGGAATAGATTCACTACCTCAAGAAGAATGCAATAGAATACAACAGTTGCTTTTATGGAAAAATCAAGATAGAGGGTTGGATAAAGGTAAAAACATTCACAAACAGGAGCACAGAGGGGTGAAAACAATGAAATCAACTCCAGGATTAGCGACCAGAAACCCAGGAAAGAAGAGGGGTAGGAAAAAGAAAAATGAGCTCTTGATGGAGTGTGGAAAGCTAATGATAGATTCGGGTAAGATGAAAGATCTAACCAGTTACTCCTTTACAAATCTTTAATTATGAAATTCATATCTTGGAATATCAGAGGTCTAGGGAGTAAAAGAAAATGTATGTGTAGTAACAGAATGAAACTAGCAACGCCAGACATAATCTTCATTCAGGAAACAAAATGCTCCATTTAGAAATTAAAACAAATCCATAGCAAATGGCTTAACAGATTTGAGTTTCTAGAAGTTAAAGCAGAGAACATAGCTGGGGGCATTCTCACTCTATGGAACCCCCAAAAAGTCAGCATAATAGATGCAGAGGCTTCAAGAAATTATTTATCAGTAATCATTCAACCAGTGGGGGTTTCGGACACCTTCCTGGTTACTAATGTTTATGGTCCTCAACGAATAGATGAAAAACTCAAATTTCTTGACTCCCTGGTAGATCTTAGAAGCAGACATGAAGAAATACCTTGGGTCATGGGAGGAGATTTTAACATGATTAAATCTCTTTTGGAAAAAAAAGGAGGTACCAGAATGCTAAGTAAAGATTCAGTAGTGTTCCAATCCTTCACAGAAGATATGAAACTGGTTGACTCTGAAACACACAATGGTCTTTTTACTTGGAATAACAAAAGAGGAGGTGAGGCCCAGGTCGCCTCCAAGTTAGACAGATTTTTGATCTCAAAGGCGCTGATGCTCACTAATAGAGAAATAACTGCTAGTGTTCTCCCCTTTGGAGGCTCTGATCACTGGCCGATTCATTTAGATATCAAGGGGATTGATTCTCCAGGGAATAGGCCCTTCAGATTTGAGAATATCTGGCTCTCCCACCCAGCTTTCATCAGCAACATTGAAAAATGGTGGTCCTAAGATCTGTAGATCCAGGGCACTAAGATGTTCCTCCACAAAAGACTAAAGCACATAAAACTTAGACTCAAAGAATGGAACAAGAAGGATTTTGGTAATATTTTTGCTAACAAAAGATCAGTGGAAATCAAACTACAAGAACTAAATCAACCTTTGATCACAGATGGTTTTCATAAGGCAAAAGTGAGCAAGCTGATAAACACAATCAAGAATGTGAGAATTTATGCAATCAAGAGGAAACCTTTTGGAGACAAAAATCGTGAGTTCAATGGCTCAAAGAAGGTGAACGAAATATCAAATTTTTCCATAGATCCACCATAGCCAATAGGGCACACGATAGAATTTCTTCGATATTGAATGAAAATGGGGAGCCCCGGACCTCTCATAAGAATATAGAAGCTGTGTTGGTTCAGCATTTCAGAAGCATCACTAAGGAAACTAATCTAGATAGAGAGCAATGCATTAAGAAAATTACAAAAAATATCCCTAAAATGGTGTCTAGAGAGGACAATTTTAACCTGAATAAACTAGTAACCGAAGAGGAAGTCAGTGAGGTTATCAAAGATATGCAAAATGGCAAAGCTCTAGGACCAGATGGTTTCAATGTAGACTTTTTTAAGGCCTGCTGGAATGTTGTCAAACAGGATATTTTGAATGTTGTAGAGGATTCTAGAAGAAACAAGACTATTTTGAAAGCTCTCAATACCTCCTTCATCTCCCTGATCCCCAAGCAGGATTTTTCCCTGACTCCTGATAAGTTCAGACCCATTGCTTTATTTAATGTGGTTTACAAAATTATATCCAAGATTTTGGCTAGCAGACTCAAACCTCTTCTTCCTTCTTTAATTTCAAGGGAACAATCTGGTTATGTGGAAGGAAGACAAATCCTGAATAACATTATTCAAGCCCACGAGGTAGTTCACACGCTAACCAGCAAAAGGCAGGCTGGTATGATCATGCAATTAGACATTGCCAAAGCGTATGATAAGGTGAACTGGATTTACATCAAAAAGGTCCTTATTGCCTTTGGGTTCGATCACAACTGGGTCAGTTGGGTTATGGCTCTTGTAACTTCGTCCAGCTTTTCTATTTTGGTGAATGGCTCGCCCTCAGGAATCTTCACCCCTTCCAGAGGCCTCAGGCAGGGAGACCCACTCTCTCCCTTTCTCTTTATCCTCATGATGGAAGGACTGGGCAGATCCATTTCACATGCCAAAGCCTTGGGAAAGATTAAGGGCCTTCAATTAATGGAGAATGGTCAGGCAATGACTCACCAACAATTTGTGGATGACACCATGCTGCAAGGTATTCCCACAGTCAAAGAAGCTTCAACGTACAAACAAATCCTAAATGACTTTGCCCTGGCTACAGGTATGGAAGTTAATCTCTCCAAATCAAAAATCTTTTTCTTAAATACTAACATTGCAATTCAGAGGAATATCTCTAGAATTTTGGGCTTTCAAAGGGATTCCCTCCCTTCAAAGTATTTGGGAATTCCACTTACAGCTAGACCATTGCACAAAAGTATTTGGGAACCAGTGATCAACAAGATGCAAGACAAAGTTAAAAAATGGACTTTCAGATCGTTGAACCTAGCTGGTAGGTTGATTCTGACAAAGGCAGTTCTGCAATCTATCCCTGTTTTCTTTTTATCAGCCCTCCCAGCTCCCAAAGGGGTCTTACAACAATTCAGGAATATACAAAGAGACTTCCTTTGGGGCAAGGAGGAAACAAGGAAGAAATGGGCCCTTGTTTCTTGGGATAAAATCTGTAAACCCAAAAGTCACGGAGGTCTAGGCTTGGATGATCAGGAGATTCTAAGTAACGTTTTAGGAGCCAAGCTCTGGTGGAGATGGGTTAAAGAACTGGAGGCTCAATGGGCTAAGACCTGGAAAGAAAAATATGCAAGCTCCTGGAAAACAAGTGATCTTATAAGAATGTCTGGAAGCATAAAAGGCTCTTACATCTGGAATAAAGCCTGGGAAAACAGAAGCCTTGTACAAAACAATAGTTTCTGGGAAATCAGAGCAGGAGATCTGGCTCTCTTCTGGGAAGACAAATGGAAACAAGAACCAACGCTGATAAGAGAGGATTTTATGAGCCTCAAGCAGGAAACAGACTCCCAAGGATTAATCAAAGTTAAAGATTTCTGGAATCCTCCACATGACTTTGGAAAGTGGAGAAACTAGAGAAGCATAGACTGCAGTGAGGACAGCCACATAAAGATAAGAGCAGAGGAACTCATGAGCATGTTAAAACAAAGGAAGATCTTGGTAACAGATGGGCAGGATCAGTTAAGATGGGGCCTCAATAAAGAAGGTACCTTTAATATTAAGGAAGCAAAAAGAATTATCCTAAACCTAGATCCCTGCGTTTTGGCGAAATCCTGGCAACATCTTTGGAGCCACCAAGGGTGGATGAAGATCAAGCTTTTTATGTGGTTAGTTCACCACAAGAAAATCTTAACTTGGGACAATATTCGGAAAAGGGGTGTTATTGGGCCTTCCAAATGTCAGTTATGTGAAGCTCAAGAGGAGACAATGGAGCATATTCTCAATAGCTGCACCTACACCACTTGGCTGTGGGATTCTTTTGACACCATTTTTCAATAGACAAACAAATATAAGGGAAGTATCATTAATACCTTGAACAAGTGGAGAAAAAACTTTTCGGAGAATGAGATCCTTAATTTGGCCTGGACCTTTACGCCAAGCTTCATTATCTGGAATGTTTGGAAAGAAAGGAATAAAAGAATTTTCAAGGAGGAAAAAACTACTCCTCTTCGCCTAATGAATCTGATCTTGAAATAGATTAAGGAGACAATTTCCACCACTGTTCGCAATTATCCCAAGAATCCTCCCACAAAGAATGAATTGAGAACTCTCAGGCATCTGGGTATGCAAGAGATCATTCACCATGGACTAAGCAGAAAGGAAAGAGATTTGGAAATGGAAAAGGAGTTCTGGCATCCTCCACCAACAGGTTATCTGAAATGCAATATTGATGGTGCTTCAAAAAGCAACCCTGGAACAACAGGTTATGGAGGGGTGTTAAGAGACGAAGAAGGAAATATAATCTTTATATTCCACTGCCATTTAGGCACAACCACCAACAATATGGCTGAATTAATGGCATTGGAACAATGTCTAGAGATTCTAAAACTAAATCACAACTCTAATGTCATTATCGAAGCAGACTCAGAGATCTCTATAAACGCGGTTAAGAGAATCAGTTGTGGAACAACACCGAAGAGGGTCTCAAAACACTGGAGACTAATACAAGTGTACCAAAGAATTCAAAAACATCTCCTGAGTCTTTGAACTATTAGCTTCAATCATGTTCGTCGAAAAGCCAATAAACTAGCGGATATACTGGCCAACCAAGGAGTGATTAATTCAGAATGCAGGATTGAGATGAAGTGGCAGGAAATGCCTCAGAGCAGATTAAAAGCTCTCTGTAATGAACAAGCGGCAGAGGACAGAGAAATTTTTGGACATTTGGCCAGAGGGAAAGGCACGGAATGAAGCTTTCTAAGCAGGCTCAAACACAGTACTTTGGTTGGTACCTTGAAGAAGGGCAGACTCAGAGCAGTTTCAAAAGCCTTTGGTGTAAGTTATTCAGTCTCCTTTTTACTTCGAATTGCAATACAGGGTTTAATTTACAGCCAGCAGATGTTCTCGAGGCAAGTTTCATAGCAAGCTTTCACGGGAAGGGTGGCTGGAACTTTCTAGTGGCGGATATTCTCCTGCTTTCCTCCTACGGAATGGAAAACCAGGCTTTAAGCGGTTTCCAGGCAATCACAGGGCTTTTAAATGGTAAGTGGTATGGGAATTTTGAGAGCGATTCCACTAGGCTCTCAACACGTGGCAAGGGTGTGGTAAGGAATACCACCCTCCATCGTGCCTTAATGTTCGAGCATCTTGGCTATGCGATTTTTCTCCAAACCGTTCAATTTTGTAAAGAGAATCGACGGTCAGATTTGGCTGTGCTTTTTGGTGGGGCCGCTTGTCTTTTTAGGCTTTTCGTAACAGTGATGTGAGGGTTATCAAAGTTTGACTTTGGGTTAAAAACCATAATGGTTAACCGAAGTTTGACAGGTCAGCTTTACTTCTTGTAGAATGGAGGGTCATATCTATGGCAGGATGCCCTTGATATTTCCAGAGTCCAGGGTGAAGTCAAGTTTTTTTTTTTGTATATGTTGTAACATTACTTTTTGTTTATTGAAATAGAAGGATTGTCTCTTGCTTCAGCAAAAAAAAGAAGTGATATCATTAGTTGTAGTCTTCTTTTTCATGGTTACAATTAGTTGCAGCTATGACCTCATTGAAAAAGCCTTCCAATCAAATTTTTTAATAAGTATTAAATTTTTAATAATTTTCAAATTACTATTAATTTAAAATCAATATTTTAATTTTTATTAGATTTTAATAAATTTTTAATAATTTTCAAATTACTATTAATTTAAAATCAATATCTTAATTTTCATTAGATTTGAATAAGATATTCTGATGAAAATAAAACCACCTTAAACCAACTAATTTATGTCTTATAAATATTAAGTAGTTTAATAAGAAAAAAAATCAATTACTTTTAAAATAAATTTCAACATTTACTCTATTATTTTATTAAAAATATAGTAGAATATTTCATGGAGGTTAAATTCCTATCATCCACCTAGTAACTATTGATAATTAAATAAAAAATTCAAAAGCCTTATTTCAAAATATACACGTGTATAGATGTAATTACAACTATAACTACAACCACCTTTACATATATTATTATATCACAATGAAACTCAATTATTTTTAAAATTTAATTTTTTTTATATTACACTGTTAATGTATGTTTTAAAATAAAATATTGTCAATTGTAGTTATTTAGAGTGGTTTAATGCATATTATTATCTTTCCCACCCAGATTCAAATTATCACTAATAACATAATGAATTATAACGTCTTGACAAATAATGCTGTAATGATTTTGACTGTTTGACAAATACAGTTGTAAAGTTGTAATGACTTTAACCCTGGTTGTAATGGCTTTGAGCTTTGTGACTTTGAACCTGGTTGTAATAGCTTTGAGTTTTGTGAACTTTTAAGTGAGTATACCTATAGACTAGACCAACTTAAAATTTTAAAAAAGATATAAGATTTTAAAAAACTCAATATTATTTTTATGGATAAATTGATTTTGTTTAGAGCGTTATTAACTTTAACGTTTGTCAAAATCTATCCCAAAAAAATGGAATTTTAATTTTTTATAAAATAAAATTTATAATTGCTATCTTCTTTTAGAAAAGTTGGATTTAAACCATATTTGTAACCATGAGCGGAAAGCTCTAACCATGGTTCAAAACGAAATCGACAGCTTCGTCTTCTTCTACAGTCCACAGTCCTGGACGCTTTAATCCCATGAACTTTTGTCCTATCGCAATTCATAATCAGTGACCTCCGCTTCGCAAATCATCAGTGATGAGGCCTTTAAAAGTTTTGTGGTCAGCAAAAAAAAATGGTGAAAAACTCAAAAACAGTTGTGATTCCGTTTTCAGTAATTAAATGCAATATCAAAATAAAGGAATGCAAAATTCAAATACCGAACTTCTGTGAATCTGGCGCTCCTTTTCTCCCCATCATTACACGAAAGACGAGTCATGTAACGAGGCGTAGGAATTCTTTGTACGGTCAAAAGTTGTTGGAATCTACATAAAAAAATTTCAAAAAATCTTGTAGAAGCAGTGTTTGAATTGTGTTTTTGATGATGGGAGTGGATTCAACACCATCAAAAACGTCTAAAACACTTAAAATTTTGAAGTTTAACAACTATAACTTGAATTTACAAAAATTCTTGACCAATTTTATCTAAATATAACTAGAATTTCAATAACTTTCTGGACAACTCATCCGCGCTGGAAAAATGGCACAGCTCCATGCCGGCTACTGCCGTCAGAAATGCATTAATTTACACCAAAACAGACGGAACATGCAAAGAATTGACTGAAAATCCCCACGCTTGCCGTGTATTTGATGTCAGTGAACAGTATTGCTCGGTCTTTGCGTCCTTGCAAGTCTCGGCCGTTAATCTTCTCGGTCTTTAATGGCGCTCACGAAAACTTTGATGCATTTCGCATTTGAGTTTTTTCTTCTTCAATGCGATCGGTGCTCATAGATTTCGGGAGTATCTGCCACGCTTTCTGGCAAATATACGACACATGTTGCACGCCTACTACCGCTGCTGCAGGAAGGACCTGGGTAAAGATTTAAGTTCAGCTAAGCAGTTTTCGGTTAAACAAAAAAAAAATGCTTAAATCAGGCCATGGTTTCAGGGTGTCTCCGGCATTTCTTTCAAGAATCTTGATAAGCACAATTATATGACTTAATCCTGAATATATTTATTCCAGAAACTTCAAGGCCGTGGCCCTTATGACATGCGAATTAATAATGAATATCGTTAGCTCTAAATAATGCCGAGACAGTCGAATTTTGTTTCTTTAAGCTTCTGCTCTGAGTGATTATACGAGTAAGCTCTGCGAAGGCGCTGGTCGCACCAAGGTTCGTCCATGTAGCTGTCATAATTACACCAAAGCGAGCAAAGAGCGAGTTTCATGTCAGTGTGCGGAGCCTGTGTTAGGGTTCCTACTCTGCCCCCACAAACTTCTCCGAAATATGGAGCGTTGAAACTTGAAAGCGACGCAGACATTTTAAAACTGAAAAACGTCAGTATGTCAAGGCGGCCGCCGGCCTAAGAAGGAATTATGGCAGCAAATCAGTAGATTCACATGAAGATTCCAGTAATTTTGACGTCTAAACTGGACAGACCAATTATGAGCAAGTTTAGTGCAGAGCAACAATCATATTCAACTTCCGTCAATCTAAAGCAATCGGAACACAAATTCCGAGCTAAGTTTCTCTGCGCATGCAGTAGAGGTGGCATTTGTATCAGTTGAAACTTTCAAAGTTTCAATCCGTAGAAAGATAGAAAGCAATCAACGAGCCTTTGTTCGTACCAGTATTGTCTGAACTCTCTGATTATACGAAAATCTTTCGAATCTTTTTCGGGATTCGAGCCCTGGTTCCATGGCGAGGAATCAAGCGGGAAAATCTAAAGCAAGCGGGAAATTCAGACTATTTGAATTTATTTTAGAAATTCGAAGTGGACCTTAGAAAATGAAAGAGAAGAATAGTTGTTTAATGGAGTGACATTTTTTAAAAGTTTTTTGGTGGGTTTTGTGGTCTAATTTCTTTAGAATGTGGCACTAATTTATTGAAATCACAAGTTAGATGGGTAACTCTTACACAATCTAAGTATTTTAGGGGTTTTTTATGGTACCCATACATAGTTAAAAAGTAATGTAATTAACACAAATCAAGATTTCACCTCAATTTTTTTAGCAAAACCGCCCCATCTTACTAAAAACAACTTGGTTATTTAATTATTATCATAATCACATTAAATGTGATTGATATATTAATTACATAAGTACAACGAGATGGTTGATATACCATTATGAATTAAATATTAATATTAATATCATAATATTAATGTTATTATCAATAATATAATAAATTTAAAGGTGTATGACGTTATTATATATTTGAAAGAATAATATTAATATTATAATTCGAAAAGATTAATAAATCTAAGAAAATAAACATTACAAAAATATTTTATATATGAATTTTTTAAATTAATAATAAAATTCAACAATATAATTTTTGTGAAATTTTTTACTTATTTTTTTTTTGATATAAATTTAGTATTTTAAAATATTTAAAACCTGAAAATTTACTACTCAAACTTATGAACTTTTAAATTTGTGATTCGAACAAGTCTCTATTACATCTACAAAAATTGAACAAGAAAATATAAATAACACTTTAAAACAACAGAATACAGTTTTTAATACCTTTCGATTCAGACACTACAAATTCAGTTATAGATTGCGTCGTTTTTGTTTGTGATTTCTTTAATAAATTGCGTATTCCTATATGCATTACAATAGAGAGAAACAAAACATCAATTCGAAGCTTTAACGTATTTAAACGAAGAAATAATTAGTGTAATAAAGTTTGCTTTGGTATTGTTTTAAGTTAATTTGGTGATAAATTATTGGTCAGATTGTCCTTTTTTTGTTATCAAAATTATATTTCTAAATGTAGGTATAAATTCAATATTTTTATTAAATTTTTTTTGGACATTTGCATTGTGAAATAAATGTGATGTAAGAAAATCAATATTTTAAATATTTAAATAAGGTCAAAATGTCTAATTAAACTGAGAGTATGTAGAGCATAGTCAAATTCTCCTCGTCAAGGAGGGTGTTTTATAAGCAAAAAAAAATTCAATTTAACATCTTTAAACTTAATTTTAAAATTGAATTATAACAAGGGAAGCGGCGAGGCAACGAGTCCTTGCATGAAGTTAACATTTAAGGTCTAGGGCTAAAGATCTACTAGTTCTGCCAATCCTGTATAGTGAGTCCTCAACCTTGATCACAGCGTTTGCACTCCCCTTTATGTTCAGTACTGCTGTGTTTATGTTCAGTACTGTTGTCTCCTAATGCAATTTGTGTTGAACTGGGTTCCAATAAGCTTTTTTGCAAAGCTTGATGCATTTACACTACTGGGCTCAAGGAACAGATGCAAGTGTAACAAGGGTACTTTTCAGAAAACATATAGAAATATTTCTTCTTCTTCAATAAATGTCAAGGCTGATCGGTGTTTTGATAAGACGTGTAAGTAGAGACTGCGTCAACTTCTTCTGAAACTTATTGAAGTTTTGGGCTTGCACCAGTTTTAGTAATACATAAATCGAGGGCTGTCGAATAATATAAAATGCACCAGTTATTTCAAAACAATGCACCAGTTTATGTTGCTAGCCCAAAATCACACAACTGCAATAGAAATAGTCACATGAGCAAGTTTCAGTAATACATAAATCGCGGGCTGTCGAATAATATAATATGCACCAGTTATTTCAAAACAATGCACCAGTTTATGTTGCTAGCCCAAAATCACACAACTGCAATAGAAATAGTCACATGAGCACTATATACCAAAGATCTGAACATTATTGAATAACTAACTTGCAGAGAATCATCATCAATTCAAGATACACCAGTTTATGTTGCTAGCCCAAAATCACACAACTGCAATAGAAATAGTCACATGAGCACTATATACCAAAGATCCGAACATTATTGAATAACTAACTTGCAGAGAATCATCATCAATTCAAGACACGAGTAACATGAAAACTGCCGTGAAGCTTACATTTGACCTTGAAAATAAGCATTTCTTATGGTAGACTGTAACATGTGAAGAATACAAGACAAGCACGAATGCTAACAATTAGGACATTAGTCCGGCATCCGAGCAGAGATGATAGAAGCATAAAAAATGCGAGTTGCACCACCATGGCTAACCCAAATGCATATTTGAAGCATCCGTCGTACACCTGTAACAGAGAAGGAAGCAGGGAAATAAGACAATGCGTAAAATAATGCAAAAGAGATGTTATTGTTTTTTTGGTTTCTTTTTTCTTTGTCTTTCGACTTTTACGATGTCAATAATCAGAAGAGCCATGAGAACAAGTGCTAAGAGAAACAATGCTGCGAGTTGAGTAAGTTGGCTTATGCTAATGGATTCCATGTTATGTGAAGCGGGGAGATGTATGTGAATATCCAGGTGCAGAAGAGGCCAATTTATAAAAAAGTTCAACGTGTTTGTAAGCTGGTTTTAAGTGTGAATGGAGCTAAAATACTTGAAGCTCGGATGGAGCAGGGCAGTATTTAATGGTCGGCATAAAACGAAAAGCTTACGTTAAGTGAGCAATCGGTGCAATTAAGTGATCGATATGACATGGGGAGCAAATGGCATATGGAATGATGTATGTGGCGGCAGAAGTAAATGCGAAATTAGGTGATGTATCTGACATCGGGCAATCTTGGTGGTAGATTGGGTCCAAGCTATTCTAATAAACAATTGGCTAGACAGGAGATCTATGTCAATATCTAGGTGCAGAAATAAGTACATATACGGATTGATTTGGAATGGAGCTGAAATACTTGAAGATCAGATTGGAGCAGGCCAGTATTTAATGATGGGCATAAAACGAAAACCTTACGTTAAGTGAGCGATCGGTGCAATGAGGTGATCGATCTGACATGGGGAGCAAATGGCATATGGAATGATGGATGTGGCGGCAGTAGTAAATGCGAAATTAGGTGGCTGTGGCCAGTGTGCCCACAAGAAGAGCATCTTAACCAGCCAAATTTCTTGAAGATAGCCCCTTTGAGCCTGTTGCGGTAGATTAAATATGCTGCTGTTATAGAAGACAGTAAGGCAAAACATATGCCACAACTGTCTGAGACATTGTTATCATACAATTGAGTCGTACTTGAATGTTGACTCTCACCATAGAAAGTTTGTCAGGAAGTCTCTCTGTTTTGATCTTCATTTCTCAAGGGACCTTGCTATTGGTTTCGGTGTATATCTCTTATAGACTGCACAATGTTTATCCATTCATCAGTGATCACGTTGACATACAGACATTGTTCCTCTGCGACCTAGTAGGATTCTCTAAGATCCGCAAGGCATTGTTGAGCATTCTCTTTTTTATCTAGTGACAAGACACCATGGTTGAGAATTCACTGTTTAGTTTCAAGTCTAGGACACATAGTTGGAAGACTCATATATTTGCATAAAATACAGAGTAGTGATCTGTTATCCAGTGATCATAGAATACTTGATTCGACATTGATTTGCCCTGCCCTTCTCAGAAGCAACTTTAGGAGCTTACCTTCGTCTTTGTGTGCCATTGCCATGTATAGCTTCGATCTCAGCACCTTTGTGTTCATTACAAAGGAAGGGTGGTCTATAGCTTATGCAATATATATGTAGTATTTGACATATAGGTGAACACTGAATGTGGAACCATAATAGACAATGATTAACAGGTGAGGCTAGGTTTATGTTACCCTATTACCATTGACCTGTTGCTAGTAGTGATTTACGTATGAGAGTTGTGATCGAATACAGGAAACCCAGGAATATGCAACAACAGCAATGGTCTAAGCAATGGGAATAGCACTAATCTAATGCTTATCTGACTAATCAAGTATGGATATCACATTACTCACCACTCTTTATCCCGAATCAATAGAGATCATAGGTAAGACGTATGGGTATAGAAGCTGTGTTTGAATCAACCAAGCTCGTGTATGTGCCTTATTTGCATGATATCACAACCTCTAAGCTCATATTGATGAGTAACAAGCCAATGTGTTTCATAGCTCAATGGGTACAGGTATGTCTAACACTCACTATGCTTATCTCCATAATGGAGCTGAATACCAACCTTATAAAGCTCTAAGCTAATATGGAAACATAGAATGTATCTATACAGCAGCATATAGGATATAGACCTTTAATGCGTACCCGAAAAAGTGCACAACATGCATGTGTGCATCCTATGTTGTACAAAGGCCTAGGGTTACACAGACAGTAGGCAAAATAAGACGTTGTTGCAACCTGAAACATGTATGTTTTAATGGCCAGAGGTCTGTTTCACAACTTTTTAAACGTTGCCTTAGCTTCTATAAATGAAATGGGAATAGCTTCTTTCAATGGAATGAGAAGTGACTCAGTCAATTAGGCCTTTAATGCATACCTGACAAATTGTACAGAAGCTCGTGTGCATCGTACGTTAAGCAGAGGATAGGGTTGAATCCATGTGGAGAGACAGTTGCAACTTCAGCTCATGTTTATTGGCAAGCAATATTTCAATAGTTCCAAGTCTATTGAGCCATAAATAAATTGGAGCAATACTTCCAAGTCTATTGAACCTATATTAAAGAAATTAAAGCAATATATGGGCACTGTTGAATCGAAACAGTATCCAACCATAAACATATAACATATATTATCCCGCGTATTAATAGCTGAATAACCTGGTAAATAAGCCTGGTCATGTTTATTCACTCAGCTAAACGGCATTGAAGGGAGGTGGTATATTGGAAAGCAATTTAAATTCAAATCTTGCAATGGGTGTATCACCTGCAGCAATATTGAATGTTGGATAGCTGTAAGCATAGATACATAGATATGAGTAATTAAGGTTGTTAATTAGTTATGGTAAGATAGAGGACCATACTTTAACAGGTCGCCTGAATTCATCAGAAATCTTTGTTGGCGGAGTTTTCACTGATTCCACAATGTCCAGTGAACCAACAATCTGGTTTAGTATCAAAAAGTGCCAGGTGATTCGCTAGTATCTAAATTAATAGGAATGTATGTTTAAGCCAATATGGTGGTATTTGATAAAAAGCAGTCAACATAGTCATTCAGATCAAACAGTAGTAAAAAAAATGTTTCAAGTGGATATTAAGTCAATTCAACTGATACAAGAGTCCAAAATATTAGTAGCCTGCTTCATTTTCATTGAGTTGCCAATAGTTACAACAACATTTTCCAGTTGCAGGATCAGATCAATCTCTATTTTTACCTAGAACAAAATGAACTATAGAGAGATGACTGATCGCTGATCAATGCATTGACATCTAATGAGTCCAAAGAGCAAGGAGATCCGCCTCAGTCGAACAGAACATACACAAAATCTAGACGCATATACAGAGGAACCCACTCAGCATACCCAGACCGATGTAGAGAGAAGAAAGAAAGAACTACATGAGATTTGAGCATATTCAAAAACCAACTTCAAAATCCAGCATGCAATTAATGATGCAATGGAAGGTGAGCTTGGAACTTACAAAGCTTTGCTAGAGTCCATATGGTCATTTTCTAGCGAAGCCTTCTTTCAATTTGCACTCTCAAAAGAGACATCAACTTGTCAAAGACACATCATGACATACCATATCTGTGCAACTGAACAGAGTAGCATGCATAGAGTTTCGGTATAGTAAAGATGGCAAAGAATGTTGTTAGAAACAAAAAGTGAAATTCCAATGCCATTAGTTATGAATTGTGATAAGTGTTGCAAAAGAGTCTACTATAATAACAACCCAATAGCCAAAATAAAGAGAAACGTAGGACTTTTACATCAGATCACTCCTGACCTACTAAAATGAACATAGTTGGAATACAACTATCTATGATTTACCATCAACATTTGTGACTTGGCTTTACAATGTGAGTACTAGTTGGCATAGATGGTAGTACTACCTTGGGCCTCCCCTGCCCGTTTCACAAAACAATAAGCTCCTGACACTCGCATTGGTTATCTCTGAGGCTGAGAAGCCTCCTGAGCCTAACAAGGACACAGAAATGGGCAGGAACCCATCATCACAAACCACAAGCACAGTTGCAGGCTACCCCACAAAGACAAGGATGACCCTCCATAAGCATGTTCCCCGCAGTCACATGACTAGTAAACTCTTTTATGCAGGTAAGGCCACTAGTGAGATTTGGAAATTTTGATTGTGGCCGTAATGGTATTTTGTGCTTGGCCTCTATTAGTTCAAGGAAACATTTTATTCAACAAAAACCAACCTCTATTTCACTACTTTATGTTATTTGCTTCTAAAATGGTTAATAGATTTGGCTAACAACATAGTGGCAAAAAACTGGTGATGGTATGTTTCCCTTTTTATTAGTCCAGGTACTAAAATGATTGAAAAACAGCCACGTTAGTTAACATTTGCATTGACTAGACCAGACTTCAAATCAGGGTTGAAAATTGTTTTTTTTAACATATGGTTCTGGGATGCTAAGCACTGAAAAAAAGCCAAGTTAGTTAACATTTCCATTGACTAGACCAGACTTCAAATTAATGTTAATATTTTTTTGTAACATGTAGATTTGGGATGCTAAGCACTTAAATTTTGTTGTAAATATGTATTTCTCGAAATTAAAAAGTGTCTACTTTATCATTTCTCTTTATTCCATTTACCTTTTTTACTTATTTGAGGTCCAAAAATTTTAACTAAGGACAAGTAATTGCACCCAAAGAAGCAGCATTATATAGCCCAGGTGAGGGCAAGGGTAATCCATCAACTATCCAAAATTATGTGTACCTTTGTATTTACCAGTATATTGTATCTAGAGAGTGCGTTGGGTACATTGAACACAAATACTGGCCTAACCCATCTAAACTCAGATCTAACATGCCCTTCAAGAATGCAATCAACTTGTCAAAGACACATCATGACATACCATATCTGTGCAACTGAACAGAGTAGCATGCATAGAGTTTCGGTATAGTAAATATGGCAAAGAATGCTGTTAGAAACACAAAGTGAAATTCCAATGCCATTAGTTATGAATTGTGATAAGTGTTGCAAAAGAGTCTACTACAATAACAACCCAATAGCCAAAATAAAGAGAAACGTAGGACTTTTACATCAGATCACTCCTGACCTACTAAAATGAACATAGTTGGAATACAACTATCTATGATTTACCATCAACATTTGTGACGTGGCTTTACAATGTGAGTACTAGTTGGCATAGATGGTAGTACTACCTTGGGCCTCCCCTGCCCGTTTCACAAAACAATAAGCTCCTGACACTCGCATTGGTTATCTCTGAGGCTGAGAAGCCTCCTGAGCCTAACAAGGACACAGAAATGGGCAGGAACCCATCATCACAAACCACAAGCACAGTTGCAGGCTACCCCACAAAGACAAGGATGACCCTCCATAAGCATGTTCCCCGCAGTCACATGACTAGTAAACTCTTTTATGCAGGTAAGGCCACTAGTGAGATTTGGAAATTTTGATTGTGGCCTTAATGGTATTTTGTGCTTGGCCTCTATTAGTTCAAGGAAACATTTTATTCAACAAAAACCAACCTCTATTTCACTACTTTATGTTATTTGCTTCTAAAATGGTTAATAGATTTGGCTAACAACATAGTGGCAAAAAACTGGTGATGGTATTTTTCCCTTTTTATTAGTCCAGGTACTAAAATGATTGAAAAACAGCCACGTTAGTTAACATTTGCATTGACTAGACCAGACTTCAAATCAGGGTTGAAAATTGTTTTTTTTTAACATATGGTTCTGGGATGCTAAGCACTGAAAAAAAGCCAAGTTAGTTAACATTTCCATTGACTAGACCAGACTTCAAATTAATGTTAATATTTTTTTGTAACATGTAGATTTGGGATGCTAAGCACTTAAATTTTGTTGTAAATATGTATTTCTCGAAATTAAAAAGTGTCTACTTTATCATTTCTCTTTATTCCATTTACCTTTTTTACTTATTTGAGGTCCAAAAATTTTAACTAAGGACAACTAATTGCACCCAAAGAAGCAGCATTATATGGCCCAGGTGAGGGCAAGGGTAATCCATCAACTATCCAAAATTATGTGTACCTTTGTATTTACCAGTATATTGTATCTAGAGAGTGCGTTGGGTACATTGAACACAAATACTGGCCTAACCCATCTAAACTCAGATCTAACATGCCCTTCAAGAATGCAATCCGGAGCGATGTTGCCAACACTGACAAGGGTCCGGAAAACCAAAATATAAGAAAAATCACAAAAACATTGGTAAAAATTGGCATCGACAAAACTAAGATACCACCAAAATATTAGTAAGAATTGGCAAACATCGGCTATGCCAAAAAATCACAAAAACAGGATAAAATCAGGATGCTCGCAACACTAATCTAGAGTACAGGCATGGTCAATTTATCATATAATGACACTTATACAACTTGAAGCTTCAAAACCTCAAGGTATTACATAACAGACCCTGGTTTATAGGTTTTTGCTGGTTACACGTTTAATTGCACCAATATAAATAACTTGTAATGTACTCTTACAGCTCCAGGTGGATAAGATGTTGAGTGCATACTTGCCAAAACTAAAATGAAAAAAAACAACATCGGACCTCTAATGTCAAGAAAAGGGAACAGATAATCTAAATAAACTAGCGTAGATATATCTTAAGCTCAGATCTTTTAAGCACCTGGAGGTTTGCCCCTTTATCCCTCTGCTGGGTGATTTAATCATCTCAGAGCTTACATCATGTCTTCTTGTTGTTCTGTTTTGCTACATGCTACTTGCTCAAATACTTAATTAGGCCTGTCACTGTTCTATTTTGCTACGACCTAATCGCCCTGATATAATTAGATGTGTTGAATGATTATAACATAGACAAAGCACTGTAAGTATAAGACACCACCTTATCTAGTTTTGGCCTCTCTGTAAGCTTCCAACAAGTTCAGAGTTCGAACATCGAAACTAGACTTAACAAATTATGAATCAATTAAGCGAGAGAAGAAAGAAAGAACTACATGAGATTTGAGCATATTCAAAAACCAACTTCAAAATCCAGCATGCAATTAATGATGCAATGGAAGGTGAGCTTGGAACTTACAAAGCTTTGCTAGAGTCCATATGGTCATTTTCTGCCCACACTGTGCAAGCAACCAAATAATAGATGCCAACTGCCAAAAAATTTCCTTCTAAGGTTTAAGATGCAGAAAAGAAAACCCAAGAACTGGAGAACTGGAGATCTGTTTATCAAATAATGTACCTTCATAGTGGTAGCTGGATCGCCTGAAAAGAGTTCTCGGAGCTTGGCAAGCAATCCATTAACAAATGAAAGCACCAATCTAATGATAGAAAGTGCATAGGCCTCACTAATTGCTTCATAATTTACAAGGCTGCAGTCTTGTTCAAGTCCCCTGGCCAACATTAAATCTCATAAATCAGTACTTATCAATCTTTCACTTGGATCATTTTTTTAAAGCCTTGGAAAGGCACATTCTGCTGGAAACAGTCTGTTCAATACTAGGAGGTGCTCAAAATCAAAATAAATAAATAAACGAAGCAAAATATTTGACGATTCGTGCAAGGGTAGAAATAATAATCGAGTGAAATGACCTTACAGAACATCCTTCAATGTGGCTACCGAGATAAAAGAAACAGGAATGTATTCATATGCCTGGAAAATGTTGAGAAAGAGAGAGCTTGTTACCTTTGCAAAATGTTCTTGTAGAAGAAAACTGCAGCCAGGTATACAAGGGCTAAGTATGATACAAAGGTAACCAAGCTGCAACAAAATTCCACAACATTGTCAGGCGTTATCCATCTTTATCAGTGACATATTTCAGTAAATAATCAAGAAAAAGTTCTAGACCTGAAATGCAAGTCCTGGGTAAAGGATGAAGATATGACACAAAACGAGCCGATTCCAAACATTAATGCTGATTTCGGAGTATCCTTCCACATGATCAAATCAGCTGGAACACCACTAGCATTTAACCCCGTGCTATTTGAAATAATGATTAGTTCAATAATCAGTTTTTTAGTTAGAATAGCCCTCTAACTAAGTAAGCTTAAGAAAAGTATCTCACCATTCAGTCAGATCAGATTGGGCCTCCTTCAATCCGCTCCGTCTGTAGATCGAACCTGATAAATTAAATAAATATAATGCGTGGAATAAAAAAAAAAAAAAAAAAAGTTAGTGGATTATGTGGGCCTTCGCATGAGAGCCACATGCCCTAACCACTCTATCCTCTATCACCATTACATAGCATGCAATCCGTAACAGCGCCACTTAAATTTTGCATCAAGCTAACATATGTAACTCAGTTCAGAAAGCCAGCGTTTAATTCTGCAATGAATGTTCATTGAGCTTTACCTTTCGTGGCTTGAAAATGAAAAAGCTGTGTCTGTTTTCCTCACTGCCACCGTTTTCCGAATTTGTCAGCGCGATTCCATTGTTTATCTCATTCTCTGAAACTGTTTGTGTGATGCCAACAGAGCGAGTTCCGAGAGGGAAACAGAGCACCCACTTTGCAGAATTCATGGATTTCCCCCAAATCCATCTTGTCTCCTTAATTTCCACAGAGGTTGCCACCAAACACCCCACAAAAATGGCGACCCGAATCGCTAGTAGTCCCAAATTTTAAAATGCTGGAATTGGACCCAAGGGCAAGGGTTTCTTCCTGAAAATGAGAACCAGTTTGAGGAACAAAATGGCAAAGATATATAGAGAAGTAGAGCTGAGCAGGAACGGCCATGAAGATCCCCAGGCATTATGATCCCATCTAAAGTGCACAATTAAGGCATGATCCGCGAGCCCAGTTGTATTAGTATCCAAATCATAAGCCATCTACCGATCTAGCTTAGTAAACTAAGCGATGCTAACAAGCAGGATATAAAGAAGTGGAAACTAAAAGCAGCCACCCAGCTCTCAGTCCCGGCTGCTCCCGCCCCGTCACAGAGCCGTAGTTGCAGGTCGAACAACGCATTTCGCAGGTGCTCTACGGGTATAGATCCAGATCTAGTTGCAGTCGAGGATCCTGTGTATAGAGAAGACCCATTCGAATTCAGAGCGAGGGCTTTGACAGGCGAGTTTGAGATTAAATTTGAGTCCCTGTGTTTGGTTTTCCCGTGTAGGGTTGTTAACAGAACGTGCGACGAAGGCCCCAAAATTTTTCTCCATATTTTCACCGTGCAGTCATCCGACCCAGTGAAGATCAACCCGTCCCGCCCGACAGCAATGGCGTTTACAACGTCATCATGAGCCTGAATCGTTTCGACGCACTTGAGGTCCGAGACTCGCCATACCTTCACAGTCATATCTGAGGAGCCTGAATACAAGAAACCATTGGTGTAAGCCAGACAGCATATCGCGCCCACATGCTTCGGGGACTTAGGGTTTTCAGTACCGCTTGACCAACATCCAAAAACGTCGCGCTTCGGCTTCATCCAGCGATGTATGTAATCCAGCAGCATGAGTATTGTGGCTATTCGCTTGTGGCCATCCCCAGAACTCGAACCAGAGCGGCCTCACACACGGATTTCGTGGTCTGTGTGGGCGCTGAAAAGCTTGTCCTCTGTAACTACTATTGCTCTCACCATTCCGCAGGGCCGAGGAAACAGCACCTAGTACCTCGGAATAACAGATGTTGAACCATGATGCATCATGGCATGCACCAGCTGCCAACATGCACAACCTTGTAACAGGGAACCAAACCTTAGCATACCCCTGCAGATAATACGAATCGAATTAATGTTAACATTAAAACCAGACCGTTGACGGTTAGCGATAATGCAGCAGGGGTAAAACCAATTTAAGCTATGCTCGAGCCTCTTCTGCCTCGGGAAGAGGCCAAATAAGATCGCAAAGTCTCAGGTGGAAATGGAACTTAGGTTATCTGGGCACATCGGCGCACAGGGCATTTGCAAACCTTAGCATAATCACCGAATAACCCTCGGCAGCGACTAAGAACTAATGCTATATCCCACTCGAACGATTACTATAGTCGCTGCCGAATGCCACCTGGATGTTTGCCCCTTTATCCCTCTGCTGGGTGATTTAATCATCTCAGAGCTTACATCATGTCTTCTTGTTGTTCTGTTTTGCTACATGCTACTTGCTCAAATACTTAATTAGGCCTGTCACTGTTCTATTTTGCTACGACCTAATCGCCCTGATATAATTAGATGTGTTGAATGATTATAACATAGACAAAGCACTGTAAGTATAAGACACCACCTTATCTAGTTTTGGCATCTCTGTAAGCTTCCAACAAGTTCAGAGTTCGAACATCGAAACGAGACTTAACAAATTATGAATCAATTAAGCGAGAGAAGAAAGAAAGAACTACATGAGATTTGAGCATATTCAAAAACCAACTTCAAAATCCAGCATGCAATTAATGATGCAATGGAAGGTGAGCTTGGAACTTACAAAGCTTTGCTAGAGTCCATATGGTCATTTTCTACCCACACTGTGCAAGCAACCAAATAATAGATGCCAACTTCCAAAAAATTTCCTTCTAAGGTTTAAGATGCAGAAAAGAAAACCCAAGAACTGGAGAACCGGAGATCTGTTTATCAAATAATGTACCTTCATAGTGGTAGCTGGATCGCCTGAAAAGAGTTCTCGGAGCTTGGCAAGCAATCCATTGACAAATGAAAGCACCAATCTAATGATAGAAAGTGCATAGGCCTCACTAATTGCTTCATAATTTACAAGGCTGCAGTCTTGTTCAAGTCCCCTGGCCAACATTAAATCTCATAAATCAGTACTTATCAATCTTTCACTTGGATCATTTTTTTAAAGCCTTGGAAAGGCACATTCTGCTGGAAATAGCCTATTCAATACCAGGAGGTGCTCAAAATCAAAATAAATAAATAAACGAAGCAAAATATTTGACGATTCGTGCAAGGGTAGAAATAATAACCGAGTGAAATGACCTTACAGAACATCCTTCAATGTGGCTACCGAGATAAAAGAAACAGGAATGTATTCATATGCCTGGAAAATGTTGAGAAAGAGAGAGCTTGTTACCTTTGCAAAATGTTCTTGTAGAAGAAAACTACAGCCAGGTATACAAGGGCTAAGTATGATACAAAGGTAACCAAGCTGCAACAAAATTCCACAACATTGTCAGGCGTTATCCATCTTTATCAGTGACATATTTCAGTAAATAATCAAGAAAAAGTTCTAGACCTGAAATGCAAGTCCTGGGTAAAGGATGAAGATATGACACAAAACGAGCCGATTCCAAACATTAATGCTGATTTCGGAGTATCCTTCCACATGATCAAATCAGCTGGAACACCACTAGCATTTAACCCCGTGCTATTTGAAATAATGATTAGTTCAATAATTAGTTTTTTAGTTAGAATAGCCCTCTAACTAAGTAAGCTTAAGAAAAGTATCTCACCATTCAGTCAGATCAGATTGGGCCTCCTTCAATCCGCTCCGTCTGTAGATCGAACCTGATAAATTAAATAAATATAATGCGTGGAATAAAATAAAATAAAATAAAAAAGTTAGTGGACTATGTGGGCCTTCGCATGAGAGCCACATGCCTTAACCACTCTATCCTATATCACCATTACATAGCATGCAATCCGTAACAGCGCCACTTAAATTTTGCATCAAGCTAACATATGTAACTAAGTTCAGAAAGCCAGCGTTTAATTCTGCAATGAATGTTCATTGAGCTTTACCTTTCGTGGCTTGAAAATGAAAAAGTTGTGTCTGTTTTCCTCACTGCCATCGTTTTCCGAATTTGTCAGCGCGATTCCATTGTTTATCTCATTCTCTGAAACTGTTTGTGTGATGCCAATAGAGCGAGTTCCGAGAGGGAAACAGAGCACCCACTTTGCAGAATTCATGGATTTCCCCCAAATCCATCTTGTCTCCTTAATTTCCCCAGAGGTTGCCACCAAACACCCAACAAGAATGGCAACCCGAATCGCTAGTAGTCCCAAATTTTAAAATGCTGGAATTGGGCCCAAGGGCAAGGGTTTCTTCCTGAAAATGAGAACCAGTTTGAGGAACAAAATGGCGAAGATATATAGAGAAGTAGAGCTAAGCAGGAACGGCCATGAAGATCCCCAGGCATTATGATCCCATCTAAAGTGCACAATTAAGGCATGATCTGCGAGCCCAGTTGTATTAGTATCCAAATCATAAGCCATCTATCGATCTAGCTTAGTAAACTAAGCGATGCTAACAAGCAGGATATAAAGAAGTGGAAACTAAAAGCAGCCACCCAGCTCTCAGTCCCGGCTGCTCCCGCCCCGTCAGAGAGCCGTAGTTGGAGGTCGAACAACGCATTTCGCAGGTGCTCTACGGGTATAGATCCAGATCTAGTTGCAGTCGAGGATCCTGTGTATAGAGAAGACCCATTCGAATTCAGAGCGAGGGCTTTGACAGGCGAGTTTGAGATTAATTTGAGTCCCTGTGTTTGGTTTTCCCGTGTAGGGTTGTTAACAGAACGTGCGACGAAGGCCCCAAAATTTTTCTCCATATTTTCACCGTGCAGTCATCCGACCCAGTGAAGGTCAACCTGTCCCGCCCGACAGCAATGGCGTTTACAACGTCATCATGAGCCTGAATCGTTTCGACGCACTTGAGGTCCGAGACTCGCCATACCTTCACAGTCATATCTGAGGAGCCTGAATACAAGAAACCATTGGTGTAAGCCAGACAGCATATCGCGCCCACATGCTTCGGGGACTTAGGGTTTGTCGACTTAGGGTTTTCAGTACCGCCTGACCAACATCCAAAAACGTCGCGCTTCGGCTTCATCCAGCGATGTATGTAATCCAGCAGCGTGAGTATTGTGGCTATTCGCTTGTGGCCATCCCCAGAACTCGAACCAGAGCGGCCTCACACGCGGATTTCGTGGTCTGCGTGGGCGCTGAAAAGCTTGTCCTCTGTAACTACTATTGCTCTCACCATTCCGCAGGGCCGAGGAAACAGCACCTAGTACCTCGGAATAACAGCTGTTGAACCATGGTGCATCATGGCATGCACCAGCTGCCAACATGCACAACCTTGTAACAGGGAACCAAACCTTACCAAACCTTAGCATACCCCTGCAGATAATACGAATCGAATTAATGTTAACATTAAAACCAGACCGTTGACGGTTAGCGATAATGCAGCAGGCGTAAAACCAATTTAAGCTATGCTCGAGCCTCTTCCGCCTCGGGAAGAGGCCAAATAAGATCGCAAAGTCTCAGGTGGAAATGGAACTTAGGTTATCTGGGCACATCGGCGCACAGGGCATTTGCAAACCTTAGCATAATCACCGAATAACCCTCGGCAGCGACTAAGAACTAATGCTATATCCCACCCGAACGATTACTATAGTCCCTGCCGAATGCCAGATGGCAGGGACTAATAATAATGGTTATATTATTTTTCTTCTCTACATCATTTCTATAATCTTCTAATTATATTGACAAGTACTCTAAAATTTATTATAGAGAAAATATTTTAGTGTTAGTAAATGAGTATAAACGTTTTAACCTAAATTTAATATAAGAGAAAAATTGTATTATTTGTAAAAAGAAATATTGTATTTATTATTAGTAATATTAATATCAACTCTACTAAAAAAATTAATAAATAATAAATTAATTCAATTTAATTTATTAATTTGTTATATTATAATTTTTTGTTACAAATATTTTTTTTTAAATCATAATAGGTATATCACATTAAAATAAATTAAAATAATAATGATTCATACATATAATTAATAAACATATAGAAATTATATATATATATATATATATATATATATCTCTCTCTCTCTCTCTCTCTCTCTCTCTCTCTCTCTCTCTCTCTATATATATATATATATATATATATATATATATCGAGTATGCCCTAAAATTGCTTCCTCTAACGCAAGGAAATGGGTTAAAGACTTAGAGGCATTTAGCAAGAGTGAAAGTGTTAATTTCAAGTGGCGTGTTTTTCCTTAAATAATAGAGATGAATCAACCTACAATTGCTAGGAGTGATCATAATGCCCATTACTGGTTTGACAACTAAGTTATGATGGTTACAATTGCTATCATAAACACAAAAACATGCATATCATATATCACTACTACATGAAAGGGTGTTTTGAGACATTTATTTAAGACAAAAATATCATTTCGTTTTAAAATTTATTTTTGTCTCAACTAATTTACCTTTTAATTATTTTAAATAAAAAATAGCTTGCAAACCCTTTTGCGAAAGAAATGGCATCTGGGCTTATGAGAATTGCTTTGGAATGCGAAAGGACGACTGGGGGAAATTGTTTTAGGAGCCAATTTGGACCAGGTATTGCAAACGGCCGAAAGACATGTTATTCCATGAGGAGAAATGATACAAAGACTGATTCCCAGTTTTTGGGCATAGTCCAGGCCATTTCCATGGGCATTGGGGTGCTTTCGTTGGAAGAGGGATCAAAGTGGGAACTCATGTACATGACAACCAGGTTTGAGAGAGTAGTGTGTTTCATAGATTCTAAGGGCTTTTACATCATGAATCCTGATGGTACTAGAGGACCGGAGTTGACCATTTTTCTTTTGAGGATTTAGATCTTTGTGTTCTATTTTGTTACATTTACAAATTTAATTCGTGATTATATATATATATATGAATTGATTTACAAGATTGTAAAATTGTGTAAGACCGAAACTTCCAAATTTATATATTCAATGTCTGCATTATGTTTCATACTTGATGTTCATGTGCCCTCAGTATCTGGATGTAGTTGCAGGTGGGCACAATCAAATTTTTGTATAATAAGATTTTTCTAATTGTTGGAATTCCCCAACACAAAAAGAGTTTTACTGATTTGAAATTAAAAATAAAACAATAAAAAAACCTTTTCAAAACCAAAACCACTAGTTAAAATTCCATAGAATTTCTCCTTCTTGTTCCTCCTTGTTCGCTTAACATCTGCGAGAGAATGTTTGTAGCTTTGATTCAAAACAATTTGAACTGTCTACTGGATTCATCATTCACATAGGGGTTATTAGGACATGGACTGGTATGAGTAGAAAAACAATGCCTCCCAATGCCATGGTTGACCTATGGTTCATAATGTTGGTGTGTTTCTGAAGAAGAAACTCGTTGCGCCTCTGTCGAGAGCCTGATAATGGTTTAAGATACATTTCTTCTATGGTTGGGTGATTTCGTGCCCTCCATGGGTGGAGATTAATGGAATTGGGATCTCGCTAATGAAAGCAATGTCACTGACCCAACACAGGGACAGGGTCGACAAGGAACTGGTTGAGGCCACTTATCTGAGCACAGATAGTGTTCAAACCATCACGACTTTTGATTTCAAGGTTTTTTATGATGAAGAAACCCTATTATTCTAGAATTCTCTGGAGAGGTTGAACATGAGTCTGGTCATTCGAGGGTAGGCGGAGGTACCAAAAGTAGGGTAGAATCCCAATTTATTATAGCTTAGTGCATAATTTAGGGCTTATAGCTATGGGAAATATCTAGTACTATGGTCGAACAAAGGCTTCAGGAACAATAAAGGTGTGCTTATCATGGGATGTGATTGTTTTAAATAAATTCTCTTGGATGAAGGAAATTAAAGGCTTGGATGAGGGGTTCTTACCATTAGCAATTGCAAATGGTGTTCCCAAATCCTATAAGTTCCTATTTCTTTTTCCTTGTAATTTCCATGTTTTACTTCCTAAAATGGTGCTCTGTAAGTTTTTACTAAATGCGGGTTGTCCTTTGGCATGCATAATAAACATAGCTGGCAGATGTCGAGCTTTACTCGGTCATTCAACATCATTAATGGATGAAAAGGTAAAAGTATATAGGGGTATGACATCGGATGAAAGAAAATCAAATAATATGTAAATGAACATTTCCTTGAGAAGCGTCTTTCGTAAACAATTGCTTAGCCCTGGTGCTTATGTGGGAATCCTTTGTTTCTTAAATAAAAAATTTAGAGTGCTGATTTTTACAACTCTTTGGGGTGTAAAGATGTATTCAAATGTGTATTCCATTGGAGGTGGAGCTCCAGGGCACCCCTGTCTAACAGTATGTTGTAGAAAGTAGAAATAATCCATGGAAAAGTGGTATCAAAGATCATGGGTTGGTTACACCCCAACACCCTGGTTGGGATTCATAAGTCAAGGCAACCGCTACTTCACCATAACAAAGGATGTGTATGGAGCTTGTAAGTCCTATTTATTTATTCTAATCATATTTATTAGACAATTTCTTAGCCCTCATGCCTATGTGATAATCCTTTGTTTTTTAAATAAAAAAATTAGGACACTGATTTTTACAGCTTTTTGGGTTGTAAACATGTACTGGATGTGTCTTTTGTGGGAGGTGGAGCTCCAGGGCACCCCTAACAAAAAGTATGCTGTAGAGAGTAGAAATAATACATGGAAAAGTTGGTATCAAAGGATTGTGCGTTGGTTACGCCCCAACCCCCTGGTTGGGATTGACAAGTACGGCAACTGCTACTTTACCAGAATAAAGAATGTTGATGGAGCTTGTAAGTCCCATTTATTCACTCTTTGTATTAATTCTTAGGGGCAACCATATTATTTGTATGAAAAATAATGTATTGGGTTCATAAAAAAACAATAATCGTATGGGATTTATGAGAGACTAAAGTTTGAACACGCCCTTTGTAGAATCAATAAATTTTGGATTACTTCAATTATGAAAACAACTTCCACAACCTGAATATCACTTTTGAATTCGAAATGTAATGGTTTGGTCATCGTTATTGGATAAAAAAATGAATTTTATCAATGTACATTGGGAAGGGAACTAAAACATGGTTTCATTAAAATTCCTTGGGAGAAACTTAGCCTCCCATAATGGTACCCTGATATTTGCTTATGCATGGGTAATGACAACATTTTCTAATTTAATTATCAAAGGTTAGGGCTTAAACTTGACTCCATGCTTACTAGTCACCCACATGTTCACCTTGGCTTAGGATGCTTGCACCATCTCTATATGAACTTTTGATCATGATTGTCTGGCCACATATAATTTCTGTCATAGTGGTTCTGCCAGTTGTTTGGGTCACTCTCTAGTTCACGTCCTTGAAAGGATCCTAGAATTTTGAGAGCAAAAAATTATGAAAATTTATAAGATCTGAAGTTGGAAGGCTAGCAAACTAGGGATATTCATACTTTTTATTAATTAGACTTATTAGATATATTCCCTTAAAATTGGAGTTCACCATATGCATAATAATCTCAAAAGATAAATGGACATTGTAGTATATCACTATCCTACTATCCATAAGACACCCCTTGTGGAGGTAAAATTTTATTAGCATTATTGTTGAGATGATGTTGTAAGATTTACTTGAGTCCAAGGCTGACTTCACTTTGTAATCACTATTATTGTGCTATTAGGTTCAAAAATCTTAAATCCAACATAGTCAACACTCAATTATTTTATACCCATACAATTAATGTTGACCTAATCATTGTAGTGGGTCCATAACCTCTCCTGAGGAAAGTTCCTTTGAGTTGTGTATAAACTCAGCTGTCATTTGTAAATTTGTAATATCATTTTGATCATTGATAAAAGTTCCTTATTCTTTAGGCTATGGGCACATATATCTTGTGTTAGGATCTCTTTTGATGGTGAATTTAACTTTCAAGTATTGTTATGGATATGGGTATGGCTCTCTCAGGTAAAATTTTATTAACATTATTGTTGAGATGATGTTGTAAGATTTACTTGAGGCCAAGGTTGACTTCACTTTGTATCATTATTATTGTGTTGTCAGGTTTAGCTTAAAGCCAACCTAGTCAACACTCAATTATATTATATCTAGACAGTTAATGTTGACCTAGTCAATGTAGTGGGTCCATAACCTCTCTTGAGGAAAGTTCCTTTGAGTTGTGTATAAACTCAGTTGTCATTTGTAATATCATTTTTTTTCACTAATATAAGTTACTTATTCTTTAGGCTATGGGCACATATATCATGCGTTGGGATCTCTTTTGATGGTGAATCTATCTTCCAAGTATTGTTATGAGTATGGGTATCTCTCTCTCTCTCTCTCTCTCTCATGCTTTTTTTTGTTTTAGATTGCACGCTAGTTGTGGTTTATCTTCTAATTGTACATATTTAGGGCTCGTTGGATCACAGTTTTGTTTGATTCTCTCCCCTTTTTCATGGATCTCTAACATTGTATTCGATCAGATGTGAACCTCCTTCATTTTACTTAGTGCACTTGATTTGAAGATGTTTGGCTAGAGGCATATTCGTAAGGGTTATTGATCTAGGGTTTTCTTTGTTTAGGGTTTCCTTCGATTTTCCCTATGGTCTAAGCCCTCTGTCAAGGTTCACTTTAGTGGCTGATTTAGAATTTCTTTTACTAGTAGCAATCGCTTATTAGCTCCTTAACCTTTTTTCCATATCATCCCTTATTTCACATTTTCTCTAGCATTATTTTATTGCTAGTAATTTTTTGGAGTTAAGTCAGTAACTAGAGGGCACTAATATAAGCCCATCTTCATAATCTACTAGTGTTGACTTCTGAGATGCCTCTAGTAGTATTTTTTGAAAAACTAGAATGGTTATAATCTATATGTAACGTTGTTGTGGTCACACCATACAACATAGTAATGCAAATAAAAAGGGGCTTTCCATAAAGCCAACCTTTCGAAAGGTTTCCAAAATTTTAAATTGTTTCTTATATATTGGGCCATTGTAACTTACATAAAGATATGGTTGAGAGTTCTTCTAGTGTAGATCCTAAGAAACTGGCATATTATGAGATATGCCTTACAAAACACAAATAAACCTAGAATCGAGATTTTTTTTTCATGTTATCAACTTCTTGCCTTATATATGTCAATAACTGAAGCTCCCAGTCCACATGTTGCATGTTCAAATATCCTAGAGATTGATGGACAATTTTTTCATCTTTTGCAATAACTGGAGTAGACTAGTTGATATCCTCAAGAGAACCTAAATGCTGAGAACTAGTGAGGCCTATGACCAATTGGTAAAGCATACCCTACCTAGCTTCAAGCTTCTCATTTTTACTTTTCCAAATTTTCACAATCTCTTGTAATTCTGCATGTTTGGAATTATGAGCTTCAACTTCATTAGAAATTTTATTATTCATATTTGAGATAAATAGCTAATTGTCAACGAGGATATGTTCATTTTTCATCAAAGCATGATGTGAACCTGATGTCTCAAATGAAAAACACTAACATGAGTGACTGTGTCAAGCCATCCTCCAAACCCTCCAGGATTTACATGAAATGAGCTTGAAAAGGCATGGTTCCAGACTTGAAATGATCCTCTATTATAGAATGGTGGATCCCAGATTTGGTAGCAAGTTTTCCAAAATATAGGCATAGAAAAAATCTTAGTGAACCAACAAAATAGTAACTGAAGGGAGGGATTTAGTCCCTGGAAGCCACTACCGTCCTTGAACCCAATACATTCTAGAACAAAACAGACTAGAATAATTGCACTTTCAATATCTAGAAACATTTTATGTCATTTAAGGTACTACAATGCCATTGCAAGTGATATGTGAGAGAGTACTCATGGATTGTGGTTTATTAATACCCATAATTTCAGATTAAATGCACTACGCCACCTAGTCTCTACTTGTGTCCTTCATTGAAATTTGACATTTTCTATTGAACAGTAGCTAATATCAATTATTCTATGGGATATGGGATGAAGACATTATCCCCCCTTTTTGTCTTTGCGTTTTCCTCATCTCGGAGAGCTAAATGATTAGCCAATTGGTCCACTTTGCTATTTTGTGCCCTTACAACATTAAAAGACTCTATTGACTATAACCTCCTTGCTTCCTTTTGATTTCTGAGCATGAGTCTTGCTAAGTTGTAGTCCTTGAGGGTTGTAAAATATTGCATATCCCTGATAATGATTATTGAGTATTATATAACCAAAATGTTCTTGATCCTTCTTGAATCTCAAATCTGAAGGCCTTGACAAAGTGACAATGTATCATCTTTATTATTAGTAGCTTCCATAGTCCCCACTCAAATTTAGTTTCATGGTTTCCCTTCAGATCGAAGATGATCCCCTCACACCCTTTCCACCCATGTTTTTTTTCCATTCTATCCAAATAGGGCATTGATATTAAGAGCTTTATTTTCTAACTAAGTGGGACTAGTTTTGGAAACTTATTTTAGGTTATTTAAGCCTATTTTATGCATCTAATTGCACAATATTGGATCATCTTCCATCACGGTCTATTGTTGTTCTATTTCAGGAATTTTCCCTATCAGTAAACCTATGAATTTTCACTAGTGGAATCATTATTTTTTGTGATTGTGGAACTATGGTTTTAGACCATTTTAGTTCCTTATTTTTGAAATAAGTATGTGAATCTTTTGGATGGTGGCATCACAGAGTTTTTATGACCAAGGAACTAGGGCTTCTAATCAACTTACTTTGTTGTTGATCTAAAGATTGTTTGCTAGTGGCATTGCCCTTATGGCTGGGAACTAGAGTTTTTGAATAATCTATCTTCTAGGGTTTAAAACCTTTATTTTGATAAGTTATTCCTTAGGTCTTTTAACAAATATTTTTAAGACTTGATGAAGGCTTCCTCTATGATGTTCTTGGAATACTTTATGAAGGATTCCTCTCCACTATTCTTAGAAGTTGGACCTGATAGAATCTTTTTATAGTACAAATATGATGGTGAATTTTTCATATTGGGCCTCACATGTTGTGAGGATATCACTATTGATCCCACCATATTTGGATTTTTTTGTGTTCTAGGAGTTGGCGGTTTTACAAAGGATGCATTGATTTATTATGATGGGAGGAATGATTTTTTACTGTTGATTCGTTTTGACATATGTGATCCTATGACCACTTATTGTTGAGGGGAAGCTGCATGCTTCCTCTCTTATATGTCTAGAGGATTTATCCCCACTAATTTTTGATAGATGGTTCTTCCATGAAGAAGTCTCAACCTATTACAATGGATTGTGTTTTTCCACATTATGACTCTAGATCTTTTTGGTTGACAACTCTATTTTTAGGGAAACCTTGATCCACTCTTTTTAATTTTAGTTGATCAACATGTTTTAGTGGATCTTTCTTCTTTACCTCTACTCAAGGCCACCTTTGTTAGGTTTTGAAATATTGGTGCAGGAAATAAGGTGTTTTGGGGGGGTTTATATGTGACATCTTCATTACATGGTCCATGGACCATACTTAGCATTAGAGGGGGGAATTGTTATGTAATGCTCTCTCTTTGAGGCCTCCTATTCAAATTAGGGGAATGTTGTGCATAACACCAACTTGATTTTTAGATAGGTATCCATATGCCCAATCAATTTTGTGTCTTGGCCATGACCAACCTATATCAAGCTAGGTATTCAAATAAATTCACTCTTAGTATTCGAGTTCTCTGGCTACTCACTTTGATTTCTCACTATGATCAAACCATCTAATCTCCTGGTAAACACATTTTTGAAATGTCAATAATTGAATGTGTTTCATAAGCCTGCCACTGGCAACAACAAAGCAGTACAATTGTAATGGTGTCACGAGGAGAGATGTAGCTACAAAAACTACAATAATTAGTGACTAGAAACTGACATCTTTACAAATATTATGTGTAGGCTTGTATAAGCTACCCATGATACTTGAAAACAAGAGATAAAAAGCAGGCAGTGAACACCCATTCACAATTGTTGCAATGGATCCCATTATGATCACTGGAGCCTTTGGCTTGTTGAGAGATGGTAAGTGTAAAATAAGAACATATTTTATGAGATTATGTTGATCGTATTCTACATCCTAGAGACTCTCTTCACTGGGGAAGGAAATTGGAAAAAAAATGGAGCAGTGACTACCACCAACTCCAGATGAGTCACTGATTATAGACCTAAGAGTTGACCTCCAAATCTCAACCTTGCTAATAGATTTTGAATTATCTAAATGTATTTCAAGTTGGACAGGATCATTTGAATGTTGGTCTTTTGATTGATGCACCTTATGCAAATTTATAAGTTGTGAATATGCATCATAAGGGATCTTGATGAGTCGAGATTGTGGACTTGGATATTTCATTTCTCATATTCATTAATATATTAGCATGGGGAAACAAGAAGAATCCTATCAGCAAACTTGTCATCAAACTTGAGTTAAAACTTAAAACTAGTGACATGAGAAGTTTAGAAGAGCCATTTTAGAAAGTTCATAGCCACACATGTTAAAATAATTGGAACAAGGTGGGGAGAACTCATTTAGTTATTAGATTTCTTATTTATTCTTTGTTTATAAAGGTGAAAAAATTAATGCAATGTACAGTTTTACCATTTTGAACAATGGTACCATGCTTAACCATAGCAATCATACTAAAATTTCTTGCAGTGGTCATATGATGAGCAACAATAAGTGTTTTTCTAGTTATCATAATTCTATTAGGAGCTTCTTGAACCATGTTTTTATATTCTACATCCAAGGCACTAGTGGCTTCATCAAGGAGAAGAATTCATGGATCTTTTAAAATATCCCTTGCAATCACAATCCTTTTTTTTTTATCTCCAGATAATTGGGTGCCATGCTCCCCTACCATTGTATCAAAAACTTGGAAATAACAACTATAATCATCAACAGATGCAATATCCATTTGCAAAGAAATACATATTACACAATGAAGAAACTTAGAAATAATCAAAGATCTTTATGAAAACCAACAAAACATGTGGCATATTTCCTATAAATTTTGCTGCATTAGCAAGATCAGAAACAACAAGTATTTCCTCTAGTGTAGCTCCATCTTTACCGTATGCAATATTCTTTTTAATAGTGCATGCAAAGAGGATAGGTTCTTGGCTTACAAGTCCATTTTTTTGTCTTATCCATTGAAGTTGAAACTGCTTAATATTGAAACTGTCTATAAGCACTTCACTAACTTGTGGACCATAAAATATCTCTATGAGACTTATCACTATGTATTTTCCACTTCCACTCTTTCCAACTAAAGCTGCAATGGTGCCTCTGGGTATTCTCAGTGAGAACGCAAAAACTATTTTAACATCAAGCCATGCTCGATACTTGAAGTATGTGTCTTTTAGTGTTGAAATATGCAGCAAGAAATTCTCAATTTCCTTTTGTGTTGATTAAATTGATAAAATCTGAATTTCCACATTAGCAAAAAACTTGGATACAATTAACTTGTGTGACATGGCTTATGTCACCCAGTTTACTCAGTAAATTTGAGTTGGAGGAGTTAGAGTTCAGTTAAGCATGTGTGATTGCTAATTTGTAGCAATATAGGCGAGTTATCTCAATTTGTTTTCAGTTAAACTAGATCCAACTATTGGAGGAAATAGTGTAAGGTCAGTTGTGCAGTGGGACTTTAGTCAAACTCAGTGATCATCCAATTAACTGATCAATTAAGCCAAAATAGCTAGTGCATGCAGAGAATTCAAGTCCCCCAGCTGTGGTGGAGATTCCAAGGCAATGTAACATCACTTGTAGACTATCAAATGATCAACCTTGAAAATTACACAATCCATTTTGGAGAAAATCCTAAATAATAGGGGCCTAATTTCTTAATAAATTGCAGAAGGAAATAGGGGCTCAAATAGAGGCAGAAATTGATTAATTTTAGGTTAGAGCTTCTCAGTGAGTAGGGAGATACACTATTCACTTGCAAGGTGTCCTCAATTGAGCAAAGAAATTGTAATACATCTCTATTCATCATATTAATGCAAACAAGCATTGGGGTTTTTAGTAGATTGATTTCCCTAGGAAAACTACTATGTGCATGTGTGTTATTTCTTATTGCATGTATGAATTTTTTTTTCTAAATTGTGAATTAAACTATGCAGAGCAATAAAGTAGCTTTGTGTCTTGTTATTTTGATTAAAACTTGAGAAGTTGCAAATATACACCATAATTTCCACATGGTATTAGAGTAGGATTTACATTAGAGCAGGAATTTCGAAGTTGTTTATTAGGAGAATCGAATTTGAAGTTCAGTGCAATAGGATCTCTTCCAAGCTGAGAAGATGGCCTTCAATGGAGTGAGGCCTTGGAAGGAAACTCCAATTTCATCGCATGGAATGGTCGCATGGAGGCAGTATTGGATGACAATGGATTGCTATAATACATCAAGACATATGTTGCAAAACCAGTGGAATTTGATTCCCATAACCCTTCTCAATGGAAGAAAGATGTAGCCAAGGTGAGGAGAATAATATTGGAGGGATAAAGGGATCACATTGTCTCAAATATCCATGGGAAATAAACTCCATTTGCAAAGTGGAAAGCACTGATAGAATTGTTTGAGAATAGTAGTGACCACAGGAAGTTGGCGCTCAAGGTTAAACTTCGAAATATCAAGATGTAGATGAATGACACTATTCCTTAGTATATGAGCAGGTTCACACAATGTCATGGTGAACATGGTGGGGTTGGTGTTAATGTTGCATAAGATGACTTGGTAAGCCTAACTCTTCTAGGCCTTCCCAAGAGTTGTCATAGCTACTAAGATTCGGTGAACGAGAGGGAGAAACTACCAAATTGGGAACTTAATGGTATGATTTGGTACAGGAGGAAATAAGGCAGAAAAGCGGTGATGCTATAATACACTTGTTTTTTTAGCATATTTTTAGCACTTTAAATTTTCTTATGTATTAAGTATGAACATTTTTTTAAAACGTTACTGATTTTCATCTTGATTTTGAAAAGTGTTGATGCGACATCAACACATTTTTTTAAAGAGTTTATTTTTGACACTTTAATTTTTTTTTATGTAGCAAGTATGAACACATTTTTTAAATGTTAGTGATTTTCATCTTGATTTTGAAAAGGGTTGATGCAACATCAACCATTTTTGTTTAGAGGGCTTATTTTTTACACTTTAAATTTTCTAATGTATTAAGTGTGGATATTTTTTTTAAATGTTTGTGATTTTCATATTGGTAAAAAAAAAAAAAATCAAAAACAACAACAACATGACCAAAAAAACTCAAATAATAAAAAAATATAATAAAAAAACACCCATAAAAAGTAAAAATAAAACAAAATTAAATTGTAAGAAAAAAAAAAAAAAAAAAAAACAAAAAATAAATAAAATAAAAAATATTTCAAAAAACATAAAATTTAAAGAAAAAAATTGAATATTAATAAAAAAAAGACATCCATAACGATTTTTTTAAGTTAAAATAAAAAAAATACAACCACACAATAATAATTAAAAAAACAAACCTAAACAAAATTATTAAAAAAAAATGAAAAAAGTATTTAAATTAAAAAAAAAAAGAGTTCAATTAAAAAACTAAAAAAAATTCATAAATATTATAAAATTAAAATAAAAAAAATAAAAAAAAAAAATGAAAAAAAGAAATAAAAATATTTAAATTAAAAAGAAAGAAAAAAAACAAAAATCAAAACAACACAATAAAATAAAAATTAAAACAAAAACTTTTAAAAATAAAAATTAAAAAACAAAAGTTGAAAAAAAATAAATAAATAAAGAAAAAAAAATTTCGGCCAGTCATCAGCGGGGTTGGTTGCAGGCGCGGGCTGCACATAGCCACCTCCCTGCTCGCACCCATGGCCAACCCCACCAATGGGTGGCCTAAAAACCTTTTTTTTTATGAATTTTTTATTTCTTTTCTTTATTTTGAGAAGAATCTTTGGCGAAAATCACATAGAAATATTTTTGCCGACGCGTTTCGAACCAACCAGTGTGGTTCATCGTCAGGACAAGTTGAATGGGCAGATCTTGCTATGCATTAAAAATAGATTGGGCAGAATGTCTAATGACCAAATTTCCAGATCAAGTAACGGCTAAAAAGATAACAGCTAGATTGACCAGGGAACGGCTAGTTAGACCATGAAGGGCATAATTTATTTAATTAAGTAAGTTCAGTTATTAACTTCTTAATAAATGGACCATTTTTATAATTGCAAATATATGCTAGAATAAGGGAGGTAATATATTATAATTATAAATATAAGTTAAGGGACATTTAAATCTTAATTTAAATTAAGAAAATAAATGAATAAATTAATTGGTTATCAAAGATGTTTATAAATATTAGTTAGTTGAATAAGTTAAAAATAGAATAATCTATAAATAGTTATTTCTATTTTAAAATAAAAGCTAAAGGACCTATATTTATGAATATATATTAAAATAAATAGATTAGTATCATATTTGAAGTCAAAGAATATCTCTATAAAAATATTAGAGATTGCAATATAGATTATTAAGGGTAAAAATAGTAAAAAAATAAAAATAAAAATAAAAATAAATAAAATTAAAAATAAACAAAAAAGTGTAATAGTCAAAAATAAATATTAGAGAATTCAAGTATTCAAAAATAATAATAATAATAAATTAATTAATTAAAAAAATATAATAATAATAATAATAAATAAATAAAATAAAAATAAAAATAAAATAAAATAAATAAAAAATAGAAACAAATAATAATAATAATAATAATAATAATAAAAAAATAAATAAAATCAAATAAATAAATCAAAACAAATCAAATCAAATAAAAATAAAAATACTAGTTTAAAAGTCAAAGGGTTTAAATATTAGAGAAATCAAGAATTCGAAAAAAAAAAAAAAAAAACTAAAGGGAGAAAGCGATTAGGAGGAGAGGGCTGGCACCTAGCAACTACTGATCTTCCAGCCCTCCTCTCTATTGAGATTGTTCGGTCTTTTTTCAATCTCAAGGGCTTCCCTAAATTTCCGATGATGAAATTGCGACACTCTAGCAATCACACTAGCTTCTTCGAAGCAAGACATGATGATTGGTTTTCTCCACATGCCCTGCTAAAGCGGAAGACTTGGTTCTCATATGCTTGAGGTCAGCTGCGTGCTCACTAATCCTTTGGTTAATGGAGCGACCAGTCTCACCGATATAGGGGGTCCCACAAGAACAAGGAATAATATAAACACCTTTCATGTCCTTGGGGTCGATAGGATCCTTCACAGATTTGAGGGACTTACGAATGGTGTTAAGAGGTCTAAAGGTTGCGGGGACATTATGCTTCTTAAGAATCCTCGCAATCCTATCCGTGGTCCCTTGGACATAAGGAAGATGTACACCAGGAATCCAATCCTTAGGTTCTTTTCTGGATAACGAATTCTTAGTAGCTTTGAGGAAAGCCTTTTGTCCCAAATGTCTGCTATAACCATTCTCAACAAAGACATTAAGGAGATGGGACTTCTCCTCCTCTAAGCTCCTTTCATCAGAGATCCTTATGGCACGAGTCGCTAGGGTGTTGAGAACACCCAACTTCTGGGCCGGGAAATGGTGGGAACTAGCATGAAGATACTGCTCTGTATGCGTTTTCTTGCGAAACACTCGATGGGAGAGGGAACCATCCTCATTCTTCGAGATAAGAATATCAAGGAATGGGAGGTAACCATCGACTTCTTGTTCCTTAGTGAACTTGATGGCTGAGGATTGATTATTGAGATGATCAAAGAAGAGATCTAACTCCTCTTGGCCATGAGACCAGATGACATTAGTGTCATCCACATATCGCTTCCAAAGCTTCGGCAGAAGACGGGCTGAATTTAGAGCCTTCGATTCAAAATCCTTCATAAAAAGATTAGCAACAACAGGAGATATGGGTGAGCCCATGGCAACTCCACAGGTTTGCTCAAAGAACTCACCTTCAAAACTGAAAAAGGTCGAAGTGAGGCAGATCTAAACCAACCGAGCAGTATCAGGATCAATTAGACGATTGATTACTTCTATGGCCTCATTTATAGGGATGCATGTGAAGGGGGAAACAACATCAAAACTGACAAGAATGTCCCCAGAGTCCAGCTTGATGTCCTTGAGCTCCTCAACAAAGGAAGCTGAGTCTTTAATGAAGGACCCTGTGTGACCAACTAAGGGTTTAAGCTTCAAGGCAAGGAACTTAGCAAGAAGATAGGTCGGACCTCAACCGATAGGGTGTGATTGCTAGAGTGTCGCAATTTCATTACGGAAATTTAGGGAAGCCCTTGAGATTGAAAAAAAGCCGAACAATCTCAATAGAGAGGAAGGCTGGAAGATCAGTAGTTGCTGGGTCCCAGCCCTCTCCTCCTAGTCGCTTTCTCCCTTTAGTTTTTTTTTTTTCGAATTCTTGATTTCTCTAATATTTAAACCCTTTGACTTTTAAACTAATATTTTTATTTTTATTTGATTTGATTTGTTTTGATTTATTTATTTGATTTGATTTATTTTTTATTTTTATTATTATTATTTGTTTCTATTTTTTATTTATTTTTATTTTTATTTTATTTATTTATTTATTTATTTATTATTATTATTATTATTATTATATTTTTTTAATTAATTAATTTATTATTATTATTTTTTTTGAATACTTGAATTCTCTAATATTTATTTTTGACTATTACACTTTTTAGTTTATTTTTAATTTTATTTTATTTTTTATTTTTATTTTTTTACTATTTTTACCCTTAATAATCTATATTGTAATCTCTCTAACATTTTTATAGGGATACTCTTTGACTTCAAATATGATAATAATCTATTTATTTTAATATATATTCATAAATATAGGTCCTTTAGCTTTTATTTTAAAATAGAAATAACAATTTATAGATTATTCTATTTTTAACATATTCAACTAACTAATATTTATAAACATCTTTGATAACCAATTAATTTATTCATTTATTTTCTTAATTTAAACTAAGATTTAAATGTCCCTTAACTTATATTTTATTTAAAATATAATTAGCTTATATTTAATTAAAATATAATCAACTATTCTCTATGACTTGATTTATTTTATAATTATAATATATTAACTCGCTTATTCTAACATATATTTGCAATTATAAAAATGGTCCATTTATTAAGAAATTAATAACTGAACTTACTTAATTAAATAAATTATGCCCTTCATGGTCTAACTAGTCGTTCCCTGGTCAATCTAGCTGTTATCATTTTAGTCGTTACCTGATCTGGAAATTTGGTCATTGGACATTCTGCCCGATCTATTTATAATGCATAGCAAGATCTGCTCATTCAACTTGTCCTGACGATGAACCACACTGGTTGGTTCGAAACGCGTCAACAAAAATATTTCTATGTGATTTTCGCCGAAGATTCTTCTCAAAATTGATATAGATCACAGAAGCCTAAATTCTTTTCTTTAATTTTTTTTTTTCATTTTTTTAATTATCTTAATGGTTATATATATATATATATATACACACACACTTTTAATCTTTTTAAAGTTTTTTTTAATTGTTTTGTTTTGTTTTTTATTTTTATTTTTAATTGTTTTTATTTTTTTTGTTTTCTTTAATTCAATTTAATTGTTTAGTTATGTATTTTTTTTTCTTTAAAAAATTTGTTTTGTATTTAAAAAATGTTTTTTTTTTTTTTTTTAATTTTAAAAAAATGTTTTATTTTTATTTTGTTAATTTAAATTTTTTTTTTAAATTATGTTTATTTTATTTTATTTATTTTATGATATTTAAAAAAATTGTCTTATTTTTTTATATTTATAAGTTAATTTTATGTTATCTTTTACATTTTTTTAGGTTTTTTTTTTTGGTGTTTTTTATAGTTGATTTTTTTGTCATGTTTTAAATTTTTTTTGTGCTTTATTTCTTATTATTATTTAAAAAAAAAAAAAAAAAAATTTATTGTTTTTTTTTTCCATATTTGAATTTTTGGTGTTTTTTATTGATTTTTGTGTTTTTTTTAGTGTTTTTAATTTTTTATAATATTTTTTTTCTTTTGTATTATTTTTTGTGTTTATTTATTTATTTTTTTCAATATTTGAATTTTTGTTTTCTTTTTTTATTATTTTTTGTGTTTTTTTCATTGTTTTTTCTTTTTTATCAATATTTGAAAAAAAACTTTTGTATTATTTTTTTGTGTTTTTATTGTTTTTGTTTTTTCTCAATATCTGAATTTTTGTTTTCTTTTGTATTTTTCATTTGTTTTCTTTATACATTTATTTGTTTGTTTTGGTTTTTATTTTCATTTTCTTTCTATAGGGTCTATGTCGATGCTTGTCTAACAACCTGATCCCATTATGGGCAATTTGATAATTGATTGTAAAATTTTCGTTATAATGAATCGAGCCTGCCCCCACAATGTATCAATTTCATGGTTGATTTTTAAGTTTTCATTATAACGAGTCGAGTTCCCCTACACCGCGTGTCAATTTGATGGTTGATTTATAAATTTTTGTTGCAATGTATCGAGTTGTCTTAGGCTAAGATTTTAAAATCGCTATATATTTAGCATTTAAAAAATAAATTACTCTTGGGTGTTCATTTTTAAAGTTTTTTGTCATAATTTTTTTTCATAATTTCATGCTTGAAATATTCTGGAAACTTGAAATATTTTTGTAGTCATAATTTTTGGTTTTAATTGCATGGTTGAAAAATTGTCAAGATTTTAATGTTTTTCTAAGTCATGATATTTTATCTTTAATTCTATGGTCGAAAACAATTACAATTTCAAGGTTTTTTAGAGTCAAGATATTTTATCTTTAACAACATGGATGGAAATATTTGGAACTATCAAGATTCGAGACATGATATTTTATCTTTAACATCATGTCTCAGAATTGTTGGAATTTTACAGTTTTTCAAATTCCGGATATTTTCTCTTTAACTCCATTGCTAAAAAATGTCAAAATCGTAACCCGATTTATTTTTTCTTATTCCGGAATAAACAAAAAAATATTACGGGTGTTTTTGTTCATCCATTTTTCAAAAAAAATAAAAAAATTACTTCCATTTAAAAAAAATGTTGAAAATTTACCCTAAAAAAAACATTGTTCTGGCAAAAATATTTTTCATTTTTGGGTTGTTTTTTCATGTTTTTTTGGGGTTTTTGGGTTCGAGTACTCGTTTTGAGGTAATAGTTCCTGTTTCAACGGTAACTATGTTCTTATCGCATGCATGACTAGCACAGTGATGGGGAGTGTATGGTACTTAAACTCGAGTGCATCGTTCCACATGACAGAGTGTAGAGAGTTTTTCAGTGACTTAGAAGAGAAATATTTGTAGATGCACATTGAGTTGGTGGACGACAGAAGGTACAACATGATCAAGATTGGTAGAGTCACCTTTCAGAGGGATTTGGGCTCCCCTCTCAGGCTAAATGATGTCATGTTCATTCTGGGCCTAATGAAAAATCTCATCTTTGTTGCATTTTTGGAAGACTGTGTTTATGATGTGATCTTTAGCAAAGGAAAGGAATTACTAAGACACATAGCCACAGACCAAGTGAAGTAGATCGGGGTTTGTGTGAAGAACCTGTATAATCTAGATGTGTAACTCTATGTTGCATTAAGCATTAAGGCATAGAAAGTGTGGGGTTGTGATGTTGGTGAACTTTGGCACAAAAGACTTGGCCATTTGCATCATGGCACCTTGAAGATTATGCAGCAAGTAACCAGTTGCCTCCCTAAAGGAACAATTGATCAACAAGATGTATGCAAAGGATGTACGTTGGGGAAGTACACAAGATTCACATTCCAAGATCGTGACAACAAAGCACATGTAGTCTTGGAAATGATCTACTCTGATGTCTGTGGACCTTTCTTGACAGCCTCCACTACCAGACACAAATATTTTGTTATTTTTATTGATGACTTCTCAAGGAATTGTTTAATCTTCTTCATGTGGAAGAAATATGATACATTCTTCAAGTTCGTAGAATTCAAGGAATTAGTTGAGAAAGTAATTGGAAAGACGGTGAAGGCTCTTAGGAGCAGTAATGGAGGTGAGTACGTATCAAATGAATTCAATAATTTTTGTGCGAAACAAGGAATTCAACAAGATTTCACAGCACTTGTCAGCACCCCAAAACCCATAGAAGAATGGGGTGGTTGAAAGAAAGAATCCTAGCATTGTGGGAGAAGTGAGGGTGATGTTGCATGACCAAGGCCTACCTCTACATTTGTGGGCTAAGGCATGCAACACAATAGTCTCTTTGCGGAATCGGAGTCCTCATTGGATTTTGGGTATGATTACACTAGTGGAGGATTTCTCCTTTATTGATTTCAAAAGATGGATTACAATGCTAGAAGACTTAGAGAAAATTCAATCAGAGATAGAATGGTTGGGTATTTACCAGATACTACACCTTAAATTAAGATGCAATCCAGAGGCTACCTGGCCCTTTGCAGACTCTGTCTTTGAACTCTCTGAAACAAACACAGAATCAAACTTAATGAGTTCAACCACTTTAGGTTCTTACCAGGGTTGTTAGGCCCTCGTACACGGGCTTTTCAAACTCGGCTCTAAAAGAAACTTTCTCCATGATGCAAGCAGATCGAACAAAGACATTCGCAGATGTAGAGCAGGAAGACTATCTTAAACTCATAAACCAAATACCCTCAACTCTGAATCCCCTAATGAGCCTTACTTCTCTCTTTTTATAGGATGAGAAAGGGACAAACATCACACAATTGTACTAAGATTCCGAGATGTGGATCAAATCACACCAAAAGTTGGAGAAGTGCTCTGAGTTTCAAAAAATCAGAATTTTTACAAAGTAGAGATTTTTCCAAATCCTAGAGAAAATATATTTACAATGTGGAGATTTTTGTTGTAAAATCCCACGAAAATCGGCCACTATCAAATTCAAGCGACACTACATTACTGTACACTATGGAAGCTTTTCAGGAGAAGCCCACAAGAACCCTTGGAGTCTTTGAAGTTATGTTCCCAATGGATTTGTACCGGGGAATCAACCATTATTATGATGGTATGCTACACTAGTCTCCCATGCTTTTGTATAAATCTTTCGGACAATCATTGGTTTCCTAAGGATAATCTGATAGTTTACTTTGGTTAAGACTAACCAATGTTGATGTCCTCTCATGAAGTAGCCTAATATGCGATCATCAGAGAAATTTTCTAGATCTACAATTGTCTTGCAGGGAAGGTGAAAACACTCCACATCATTACACTCCATGCACTACTCGCAATCACTTTGAAAGTCTCTTTCAAAGTACCTTGGATTTGCATGAGTTTATGTTCTGTTATGATTTTTTAAATATTTTGTGAGAGGAGAGGTTCAGTTGAGGTTCGCCGAAGGTTCAAAGAGGATCGAGGGACATTTTGCTCATGTTGGCAAGAGGTCATTGAAGAGCATTATTGCATGAAGATCTAGAGGTTCGTGTAAGTGTTCGTGTATTCATCACATAAGACATAGAAATTTTGACAAAAAGCTTCATTTTCTCCTTCAGAGGAAGCCCCTACTTCAAATTGGTATTGGAAAGTTTTCATGATATCAGTCCGATATGGAATGAGGGAAGCAACATAACCAAAACATTTCATAAATATTATACTATCAAAGTCAAGTGAAAATACATTATTGTACTTTGTGGAGGCTTTTCAGGAGAAGCCCACAAGAACCCTTGGAGTCTTTCAAGTTATGTTCCCAGTGGATTTGTACCAGGGAATCGACCATTATTATGATGGTATGCTCCGTAGTCTCCCATGCTTTTGTATAAATCCTTAGGGCAATCATTGGTTTCCCAAGGATAATCTGATGGTTTAATTTTGTTAAGACTAACAAGTGGTGATGTCCTCTCATGAAGTAGCCTAATATGTGATCATTAGAGAAATTTTTTAGATCTACAATAGTCTTACAGGGAAGGTGAAAACACTCCACGCCATTACACTCTATGCACTCCTGGGAATCACTTTGAAAGTCTCTTTCAAAGTACCTTGGATCCGCATGAGTTTATGTTCTATTATGCTTTTTTAAATATGATTTATGTTTATATGAGAGGAGAGGTTCATCTAAGGTTCGTCGGAGTCTCACTGCTTGAGGGACGTTTTTCTCATGTTGGCAAGAGGTCATTGAAGAGAATTATTACGTGAATATCCATAGGTTCGTGTATGGGTTCATGTAAGAGATCGTGTATTCATCACAAAAGACATAGAAATTTCACAACAAGCTTCATTTTCTCCTTCGGAGGAAGCCCCTGCTTCAAAATGGTATTGGAAAGTTTTCATGATATTAGTTTGATATGGAATGAGGGAAGCAATAGAACCAAAACATCTCATAAATATTATACTATAAAAGTCAAGTGACAAGACATTACTATACACTGTGGATACTTTTCAGGAGAATCCCACAAGAACCCTTGGAGTCTTTCAAGTTATGTTCCCAATGGATTTGTACCAGGGAATCGTCCATTATTATGATGCTATGCTCCACTAGTCTCCCATGCTTTTGTATAAATCCTTTGGACAATCATTGGTTTCCCAGGGATAATCTGATGGTTTACTTTGGTTAAGACTAACCAATGATGATGTCCTCTCATGAAGTAGCCTAATATGTGATCATCAGAGAATATTTTTAGATCTGCAATAGTCTTACATGGAAGTTGAAAACACTCCACGCCATTATACTCCATGCACTCCTGGCAATCACTTTGAAAGTCTCTTTCAAATTACCTTGGATCCGCATGAGTTTATGTTCTGTTATGCTTTCTTAAATATTCTGTGAGATGAGAGGTTCATTTGAGGTTCATTGGAGGTTCAACGAGGATTTGTATCTCCCAAAGATAAAAATATCCCAACGTCTATGTTTTTTAGCCACCATGTAACCATTCAACATGCCTCAAAACCTGTATAGAGGATTCCATTTCTATTTCCCTAATAAAAACCAAAGCAACACAATGACACCAAAGAATATTTTAGTGAATACTATTCTCTTTTCACAGGTACCATGACCAATGAAGATGATCCAGGATCCTTAGGACAACATCTTTTGCCTATATATGAACCTCTATCTAGCTAATTCACTAGATGTCCAACTCCTGACCTTAATGGCAAAGGAAAGATGCCAGAAACTCATACCTTTCAGTCTGTAACTTATAAGGAGTGGAATATTCATGGTTTGAGTGTTGGTCAAATCAGGAAAATGATTGACCAGATGTATACTGAATATAAGCTTATGTGTATGCGAGGAAAATCTAAAATTGAATCCTGCAAAACTCTCATCTAGTGCTTTACAGGTACCCTACAAATATGGTGGGAAGTACAATCTTCCCCTAAATTACTTGCGAAATTGGAAGCATAATTTGTTAAGGATGAAGATGGAGATGTTATCCACAATGAAAGTGGTGACCCCCAAAATAATATGATTGTAGCATTAACCTCCTTCATCCTAGAACATTGGTGGGGAGAAAAACTAGAAATTGCTAATAAACATGAGATGATTCTGATGAATCTTAAATGTAAGAAAATGTCCTAATATGAAGATTTCCACAGAGATTGGACACAAAGAATTTACGAAGTAAAAGAAAGTTAGAATGACCTGTGGAAACAAGTATATTTAGCAGCATTACCCTCCAAATTTGTTGAATACATCCAAAAATAAGAAATGTTCCAAACTTCTTTTGAAAACTATACATGGGGAGAAATATCTTGCAACATAACAAAAGCCTTGGTAGGACTTTGCACCAGCATGAAAGTTAATAAGTCCTTACAAAATATGTCTAGACAACTTGACAGCAAATCCATCTGTAGTAAATATGGATTTATTATTGATGATCCGATTGTGCCAAGACCAAAACATAGAAAATATCAGAAGAAAGGTCATAAATACTCGGCTAAAAGTCATCCTCATAAGTCAAACAGGCACAAAAACGGATCATATAAAATAGTTCCTAGAACACAACACTATGAGCCCAAAGATATCCATCTTAAGTCTCAAACAAAAAATATGATTACCTGTTGGTTATGTGGACAAAATGGACACACTACAAACAAATGTCCTCAAGGAAGAGAGTTAAGGACAAATAGAATGCCTCTTGGAGACCTAGAATCCACTTCAAGGAAGAAGTAAACCCGATGAAGCAAAATTGTTGTAGTTCGTCAGAATCATCTGATTCGAGTTTATCTGATTCTGAACATAGTGAAGAACAAGTGAATGTCTAACAGTGAAATTGCACATATACTAACGAGTGCAATTGCAACCCTTCTGAGGCAGACTCAGACTTTAACTCAGAAGCAGAGATAGAAAAGGCACCAACCAAAGAGAAAGTGTGTATGGCACACATTATTGATGATGATGAATCAAAAGTTCTGGCAAGCATCAAGATGCTTGCAGAAGGAGAAATGAAAGAAAAACTTCTAGAAACCTTTTTACAAATCAAACACAGAGATCTTGGTAATTCCCCAAAAGGTAATATTTCTAAAGCACTGTTTGTTGACGCTTCTTATGAGAAAAACACAAAATCCTTTCAAAGAAACAAACAACATACAAAACCAAGGTCTTTGACTCTAGGAGAAGTTAGTCATGAGATTCATCATTTAAAAAAGGAAATAGCTGAGCTGAAAGCAAAAATCTCTCAAATAGAAAAAGGAAAATGGCAAGAACCAGTAGAAAATCCTAATGTTGAGATTTTTGAAGAAATGCAAAATAGTGGCATACGATTTGGCAATATGAAGATCATGACCATTCAGTATTGGTATCATGATGTACTATTAAATGTTAATATACATGGAGAAAACTTCACTCTCAGAACATTAATAGATTCGGGTGCAAACATCAATGTTTTAAACAAAAAAGTGATCCCATCCAAATACTGGACACCTGCATATAGGAAATTCACTGGGGTAGGTACACATGATTTTCAATATGAAGTCTCTAGTGCAACTTTTTTTTTTTTTTAAATATTGTATGAAAATGAAGTATGCAGTCGGAAATATTCCAATTGACTGTATTTTAGGCAATATGTTTCTTGTTGTTGTTGAACCACATGGATCGTCCAGATTACGGGATGGAAAATCTGGCTATTTTATATCTGTCCCTGATAACAAAGGTTTCTTACAAACCATCACTTTGCCTTTTATTTCAACACTAATAATATCCACCATGGTTCAGACTATGCAAGAAGTTAATGTGATAGAAAGAAAACTGGGAGAATTAAAAGACTTCAAGTCTCTCTCAGAATAAAAGAACAACTACAATCCCCAAAGGTACAACAAAAAATCTCAGAGCTTAGAGAGCAATTAGAAAAGGATTGTTGTTCTGAAAACCCAAAAGCAACAAAGGTTTTCATTACCGTTCAAACAAGAATATGATGGAAAATCATGCAAAATCAGCGCCATACCTATGAACAATGAATACTGAACTTTGTGCCAAAAAGAAATCTTAGATCTCTTAAAAGGAGGATTGATCAGAGAATCTAGTAGTCCGTGGAAATGCTATGGGTCCTATGTAAATAAACACTCAGAACAAATTAGAGGTGTTCCTAGATTAGTCATAAATTACAAACCTATAAATTATGTACTAGAAGATGATACATATCCTATTCCCCACAAAGGAAGCTTAATAAGCTGAATAGCAGGAGCTAAGTTTTCTCCAAATTTGATATGAAATATGGGCTTTGGCAGGTTGTGGTAAAAGAAGAAGATAGATTCAAAACTGCCTTTAGCATTCTTGTTGGTCATTATGAGTGGAATGTCATGCCCTTTGGCCTAAAACATGCATCATCCAAATTTCAAAAGGTCATGGACCAGGTTTTCCAGCCATACTTTGATTGGTTTACTGTATATTGATGATGTGTTAATATTCTCTAAATTTGTAGAAGAACATTTCAAACATGTCCAGATTTTTACACAGGTAGTCAAGAGAAGTGGGCTCGTACTAAGCATGGAGAAAATGGAATTGTTTCAAACAAAGATCAAATTCCTAGGACATGCTATTGAGGATGGCCAAATCACATTACAAAAGCTTGCACTTGAATTCGCTGATAAATTTCCAAACATGATCACAAATAAAACACAATTGCAGAGATTCCTAGGCTACTTGAACTACATCAGCAACTACTATGAAGGATGTGCCCATGATAGAAAATTTTTAAATCAAAGATTGAAAAAAGATCCAGTGCCTTGGACTTTAGAACGTACCAATGCCATCAGAAAAATAAAATCTAAGGTAAAAACTTTTACCTTTTCTCTACCTTGCAGATGAGGATTTGCCAAAATTTTTAGAAAGTGACGCCAAAAACATTGGATGGGGAGGTATTCTCAAGCAAACTAAAGAAGGAGAAGAACAAGTTATACATTTTGCTTCAGGCACATGGAACCAAGCAGAACAAAACTATTCTACAATTGAAAAGGAGATAAAAGTTGCATGGAATTGTATAGACAAATTTGACATCAACCTCATACACAAAAAGTTTCTTCTTAGAATTGATGCTTTTGCTTTAAAGAAAGTGTTAACAAAAGACATCAAAAATCCTGGAGAATCCAAGTTTTCTAGATGGCAAGCTCTGTTTGCAAATATTTTTTTTGATGTCGAGCATATAAAGGGAGAAAGAAATTGTCTACCATATTTTTTGAGTCAGGAGTATTTGAAAAAGAAAATCATCTAATGGTTTTTTGTCACTGAATGGGACCCTAAAACATAGCAAGAAGAACTTATAAATATCCCAGACAGCGCCTCATGGCCAATCTATGATGAAAATTGGAAACCCACTAGGCAATTAAGAAACACCAAAGTAATGGATGCAAATCTACAACCTCATAAGGATTTACAACACCTTGTACCAGAAAGAAATATTTGCCCTAAGTCCAGCACTTGGATACATGATATGGTGTATAAGAATTCAATGATGTATTCTGATCTTGTAGACGAAGCATTAAGAGAATTTTTTCATGATATCGGTCTGATTTGGAATGAGGGAAGCAATAGAACCAAACAAATTCATAAATATTATACTATCAAAGTCAAGTGACAAGACATTACTATACACTGTGGATTATTTTTAGGAGAAGCCCACGAGAACCCTTAGAGTCTTTCAAGTTATGTTCCCAATGGATTTGTACCGGGGAATCAACCATTATTAGGATGATATGCTCCACTAGTCTCCCATGCTTTTGTATAAATGATTCGAACAATCATTATTTTCCCGAGAATAATCTGATGGTTTACGTTGGTTAAGACTAACCAATGATGATGGCCTCTCATGAAGTAGCCTAATATGTGATCATCAGAGAAATTTTTTAGATCTGCAATAGTCTTACAGGTAAGGTGAAAACACTTCACGCCATTGCACTCCATGCACTGCTTACAATCACTTTGAAAGTCTCTTTCAAAGTACCTTGGATTCGCATGATTTTATGTTTTGTTATGCTTTTTTAACTATTATGTGAGAGGAGAGGTTCATCTGAGGTTCGTCAAAGGTTCACTGAGGATCGAGGAACGTTTTTCTCATGTTGGCAAGAGGTCATTGAAGAGCATTATTGAATATCTAGAGGTTCGTGTATGGGTTCGTGTATTCATCATAGAAGACATAACAATTGCATGGTAAGCTTCATTTTCCCCTTTAGAGGAAGCCCCTACTTCAAATTGGTATTGGAGCTAGTAATGTCTAGTTCATAAGGAGTCTCAGAGTATTACTTTCTTTTAATGGGATCAGACAGTTTAGTATCGTTCTGTTACAATTCGTTTATTTTGTGAACGGGTTTTACACAAACTTTATTACAGAGAGAAGAGTCACTTTAGGTTTCATGTCTGAAAGAAAATTTCTCATTCGCAACTTTGGCACAAACTTTTCAAGATTATAAATGATTGAATCTTGAAAGGGAGGCATATTTTCGAAAATTGAAATCCGGTCCTCACAATAAGGAATGAAGTTTCTAAAATTAAGTTATAGAGAAGGACTACATAGTACCTAGTACATGATGCTTAGTTTAAATATATCTTAATTAAACTAAAAAATAATAAAAACAAAAACTGTATCACAATTATTTTTTAATAAAATTATACTCTATTATTGAATGTCATCATCAAAAACTAAGAAATATAATTAACTAATATTGTTTGTATTAACATATATTTGATTTAATATATAGGTTTATTTTATTTTATTTTATGTATATTTGTGTTTATTATATATATAATTAAATTTATTAAAATATGTTTTCATTATAATAATAATCCATTTCAAATTGGAAATAGTATAAAAATAAAATAAGTTAAATAAAAACAAAATACAATTAAAAAAATAGTAACTAAACAACCCATAATAAGACCTCAACCAATCACCTTGCAAATAAATAAATTTAAATAATAATTAAAAATAACAAAAATTGAATTCCCAATATTAAACTATGGATAAGCCACATAAATTTTTCTTCAAAGACAAACTAATACTGAGTCAAAAGAAAAACTTAATATCATGCTTGTGCAGAGGTATAATAAGTAAATTTATCTGAAAAAACTAGAATGAGAAGTTATAGATATTTTAATAATTATATGGTTTTCACCATTTTAATTTAATTATTAATAATTATTAGATAAATAGTAGAGATTTAATGTTAACTAAATAATTTAGAATAGTGTTAGTAATATTCACAAATCAAGAATAGTTATGCCTTTTTTAACTTTTTAATTAGATTGATTATTTTAAAAAAGTGTCATATGAACAAGTATTATATGAAATGAATTATGGTGTTTTGAGCATATTATATTGATAAGCCATGATATTGGCTCATAGTATTCACCCATGATTTGTAACAAAACCTATTTACAAATTAAAAATCTTTGTTTTATAATAATAATAATAAAGTTATAATTTTGTTGATTTTTATGATTTTCTTTTAAATTTAGCAATGTGAAATATATCCTAAAGTTTTTTTACACTTATTATGGATTGATGTTATTTAATTGTATTGGTGTATGAGACCCCCTTAATGTTATAGATAATTTTGATGTTTGAGGTAGATTGATAAATGATCATTATTAGGAAACGCATACCCTTAACTATACTATTCATTATTTGATTACAAACAAATTCAAGATTAAAAGTGCAGTTCCTTATGCTATCTTGGTAAGTGAAACAGGGGTTACTCCTATTGAAGCAAAAAAATGAGCAAATGGAAGAGGGTGGATGGCCTAAGGTTGTCTTTAATGACATATTGTGCAACAACAAAAAAGACTTGGATGTAGAAAAATAACAAATGGTTAAATGTGGTATTTGCTTGAACACGTGTGTCATAAACAACAAAGAGATAAAATCTTTCATTATGGATAAGTTCCATAAGCGTACTTGGGATAAGAAGCTAGGAAGAAAGAAAAAGTACTATATTGAGGTGTTTAATCCCACTTATAGTCATCAACCAAAAGCATACATAGAGGTCAATATCTCTTGGAGAGCCAAAATTCTTATTGTTCACTTAAAGACTAATTCTCATCAACTCCCTTGTGAAACAGGGCACTCGGAAAGGCCAAAGAAGTGTGGGAGGAAAGAGTATGCATTTTTTGTTCTTCTCGTAAAGTGAAAACAGAAAAACATTTCATTTTAGAATGTGAGGCCTTCAAAGACAACAGGGAAAGTTATGCAGATATGTTGATAGCTAGCTCTTGGGATGATCTATTTAGCCAGGGGTTTGTCAAGAAACTGGGAGCATTTATTCTGAGGCTTCACAGAAAAAGGGTCAAATATATCAAGCAGATGAAGAAACAATTTGTCCCATAGGCTATCTTTAGCCTTGTTAAAATAATTTTCTTTCTTTCTTTCTATTAGGCTCGTTGAGACTATACAAAACAAAGTGCAATGATTATAAAATAATTTTCTCTTTAGTCAATGTAAATAGCTATATTATTATTAATTTTGATGATAAGTTTCTTTTCACATATATAGTAAAAATAAAATCATGATTGAAATTTGTGAAAGTAGAATATATATATGAATGATAATTTCTTTTATACATATATAATAAAAATGAAACCCTATATATATCTATATTTATATTTAGATTTAAAAAAAAAAAAATTAAAACATTTTTAATGATTATTTTTACTCTATTTTAATGGTTTTTTTACTTTATTTTAAAAGTGATATCATTAGTTGTAGTCTTCTTTTTCATGGTTACAATTAATTGCAGCTATGACATCATTGAAAAAGCCTTCGATCAAATTTTTTAATAAGTATCCATTTTTTAATAATCTTCAAACTACAATTAATTTAAAATCAATATCTTAATTCTCATTAGATTTGAACAAGATACTCGACCAAAACAAAACCACCCTTAAACTAATTAATTTATGTCTTACAAGTAATAATTAAATAAAATATAAAATATATAAAACCACCCTTTAACTATATAAAATATTTAAATAATATTTGTTTATCAAAAATTTACACTTTAAAAAAATTGGATCTCTCTGCTCATCTTAGATCCTTATTTAAAATAAATCTATAATAATTTTAATCTTAAACTCATGTTAAATCTGGATCAATAATAAATCTATGCTAATTTTTAAATCCTTATTTAAAATAGATCAATAATAAATCTATGCTAATTTTAATGTTAGACAGCGCATATCAATCCATTTCCAATATTTTATATATATATATATATATATATATATAAATCTTAAACTAGCGCATATCAATTCTTAATAATTTTTTTTATATTTCATTTGAAATGATTTCTTTCAATACACCTTTATGACAAAGAGTTCGATTTGAGACTTGGACACCTGATCAAACTCAGCGCATCAAAACTGTTATGAATGGCTCTTACCTATTTCGCCGTAGCAAGAATCGAACTCGCGATCAATAGATGCATTGTATTTCATTTCACGTTTCCAATTTAAATTTTAAACCGCCAAATACAATGAGTTGGATCTAATTGCCCAGCTGGGAATGGAGCTCAATAATAAGATTCCCTTTCCTTATCTGATTCAAATCACGACGGACAATAACTTTCCATCTCAACCTGCAGCTTTCACGTCGAAATTCAAATTCATGCATCTGATATTTCAGCTTGAAATGGAAATACAACAGGGAAATGGTAATGGAATGAGCATACTGCCAATCTTTGTCACGGTGCGCGGAAAGCTGTAACAATTGTTCAAAATGAAAGTGACAGCTTCTTGTCTTCTTCTACAGTCCACAGTGCTGACCCTTTAATCCCATGAACTTGTGTCCCGATCACAATTCATAATCAGTGACCTCCGGTTTGCACAAAATCAGTGGTGAGGCTTTTAAAAGTTTTGTGGTCAACCATAAAAACTGGTCAAAAACGCAAAAACAGCCGTGACCGTTTTCAGTAATTAAATGCAATATCTAAATAAAGGAATGCAAAATTCAAATACCGCACTTTTGTGAATCTGGCGCTCCTTTTTGATAAAAATGACAATGACCATGTTTGTATTAAATGAAATAAAATCTATTGGTCACCGTTTCGAAAAAAAGTCTGAACCAAGAGAGTTTGGTTCTGCAAAACGCTCTACATTGTTCATGCACATTACACATTAAATAGAAAACATGGTTTTAGGGAAGTGAGAACAACATCCTAAGAAATAGAAACTAATTCCTATCTTGAGGTTACGTGAACCAACTCTACTTATTCTAGGATATTTTCCATTATCTTCAACACTCCCCCTTAATGGAGAATGGGTTCACAAATATCCCTAACATCTCCCTAAACATTTGAAACTTAACTTTTCCAAGAGACTTAGTGAAAATGTCTGCAACATTATCACATATATTACAATATTCCAAATGGATTTCTTTGGATTGCACTTTCTCCCTGACAAAGTGGAATTGTGTATCAATATGTTTAGTGTTTTTGCGAAACACCGAATGGTTGGCAAGTTTGATTGAACTTTGATTGTCGCATCTGATTGTTGTTGCATCTATCTATTCTTCCCCAACATCTTGGAGAAGTCTCCACAACCAAACTGCCTCAAACGTTGCTGCACGCATGGCTTAATACTCTGCGTCCACTGAGAACAAGGAGACTGTGTTCTGCTTCTTGCTGCTCCATGTGATCACCTCATATCCAATGTTGAATGCATAACATGTTATAGATCTGCGATCATCTACATTTCCAGCCCAATCTGAATCTGCAAATCCTGCCAATCTAACATCAGAGGAGTCAGTGTAAATAATACCGTAATCTACAGTACCTTGTAGATACCTCAAAACACTTTTCGCTGCATTCCAATGGCTTTCAAGTGGCTTAGACATAAATTGACTTAGCACACTGACTGCATAAGCCAAATCAGGTCTAGTGGTGGTTAGGTAGATTAGACTCCCAACCAGTTGTCTGTAAAGTGTTGCATCCACCGCTTTTGAGCCATCCTCACACTGCAATTTGATGTTCTGCTGCAATGGTACCGCTGTAGGCTTACACTGATCCATCCTAAACTTTTCTAACAGGCCTTTGACATACTTTGCTTGGGACAGAAATGTTTGACCTGAATCTCTCCAGATCTCAAGACCTAAACAGTATCTGAGTTCACCGAGGTGTTTCATTTCAAACACCTGTGACATTTGTTGCTTGATTTCATCGATTAGATATGTAGCATCACCTGTAATGATCAAATCATCTACATACAATGAAATCAACACTACACGCCCTTGTTCATCTTTCATGGTGTAAAGATTAGGGTCATTTTTACTTCTCTTATAGCTAGCTTGCAGAAAAAATGAATCAATTCTTTCATACCAAGACCTAGGAGTTTGTTTTAGTCCATAAAGTTTTTTCTTCAATCTACAGACTAAATGTTCTTTTCCTTTCTGGACAAACCCTTCTTGTTGCTCTAGATAAATCTCTTCTTTTAGTTCTCCATTCAAAAATGCAGACTTTATATCTAGTTGGTGCATCATCCAATGTTTCTTAGTAGCTAAAGCGATTAACATTCTGATAGTGTTCAATTTAGCTACAGGGGCAAATGTTTCTTCATAGTCTATCCATTTTTTTGTGAGTACCCCTTTGCTACCAACCTAGCTTTTAGCTTTTCTATGGTTCCATCTACATTAATCTTCGGTTTATATAACCATTTACGACTTATGGTTTGTTTTATTATAGGAAGTTCAACCAATTCCCAAGTGTTATTTCTGAATATTAAATCATATTCCTATTCCATGGCTGTTTTCCATTCACTACATTCATTTGCTTCTTTATAACTAGAAGGTTCAACCACATTCATCATACTAGTTATAAAAACATTTTCCCTATATCTTGTAGGCATTTGAGCTTTCCTACCTGATCTCCTGAGTGGTGGGGTGGCTTCAAACCTTATTTGATCATCATTTTCTTTTTCTTCATGCTGTTGTTGTTGCTGTTGCTATTCATCATTTGCCTTTGTGTGCCGCTGACCCTGATTTGTCTCTGCTTCTTCTTCCACCAAGTACGGAATTTCCAATTCCTCATTGTGCTCATCAGATTCTTCATGATCTTGCTCATAGAATTTGACGTCTCTACTAACAAAAATTTTGCGAGTAGAGGGATTAAATAATCTGTAAGCTTTATACTGTGAACAATACCTTATAAAGGTACATCTGATGGCTTTTGAATCTAATTTTCTTCTATCTTCCTTTGGAATGTGGGCAAATGATTTAGATCCAAATATTCTTAAGTGTTTTACTGCAGACTTAAATCCATATAATGCTTTATAAGGAGTTTTAGACTCAAGACTCTTTGTAGGACTCCTATTTTTCAAATAAACTGTTGTATTCACTGCTTCAGCCCAAAAATAATTCGAAAGATTCTTACCTTTCAACATACTTCTAGCACATTCCACGAGTGTTCTATTCTTTCTTTTTGTTACTCCATTCTACTGTGGAGTATAGGGTACTGTGAATTGCTGCAAAATTCCATGATCTTTACAATACTTGATAAACTCATCCTTCCCGTATTCTCCCCCTTGATCAGAACGGAGAATTTTTATCTGTTTCCTTGTTTGTCTTTCAATCATATTTTTAAACTGCTTAAAGTATTTGAAGGTATGACTCTTCTTACTTAAGAAATACACCCAAGAAAACCTCGTATAGTCATCAATAAACAGTGGAAAATACAATGCACCTTCTAATGATTTTGTTTGCATGGCTCCACAAAGGTCTGTGTGCACTAACTCAAGTATATCCCTTTGTTTCTTTTTTACTCGAACATGGAATTCTTCTCTATGCATTTTTCCTAATGTACATGCATCACAATCATTTTGTACTTGCTTTAGCATAGGAAGATCTCTTACCATTTCCTTCTTTTGTAGTAACAACAAATCATTGTAGTTGATGTGGCCAAATCTCTGATGCCATAGCTCTTCTGTAGTCAGGCTCGCTACTGTCAATGCTCGAACTGGTGTAGGTCTTACATCCAACTTGTACAATCCTCCTGTTTGGATTCCTATAGCAATTGTCTTCATGCCATCTAGCAGATATTTAATATAACAATTAAATTTAAAGAATTCAAATTTCAAATCTTGATCTATAATCATAGATACAGAAATCAAGTTCTTTGTTATGCCAGGCACATACATAACATTATGAATTTGTTTGATATTACCATTAGGTAGAATGATAGAAACTTTCCCACACCCTTTGATTTGATGACTTCTATCATCACCTAGGTAAATCTGTGCTCCTTCGTTGATTTCTTTAAAATCTTCGAACCAATGCTTGTTCCCTGTCATGTGTGTTGACACTCCTGAATTTATATACCAGATGTTTGCATTAACATTCTCATCACGATCTACCATGAACAATCTGAAATTCTGCACATGATTGTCATTCGCGAGATGACCTTCATGTCTTTTCTACGTCTGTTGTTCTTCATGATATTTCTTCTCACTGCACTCCCTGGCAATATGACCCAGTTTTCCGCAATAAAAACATTTAGTTTTAGAATAGTTTCTATTCAGATGCATACCTTGGGTCCGATTCGGTCTTTTGTGTGAGTTTGCTCCTTTTCGCTGTTGTGGACTTTCTTTCTCTTTGAAGAAGTTTTTCTTCGCCATCAATGCAATATCGACACTCTGGGGCTCCAAAGTCGATCTTCTTTCTTCTTTCTGCATTAGTATTCCTGTCAGCTCTTCAAAATTTGGGATCTTCTCTCTGGCATTTATCTCAATAATGAACATTTGGTAATCATTAGTAACACCATTCATGGTAATTATTACAAGATCTGTATCATCAACTGTATGACCAATGTCTGCCAATTTTTTCTTCAGATCTTTGAGCCTTGCTACGAATGAAGCAATTGTTTCATTCTCCTCCATCTTCAAGGATAGGATCTTACTCTTGAGGAATAGAAGACGATTTGAATTCTTGATCTCATACAACTCCTTCAGAATTCCGCAAATCTCGTTAGTTGTCTTATACTCTTTGATGTGTGGTATGATGCAGTGTTTCACTGACATCTTCAACAACGTCCTTGCTTTACCTTCTCACTTTTCCCAATCTTGGATCGATGCTGGTCCAGCCGCGGGTTTCGGTTCATCCCCATTCGCAATCGTCCAAGCACTTTGCATGTCTAGTAGAGTTTGCATCTTGAATTTCCAATTTGCATAATTGGAACCATCGAGCTTTTTATGCTCATTCAAGCATGCTTCAAACATATTGTTATTCATCTTGACGATTTAGAAGAAAAAAATTTCGACAGGTAAAAAAAAAAATGTTAGATTTACCCCAGATCTATGCCAAAGACAGATCATTGATCTTCAATGTTGTTTGATCTCGCAGCACACTCGGAGATCACCGTGGCTTCCTTCACAGCCTCCAGACAACCTTCTGTTGTCAGCTTCTGCAGCCTTCTCTCAGAGCCTTTTTGTTGTTTACACGATCGTCGCAGATGTACATCAATTTTCTGAGACTGTCGCAGATGTACACCTAATATCCGAGACGTCATCGTAGATGTATGCCTAATATCCAAGATTGTCGCAGATATACACCTAATATCTGAGATTGTCACAGATGTACACTGAAAACCTGCGACAGTCGAAAAATAAAAATCGCGAGAAGTGTAATAGTGCTATCGTCGCGCCTATCCACTCAAAACCTGTGACGATTTCGGTTTAGTTGCACCCACTAGACAGCGTACAGGTTCCTCAGCCTTGACGCTCTGATACCATGATAAAAATGACAATTTTGTATTAAATGAAATAAAATCCCCTGGTCAGCGATACGAAAGAGAGTCTGAACCAAGCGAGTCTCGCTTTGCAGAACGCTCTACATTGTTTATGCACATTACACATTAAATAGAAAACATGGTCTTAAGAAAGTTAGAACAACATCCTAAGAAATAGAAACTAATTCCTATCCTTAACCATACCAACTCTACCTATTCTAAGATATTCTCCATTATCTTCAACACTTTTCTCCTCATCACTAAACGAAAAATGAAGCCCTATGGATAATGATTATGTTTTATGCATGGAGCCCTATGGATAATGATTATGTTTTATGCCATATCCAAATAAAAGAATGCAAAATTCAAATACCGAGCTTCTGTGAATCTGGCGCTCTTTTTCTCCGCATCATTACGCACAGCTCCATGCCGGATACTACTGTCAGAAATGCATTAATTTACGCCAAAATTGACGGAACATGCGAAGACTTCACTGAAAATTCCCACGCTTGGCGTGTATTTGATGTCTGTTGCCCGGTCTTTGCGTCCTCGCAAGTCTCGGCCGTTAATATTCTATGTCTTTAATGGCGCTCACGAAAACTTTGATCCATTTCGCTTTCGAGTTTTTTCTTCTTCAATACGATTGGTGCTCATAGATTTCAGGAGTATCTACCACGCTTTCTGGCAAATTGTATGAATTAAGTCTAAATATATTTATTCCAGAAACTTCAACGCCGTGGCCCTTAGGACAGGCAAATTAAGAATGAATATCGTTAGCTCTAAATGATGCCGAGACTGTCGAATTTTGTTTCTTTAAGCTTCTGCTTTGATTATATGATCAAGCTTCTGCGGTCATTATATGATTAAGCTCTGGAAAGGCGCTGGCGCACCGAGGTCCGTCCATGTAGCTATCATAATTACACCAAAGTGATTAGAGAGCGAGTTTCATGTCGGTGTGCGGAGCCTGTGTTAGGGTTTCACTCTGGCACCACTAACTTCTCCAAAATATGGAGCATTGAAACTCGAAAGCGACACAGACATTTTAAAACTGAAAAACATCAGTATGTCTTAGCGTGCAAGGTGGCCGCCTAAGAAGGAATTATGGCAGCAGATCAGTAGATTCACATGAAGATTCCAGTAATTTTGACGTCTAAGCTGGACAGACCGATTATAAACAAGTTTAGTGCAGGCTACAATCATGTTCGACTTCCGTCAATCTAAAACAATCGGAACACAAATTCAGATCCAAGTTTCTCTGTGCAGTAGAGGCAGGGTTGGAATTTGTATAAGTTTCTCTGAGCAGTAGAGAGAGGGTTGGAATTTGGATTTCCTTTTAACTGTCATACTTTTTTTTTTAATATGTTTTTATTTTTATTTTACTCAGCAAAAAACTTTGTGTATAAAATTTTGCCTTTCCAAAATAATATTTTCATAATAAATTAACCCATTTACAAATAGAGGCTTGATTAAAAAAATACCCTTCAATAATATAACTATTTAAAAAAAATTCATATATTTATCCTAATTACAAAATGATCATAACACACACATCACTTATTTATTTTAGAAAATATTATGCTAGGTATGTGGGTTTGACAAAAAGTTGTTATCAATCAATATGAGACACTATAACTGAAAACAAAATTATATCATGCCAAAAAATTAAAAGAGTAAGTTAAAATAATTCATAACATACAAATTTGTGCTTTATTAATGGGTTTTAGGATTTCATTTTGAGAGACACATGTTCAAATTTAATAATGAAATTGAAGGGAACACTAACATGGGATAACCGTTGCTCACTGGTATTTGAGAGTGAGATTTGTGAGGTGGTGTGGACAATGATTATTAGGCTCAAAGCTCCAAAGCTCCAGGGTATTTCACATTCATTACAAGGGAGTAGCTCGATCCATGGTGGAAACAACGAGAGGGACCATGTGGTTGAATGAGATTGACATATTGCTAGTTTGCTAGCTATAAATGGATGGCCAGAGGGAGGCGAATTAGTCCTAAGCCTTGACATCAAAAAATCTACTTCGTTGAGCATCAGCTGTAACTTAAGCATGTGAGTGTATCGGGAAGTAGTGAATACATAAATATAGTTTTTTCCTGAGTTTTTCCTTGATGACAATTCGTCAGAAATTCATTCATTCATGCTGCAGGTATCTTTGTCTTACCATTTTAAGGGATGGAAGATGTGAATGACTTAAATCTCTTCTCCTGGATGTTGATGGGTAAGATGTGAATGCATTGAATCTTTTCTCCTTGATGCCGAAGGGTGAAATGAATGCAGTAACCCAATTAACGTGTTTTGTTTGGGATGGAATAACAAGTTCATGTAGAACAGGTTAACCTATGTCTTGGTCTCACAAAATAATGAAATATTTCTTGATTTAACTTGCACAGTTCTAGTATTTGACTACTTGGTGAGACACAAACACATCATACTTTTGAAGTATTCTTCTGCCACAAATTAAGGGCCTTTTTGCACTCCTTAACAGATTAAATTATGTATTAAAGTCTGGTTGTTTTGCACTGTGCTTAGTGAGTCAACGGTCAACCCCATTTTCACTAAATCCTAGGCAATTTTTACTCTCTTAAAGCCCCTGGCGAGGTCCATTAAGAAATTTATTTGATTTAGCTATTTTTAATGCAATTATAGAACAATTTACAGAAAAAGAATTTAGTAGAACAGGTCTCTGAGAAATGACCTGAATAATCTTATGGAGTAGCTTGAGCTAGTTTCTTTGGATCTATGCAACTGAAGTATATCTTTCGTATATCTATGAAAAGATTAAGTCTTTGCCTAAATGTGGAATGTGCAGCTTTAGTTTTCTAACTATCAATAAAATGTGTTCTAAAAAATAATGTAACATTGTAATACCCATTGCCCCTACAAAAAAAAGGATGAGATGGCAAGTCTTACTCTATGAGTTGAATCGATGTCCTACTTGTAATGCTATGCAGATTTCGATGATTATAGAGATCCAAGTCTCACTCTATGAGTTGAATCGTTGTCCTACTTGTAATGCTATGCATATTTCGATGATTATAAAGGTTAATAGTTTTTTAAGAGACTTTCACTTACCTCTCTGTGACATGTTGTCCCTTAAGGGTAACTGCTACGTTCATTAAAATGGATAAATTCATCCTAATATGACACATATTTTTTCTTCTCAAAGAAAAAAATTCGAAGTCGCTGACATGCTTTAAACATCTACCATATGCTTTAAACATCCACCATAATGGATTGTAGTGTATGCCGAAATAAATAAAGTGAAACTGTACTCTAACCAGATATTATTATGCAGAATAAAATGTGTTTACATACTAGGCGAACTGGTGCAGTGATTTTAACATCATTCCATATGAACTCAATTACTCATGTTCCATTTAGTTTCGATTTTCCCTAGTGATATTGTTCATATGCGATTTATATTGATTTGAACCTTGTACGCAACAAGTTGCAAGTTTGTCAATTACAACTCATCTCAGATCAAGTTGTAACTCATCTCAAATCTGTATTATTAATACAAATAAACATACAATATAACAAAATTTAAAGCGAAGCGAAAATAAATAGGATTTAATAACGTTTTGAGAAAATTATTGCCCATCAAAAATATGTTTCCCACGGTTCCAAGCACGTTCGAAAAGACAGACATCCAGAAATTTTAGGCGTCAAATATGGGCAAAATGCCTCATGACAGGCAAAATGCCGGTCAAATTCCATCCCCGAGTAGAGGTTGAAGTTTCAATGTATCAGTTGAAACTTTCAAAGTTTCAATCCATAGAAAGTTAAAAAGTAATCAACAAGCCTTTCTTCATACCAGTACTATCTAAACTCTCGATTATACGAAAATATTTCGAATATCGTTTTCGGGATTTGAGCCCTGGTTCCATTGTGAGGAAGAAGCGGGAAAATAAAACTATTTGAATTTCTTTTAGAAATTTGAATCTTGGTTGTGGGGATTCTAGAAAATGGATGAGAAGTTGTTTAATGTAGTGAGATTTTTTGGAAGCTTTTCTCTTGGGTTTCCCTGGTCTAATTTCTCTAAAATCCAGCAGGAATTTATTGAAATCACAAGTTTAATGGGGTAACGCTTGCATAATCTAAGTGTCCTATAGGTTTTTCAAGTATTGAATACATATATACAATAAAAAAAACCCAGTTTAAATAACACAAATCAAGATTTCACCTCAAAGCACTCTAAAGTGCAAAAAATTGCACTAAAAACAAGTTTGTTGTTTAATTAGGCCGATAGGCCTTCCTATGCATTAACAATCATCAACACTTTTACCCTGCTCCGTTGGATCAGGTGAAACACTTTCAACCGTTGATTTGAAGTGTGACTGCTTTTTCCAAATATCGGTTATCTCACTGCTTTTTCCCATTCTTTTATTCACTCTTGAGGATATTTCACTGCTTTTTCCCTGCCAGTTGTTGTTGCTGTTATTCTTCCCTGGCTTTTGGCAAGCAATGTTCTTCTTCCCTGGCTTTTGGCAATAACGGGACGGAGCAGTCTCCCATCGATGTGGTGAAGAGCAACGCCATATTATCTCCATGACCTCGGCACGCTCCACAGAAACTATTACCCTGAAAATGCAATCCTTGTGAACAGGGGTCACGACATCATGGTGAGTAATGCAACCTTTTTTTTAAAGCTTCTGCAGAAAGGTTTCGGGTTCGATTCCCTCTTACTCCTATGGCTGTGTTGCATCAGGTGAACTGGGCTGAAGGCGCCGGTAGTCTTGAGATACAAGGGAAAAGCTTCACACTGTATCAATGCCATTGGCACCACCCGGCGGAGCACACCATAAATGGAGAGCAGTACAATCTCAAAACCCTCTTTTCCATCTTTGCTACACTAAATTATACTCTGCTATTTAGGCGTTGCTCACAGTTTTGCATTGAAATTACAGGCATCCACTAGAAATCCATCTGGTGCACCAAGCGGAGGACAGCGAAATTGCCGTGATTGGAATCATTTACAGGGATGGCCCGTCTGACCCTTTCCTGTCGCAGGTATATTTGTGAAATCTCATTTCACTCTCTCTCTCTATATATAATTATGAAGCGATTATATTGTGCTGACTATGTTGGGGGTATAACGAACAGTTAATGGATGTGATCCACGCCATTGCGCATATGGAACCGCCAGTGGAACCCCTTGGTCCGGTGAATCCGAATGACATAAAATTCGATGGCAGTAGATATTACAGGTACATGGGATCTCTCACCACCCCTGCTTGCACCGAGGGAGTCATTTGGACCGTGATTGACGAGGTATTTCTATGATCCCCCTTCTCGTTATCGCCGAAACACAAATGTGCGTTCATGGGTATCGACCCTGTGACCTGAGACTTTTTGACTAATCTATGTGCAGATAAAGACAGTGTCGGAAGACCAAGTGAGGGCCCTGCAAGCAGCTGTCCATGATGTAAGTACTGGGTACTCGCTTCTTGTTAATTTATGGCGAAATACAATTAACTGTATAATATTATAGTTTGCGTTATCACTAAAGCTCAGATTTATTAATGTTTACACAGATTTATTATTTCACATATTTATTGTTTTAGAATAGTAAGTTTAAAATTATGCATTTATGTTATTTTAGATAAATATATTATGATGTTTAATTAAAAATATATATATTCTATAAATTGAAGTGAATTAATATTCAATTTATTGTATTTTGCAGGGTTATGATCAAAATGCTAGACCTATCCAATCCTTAAATGGAAGAGTTGTTGGCATTTACAGTCAAGAATGGATTTCTTCTTGAATTGGAAAAATGTTGTACCTTTATAGGAATAATGTTGTGCCTTATATAGCATAACTATTTCTTAAATTAAGAAAGCATGACAAAGTATAGTTAATATACAGTACATGTAATAGTTTTATTAAACAAGTGTTGCATGCAGCTGGTAGTCCCTGCCTAACCATATAATATGCCATTTGTTAAGGCTCATAACCGTTTTATACACATGGTATCCATGGGAGGGTTAGAAGTCTAGCAAAAACCCTATTTCAGGATATCATGAACAAATCACTTTTATCTTCACGTTAGGATAACTTCACACAAAGTTTGGGGTGAATTGAGAAATGTATGACGTGTAAACTAAGGAAGAGAAAGTCAATTTAGGAATTAAGTTGAATGTCTTTGGTACAACGGAAGCAAAATTCTTTTATTTCCTCAAGTCGTACCTGTAACGATTGAAAATACTATAGGGGATTAGTATGTTTAGGTTTTATTTCCTTCCTCTTCAACCTGGGGATATCAAGATAAAAACATTAGTAATATAAAATAAGAAGAGTCATATTTGAATGTAAAACCATGGAAGCGAAATATGTGGAAATATTGAGAAATAAAATTGTTTAGATACATGTTCAAGACAACCATATCTCCGGGTAAATCGGCCCATTCAGCTACGCATAAACAAAATAAGATTAGTAAACTAAACAAAATAAGATTAGTAAACTAAATTATAACTTAAGATACCTCTCTCTACATAAGAAAAGCATAAAAATTGAATGATCCTAATTTATAAAGGTTAAAATGGAAACCAACATTAATTTAGTGTTAGGGTTTCACTACATGTAAACCCTATTCGTACGAAGAAATAAAATTGAAGAAAATACATAACTAGTCTGTAGTAGGATAGAAAGAATTCAACACTACAATAATGGAAGAAATTTTGGTAATTAGTGAAAAAGTATGCCACTCTAGCCATTGTGTGCTATCGTGCTCTACATGACACTGAAGATATGTTTGATATAATCCATTAATATGGTTTTGAGACAAATTAGACATTGCAGGGCTTTGAGCCAAATTAAACCCGAAGATTCCGGAAGATCCCAACATTAATTCATAACATTTTATGTAAATTTAATAGGCATCAAAACACATTTTATCCAAAGTTCACTCACGGCCTTGCCATGCAATTGTGTCACCGCCTTGCTGCCACCTTTGAGCTACTCATTGCCACCACCTCTCAGAAATTGGACACCTATCATAAAAAATAAACTCTTAATCCCTGAGATACCTATTATACTAATTGCGAGAAAATTTATAACAATCATGATTCAAATAGGACCTATTGCTAGAGTAAAGGCTCAAATTTTATGCTTTTGAATTAGACTGCGGTAACTAATTGGGACTACAACAACTAAATTATACAGTGTAGATAGAAAACACTTAAAACTGTTTAGAGGGAGAACAAATTATCCCATTCCGAAATATATGAATACAGATCGAAAATTGACCAGGTGTGAAAGTAAATTGCTAAAAAGTCTGTAACTTACTAGCAGCAAGCTTAAATAATGCTGAAGCCGGAATTCTACTTGATATCTTTGAAGCAGAATTCTTCTTGATATCTTGCACGCAGTTACTCCGGAAAACTCTGACCAAAAAAATATTCGCACCTATCTAAAACCTAGAATCAGCACAAAGAACTGTAAATTCAAAACCCCATCTAGAAGTCGCCGGGAATCTTGTAATAGATAGATATCAGCAAAACACAAAAATTGCAGCCAAGCTAAATAGTGTTATAATTTGGATATAACACAAAATTCTGAAATACGAACTGTGGAATATAAGAAGATAGAATGCTTATGAAATATTACAGGAGTGCTGAACACCGAGCAATACCCAGTAGAGCGAGTTAGCTCCAGGTGGTGCTAGGAGGCTAGCAAACCTGGTGCAGTCCCCCCAAACTCAGATGGAAACGTAATAAAGAACAAATTTTTCAAATAGATATTTAAGCGGCCAATTTTCATCTTAACAAATTGGGATAACATGATAAGAATCTTACAAGTAAAATACTATTATAAAAAACATAAATATATTCTGAAACTGGGTAGAGCATAGAAACAATATCAGCATCCTTTCCATTCAAATAGTGTTCTGATATTACATAGTGGATAAAGAAGAATATGCAATGGATATTTCTTATATAATCCCAAAAGAAAGAGATGGGCCATCGTCTATATAAATTGAACTCGAAACGAGTAGGTTTCATGTAGTTCCCAAACTATAGAGGTCTTCTTTACATAATTACCGTCGCACTATAAACAATCTTTGCAAAAAACCAACAAAAGATGACATAGATTCAGCAACAACCTTTCCGCGAAAGTCTAGGTCTGCTGACCGACTCTTAATCATATTAAGACAAAAAGGCCTTAGAACGACATACAACCCTTTACCATCGTAAGCACAAATGGAAATAAAGAAAAGGATGCAACTTGTGTCGACTCAAGCGCTAAAGGCCAAAGAGGTTCAGGCCATTGTGAAACCACTCACTAGAAAGAATCATCAAGCCTTTTTAAAGCTCAAAAATGAAATAAAGGGAACAACACACCTAGGCAATTGTAAAAAAGAAAAGAAACCTTGTTAAATCACGACAGAGGATCAATATTCTCGAGCACTAACGCTCCAGAAGAAATCTTGAATGCTTGTATAAACGAATAGGCACCTGTATTAGTGAAATCCAAACAACATTTTGAGTCTCGAGAGTAGTTAATGGTGGAATAGCCATGCACATAGTCACCTGGGCGAGAATATGGAGTGAGAAGAAACCTTGCTCCGTGAATTGATCCTACAACAATACACAAAAGAAGGAAAAGTAGTCACGAACTTTTCCTGGGAAAAATTATAAACCTGTGGACAATAGAAAACTCACCTGTAGAGAAATGGGATAAACCATGCCAAACTTCAGATGCTGGGACAAGAACCTCGGACCCAATTCTACTGTGGAAGCGTAGGCCTCTGCACTAAGAAGACAGAACATTAACATACATAAGGCAATATTTGCAGATAAAGTCTGAACCCAATGTTGAACAATGTCTTAATTGCTAAAAAGTCTGTAACTTACTAGCAGCGAGCTTAAATAATACTGAAGCCGAAATTCTACTTGATATCTTTGAACCAGAATTCTTCTTGATATCTTGCACGCAGTTACTCCGGAAAACTCCGACCAAAAAAATATTCGCACCTATCTAAAACCTAGAATCAGCACAGAGAACTGTAAATTCAAAACCCCATCTAGAAGCTGCCGGGAATCTTGTAATAGATAGATATCAGCAAAACACAAAAATTGCAGCCAAGCTAAATAGTGTTATAATTTGGATATAACACAAAATTTTGAAATACGAACTGTGGAATATAAGAAGATAGAATGCTTATGAAATATTACATGAGTGTTGAACATTCCAGTGGAAAATGTGGCTTCTGATGGGTTTGCTAGGATTTCATACCTTCCTCTTCAAGCCATATTTCCAATTCCCTTCAAATCATGTTTCGGGTTCCCTTCAAATCATGTTTTTGGTTCGAAATGTTCTGGTTATAAATGTATAAACGTTCAAAGTTCAGTTCTTCAACTGCAAATGACAGCGTTGATGTTTCCACCGGCTGTCAACCTCAACCACATTAAATTTGGTGAATTGATTAAGCAGAATAACATAGGAAATGGGGAGTGGGATTAAGAGTTTATTTTTTATGATAGGTGTCCAATTTCTGAGAGGTGGTGGCAGTGAGTAGCTCAGAGGTGGAAGCAAGGCGGTGACACAATTGCATGGCAAGGCCATGAGTGAACTTTGGATAAAATGTGTTTTGATGCCTATTAAATTTACATAAATACACGCGACTCCGACTCCAAACTCTTTAGCCTAAGTTTTCAGAAAAGTATACTGTGCAACCGGCAATAAGAGGTCGAAACACAAACTCTGGATAAAAATCTATTGAGCAGAAAATTTTATTTCAAACATTGGCTTAAACCTAACATGTACGGGAAATTTTACTCGGTCAAAACTAATTAATCGCTGGTCAACGATCGATCGATCGCTATTAGTCCCATGCAGGGACTAATAAGGTAGATTAGGTATATGGGAGGTTGTTATGATTATCATCTTCATATTACTTATAAATAAATATGAAGTCTTAAGATAAGTCCTTTTTATGACGTGTGGAAGAGTATTATATTTGAAACTTGGGTTATTGAGTGGTCATTCATCTTTAAACGCCAAGTAAGTGTATTATCTTTATAAGTGAAGTGTATTTTTATATGAAAATAGCGTTGTATGGTGTTTTACTTTAAATATTTTTATATAATCTAGTCGACCTAAATTATCTAGCAGCATTTTAAATTCTAAAATATTTAACCATTGGTACGAGAGTATTTTATTTTATTTTATTTTGGTAAGAGAATGTTTTAATTTAATTTAATTTTTATTTTGCAATTTTTTAAAAGAAAAAAGAAGATGGCAACATTTATAAGTTAATATTTGAAAAGATGAATTGAAAAGATGAGTTTCTCTTAAAGAAAAGTATTTATGTTAAAACAAATAACATTAAAATTCAAGATTGAAAGTGAGGATATCGTTTATTTATAGTCATTGATTTTATGGCTTTCAATGAAGATATCGTGCATGTATCTTTTGGTAGAGTGCCAAGATTTATACCTAGATTAGTGCCTATAGATCTGATGGCCATGGAGTTTTATAATTGTAGTTATAATCAAAGCTTTAATAAATATTAAAAAAAAATTGTTATTTCAAATTTCTAGTCTCAAAACCCTATCTCTAATAATTAGAATAACTTTTTCTTACATGGATATATTAGCCTTTATTAGTGAGGACTATCTAGTGTTACATGTAGATTATGTGGAAGATACAAATTCTTTTTGCACATTTTCTTGAGCTTGCTATGGATTATCAAAAGTATATCAAATAACAGTTATTTAAAGCAGAAGAATTCCATCCCCCCAAAAAAGTTCATATAGTACAATTCAATAGGGAGCACCAAATACACAAAATGCATGAAGCCCATGAATCAGTCCAAACTATACAAATTTGTAGTGGGGTTGAAGATGGTTTATGATGGAGCTCCTTAGACCACTTCAACATGACAACTAACCATTGTACACGTGACCCTAATTCCTAGGCTTACTTCAACATTATGATCAACATGTATTCATGGGACTTTGATTTATGGTGGTACTTCATAATAAACATTTAGGACAATTGAAGGTGTGATTTAGGGGTGTGATGGGGCAGTGAAGGGCATATTATATCAATAATAGCGAATATCATTCAATGTAAGATGGACTAAGTATACTTTGCTTATTATTAATAAATAAGGCCCAACATGGTAATTGATATTGAATAATGTAATAAGACCTTATTAAAAATAGTCCACTAAGTAATTTTCCGATACCTTTCCAGCAGTATATCACACATGCTCAAATTCTTTTCGAATGAGAAGTTGTGATTTTTTAAAGTTCATGATCGGGAAAAAGGCCTAATCAGGGGGTCGAGACCCACAAACCCCAAATTCGTTGAACGCCATGCAATTTTCTGAGTGGATCAAGGTTCTTTGGTAGATCAGCAACAAACAATGCTCCAACATGCACAATGTTTATTTTGTTAAATGTCATGAAACTTTGTGTATATCTAATGGATCGCATGGTTATACGAAGGAATGAGTGGCAAATAGTGTTTCAACATGCATGATTGTTAATTAAGGGAGTGCCTTAGCACATAGGCCTACTCCAGCCAATTAAAATTCGACACATCAATAGGGTGACATGGCAGTGTCACAAGGAGCACATGTTTTTATGGAGTTATTCTTCGACCTACCACTCTTCAAGTTCTTACAAAGTATTCATCTTTGTCTAGGATTCTTTGACTGCGAGGCCAAGACCCTTTCTTGGGTTTTCTTATAGTCATTAGGGTTTGAATGACTCGAGTTCCTTTAACTTGTTATTTTAAGCCTCCCTCTCGGTAGGTTGTTTAACAAGTTTTTCGAATAGTTTTGAACTATAGTTATTCATACATTGTATTATTAAGTGAGTATGGTTGGTCGACAGAATGACTTTTCTTTCCAAGAAACCCTGAAGCTTGTCTCAACTTTTGAATTGGGGTTTCTCTTACTGTCGGAACTCTGACACTTATTATAAAATGTCTCTTTAGACTTTAATTCTAGTTCTATTTAAGGACTATCAACACACAATCTTTCCTCCATGGTGTGATGATGACATTATTGTTTATTCCCTTATGTTTATATTAATTATTACATAATCGTTTCTTTCCTTAGAGGAATTTTATTTCTACATTTAATATTTGATTTTGCATGGTGAGGTTGATGTATATATTCTGCAAATTAAAGAAAAACACTTTTGCATTTATTCTTAAAGTTCTTTCAATTTTATGCATAACAACATGCCTATTTTTTTTTTCATTTTTAAGCATATCTATCTACTTTTAAAGCTTTCTTGCTAGTAATAGAGATATCTAATGTATATCAATTTATTTATTTTCAAAAGGATTTGAACTCTTTCTTTCACTGTACTTTCAAATAGGTAGATGAGAATGCCCAAGTATTTTGGCAAGCACTGATTAGTATTAAGCATCTCACAGAGCGCGTTCTCACTTTCATCTCATCATTTTCTTCAATACTCTGCATTGCATTGGCTTGCCTTGTTTCTTGTTCAAGTTTATTTTCTTTGTTGCATGGCCATGCATTTTGGATTTTACAGTGTTTTATTTTTGTTGTGTTTTTCTCTGTTTTGAATTTAGTTTATGTTTTTTTTAAAAGAGCGTTTGCATGGTTTATCCTGGAGATTCTATTTTGTTGTTGTTATGTTGAGTAGAAGAATCAGTAGAGATGAAATTCTTGATCCATTGCAATGAAATTCTCGAAATTTTTTATGGATAGAAGTAGGTATGCTTTTGGTTTTCAATATCTATGGGTTTTACTAATAAATTTCTACAGGGAAAAGAAGTGTGGTAGATAATGGCTATGCATGGAACCCAATTTTTTCAACAGTTTCAATCCATTATTTCTTTATTATGGTGAAGCTGTGGAAAAATCGCAAGGGCTTTAAACGTAGAGATAGTGCTTTTATTTTATTTGGCAGTTTTTGCTGAATGGTTCTACCCTACCTATTAATTTTGCAATATGGGAAGAGAAGAGTTCGCCATGGAGGGATAATATAAGATGAGAAGCTTAAATAATACATTCAATGTGTGCCTTGTAATATAGATATAAAAAAACATCTAAATAAAAGTAATTGCACAATGATCCAATCCAAGAAAACAAGGTTTTCCAGAAACCAATTAACTCTTCTAGAAAAATTCAACAACTCTAATTTAATAATCCTATCGGCTTCTCTTTGTACCTTTTGGAACAATTACTAGTTACTATAATAGTCACATTAAATGTGGTTAATATATAATTACATAAATACAACCACATAGTTGATATACCCTTATAAATGAAATATTAATATTAATATGATAATATTAATGTTATTATCAATAATATAATAAATTTAAAAGTTTATGAAGTTATTATAAATCTTCGAAAAGATTAATAAACCCAAGAAAATAAACACTATAAGAATATTTTATATTTTAAGAATATAATCTTTTAAATTAATAACAAAATGCAACGATATAATTTTTCTGAAATTTTTAATTTTTCTAAATTTAAAATATTTTTTTGTATTGTATATATAAGTTTAGTATTTTGAAAAGTTCTCAAATATTTAAAACCCGAAAAGTTTACTGCTCAAACTTATAAACTTTAAAACAACAGAATACAGTATTTAAGACCTTTCGATTCAGAAACTACAAATTCAGTTGTAGATTGCGTCGTTTTTGTTTGTGATTTCTTTAATAAATTGCGTATTCCTACCTGCATTGCATTATAATAGAGAGAAACAAAACATCAATTCGAAGCTTTTACGTATTTAGACGAAGAAATAATTAGTGTAATAAAGTTTGCTTTTGGTATTGTTTTAAGTAAAATTTGGTGATAAATTATCTGTGACATTGTCCATTTTTGTTATCAAAATTATATTTTTAAATGTGTGTGAATTCAATATCTTATTAAATTTTTAGGATATTTGGATTGTGAAATAAGTGTGAGTAAAAAAATCAATATTTTAAATATTTAAACTACAATGTTTTTATAAGGTTAAAATGTCTAATCAAACCGAGAGTATGTAGAGCATAGTCAACTTCTCTCCATCAAAGCGAGTGCCTTATAAGAAAAAAGGTTTCAATTTAATGTTAAATATAATCTTAAAATTAATTAATTATAACGATTATATTATTTTCCTTTTATACATAATGTTTATAATAATTTAATTATATTAGAATTTTAGTGTTAGTAAATGAGTATAAACATTTTAACATAGACTTAATATAAGAGAAAATTTGTATTATTTGTAAAATGAAATGTTACATTTCATAATAATAATAATATCAATTTTATTAAAAAATTAATAAAAACTAAAAATAAATAAATTAATTCAATTTAATTTATTAATTTGTTATATTATAATTTTTTATTACAAATATTTTTTTTAAATCATAATAAGTATATCACATTAAAATAAATTAAAAATAATAATGATTCATACATATAATTAATAAACATATATATATATATAGTATGCCTTAAAACTGCTTCCTCTAACATAAGGAAATGAGTTAAAGATTTAGAGGCATTTAGTAGGAGTGAAAGTGTTAATTCCAAATAGCATGCTTTTCCTTAAAAAATAGAGATGAATCAACCTGCAATTGCTACGAGTGATCATTATCTCCATTACTGGTTTATCAACTGAGTTATGATGGTTGTAATTGCTATCATAAACACAAAAAAACATATCATATATAACTATTACACAAAAAGATGTTTTGAGACATTTATTTAAGACGAAAATATCATTTCATTTTAAAACATTTGTTTTGCCTCAACTAATTTACCTTTTAATTATTTTAAATAAAAAATAGCTTGCAAACCCTTTCAAAAGAAATGGCATCTGGGCTTATGAGAATTGCTTTGGAATGCGAAAGGACGATTGGTATGGGGGATACTGTTTTAGGAAATGATCCGGACCAAGTATTGCAAATGACTGAAACACATGTTATTCCATGAGGAGAAACTATACCGAGACTGATTCCCAATTTTTGGGCATAGTCCAGGCCATTTCTGTGGGCGTTGGGGTGCTTCCGTTGGAAGAGGGATCGAAGTGGGAACTCATGTACATGATAGCCAGGTTTGAGAGAGTCATGGGCTTGGTAGATTCTAAGGGCTTTTACGTCATGAATCCTTATGGTGCTAGAAGACCGAAGTTGAGCATTTTTCTTTTGAGGATTTAGATCTTTGTGTTCTATTTTGTTACATTCACAAATCTAATTCATGATTATATATCTATATATATCTATATATCTATATATATATATATATATCTATATATATATATATATATATATCTATATATATATATATATATATATATATATATATCTATATATATATATATATATATATATATATATATATATATATATATATGAATTGATCTACAAGATTGTAAAATTGTGTAAGACGGAAATTTCCAAGTTTATATATTCAATGTCTACATTACGTTTCAAACTGGATGTTCTTGTGCCCTCGATATCTGGATGTCATTGTAGATAGGAACCATCAAATTTTTGTATAATAAGCTTTTTCTAATTTTTGGAATTCCCCAACACAAAAAGAGTTTTACCGATTTGAAATTAAAAATAAAACAATAAAAAACCTTTTCGAAACCAATACCACTAGTTAAAATTCCATAGAATTTCTCCTTCTTGTTCCTCCTTGTTCGGTTAACATCTGTGAGAGAATGTTTGCAACTTTGATTCAAAACAATTTGAACGGTCTACTGGATTCATCATTCGCATAGGGCTGATTAGGGCATGGACTGGTATGTGTAAAAAAAATGCCTCCCAATGCCATGGTCAACCTATGGTTCATAATGTTGGTGTGTTTCTGAAGAAGAAACTCATTGCACCTCTGTCGAGAGCCTGAGGATGGTTTGAGATACATTTATTATGTGTAAAAAAATAATGCCTCCCAATGCCATGGTCAATCTATGGTTCATAATGTTGGTATGTTTCTGAAGAAGAAACTCATTGCACCTCTGTCGAGAGCCTGAGGATAGTTTGAGATACATTTCTTCTATGGTTGGGTGAGTTCATGCCCTCTATGGGTGGAGATTAATGGAACCGAGATCCCACCAATGAAACTAGTGTCCCTGACCCAACGTAGGGACATGGTCGACAAGGAATTGACTGAGGCCACTTATCTGAGCACACATAGTGTTCAAACCATCAGGACTTTTGATTTCAAGGTTTTTTATGATGAAGAAACCCTGCTACTCTAGAATGCTCTGGAGAGGTTGAACATGAGTTTGGTCATTTGAGGGTAGGTGGAGGTACCAAAAGTAGGGTATAATCCTAATTTATGATATCTCAGTGCATAATTTAGGGCCTATGACTATGGGAAATATCTGATACTGTGCTCGAAGAAAGGCTTTGGGAATAATAAGGGTGTGCTTATCATGGGTTGTGATTTTTTTAAATACATTCTATTGGATGAAGGAAATTAATGGCTTCGATGAGGGGTTCTTACCATTAGTAGTTGCAAATAGTCTTCCCAAATCTTGTAAATAGCTATCTCATTTTCCTTATAATTTCAATTTTTTAATTCCTAAAATGGTGTTATGTAAGGTTTTACTAAATGTGGGTTGTCCTTTGGCACGCATAATAAACATAAATGGTGGATGTTGAGCTTTACTCAGTCATTCGACATCAGTAATGGATCAAAAGGTAAAAGTATATGGGGTATGACATCTAATGAAAGAACATCAAATAATATGTAAATGAACATTTCCTTGAGAAGCGTTTTTCTTAGACAATTTCTTAGCCCTAGTGCCTATGTGGGAATCCTTTGTTTCTTATATAGAAAATTCAGGGCACTAATTTTTATAACTCTTTGTGGTGCAAAGATGTATTCAAACGTGTATTCCCTGGGAGGTGGAGCTCCAGGGCACCCCTGACAAACAATATGTTGTAGAAATTAGAAAGAAGCCATGGCGAAGTGGTATCAAAGATCATGGGCTAGTTACAACCCAACACCCTGGTCGGGATTGATAAGTCAAGAAACTGGTACTTCACCCTAACAAAGGATGTGGATGGAGATTTTAAGTCCTATTTATTTATTCTAAGCATATTTATTAGAAAATTGCTTAGCCCTGGTGCATATGTGAGAATCCTTTGTTTTTTAAATGAAAAAAATTACAACATTGATTTTTACAACTTTTTGGGCTACAAACATGTACTGGATGTGTCTTTTGTGGGAGGTGGACCTCCATGGCACCCCTAAAAAAAATTATGATGTAGAGAGTAGAAAGAAGCCATTCCAAAGTTGGTATCAAAGGATTGTGCATTGGCTATGACCCAACACCCTACTTGCGATTGACAAATCTGGCAACTGCTATTTTACTAGAACAAAGAATGTGGATGGAGCCTGTAAGTCCTATTTATTTGCTCTTTGTATTAATTCTTAGGTGTAAGAATATTATTTGTATGAAAATTAATGTATTGGGTTCATAAAAAACCAATACTTGTATGGGATTTATGAGAGACTAAAGTTTGAACACACCCTTTGTAGAATCAATCAATTTTGGATTACTTCAATTACGAAAACAACTGTCACAACTTGAATATCATTGTTGAATTTGAAATGTCATGGTTTGGTCATCGTTATTGGATCAAAAAAGGAATTCTACCAATGTACATTGGGTGGGGAACTAAAACACGATTTCTTTATAATTCCTTAGGAGAAAATTATCTTTCCATAATGGTACCCTGATATCTGCTTATGCATGGGTAATGACTGCATTTTTGGATTTAACCGTCAAAGGTTAGGGCTTAAACTTGACTCCCTGCTTGCTAGTCACCCACGTGTTCTCCTTGGCTTGGGATGCTTGCACCATATCTATATGAACTTTTGATCATGATTGTGTAGCCACATACAATTTCGCTCATACTGGTCCTGCCAGTGGCTTGGGTCACTCTCTAGTTCACCGTCCCTAAAAAGGTCCTATACTTTTAAGAACAAAAAATTATGAAAATTTATAAGATTTGAAGTTGGAAGACTAGCTAGGTATATTAAAAGTTTTGATTAATTAGACTTATTAGATTTATGCCCTTAAAATTGGATTTCACCATATGTAGAATAATCTCAAAAGATAAATGGAAATTGCAGTATATAATTATCCTACTATCCTTAAGAAACCCCTTGTGGAGGTAAAATTTTATTAACATTACTGTTGAGATGATGTTGTAAGTTTTACTTGAGTCCAAGGTTGACTTCACTTTGTAATAACTATTATTGTGTTGCGAGGCTTAGCTTAAAGCAAACGTAGTCAAAACTCAATTATTTTATACCCATACAACAAATGTTGACCTAATGATTGTAGTGGGTCCATAACCTCTCCTAAGGAATGTTCCTTTGAGTTGTGTATAAACTCTGCTATCATTTGAAAATTTGTAATATCATTTTGATCACTAATAAAATATCCTTATTCTTTAGGCTATGGGCACATATATATTGTGTTGGGATCTCTTTTGATGGTGAATTTAAATTTCAAATATTGTTATGGGTATGGGTATGGTTGTCTCAGGTGAGAAAGAATAACTTTATTGCTAAAATGATGTTGTAATATTTACTTGAGGCCAAGGTTGACTTCACTTTGTATCATTGTTGTTGTGTTTTTAGGTTTAGCTTAAATCCAACCTAGTCAACACTCAATTATTTTATACCTAGATAGTTAATGTTGGCCTAGTCATCATAGTGGGTCCATAACCTCTCTTGAGGAAAGTTCCTTTGAGTTTTGTATAAACTTAGCTATCATTTGTAATATCATTTTGATCACTGATATAAGTTCCTTATTCTTTAGGCTATGGGCACATATATCATGTGTTGGGATCTCTTTTGATGGTGAATCTGTCTTTCAAGTATTGTTATGAGTATGGGTATGTCTCTCTCTCTCTCTCTCTCTCTCTCTCTCTCTCATGTTTTTTTCTTTTTTCTTTTTTCTTTTTTAGCTTACACACTCGTTGTGGTTCATCTTCTAATTGCAAATATTTATGGCCTGTTGGATCAAAGTTTTGTTGTTGGTTTTGTTTGATCCTCTCCTTTTGTTTTTTGGTTCTCTAACATTGTATTAGAGCAAGTGTGAACCTCCTCCTTCATTTGACTTAGTGCACCGAATTTGAAGATGTTTGGCTAGAGGATTTTCCTAAGGGTTATTGATTTAGGGTTTTCTTTGTTTATGTTTTCCTATAGTTTTCCCTATATTCTAAACCCTCTCTTAGGGTTCACTCTAGTGGCTGATTTAGAATTTTTTTTACTAGTAGCAATCGCTTATGAGTTGCTAAACCTTTTTTCCAGGTCATCCGTTATTTCCATGTTTTCTCTAACATTGTTTTTTTGCTAGTAATTTTATGGAGTTAAGTTAGTAGCTAGAGGGAACTAATATAAACCCATATTCATAATATACTAGTGTTTCCTTCTGAGATGCCCCTACTGGTAATTTCTTAAAACTAGAATGGTTATAATTTATATAAAACGTTGTCTCGGTCGCACCATACAACATAATAATGCAAAAAAAGGGGCTTTCCACAAAGCCATTCTTTCAAAAAGTTTCCAAAATTTTAAATTGTTTCTTATATATTGGGCCATTGTAACTTCCATAAAGATATGACAGAGAGTTTTGCTAGTATAGATCCTAAGAAACTGGCTTATTATCATATATACCTTACAAAACATAAATAAACCTAAATTTGGGAAAAAAATTATTGTTATTAGCTTATTTCCTTCAATATGTTAATAATTGAAACTCTTGGTCCACATGTTCTGTGATCAAATCTCCTAGAGCTTGATGAACAATTTTTTCATATTTTGCAATAACTGGAGTAGACTAGTTGATATCCTCGAGTGAACCCAAATACTGAGAACTAGTGAGGCCTAGGATCAATTGGTAAAGCATACCGTACCTAGCTTCATGCTTCTCATTTTTCTTTTCCAAATTTTCACAACCTCTTATAATTCTTCATGTTTGGAATTTTGAGCTTCAAATTCATTAGAAATGTTATTATTAATATTTGAAATAGATGCCTAATTGCCAGCGAGGACATGTTAATTTTGCATCAAAGCATGATTTGAATCTGATGGCTCAAATGAAAATGACTGAATTTAGTTACTTTGTCAAGCCATCCTCCAAACCCTCCAGAATTTTCATGAAATGAGCTTGAAAAGGAACAGCTCCAGACCTGAAATGATCCTCTATTGTAGAATGGTAGATCCCAGATTTGGCAACAAGTTTGCCGAAATATAGGCATAGAAAAAATCTTAGTGACCCAAAAAAATAGAAACTGAAGGGAGGGGTTTAGCTTCAGGAAGCCACTACTCTCCCTGAACCCAGCACTCTAAAACAAAATAGACCAAAATAATTGCACTTGGAATATCCTGAAACATTTTATGCCATTTAAGGTCCTACAATGCCATTGCAAGTGATATATGAGAGAGTACTCAACAATTGTGGTTTATTAATACCCACCTTGTCTCTACTTGTGTCCTTCATTGCAATTTAACATTTTCTATTGAATTATAGCTAATATCAATTATTCTATGGGATATGGGATGAAGATATTACCCCCCCTTTTGTCTTTGTTTTTCCTCATCTAGAAGAGCTAAATGATTATCCAATCGGTCCACTTTGCTATTTTGTGCCCTTAGCACATGAAAAGAATCTATTGACTGGAACCTCCATGATTTCTTTTCATTTATGAACATGATCTTGCTAAGTTGTAGTCCTTGGGGTTGTAAAGTATCGCATATCCTTGATAATGATTGTTGAGTTTAATATAACCAGAATGTTATTAATCCTTCTTGAATCTCAAGTCTAAAGGCCTTGACAAAGTGACAATGTCTCAGCGTGATTATTAGTAGCTTCCATAGTCCCCACTCAAATTTAGTTTCATGATTTCCTTTTAGATAGAAGATGATCCCCTCCCACCCTTGCCACCCATGTTTTTTACCATTCTATCCAAATAGGGCATTGATATTAAGAGCTTTATTTCATGACTCGGAGGGACTAGTTTTGGAAACTTATTTTAGGCTATTTAAGCTTATTTTATGCATATACTTGCACTATATTGGAGTGCCTTTCATTAGTGTTCATTGTTGTTCTATTTCAAGAAATGTTCCACTAGAAAACCTATGACTTTTCACTAGTGGAATCACTATTTTGTGATTGTGGAACCATAGTTTTAGACCATTTTTGTCCCTTATTTTTGAAATAATTGTATGAAGCTTTTGGGTGGTGGCATTATAGATTTTTTCCAACCAAGGAACTAGGGCTTCTGATCAACTTAATTTGTCACCGATCTAAAGATTGTTTGATAGTGGCATTGCCCTTATGGCTCGAAACTAGGGTTTTTGGATCATCTATCTTCTAGGGTTTAAAACCTTTCTTTTGATAAGTTTTTCCTTGGGTATTTTAAAAAATATTTGGAAGAATTTACGAAGGCTTCCTCTATGATGATCTTGGAAGACTTTATGAAGGATTCCTCTACACTATTCTTCGAATTTGGACCTGATAGAATATTTTTACAATACAAATATGATGGTGCATTTTTCATATTGTGCCTCACATGTTCCATGTTGTGATGATATCATTATTGACCCCACCATATTTGAATTTCTTATGTTATAGGAGTTGGTGGTTTTATAATGGATGCATTGCTTTATTGTGATGGGAGGCATGATTCTTGACTATTGGTTCATTTTGACATATGTGATCCTATGACCACGTATTCTTGAGGGGGAACTACATGCTTCCTCCTATATAGGTCTAGAGGATCTATCCCCACTAGTTTTTGATAGATGGTTCTTCCATGAAGAAGTCTCAACCTATTACAATGGATTGTGTTTTTCCATATTATGACTCTAGCTCCTTTTGGTTGACAACTATATTTTCAGGGAAAGCTTGATCCACTCTTTTTACTTTTAGTTTATGAACATGTTTTAGTATATATTTATTCTTTACCTCTACTCATGGAAACCTTTGTTAGGTTTTGAAATATTTGTGTAGGAAATAAGGTGTTTTGGGGGGGTTTATATGTGAGATCTTTATTACATTGTCCATGGCCCATACTTAGCATCAAGGGTGGGTTGGGGGAGGGGGGAATTTTTATGTAATTATCTATCTTTGAGGCCTCATATTCAGATTAGGGGAATTTTGTGCATAAGACCAACTTGATTTTGAGATAGGTATCCATATTCCTAGTCAATTTTATGTCTTGGCCATGACCAACCTATATTAAACTATGTATTCACATAAATTCACTCTTAGTATTCGATTTCTCTAGCTACTCACTTTAATTTCTCACTATGATCAAACGATCTAATCTCATGGTAATTTTTTTTTTGAAATGTCAATGGTCGAATGTTTCTCATAAGACTGCCACCGACAACAACAAAGCAATACAATTATAATGGTGTCACAAAGAGGGATGTAGCTACGAAAACTACAATAATGAGTGACTAGAAACTATAATATTTACAAAGATTATGTGTAGGCTTGTATAAGATACCTATGATACTTAAAAACAAGAGATAAAAAGGAGGCAGTGAACATCCATTCACAATTGCTACAATGGATCCAATATGAGCATTGGAGCCTTTGGCTTGTTGAGAGATGGTAAGTGTAAAAGAGGAACATATTTTATGAGATTATGCTGACCATACTATACATCCTAAAGACTCTCTTCACAGGGAAAGGAAAATGGAAACAAAATGGAGCAGTGACTGCCACCAACTCCAAATGACTCATTGATTATAGACCTAAGAGTTGACCTCCAAATCTCAACCTTGCTAATATAATTTGAATTATCGAATTGTATTTCGAGTTGAAAACGATCATTTGAATGTCGGTCTTTTGATTGATGCACCTTCTGAAGATTTATAAGTTGTGAATATGCACCAGAAGGGAACTTGATGAGCCGATATTGTGGACTTGGATATTACATTTCTCGTATTCATTAATAGATTGGCATGGGGAACAAAGAAGAATATTGTCAGCAAACTTGTCACCAAACTTGACTTGAAACTTAAAAATAGTGACATGAGAAGTTTAGAAGAGGAATTTTACAAAGTTCATAGCCACACATGTTAAGATAACTGGAACAATGTGGGAAGAACTCATATAGTAATTAAATTTCTTATTTATTCTCTATTTATAAAGGTGAAAAAATTTATGCAATGTATAATTTTACCATTTTCAACAATCGTACCATGCTTTACCATAGCAATCATATCAACATTTTTTACAGTGGTCATAGGATGAGCAACAATAATTTTTTTCTATTTATCATAATTCTATTAGGAGCTTCTTGAACTGCGTTTTCATATTCTACATCCAAGGCACTATTAGATTCATCAAGGAGAAGAATTCATGGGTCTTTTAAAACATCCCTTGCAATCACAATCCTTTGTTTTTGATCTCGCGATAATTGGGTTCCATGCTCCCCTACCATTGTATCAAAACCCTGGAAATAACAACTATAATCATCAACATATGCAATATCCATTTGAAAAGAAATACATATTCCACAATGATGAAAGTTACAAATAATCAAAGATCTATATGAAAAAAGAAAAACATGTAACATCTTGCTTATAAATTTTGTTGCATTAGCAAGCTCAGCGACAACATGTATTTCCTCTAGTGTAGCTCCATCTTTATCGTACACACTATTATTTTTAATAGTGCATGCAAAGAGGATATGTTCTTTGTTTACAAGTCCAGTTTTTTGTCTTACCCATTGAAGTTCAATTTGCACTTAGTATTGAAATTGTATATAACGACTTCACCAGCTTGTGGATCATAAAATATCTCTATGAGACTTATCACTGTGGAATTTCCACTTCCACTCTTTCCAACTAAAGTTGTAGTGGTGCCTCTAGGTATTCTCAATGAGAACCCAAAAAATATTTCAACATCAAGCCATGCTCGATACCCGAAGTATATGTCTAAAAGTGTTGAGAAATGCAGCGAGAAATTCTCAATTTTATTTTTCCTTGATTAAATTGAGAAAATTTGAATTTCCACATCAGAAAAAAAACTTGGATGTAGTTTACTTGTGTGACATGGCTTGTGTCACCCAATTACTTAGTAAATTTGAGTTGGAGGACTTAGAGTTCAATTAAGCATGTGTGATTGCTAATTTGTAGCAATCAAGGTCAATTATTTCAAGTTGTTTTCAGTTAAACTAGTTCCAACTTTTGGGGGAACTAGTGGAAGGCCAGTTGTGCAGCGGGACTTCAGTCAAACTCAGTGATCATCCAGTTAATTAATAAGTTAGCCCAAAATAGATATTGCATGCAGAAAATTCAAGTTCCCCATTTGTGGTGGAGATTCCAAGGCAGTGTAACATCAATTATAGACTAGTATTGAGTGTACAGGTATTCCATGCAGTCAAATGATTGACCTTGGAAATTGCGCAAGGAAATATCGGCTCAAGAATAGGCAAAAATTGGCTAATTTTGGGTCAGAGCTTCTCAATGAGCAAAGAGATAGGTTATTCACTTGTAGGTTGTGCTCAGTTGAGAAAAGAAATTGTAATACATCTCTATTCATCATATTAATGCAAGCAGGCATTGGGGTTTTTAGCAGATTTCTTTCCCTAGGAAAACTATTGTGTGCATGTGTGTTATTTCTTATTGCATGTCTAAATTTTTGTTCTAAATTGTGAATTAACTTCTGCAAAGCAGTAGAGTAGGTTTGTGTCTTGTGATTTTGATTAAAACTTCATGAGAAGTTGCAAATATACACCATAATTTCTACATGGTATCAGAGTAGGATTCAAATTACAGGAAAAATTTCAAATTTGCTTCTAAGGAGAATCAAATTTGAAGTTCAACGTAGCAGGATCCCTTTAGATATGAGAAGGTGACCTTCAATGCACTGAGGCTAGAGTATGCCTTGGAAGGAAACTCTAATTTCATCGCATGGAATGATAGCATGGAGGTAGTATTGGATGACAATGGATTGCTAGAATACATCAAGACATATGTTGCAAAACCAATGAAATTTGATGCCCAGAACCTTTCTCAGTGGAAGAAAGATGTAGCCAAGGTGGGGAGAATAATATTGGAGGAAATAAGGGATCACATTGTCTCCAATATCCATGGGAAATAAACTCCATTCGCAACGTGGAAAGCACTGATAGAATTGTTCGAGAATATTAGTGACCACAGGAAGTTGGCACTCAAGGTTAAACTCTGAAATATAAAGATGCAAAAGAATGAAATTATTCCACAGTACATGAGAAGGTTCATATAATGTCATGGTGAACTTCGTGTTAATGTTGTAGAAGATGACTTGGTAAGCCTAGCCCTTTTAAGCCTTCCCAAGAGTTGGCGTAACTACCAAGATTCGGTGAACGTGAGGGAGAAACTACCAAATTGGGAATTCTTATGGTCTGATTCGGTATAGGAGGAAATAAGGTGAAATACCTGAGATGGGACTTCATCCAATGGAAAGGATGAAGAAAAATTTACATTGGTTGGAAAGTGAAAGAAAGGAAAAGGGAATAAATATCAAACTATGCTAGATTCTAGTTAAGGAGGAAAGAAGAAATATTTATCCAAAATTAAATGCTTTCATTGTCATGAATTTGGGCACTATGCCATGAAGTGTCCACACAAAAAGGTAACCAAGAAAACCTTAGGGGGCACAAATGGTGAAGCCTTGACTTCACAATTCGAGTTTGACTTTACCCTTATCACATGCATGGTCAACACAGTGATAGGGAGTGTGTAGTACTTGGACTCAGGTGCATCATTCCACATGACAGAGTGTAGATATTTTTTCAGTGACCTAGAAGCGAAAGATTTACAGATGCACATTAAGTTGGGGGATGACTGAAGGTACAACATGACTGGGTTCCCCTCTTGGGCTTATTGATGTCATGTTCATTTTGGGCCTAAAGAAAAATCTCATCTTTGTTGCAATTTTGGAAGACCATGGTTATGATGTGATCTTTAGGAAAGGAAAGACATTCTTGAGATACATAGCCACAGGATAGGTGAAGCAAATCGGGATTCGTGTGAAGAACATGTATAAGCTAGATGTAGAATACTGTGTTGTATTAAGCATTAAGGTGGGGAACACACGGGGTGTGATGTCGATGAACTTTGGCATAAAACACTTGGCCATTTGCATCGTGGTGCCTTGAATATTATGCAACAAATAACCATTGGCCTCCCCAAAGGAGTGCTTAATTAGCAAGATGTATGAAAAGGATGTACCTTGGGGAAGTACACAAAATACACATTCCATGATTGGGATAACAAAGCACATGTAGTCTTGGAAAGGATCCACTCTAATGTCTGTGGACCTTTCTTGACAGTCTCCACTGCCAGACACAAATATTTTGTTATTTTTATTGATGATTTCTCAAGCAAGTGTTGCATCTTCTTCATGTGGAAGAAAGATGAGACATTCTCCAAGTTCGTAGAATTCAAGGCATTGGTTGAGAAATAAATTGGCAAGAATGTGAAGGCTCTCATGAGAAATAATGGAGGTGAGTACGTGTTGAATGAATTCAATATTTTTTGTGCGAAAGAAGGCATTCGACGAGAGTTGATAGCACCCCACAACCCATAGCAAAATGGGGTGACTAAGAGTAACAATCGTAGCATTGTGGGAGAAGTGAGGCGATGTTGCATGACCAAGGCCTACCTTTGCATTTGTGGGCTGAGGCATGTAACACAATAGTCTATTTGTAGAACCAAAGTCCTCATCAGATTTGGGCATGATTACATTGGAGGAGGCTTTCTTTGGGAGAAAACTAGATGTGTCACACTTCAGGATTCTTGGAGCCTTTGTTTATTGCCATGTCTCCAAAGAATCAAGGAAGAAGCTTGAGTTGACAATAGAATTGGGGGTATTTGTGGGTTACACAGAAACTCCACACAACTGTTGTGTGTACTTTCCATCCCTCATAATGATAATTATGTGAAGGTATGTAAAGTTTTATGAGGAGAAAACCATGCAGTTCTCTTTTGAGAGAGAGCTTCAGATCCCACCAGAAGAGGAGATTTTAGCTTCAAATGACAAGCCTCAACAAGTTGTGGAGTAGCCACAAATTGAGGAGTAGAGAGTGGAGATAGTCACTCAAGGAAAACCATCTGGAGAAAGCCAAAAAAGAACAAAGGAAGTTGAGAGAATTGTGTAGGATGTGAGGGGGAATGTGGGTGCTCCTTCAAATTTTCACAGGTAGAGAAGGTCACCTGTTCACTGCACTAGATGATTTGAAATTGATTAAGGATCTATAAAAAGCCTAAAATTCAAAGTTACTGGATTCAAGTGGAAGCAATGCCATTACGTATAGATCTCGGAAATGATCCCAATGAAACTTGAATGAGCGCATTTGGCCTCTAGATGAATGAGAAACTACTTGTTGAAGTTTGTGACGAACTAATGCATGTGGCATTTTTACTGGTTGACATGGCATTCATAGTCAGCAGGTCCAAAGCTCAATTTCAGTTGCAGGTGCAACATCTCCAGTTTGGTTGCAAGGTGAAATATTGGGTTGAATGGGTTAAAAGGCGATTTGTTTTATATACATGGTGATGACATATATATCAAAATTTCATAGTATTATTATTTACAAAACCCATGTAAAAGCTATGTAGCGGAATGACGCAAATATGATATGGGTTATAAACCTATGTTTAAACCATGGTAATAGAATATATTACAAACCATATGTTACAAAATATGGTAGAGCTTAATATTACAAGTTTTTAAACCATTTGGGTAGATGGTTAGTGAAACCACCGCGGAGTTTCTTTACAGATCACCCTAAACCCTAAACTATATGTTATAATGCACCATTTATAATTATATGGTTATAACAAATACATATGAAATTAAATCCATTGCTATGTTTTCCATTAGGGTTTAGTCACCAACATAATATATATATGTGTAATTTTATGTGATGTAGGAGACGAGAGGTGAGCTTGGCTCCTTGAGAGGAATTGTAACATTCTATGCAGCATAAGAGTTTTGGAACAACTTTGAAGACTTGGAGGCGAAACTTTGCAAGCTTATTTAGGGAGTTGTAGGAGGTCTTTTTTTGAGCCGCCAGTTGGATTGGAATTTTGAGGTTGAGAAGAACATAGTTGGACCAGTCAGAGATCCTTTTGATGTAACTTTGATGTAATTTTATGGCTTTGAATATTTAATATAAAGGCGTCCCTGTTGAATACCAGGGCCCGGAGATGTAGGCTTGAAGATAGCCAAACTTTGTTAACAATTCTTGTGTCACTTTTTTTTACATGTGTTTGTTGTTCCATTTTACTGCAAAATATCTATCAGTTCTTCATGCTTGTGTGCTTAATGGTGTTTTTAATAATTCATGTATTTACACTTTCTAATGTTAATCAATTCACATTTCAATAAACAATGAGATTTGGGATCATTTGGTATCAGAGCAAGGTTATTGATAATTGTGATTTGTAAGTGTGCATGATCACCAGGAGAAAATAAAATCTTGGCGAAGGAGAACTTGTTGAAGGACATCCAGAAGTTGGCTTGAGACGAAAGACAACTCGAGGAGAAGAGATGGCTGAAGAAGTAAGCTGTGAACATCCTTTTGGATCTGATGCGGGCTTTGTGGATGCTTTCATGACCTTGCAAGCCATGGTCGAAGAAATGTATCGAGATTTTAAGAAAGCAAAAGATGAAGATGAAAAACCTAAAGACGAAGAGGGACAACCATTACAATCTAGAAAAGAAGGTGAAAGTGACAAAAAAGAACCTATCACTTCTCTCTTGAATCCATCTAAAACTTCGAAACTATTGTTGAAGCTTAATGTTAAGTTCAAGTTACCCATGTATAATGGAGAAGTTGATGCCAAGAAACTTGACAACTGGGTTAGGAAAATGGAGGTATATTGTAGCATGCAATGGATCACTGAAGGTGAAGTCAAAATCAGACTAGCTTTACTTCATTTAGCAGGCACATCATTGATTTGGTGGCAAAGTAAGTTGCAGAAATGTACACAGCATATCAGTAAGATTTTTCCATCATGATTCAATTTTATTACTGCACTTAGAAAGAAATTATATCCATTGGGATATAAGGAGAAAGCTTTAATAGAATGGCAAGGATTAAAATTTAGGAAAGGTCATTCAATGCAGGAATATACAGATGAGTTTCATAAGAAGGTGTTGATGCTAGATATTCCTTTCTATACTCAAGAAACTCTAATGAAATTTATAAGAGGATTACCTGAGTATATTCATAATACTCTATTTATGTTCAGTCTTACTAACCTAGATGAAGTGGAAGTACAAGAAAATTACATTGAAGCAGGTAAGTTAGGAGTTGGGGTATCATCAAAATCGACAACTAGAATGGAGAGTAAGGGAAAAGGGAAAGCGAAGAAAGAAAAGTTTAGCAAGAAGGAGGTTGAAAATATCTCTTGCAAAAATTGCAAGAAAGAGGGCCATGATGAAGACCATTGTTGGAAATTGAATCCTGAAATGAAACCGAAGTGGATAAAAAAAGGGAAGCAAAATGTTGTGGCAACAACGAAATCAATGGACCTAGGGTCAAATTCAGGTGATGACGCACAAATCATATCAATGGTTATGAACAATAAATCTGATGAAGGTAATGATCGTAATAGTTCTAGACGCAAGCTATTTCATATAAGGGTTATTATGAAACATACAAAGATCAACACATTGTTAGATATTGGATTTCAACTTAATCTAATTTCAGAAAAAGTGGTTAAGCAATTGGGATTGAAAACCATATAGCATCGTAAACCATATACTTTAATTTAGATGAAAAGAAATCATAAATTATGAGTGACTGAGTAATGCATGTTACCATTTGAAATAACTTCTCAATTTAAGGATAAGTTGATGTGTGATGTGGTAAAACTAGATACATGTGGGATGGTCTTGGGTAGCCCGTATTTATATGATAGGAAACTGATCTTTTATATGGAACATAATCAATATCACTTGTTCAAACAAGGAATTAAATATTTTGTACATTCTCATCACACAAAAGTAGATGAATCTCTTTCTATAGTTGAACAGTTAAAACAAGCAGCTTATGCCAGAAAAGATGTCCTTGTAATAGTTCATATTAGGGGATTTTGTGCATAAGACCAACTTGATTTTGAGATAGGTATCCATATTCCTAGTCACTTTTGTGTCTTGGCCATGACCAAACTATATCAAACTAGGTATTCACATAAATTCACTCTTAGTATTCGATTTCTCTAGCTACTCACTTTAATTTCTCACTATGATCAAACCATCCAATCTCATGGTAAACAAATTTTTGAAATGTCAATGATCAAATGTGTCTCATAACACTGCCACTGGCAACAACAAAGCAATACAATTATAATGGTGTCACAAGGAGGGATGCAGCTACCAAAAATACAGTAATGAGTGACTAGAAACTAAAATATTTACAAAGATTACGTGTAGGATTGTATAAGATACCTATGATACTTAAAAACAAGAGATAAAAAGTAGGCAGTGAACACCCATTCACAATTTCTACAATGGATCCAATATGAGCATTGGAGCCTTTGGCTTGTTGAGAGATGGTAAGTGTAAAAGAGGAACATATTTTATGAGATTATGTTGACCATCTTATACATCCTAAAGAATCTCTTCACAGGGGAAGGAAAATTGAAACAAAATGGAGCAGTGACTACCACCAACTCCAAATGACTCATTGATTATAGACCTAAGGGGTGACCTCCAAATCTCAACCTTGCTAATATATTTTGAATTATCGAAATGTATTTCAGTTGAACACGATCATTTGAATGTTGTTCTTTTTATTGATGCACCTTCCGAAGATTTATAAATTGTGAATATGCACCAAAAGGGATCTTGATGAGCCAAGATTGTGGACTTGGATATTACATTTCTAGTATTCGTTAATAGATTGGCATGGGGAACCAAGAAGAATCTTGTCAGTAAACTTGTCACCAAACTTGAGTTAAAACTTAAAACTAGTGACATGAGAAGTTTAGAAGAGCCATTTTACAAATTTCATAGCCACACATGTTAAAATAACTGGAACAATGTGGGAAGAACTCATTTAGTTATTAAATTGCTTATTTATTCTCTATTTATAAAGCTGAAAAAAATTATGCAATGTACAATTTTACCATTTTCAACAATGGTACCATGCTTAACCATAGCAATCATATCAACATTTTTTACAATGGTCATATGATGAGCAACAATAAATGTTTTTGTATTTATCATAATTCTATTTAGGAGCTTCCTGAACCACATTTTCATATTCTACATCCAAGGCACTAGTGGCTTCATCAAGGAGAAGAATTCATGGGTCTTTTAAAACATCCCTTGCAATCACAATCCTTTGTTTTTTATCTTGAGATAATTGGGTGTCATGCTCCCCTACCATTGTATCAAAACCCTGGAAATAACAACTATAATCATCAACATATGCAATATCCATTTGAAAAGAAATACATATTACACAAAGATGAAAGTTACAAATAATCAAAGATCTATATAAAAAAAGAAAAACATGTGACATCTTGCTTATAAATTTTGCTGCATTAGCAAGCTCAACAACAACATGTATTTCCTCTAGTGTAGCTCCATCTTTATCGTACACACTATTATTTTTAATTGTGCATGCATAGAGAATATGTTCTTGGTTTACAAGTCCAGTTTTTTTTCTTAGCCATTGAAGTTGAATTTGTGCTTAATATTGAAATTGTATATAACCACTTAACCATCTTGTGGATCGTAAAATATCTCTATGAGACTTATATTTGTGGACTTTCCACTTCCACTCTTTCCAACTAAAGTTGTAGTGGTGCCTCTAGGTATTCTCAGTGAGAACCCAAAAAATATTTCAACATCAAGCCATGCTCGATACCTGAAGTATATGTCTATAAGTGTTGAGAAATGCAGCGATAAATTATCAATTTGATTTTTCTTTGATTAAATTGAGATAATTTGAATTTCCTCATCCAGAAAAAACTTGGATGTAGTTTACTTGTGTGACATGGCTTGTGTCACCCAATTACTTAGTAAATTTGAGTTGGAGGAGTTAGAGTTTAGTTAAGCATGTGTGATTGCTAATTTGTAGCATCCAAGGTCAGTTATCTCAAGTTGTTTTCAATTAAACTAGTTCCAACTATTGGGGGAACTAGTGGAAGGCCCGTTGTGCAGTGGGACTCCAGTCAAACTCAGTGATAATCTCGTTAATTAATAAGTTAGCCCAAAATAGATAGTGCATGCAGAGAATTCAAGTTCCCAACTGTGGTGGAGATTCCAAGGTAGTGTAACATCAGTTGTAGACTAGTATTGAGTGTACAGGTATTCCATGCAGTCAAGTGATCGACCTTGGAAATTACACAATCCATTTTGGAGAAAATCCTAAATAATAGGGGCCAAACTTCTCAAGAAATTGTGCAAGGAAATATGGGCTCAAGTAGAGGCAAAAAATGGCTAATTTTGGGTCAAAGCTTCTCAGTGAGCAAAGAGGTAGGTTATTCACTTGCATTTTGTGCTTAGTTGAGAAAATAAATTGTAATACATCTCTATTCATCATATTAACGTAAGCAGGCATTGGGATTTTTAGCAAATTTCTTTCCCCAGGAAAACTATTGTGTGCATCTGTGTTATTTCTTATTGTATGTCTTAATTTTTTGTTCTAAATTGTGAATTAACTTCTACAAAGCAGTAGAGTAGGTTTGTGTCTTGTGATTTTGATTAAAACTTCATGAGAAGTTGCAAATATACACCATAATTTCTACATGGTATCAGAGTAGGATTCACATTAGATCAAAAATTTCGAAGTTGTTTCTAAGGAGAATCAAATTTGAAGTTCGGTGCAGTAGGATCTCTTTAGGTATGAGAAGATGATCTTCAATGGACCGAGACTAGAGTATGCCTTGGAAGGAAACTCTAATTTCATCTCATGGAATGATCGCATGGAGGTAGTATTGGATGACAATGGATTGCTAGAATACATCAAGATGTATGTTGCAAAACTAGTGAAATCTGATGCCCAAAACCTTTCTCAGTGGAAGAAATATGTACCCAAGTTGAGGAGAATAATATTTGAGGGAATAAGGGATCACATTTTGTCCAATATCCATGGGAAAGAAACTCCATTCACAACGTGGAAAACACTGATAGAATTGTTTGAGAATATTAGTGACCACGGGAAATTGGCATTCATGGTTAAATTTCGAAATATCAAGATGCAAAAGAATGACATTATTCCACAGTATATGAGAAGGTTCACACAATGTCATGGTGAACTTCATGTTAATGTTGTAGAATATGACTTGGTAAGCCTAGACCTTTCAGGCCTTTCCAAGAGCTAGCATAACTACTAAGATTTGGCGAACGTGAGGTAGAAACTACCAAATTGGGAATGCTTATGGTCTGATTTGGTATAGGAGGAAATAAGGTGAAATACCCAAGATGGGACTTCATCCAATGGAAATGATGAAGAAAAATTTACATTCGTTGGAAAGGGAAAGAAAGGAAAAGGGAATAAATATCAATCTATGCCAGATTCTAGCTAAGGAGGAAAGAAAAAATATTTATCCGAAATTAAATGCTTTCATTGTCATGAATTTGGGCACTATTCCACGAAGTGTCCACACAAAAAGGTAACCAAAAAAACATTAGGAGGCACAATAGGTGAAGCCTTGGCTTCACAATTCGAGTTTGACTTTACCCTTATCGCATGCATGGTCAACACAATGATAGGGAGTGTGTAGTACTTGGACTCAGGTGCATCGTTCCACATGACAAAGTGTAGAGATTTTTTCAGTGACCTATAAGAGAAATATTTACAAATGCACATTTAGTTGGGGGATGATAGAAGGTACAACACGTCTAGGCTCCCCTCTCGGGCTGAAAAAAATATCTCATCTTTGTTGCAATTTTGGAAGGTTGTGCTTCTGATGTGATCTTTAGGAAAGGAAAGACATTCTTGAGACATGTAGCTACGAGATAGATGAAGCAAATTGGGGTTTGTATGAAGAACATGTATAAGCTAGATGTGGAAGACTGTGTTATATTAATCATTAAGGTGGGGAACACACGAGGTTGTGATGTCAGTGAAATTTGGCACAAAAGACTTGGTCATTTGCATCAAGGTGCCTTGAATGTTATGCAACAAATAACCATTGGACTCCCCAAAGGAGTGCTTAATTTGCAATATGTATGCAAAGTATGTACCTTGGGGAAGTACACAAAATACACATTCCATGGTTGGGATAATAAAGCACATGCAGTCTTGGAAAGGATCCACTCTAATGTCTATGGACCTTTCTTGACAGTCTCCACTGCCAGACACAAATATTTTGTTATTTTTAATGATGACTTCTCAAGCAAGTGTTGGATCTTCTTCATGTGGAAGAAAGATGATACATTCTCCAAGTTCGTAGAATTCAAGACACTGGTTGAGAAATAAATTGGCTAGAATGCGAAGGCTCTCAAGTGAAATAATGGATGTGAGTACATGTCGAATGAATTCAAGAATTTTTGTGCGAAAGAAGGCATTTGACAAGAGTTGATAGCACCCCATAACCCATAGCAAAATGGGGTGGCTAAGAGAAATAATTGTAGAATTGTGGGAGAAGTGAGGGCGATGTTGCATGACCAAGGCCTACCTCTAAATTTGTGGGTTAAGTGATGTAACACAACAGTCTATTTGTCGAGCTAAAGTCCTCATCAGATTTGGGCATGATTACACTGGAGGAGGCTTCCTTTGGGAGAAAATTGGATGTGTCACACTTCAGGATTCTTGGAGCCTTTGTTTACTGCCATGTCTCCAAAGAATCAAGGAAGAATATTGAGTTGACAATAGAATTGTGGGTATTTTTGGGTTACACAAAAACTCCACACAACTACTGTGTGTACTTTCCATCCCTCATAATGATAATGATGTGAAGGTATGTAAATTTTGATGAGGAGAAAACCATGCAGTTCTCTTTTGAGAGAGAGCTTCAGATCCCACCAGAAGAAGAGATTTTAGCTCCAAATGAGGAGCCTCAAGAAGTTGTTGAGTAGCCACAAATTGAGGAGCAGAGAGTGGAGATAGTCACTCAAAGAGAACTATCTGGAGAAGGCCGAAAAGGAACCAAGGAAGTTGAGAGAATTGTGTAGGATGCAAGGGGGAATGTGGGTGCTCCTTCAATTTTTCACTGGTAGATAAGGTCACTTGTTCACTCCACTAGATGATTTGAAATTGATTAAGGATCTATAAAAAGCCTAAAATTCAGTGTTACTTGATTCGAGTGGAAATAATTCCATTACGTATAGATCACAGAAATTATCCCAACGCAACTTGAATGAGTGCATTTGGCCTATAGATGAATGAGAAACTGCTTTTTGAAGTTTGTGATGAACTGATGCATATGGAATTTTTACTGCTCAACATGACATTCATAGTCAGCAGGTCCAAAGTTGAGTTTTAGTTGTAGGTGCAACATCTCCAATTTGGTTGCAAGGTGAAATATTGGGTTGAATGGGTTAAAAGGCAATTTTTTTTACGTACATGGTGATGATATATATCTCAAAATTTCATAGTATTATTATTTACAAAAACCTATGTAAAAACTATGTAGCGGAATGACCAAATGTGATATGGGTTATAAACCTATGTTTAAACCATGGCAACATAATATATTACAAACCATATGTTACAAAATATGGCGGAGCTTAATATTACAAATTTTTAAACCATTTGCAGAGATGGTTAGCGAAACCACCGCAGAGTTGGTTTACAAGTCACCGCCATCGAAAACGTTGGGAGCCATTCTTTCACATGGTTACATCTCATGCCACTGAAACCGCCAGAGTTAATGCTACTGCCACGAAACCACCACTCCAACACAATACATGTGACCAATCATCACCTCTAGAGTTAGTTTGGTATGCCACAATTAGTTTGTTGACCGCCAGTCCAATGCTATGTTTTGGCTATATTAAAAATATATGTTATAATGCACCATATATAGTTATATGGTTATAACAAATACGTATGAAATTGAATCCATTGCTATGTTTTCCATTAGGGTTTAGTCACCAACATAATATATATATATATATATATATATATATATATATATATATATCTGTGTGTGTGTGTGTGTGTAATTTTATGCGATGTAGGAGAGGAGAGATGAGCTTGGCTCCTTGAGAGGAATTGTAACATTCTTTGCAGCATAAGAGTTTTGGAGCAGCTTTGAAGACTTGGAGGCAAAAATTTTCAAGCTTATTCGGGAAGTTGTATGAGATCTTTTTCTAAGCCATCAGTTGAGTTGGAATTTTGAGGCTGAGCAGAACATAGTTGGACCAGTCATAAATCCTTTTTATGTAACTTTGATGTAATTTTATGGCTCTGAATATTTAATATAAAGGCGTCCCCATTGAATACCAGGGCCCAGAGATGTAGGCTTGAAGATAACCAAACTCTGTTAACAATTCTTGTGTCACTTTTCTTTACATGTGTTTGTTGTTCCATTTTACTGCAAAATATCTATCAGTTCTTCATGCTTGTGTGCTTAATGGTGTTTTTAATAATTCATGTATTTACACTTTCTAATGTTAAGCAATTCACATTTCAATAAAAAATTAGATTTGGGATCATTTGGTATCAGAGAAAGGTTATTGATAATTGTGATTTGTAAGTGTGCATGATCACTAGGAGAAAATCAAATCTTGGTAAAGGAGAACTTGTTGAAGGACATCCAGAAATTGGCTCGAGAAAAAAGGCAACTCGAGGAGAAGAGATGGCTGAAGAAGTGAGTTGTGAGCATACTTTTGGATCTGATGTAGGCTTTGTGGATTATTTCATGACCTTGCAAGCCATGGTCGAAGAAATGTATCAAGATTTTAAGAAAGAAAAATATGAAGATGAAAAACCTAAAGATGAAGAGGGACAACCATCACAATCTGGAAAAGAAGGTGAAAGTGATAAAAAAGAACGTATCACTTCTCTCTTAAATACATCTAAAAATTTGAAACCATTGTTGAAGCTCGATGTTAAGTTCGAGTTACCCATGTACAATGGAGAAGTTGATGCCAAGAAACTTGACAACTGGGTCAGGCAAATAGAGGTATACTGTAGCATGCAACAGATCATTGAAGATGAAGTCAAAATCAAACTAGCATCGATTCATTTAGCAGGTACAACATTGATCTGGTGGCAGAGTAAGTTACAAAAAGGTGCTCAGCATATTGGTAAGATTTTTCCATCATGGTTTAATTTTATTAATGCACTTAGAAAGAAATTCTATCCATTGGGATATAAGGAGAAAGCTTTAATAGAATGGCAAGGATTAAAATTTAGAAAAGGTCATTCAGTGCAGGAATATACAAATGAGTTTTGTAAGAAGGCATTGATGCAAGATATTCCTTTGTATACTCAAGAAACTCTAATGAAATTCATAATAGGATTACTTGAGTATATTCGTAATACTGTATTTATGTTCAATCCTACTAACTTGGATGAAGTGGAAGTAGAAAATTACATTGAAGAAGGTAATTTAGGAGTTGGGGTATCATCAAAATCGACAACTAGAATGGAGAGCAAGGGAAAAGGGAAAGCGAAGAAAGAAAACTTCAGCAAGAAGGAGGTTGAAAATATCTCTTGTAAAAATTGCAAGAAAGAGGGCCATGATGAAGACCACTGTTGGAAATTGCATCCTGAAATGAAACCGGAGTGGATCAGAAAAGGGAAGCAAAAGGTGCGGAAGCAACGAAACCAATGGACCTAGGATCAGATTCAAGCGAAGAGGCACAAATCACATCATTGGTTATGAATGGTAAATCTGATGAAGGTAATGATTGTAATAGTTCCAGATGCAAGTTATTTCATATAAGGGTTATTTTGAAACATACAAAGATCGACACATTGTTAGATAGTGGATCTCAAGTTAATCTAATTTTAGAAAAAGTGGGTTAAGCAATTGGGATTGAAAACCATAAAGCATCATAAACCATATACTTTAATTTGGATGAAAAGAAATCATAAATTACGAGTGACTGAGTAATGCATGTTACCATTTGAAATAACTTCTCAATTTAAGGATAAGGTGATGTGTGATGTGGTAAAACTAGATACATGTGGGATGGTCTTGGGTAGCCCGTATTTATATGACAGGAAACCGATATTTTATAGGGAACATAATCAATATCACTTGTTCAAACAAGGAATTGAATATGTTCTACATTCTCATCACACAAAAGCAGATGAATCTCTTTTTATAGTTGAACATTTAAAAGAAGCAACTTATGCCAGAAAAAATGTCCCTATAATAGTTCAGATTAGAGGAATTTTGTGCATAATACCAACTTGATTTTGAGATAGGTATCCATATTCCTAGTCACTTTTGTGTCTTGGCCATGACCAACCTATATCAAACTAGGTATTCACATAAATTCAATCTAGTATTTGATTTCTCTAGCTACTCACTTTAATTTCTCACTATGATCAAACCATCCAATCTCATGGTAAACAAAATTTTTAAATGTCAATGATCGAATGTGTCTCATAAGACTGCCACCGGCAACAACAAAGTGGTACAATTATAATGGTGTCACAAAGAAGGATGTAGCTACCAAAAATACAATAATGAGTGACTAGAAACTAAAATCTTTACAAAAATTATGTGTAGGCTTGTATAAGATACCTATGATACTTAAAAACAAGAGATAAAAAGGAGGCAGTGAACACCCATTCACAATTGCTACAATGGATCCAATATGAGCATTGGAGCCTTTGGCTTGTTGAGAGATGGTAAGTGTAAAGGAGGAACATATTTTATGAGATTATGTTGACCATCTTATACATCCTAAAGACTCTCTTCACAAGGGAAGGAAAATGGAAACAAAATGGAGTAGTGACTACCACCAACTCCAGATGACTCATCGATTATAGACCTAAGAGTTGACCTCTAAATCTCAACCTTGCTAATATATTTTGAATTATCGAAATGTATTTTGAGTTGAACATGATCATTTGAATGTTGGTCTTTTGATTGATGCACCTTCCAAAGATTTATAAGTTGTGAATATGCACTAGAAGGGATCTTGATGAGCCAAGATTTTGGACTTGGATATTACATTTCTCGTATTCATTAATAGATTGGCATGGGGAACCAAGAAGAATATTGTTAGTAAACTTGTCACCAAACTTGAGTTAAAACTTAAAACTACTGACATGAGAAGTTTAGAAGAGCCATTTTACAAACTTCATAGCCACACATATTAAAATAATTGGAACAATGTGGGAAGAACTCATTTAGTTATTAAATTTCTTATTTATTCTCTATTTATAAAGGTGAAAAAATTTATGCAATGCACAATTTTACCATTTTCAACAATGGTACCATGCTTAACCATAGAAATCATATAAACATTTTTTATAGTGTTCATATGATGAGCAACAATAAATGCTTTTCTATTTATCATAATTCTATTAGGAGCTTCTTGAACCACATTTTCATATTCTACATCAAAGGCACTAGTGGCTTCGTCAAGGAGAATAATTCATGGGTCTTTTAAAACATCCCATGAAATCACAATCTTTTGCTTTTGATCTTGAGATAATTGACTACCATGCTCCCCTACCATTGTATCAAAACCCTGGAAATAACAAATATAATCATAAACATATGCAATATTCATTCGAAAAGGAATACACATTACACAATGGTGAAAGTTACAAATAATCAAATATCTATATGAAAAAAAAAAGAAAAACATGTGACATCTTGCTTATAAATTTTTCTACATTAGCAAGCTCAGCAACAACATGTATTTCCTCTAGTGTAGCTCCATCTTTATCGTACACACTATTATTTTTAATAGTGCATGCAAAGAGGACATGTTATGGGTTTAGAAGTCCAGTTTCTTGTCTTACCCATTGAAGTTGAATTTGTGCTTAGTATTGAAATTGTATATAACCACTTCACTAGCTTCTGGATCATAAAATATCTCTATGAGACTTATCACTGTGGACTTTCCACTTCCACTCTTTCCAACTAAAGTTGTAGTGGTGCCTCTAGGTATTCTCAATGAGAACCTGAATAATATTTCAACATCAAGCCATGCTCGATACTTGAAGTATATTTCTTTAAGGGTTAAAAATGCAGCAAGAAATTCTCAATTTTATTTTGCCTTGATTAAATTGAGAAAATTTGAATTCCCACATCAGAAAAAAACTTGGATGTAGTTTACTTCTATGACATGGCTTGTGTCACCCAATTACTTAGTAAATTCGAGTTGGAGGAGTTAGAGTCTAGTTAAGCATGTGTGATTGCTAATTTGTAGCAGTCAAGGTCATTTATCTCAAGTTGTTTTCAGTTAAACTAGTTCCAACTGTTGGGGGAACTAGTGGAAGACCAGTTGTGCAATGGGACTTCAGTCAAACTCAATGATCATCAAGTTAATTAATAAGTTAGCTCAAAATAGATAGTGCATACAGAGAAGTCGAGTTCCCCAGCTGTGATGGAGATTCCAAGGCAGTGTAAAATCAGTTGTAGACTAGCATTGAGTGTACTGGTATTCCATGTAGTCAACTGATCGACCTTGGAAATTGCGAAATCCATTTTGGAGAAAATCCTAAATAATAGGGGCCAAATTTCTCAAGAAATTACGCAAGGAAATATGGGGTCAAGCAGAGGCAAAAATTGGCTAATTTTGGATCATAGCTTCTCAGTGAGCAAAGAGATAGGCTATTCACTTGCAGGTTGTGCTTAGTTGTGAAAAGAAATTGTAATACCTCTCTATTCATCAAATTAATGCAAGTAGGAATTGGGGTTTTTAGAAAATTTCTTTCCCTGGGAAAACTTTTGGGTGCATGTGTGTTATTTCTTATTGCATGTCTTAATTTTTTGTTCTAAATTGTGAATTAACTTCTGCAAAGAAATAGAGTAGGTTTGTGTCTTGTTATTTTGATTAAAACTTCATGAGAAGTTTCAAATATACACCATAATTTCTACATGGTATCAGAGTAGGATTCACATTAGGGAAAGAATTTCGAAGTTGTTTCTAAGGAGAATCAAATTTGAAGTTCAGTGCACCAGGATCTCTTTAGATATGAGAAGAAGACCTTCAGTGGATTGAGGCTAGAGTATGCCTTGGAAGGAAACTCTAATTTCATCAGATGGAATGATAACATGGAGATAGTATTGGATGACAACGGATTACTAGAATACATGAAGACATATGTTACAAAACAAATGAAATCTAATGCCCAAAACCTTTCTGAGTGGAAGAAAGATGTAGCCAAGGTGAGGAGAATAATATTGGAGGGAATAAGGGATCACATTGTCTCCAATATCCATGGGAAAGAAACTCCATTTGCAACATGGAAAGCGTTGATAGAATTTTTCGAGAATATTAGTGACCATAGGAAGCTAGAGCTCAAGGTTAAACCTCGAAATATCAAGATGCAAAAGAATGACATTATTCTGCAGTATATGAGCAGGTTCACACAATGTCATGGTGAACTTGATGTTAATGTTGTAGAAGATGACTTGGTAAGCCTAGCCCTTTTAGGCCTTCCCAAGAGCTGGCATAACTACCAAGATTTGGTGAAAGTGAGGGAGAAGCTACCAAATTTGGAATTCTTATGGTTTGATTTGGTATAGGAGGAAATAAGTTGAAACAATTGGGATGGGACTTCATCCAATGGAAAGGATGAAGAAAAATTTACATTGGTTGGAAAGGGAAAGAAAGGAAAAGGGAATAAATACCAATCTATGCTAGAGCCTAACTAAGGAGGAAAGAAGAAATATTTATTCAAAATTAAATGCTTTCATTGTCATGAATTTGGGAACTATGCCACAAAGTGTCCACACAAAAAGGTAACCAAGAAAACCTTAGGAGGCACAATAGGTGAAGCCTTGGCTTCACAATTCGAGCTTGACTTTACCCTTATCGCATGCGTAGTCAACACAGTGATAGGGAGTGTGTAGTACTTGGACTCAGGTGCATCGTTCCACATGATAGGGTGTAGAGATTTTTTCAGTGACCTAGAAAAGAAAGATTTATAGATGCACATTGAGTTGGGGGACGATAGAAGGTACAACACAACTAGGCTACCCTCTCAGGATGAATGATGTCATGTTCATTTTGGGCCTAAAGAAAAATCTTATCTTTGTTGCAATTTTGGAAGACCGTGGTTATGATGTGATCTTTAGGAAAGGAAAGACATTCTTGAGACACGTAGCCAAGAGACAAGTGAATCAAATTGGGGTTCATGTGAAGAACATGTATAAGCTAGATGTGGAAGACTGTGTTGTATTAAGCATTAAGGTGTTGAAAGCACAGGGTTGTGATGTCAGTGAACTTTGGCATAAAAGACTTTGTCGTTTGTATTATGGTGCCTTGAAGATTATACAACAGATAACCATTGGCCTCCCCAAAGGAGTGCTTAATTAGAAAGATGTATGCAGAGGATGTACCTTTGGGAAGTACACAAAATACACATTCCATGATTGGAATAACAAAGCACATGCAGTCTTGGAAAGGATCCACTCTAATTTCTTTGGACCTTTCTTGATAGACTCCATTGCCAGACACAAATATTTTGCTATTTTTATTGATGACTTCTTAAGCAAGTGTTGGATCTTCTTCATGTGGAAGAAAGATGAGACATCCTCTAAGTTCGTAGAATTAAAGGCACTGGTTGAGAAATAAATTGGCAAGAATGTGAAGTTTCTCAAGAGAAATAATGGAGGTGAGTACTTGTCGAATGAATTCAAGAATTTTTGTGCGAAAGAAGGCATTCGACGAGAGTTGATAGCACCCCACAACCCATAGCAGAATTGGGTGGCTAAGAGAAAGAATCGTAGCATTGTGGGAGAAGTGAGGGCGATGTTGCATGACCAAGGCCTACCTCTGCATTTGTGGGCCGGGGCATGTAACACAATAGTCTATTTGTAGAACCGAAGTCCTCATCAGATTTGGGCATGATTACACTAGAGGAGGCTTTCTTTGGGAGAAAACTGGATGTGTCACACTTCAACATTCTTGGAGCCTTTGTTTACTACCATGTCTCCAAAGAATCAAGGAAGAAGCTTGAGCTGACAATAGAATTGGGGGTATTTGTGGGTTACACAGAAACTCAACACAAATATTGTGTGTACTTTCCATCTCTCATAATGATAATTATGTGAAGGTATGTAAATTTTGATGAGGAGAAAACCATGCAGTTCTCTTTTGAGAGAGAGCTTCAAATCCCACAAGAAGAGGAGATTTTAGCTCCAAATGAGGAGACTCAAGAAGTTGTGGAGAAGCCACAAATTGAGGAGCAGAGAGTTGAGACAGTCACTCAAGGAGAACCATCTGAAGAAGGCCAAAAAAGAGCCAAGGAAGTTGAGAGAATTGTGTAGGATGTGAGGGGGAATGTGGGTGCTCCTTCAAATTTTCATAGGTAGAGAATGTCACCTCTTCACTATACTAGATGATTTGAAATTGATTAAGGATCTATAAAATAACTAAAATTCAAAGTTATTGGATTCGAGTGGAAGCAACGCCATTACGTATAGATCACATAAATTATCCCAATGCAACTTGAATGAGCGCATTTGGCCTCTAGATGAATGAGACACTGTGTGTTGAAGTTTGCGACGAACCGATGCATGTGGTGTTTTTATTGCTCGACATGGCATTCATACTCAGTAGGTCCAAAGCTCAGTTTCAGTTGCAGGTGCAACATCTCCATTTTGGTTGCAAGGTGAAATATTGGGTTGGATGGGTTAAAAGGCGACTTTTTTTATATACATGGTGATGACATATATATCAAATTTTCATAGTATTATTATTTACAAAAACCTATGTAAAAACTATGTAGCGGCATGACACAAATGTGATATGGGTTATAAACCTATGTTTAAACCATGGCAACATAATATATTACAAACCATATGTTACAAAATATGGCAGAGCTTAATATTACAAAGTTTTAACCCATTTTCATAAATGGTTAGCGAAACCACCGCAGAGTTGGTTTACAGGTCACCGCCACCGAAAATGTTGGGAGCCATTCTATCACATGGTAACATCTCATACCACAGAAACTGTCGGAGTTAACGTTACTGCCACGAAACCACCACACCAACACAATACATGTGACCAATCATCACCGTTAAAGTTTGTTTGTTATGCCACAGTTAGTTTGTTGGCCGTCGGTCCAATGCTATATTTTGGCTATATTAAAACTATATGTTATAATGCACCATATATAGTTATATGGTTATAACAAATACATATGAAATTAAATTCATTGTTATGTTTTCCACTAGGGTTTAGTCACCAACATAATATATATATGTGTAATTTTATGTGACGTAGGAGAGGAGACGTGAGCTTGGCTCCTTGAGAGGAATTGTAACATTCTATGCAGCATAAGAGTTTTGGAGCGGCTTTGAAGACTCGGAGGAAAAACTTTGCAAGCTTATTTGGGGAGTTGTAGGAGGTCTTTTTCTGAGCCATCAGTTGCATTGGTATTTTGAGGCTGAGAAGAACATAGTTGGACCAGTCAGAGATCCTTTTGATGTAACTTTGATGTAATTTTATGGCTTTGAATATTTAATATAAAGGCATCCATGTTGAATACCAGGGCCCGGAGATGTAGGCTTGAAGATAGCCAAACTCCGTTAACAATTCTTGTGTCGCTTTTCTTTACATGTGTTTGTTGTTCCATTTTACTGCAAAATATCTATTAGTTCTTCATGCTTGTGTGCTTAATGGTGTCTTTAATAATTCATGTATTTACACTTTCTAACGTTAAGCAATTCACATTTCAACAAACAATGAGATTTGGGATCATTTGGTATCGGAGCAAGGTTATTGATAATTGTGATTTGTAAGTGTGCATGATCACCGGGAGAAAATAAAATCTTGGCGAAGGAGAACTTGTTGAAGGACATCCAGAAGTTGGCTCGAGAAGTAGGACAACTCGAGGAGAAGAGATGGTTGAAGAAGTAAGCTGTGAACATCCTTTTGGATCTGATGCAAGATTCATGGATGATTTCATGACCTTGCGAGCCATGGTTGAATAAATGTATCAAGATTTTAAGAAAGCAAAACATGAAAATGAAAAACCTAAAGACGAAGAGGGACAACCATCACAACCTAGAAAAGAAGGTGAAAGTGATAAAAAAGAACATATCACTTCTCTCTTGAATCCATATAAAACTTTGAAACTGATGTTGAAGCTCGATGTTAAGTTCATGTTACCCATGTACAATGTAGAAGTTGATGCCAAGAAACTTGACAACGGGGCTAGGAAAATGGAGGTATACTATAGCATGCAACGAATCACTGAAGGTGAAGTTAATATCAAACTAGCATCACTTCATTTAGCGAGCACAACATTGATTTGGTGGTAGAGTAAGTTACAGAAAGGTACTCAGCATATCAATAAGATTTTGCCATCATGGTTTAATTTTTTTACTGCACTTAGAAAGAAATTCTATCCATTGGGAAATAAGGAGAAAGATTTAATAGAATGGCAAGGATTAAAATTTAGGAAAGTTCATTCCGTGCAAGAATATATAGATGAGTTTCGTAAGAAGGAATTGATGCTAGATATTCCTTTGTATACTCAAGAAACTCTAATGAAATTCATAAGAGGATTACCTGAGTATATTCGTAATATTGTATTTATGTTCAGTCCTACTAACTTGGATGAAGTGGAAGTACAGGAAAATTACATTTAATCAGGTAAGTTAGGAGTTGTGGTATCATCAGAATCAACAACAAGAATGGAGAGCAAGGGGAAAGGGAAAGTGAAGAAAGAAAACTTCTGCAAGAAGGAGGTTGAAAATCACTCTTGTAAAAATTGCAAGAAAGAGGGCCATGATGAAGACCACTGTTGGAAATTTCATCCTGAAATGAAACCGAAGTGGATCAAAAAAGGGAAGCAAAAGGTTGTGGCAACAACGAAACCAATGGACCTAGGGTCAGATTCAGGCAACGAGGCACAAATCACATCATTGGTTATGAACAGTAAATATGATGAAGGTAATGATTGTAATAGTTCCTAATGCAAGTTATTTCATATAAGGGTTATTATGAAACATACAAAGATCGACACATTGTTAGATAGTGGATCTCAAGTGAATCTAATTTTAGAAAAAGTGGTTAAGCTATTGGGATTGAAAACCATAAAGCATCATAAACCGTATACTTTAATTTGGATGAAAAGAAATCATAAATTACGAGTGGCTGAGTAATGCATGTTACCATTTGAAATAACTTCTCAATTTAAGGATAAGGTGATGTGTTATGTGGTAAAACTAGATACATGTGGGATGGTCTTGGGTAGCCCGTATTTATATGACAGGAAACTAATCTTTTATAGGGAACATAATCAATATCATTGTTCAAACAAGGAATTGAATATGTTGTACATTCTCATCACACAAAAGAAGATAAATATATTTTTATAGTTGAACATTTAAAATAAGCAGCTTATGCCTGAAAATATGTCCCTGTACAATCTAAAGAACCTAAGCAAAAGATCATTAAAATTAATCACAAACATAAAGACATGCTTAAGGGATCTAAAATTGTACATCAACAAGAGTTTCAACATGATAAGTTGAGTTTTGTTTCAACTATGAAGGGAAAGAAGGGTATGGTTTCAACTATGTCAATACTTTCAATCTTGTTAAAGGGTTTCTTACTGTTTAGTGGTGCATGGATATTTGTGGTGAATATGAATGTAGATGTGGGTGAAAAAGGACTTGATATATTTTGCAGTTTGTGTGTTTTTCTGACGATTGCATGGATGAGTAAAGTGTATAGGTTCAGAACAAGGTGGATAGATACTAGCCAAGTGGAAAAATGGAACTCACATTTGTTTTATCGGAAATGAAGCCTTTTGGTGGTACAAAAGGTCTCAGCGGGGAGGAAATGATCTGAAATTGATTAAGGATCTATAAAAATCCTAAAAGTAAAAGTTATTGGCTTCAAGTGGAAGCAACGCCATTGTGTAGAGATCGCAGAAACAATCCCAATTCAACTTGAACAGGCTCATTTGGTCTCTGGATGAATGAGAAACTGCTTGTTGAAGTTTGTGATGAACTGGTTCATGAGGCGTTTTTACTGCTCAACATGGCATTCACAGTCAACGCATACAAAGCTCAGTTTCAGTTGCAGGTGCAACATATCTAGTTTGGTTGCAAGGTGAAATATTAGGTTGAATGGGTTAAAAGGTGACTTTTTTTATATACATGGTGATGGCATATATATTAAAATTTCATAGTATTATTATTTACAAAAACCTATGTAAAAACTATGTAGTGGAATGGCGCAAATGTGATATGGGTTATAAACCTATGTTTAAACCATGGCAACGGAATATATTACAAACCATATGTTACAGAATATGGTGGAGGTTAATATTATAAAGTGTTAAAGCATTTGTACAGATGATTAGTGAAACCACCACAGAGTTGGTTTACAGGTCACTGTCACCGAAAATGTTGGGAGTCGTTCGGTCACATGTTAACATCTCATGCCATGGAAACCACTGGAGTTAACGTTATTTCCAAGAACCACCACTCCAACACAATACATGTGACCAATATTCATCGCCAGAGTTAGTTTGTTATGCCACGGTTAGTTTGTTGGCCACCGGTTCAATGCTATTTTTTGGCTATATTAAAACTATATGTTATAATGCACCATATATAGTTATATGGTTATAACAAATACATATGAAATTAAATCCATTTCTATGCTTTCCATTAGGGTTTAGTCACTAGAATAATATATATATGTGTAATTTTACGAGATGTAGGAGTGGAGAGGTGAACATCGCTCCTTGAGAGGAATTGTAACATTCTATGTAGCAAAAGAGTTTTGGAGCAGCTTTGAAGACTTGGAGGAGAAGCTTTGTAGGCTTATTCTGGGAGTTGTAGGAGGTATTTTCTGAGACATCAGTTGCGTTGGAATTTTGAGGCCGAGAAAAACACAGTTGGACCAGTCAAAGATCCTTTTGATGTAACTTTTATGTAATTTTATGGCTTTGAATATTTAATATAAAGGCACCCCTGTTGAATACCAGGGCCTGGAGATGTAGGCTTGAAGATAGCCAAACTCCGTTAACAATTCTTGTGTCGATTTTATTTACATGTGTTTTTTGTTCCATTTTACTGCAAAATATCTATCAGTTCTTCATGCTTGTGTGCTTAATCGTGTTTTTAATAATTCATTTATTTACACTTTCTAATGTTAAATAATTCACATTTCAATAAACAATCATATTTGGGATCACTGGATACATGGCTCTAATGACTAAGCTTGTAGAGATTGAGCCATACTCTTCCAAGGAAGTAGTAGAGAAACCTATATGGATTGATGTAATGGTAGAATAATATGATTCCATTGTAGAAAAGTGTTTGGGAAGTGGTCCCAAGACCAACAGATTAATTAGTAGTGGGTTCAAGATGGATATTCAAGGTGAAGCAGGAAGTAGATGGAGGCATAGAGAAGTACAGGGCAAGATTTTTGTCCAAGGGGTACTCTCAAGTTGAGGAAATTGACTACGAGGTGACCTTTGCTTCTATAGAAAGGTACTCATCCATTATATCAATTCCTGCATTGGCTGTGCAAATGGGGTGGAAGATCCACCGGATGGATATAAAAACAACATTTCTCAATGAAGTTATTGAGGAGGAGGTGTACATCAAGCAAATAGAAGGCTTTGAGACTTTTGATTGGGAGTCTGATGTGTGCATACTCAAGCAAGAATTGTATGGTCTCAAACAAGCACCATGTGTTTGGTACACCATGATTGATAGTCATCTCACCAGTTTGGGCTTAACCAAAAGAGAAGTTGATGATGCAAACCTCTACCATATCTTGGTAGAAGGTAAATTGTGTATTATTGTCATATATGTTGATGATTTTATTTTAACTAGTGATTAGCAGTTGATCAGATCTTACAAGGAGGACCTTGCAAGGGAATTTTAAATGGAGGACATGGGTTTCATGCACTACTTCCTCGGGTTGGAGGTATGACAAGGCGATGGGGAACTATTTGTGTCTTAAGGAAAGAATGCAAATGAGATACTATAGAGATTTTGCATGTAGAGTTGTAAACCCATGGAGACACCTCTAACTACCAATTGTAGGAAGGAGGATGCCACTTTGACTGAGGAATTGGATGCTACCATTTATCAGTAGCTAGTGGGTTCACTAATGTATCTTGTGAACACATGACCAAATATGTCTTATGAAGTCAAGCAACTGATCCAAGCTATGGTTAAGACAACCAAATTATTTTGGAAGGAAACTAAGCATGTTTTACAGTACCTCAAAGGCACTACCCAGTTTGTACTATGCTACAGAAGGACAGACGGAGTGAAGCTATGTGGCTTCACAGATGCAGATTGGGAAGGGAGTCCATCAAAACAAAAGAGTACAACATGGAATTTCTAGTGTGTAGTGTCCCACCTTGGCAAGATTAGTCTTGTGACACTTAGAGAGGGTGATTTTGATGTAATGATATAAGATTATGCATGACAAACTTATGTACATGTTTATATACTATAGACCTAGTTTGGGTCACCTAGTTGCTATGTGCTTATGATAATATCTATGGTTGTGTGTATAAGAATTGTTTTTGGTTAAGAGCATATTATTGATGTTTTCTCTTTCGATATCCTAGTTTGGACATAAGTGCATGACATGGATGGTCATCTAGGATTGAGACACATAGATCCATGGATGATCATGGTTATCTGGAACATATGGTTAATTATTATTTATGGATGATATATGATTTCTATGATTATATATGCATAATCTTGTACTAAGTAGGATGGTGGCATGGGACCTAGTTATTTGCAAACAAGGCTGGTCAAATTATAAATCTGTGGAAGTCATGATACATGATTTGTCTGACTATATATGCTTAATCCTGTATTAAGCAAGATGTGGTAGGTGACATGGTTATTTGCAAACAAGGATGCTCAAATCATAAATGGTTGTGGAAGTCATGATACATGATTTTTATGTTATATATGCTTAATCTTGGATTGAGCAAGATGTGACAGAGGATGTGGTTATTTGAAAACACGGATGTCCAAATTATTAATGGTTGCGGAAGTCATTTCCCCATAACCAAAATCACTGTGGAAGTCATGAAAAATATTTGGTAAAATGTGAATAAGTTAATTATGAAATTCATTTGATTCCTTTGATCTATGAGATTGTGATGTTTGAAGGTCTTGGAACAATGCCTTACCAATGAACCATCAGATGGGTATAAGCTCACAATCGGTACATTAAGTTGAAGCGTGGAGTTTCAAAGTAGAGTAGATGATAAGCCATGGAAATTAGGGTGTGAAGTCCTAAATCTATGAAAGATAATGACGTGGAGTCTTGGATCTATAATAAAAGGATTAAGGCGAAGAGTCCTAAATCCATGAAAGATAAAGACGTGGAGCCTTGGATCTATAATAAAAGGATTGGGACATGAAGTCCTAAATATTTAAAAGATCAAGGTGTGGAATCTTGGATCTTTGGAGTAGATCAGGGCGTGGAGTCCTCAATTTACTAAGGCACGGAGATGTATGCAATAGGGGTGAAAATTCCCTATTCTCCAGAAGAAAAATACCACTCATGGGTAGCTTAGAGATGAATTTCCTTAATAAAATCTCATTTCTGACAATTCTAGAGTGACTTTCTAAAAATAGAAAGTCATGTCTAACATCTCAAGTATGACTTTCCAAAAATAGTAAATCACCTTCAATCAATGGGTAATCAAGTATAGTTGAAGGAAAATCACTTAACTTATCATTAATCAATCCTAATAGTTCAATCTCGACTTAATCCTCAATATTATTAATATTATTATTATCTTTTATGAGACTATGATATTATTATTAAAAGGGAATTACAAGTCACTTTCATCTCCTCAATCACTTCACACCTCTCCTTGATGACTCTCATGGATCTATGTAAATATATCTCTCTTTTAATAATACATTACACTCTCTTTTATGCACTCATCAAAGAATGACATATTCCTCTTACACTCATTAAAGACATGTCATAAAAGATTCCTCTTATGCTCTCTTTAATGCATAAGTTACACTCTCCTTAACTAAGGCATGCATACCTCTCCTTAATGGCATGAGTTACACCCCTCTATATGGAATACAATTCATGCATATTACTCCTCCTTTATGACAAGAATTTGTTGTTGCTGCTATATATGTGTTTCATGTATTCTCAATTAGGAGAGGGTGCAATGTAATATGAAGGGTTAGAGAGACTTGAAGAGGATTGTGAGAGGGAGAGTCTTGGAGAGTAGCCAAATGTTGTTGAAATGAACATGAAATTCCTAAACTAAATTACTAAGTAGTTCTAATTGGTGGATTTGTCCATGAGTGGTATTGAGAGGAAGTTAATCTTATCTTCCTCAGTTTTCCTTGTATATCTCTCTACTGCTATATTTTGGTACTGCTTGGAAGCTCTTATAGCTCGGGGGTTCTAGGGGAAGAAGTTCTCCTAGGATATGGTTGGGTGGAAAAATAGATGGTTCACAATGAGTTGGTAAGGGAATTGGAGCTAGAGCATACTTTCATCTTTTTCAAGTTATATATATACACATTGTCAGGTATATCTATAAATTCTCTTGAAATTTTCGTTTCTTATTAGTTTTAAAGTGTTGAGATTTTAAATTTATTATTGCTACTTTTGGCTAAGAAGATCCATCAGTAGCTCATGTCGGGCTCTATCAACTTGAAATGATTGTTGCCACCACCTAAAGAGATAGTGACTTAAGAACTTGGACAAACGCCTTAAGCATCCAACCCTAACCAACTCTCTCTACCATAGAGAGTTATTTATGAGCTAACCCACAATGAGTTAACAATTTCATGGCAGCTATGTATGAGAATTTACATGCAGGGAATTAAAAGAAGAATGTGTTCCCAAGGATCTCAAATTCTTCTTATAATGAAATTTTGTCCATAGCAGGTCATGTCTATTATGTAAAGCTAATATTTTATTTTTGATAACATTTCATTGTCCTTTTTAGCAATTTAATACATGGTTATTGCTTCTTGTGAATTGGGTTCTTGGTTGAAACTTAAATCTCTAAAAAAGGGTTGCACATTAAATGTTTGAAGAAACACCTCAATGGATGTATTTTATTGTATGTAAGTTTTTATTGTTGTTCTATTGCAAATTAATTGACAGAAAGTATTAATGATTGTAGCATTCAGGGCTTCCTACGATAAGGAGATGGACTCCAGAAGAATAGCGATAGCGGAAGGATCATATATTATAAGGTGGGGATATAGAAGAAAAGGAATGTTTACTATCCAAGAAGGATATTACCTGAAAGAAAAACACCAAAAACAGCAAGGGTTACCCATATGGGAACGAATATGGAAGGATAAACTATGGCTGAAAGTAGCTTTCTTCCTATGGGTGGTCCTCCATGGCTGCGCCCTAACATGGTACCAATTACAGATAAGGGGGGTGTAGGGACCACAGTTTTGCTTCATATGTGAAGGAAAAATGGAAATGATGGAACACCTTTTGAATATTTGCAGGTACAATAATGTCCTATGGCAGAATCATGAAATTATCTTCGGACATACAGACAGGGATCAATCAAGTACCAAAAAAGACAATGGAAAACTAGAGAAAGAAAATCTACTAGAGTCCAATCTTGAACCAAGCCTGGAACATCTCCTTAGGATTTCTCCTATGGGTAGTGTGGAAAGAGAGGAATCAGAGAATTTTTAAAGGGGAAAAAAGATAGAAATGGAGGTATGGGAAATGATAGTACAGAATATCTAGGAGATGATTCTAGCAGAGAAATGGCACCCAGAAGACTGGGAAACCACATCACAGGAGAGTCGAATAATGGAAATGTTAAATATGAGCCTGCGAATGCTAATTCCAAACACCTGGAAGATGAAATCTACACCCTGGAAATCCTTATCCTAATTCGCTTTTCCTCCGGAGGATTTTATAAAACTACACTTTGACAGTGCAGCCAAAGGAAATATGGGAGAAGAGGGCCTATGAGGAGTGTTTAGAGACCACCACAGAAAAAAAATCCAGTTGTTTGAAATGGATTGTGGAATAGCGAGCAACAATGAAGAAGAACTCTATGCGCTCAAACAAGGCCTAGAAATTTCTTGAAGGGAAAATTTCTAGAAGATGGAGGTGGAAGGGGACTCTACTTTGGTGATTGACATAGTTAAAAAACTACAATAGGGAACTCAATGGGAAAAGATAAGCAAAATATGGAGAACGGAAATACTCATCTAGGAAATAGGAATCCTGGCACAAGGGATAGACTACCTCATCCGAACACATGTATGTCGATCGGGGAACGTGGCAACAAACTTCTTAGCAAACTAGGGATGTGGAAAACTGGGAGGAAACCTAGACATACTAGGTGAAGAGATAAATCAAACAGAAGGAATGAATAACCTTAAGGAAATTCTGAGAAAAGAGAGGGAGGAAGGACAAAACCCTCGATCAGGGTGCACAGGGCCATTGGCACCAGACGTAATATGGGAAGGAGCGCTGGATGGTGGGCAAGAAAACTAGGTGAGGATAACAAAGAGGGAAGATGGGTTACAGTTAGGGCAGCCTGAAATTGTATGGTCCTGACAAAGGACATTAAACGGAGGGGAAGTGGGTGCCTCTATCAAGGGCCTCACACGAAGGAAGGGGAGGAGGACAAGGAAAAGCGACAAGTGGGCGACACATCGGTAATCATAATAGGCAGGTGGGTGAGTAGACGAGAAATAAAGGTGGTAAGGCAGCTGGGGGAATGCATGCAAATAATAGAGGGAGAACGAGTGAAGGGAGTAGCAGGTGAACACCGAGTGTAGTGCTCGAGAGGGTGCGACATCCAGCATTTGGAATTCGTCTGCAACAACTGGTATGTAAACAAATATCCCCTCTGTGTCAATTTGGCAATAATGTCGCACAATTGGAGGAGAGTCTGGCAAATAAGGAGAGAGGTGTTGAATGAAATAGGAATTTGCTGGTCTTGGTTTAAGAATATAATGTCTGGTCTTGTAATTGTGGAAAGAGATGAAGCATTTCGTGATTTCAATTATAATTTCCTATTAATATTGCGAGGGTATGAGTTAACTATATTCCATGAAGGGCGAGGGAGGGGGGGGAATATGAAACCTGTGAAGGGCTTGGAGGGAAGCTAGAACCTGGGGGGGAGATAATGCTTCCTGCCATAAGGGAATTCTACATACCAGAGCCGAGAAAAGGCTATGATGCCTCTGTTAGATTTCAGGGAACCAATTGCCTCCAAAAATAGTGGGGGGAGAGAGGAGGGAACTGAAGTTGGAAAATAGGACCTACTAGGATAGTCTGGCTTTGGGGGGAATACTTACACCAATGGGGAAGAAAAAAGGTTCAGGGGGTTAGGGAGGGGAAAATTCTTGACCTGAAGGACATTGCATGGATGAAGGTAAAACAAACCTCTATGATTCTATTAAGGAATGGTCTTCAAAGGAGGGCACAACCCTGAAAAGCCAAGAGGAGGGGGGTAGAGTGTAGCAAACTGAGAGGGTCTATCCATGTGACAGAATGATTGCAAAAATCGGGCCAACTCGCCTATAGTCAGAAATCTAACCCTTAGATGACTATATTACAAGAGAGGTGGGAGACCTCTGTGGAGACCCCGGGGAACTAGGGGGCTTAGAGTGAAGGCGAGAAGTGATAATTGAATGGCTATGACTTGTGGGAAATTGTGCGGCTGAGAAGAAAACTAGAAGTTCAAATGTTGAAAAACAGACTAAAAAGGAATGACAAAATGTTATGGTAAAATTTTGTATTGGTTCTAATGAATACATTCATTTTAACATTACAGGTAACATTAATTCAAGTTTTACTTTGTCTTCGAAGCTCCAACACTAGAAACAGGTGAGGTTGTGGGAGGGGAGGGGATGGAGGAAGTTGCAACAGGAAACAATGGTGAAAGAAGGAGGGAAAAAGGGAAGAAAAGGAGGCAGATGAGGCATCAGTGAAGAAAACACAGAGAAAAAGGGGTTGAAGGATGGGAGAGGAAAGCATGTATAATTTACTACATGCCTACCATGCAGGCACCCTAGCACAAGTAAAGGCAATAATAGCATCGTGGGAAGTAGAGTTAAACACCCATGTGGAAAATGAAGAGCTCCTAATGGCAGAATGGGAGCCATTAATCAGCGACCCAGGCCAAACTAGAGGTCGCCAAACTCTGTTCAGGTAGACCATACAATAGTACAGGGTGATGAAAAAATATTGGCGAGGAAATAATAACATTCAGGGATAGAGAAGAACCAGAGAGTGACAGGCAAGAGGAACCAAGTTTAAAAGATATTCAGAAGGAAATACAGTCAGTACAAGTTCATCAATATCACCAAAACCTTTGTTTTAAGAGGATGGAAAAGAAGATCCAGACCCTGTTGCAGAGCGAAGCGCTCGGGTCAAGTGCTAAAGACTCGGCTCCAGTCGAATCATCTGATGACTGAAGTAAACAAACAATTAGTTAATTTTTTTATTATGACAAATAACATTTACTTTACAAGCATTAAGTATATAGTAGATATAGCAACAAACTTAGCATGGATGATAAGGATCAAACTATTTAAATTTTAGACAAATTTTGACGCTGATCAGTGACCAACAGACCTGGTTTCCTTCGGGCGGGTTGAGGTCACCAGCCATATATTTTGTTACATGATTATAGATGACTAATAGAAAAGGGAAGTACTCCCAAGCTTACACAAAAAAAATTGTAGCAGTGGATGCAATAAGTTTGTCAACTTATGTAAAGGGAAGTAGCTTTGCAGGTTGTAAAATATTTGATTAATTAATTCTATCAAGAATTCATGTAATGAACATAGAAATTCGTAAATTCAATGAAAAACTCATAGTAGCATAATTTTGGATTATCTTTCTTCATGTAGAGCTGTAGATGAAAGTTTGCATGCTATGTGCTTGATGAAAGTGGTAAATGAGATCCAAAGTTTTGTTGTTTTAAAGAATTGAATCTCTCAACATATTTATTGTGATTCAGTTGTACATCAAGAGGTATTCGTTCGATTGGACCATGTAACCTCCAATTTCATTCCAAAAAATTCAGAAACAGATTCGTGAATCTCAACAATTTTTCAAATTGTTGCTGCCAACCATGTTTGCGTGTTGCCGAGTTTCTTTTGGGTGAAAATCCTTGTTTTAATATACCAACATTTTAATTTTAGTTTATGAATTTTATGAGATAAACAACTTGAAGAAGAATCTCAAATTCATTACTACCAAGTGTTTGACAAAATGCCTCAATGGCTGTAGATTGCACCCTTGCAAAGTGTTTGACAAAATGCCTCAATGACTGTAGATTTCATGCTTGCAAATTGTTTGTCAGAAGGGCTTAATGACTTTATATTTCACACTTGTAAAGTTTTTGTCAAAAGGCCTCAATGGTTGTGGCTTTTCTTCATTTAAATTGTTAGATTAAATGTCTACCTTATTGTAGCTTTCATGTACTAGAAATTTATGAAGAGATTATTTAATGGATGTAGCTTCATATTTCTGCAAGTTTTTGTATGAATGGAAAAATGAATTTAATAAGTTGTTTAAGTGTGAATAAAGAATAGGATAGTTTTTCCTTTTATTATCTAAAGCTTTCATATAAAAGCGGGGTTCTTGTTGGAAACAATTTTATAGTGATCAATTTTGTAGGATATTGTGCAAGTCAGCGTAATAAGTTTCATCTAGGATGCATGTATTTATGGGTACAGTCCTATGCTTTAATGACTGTAGAAAACTATTGTTCCCAATTTTGGCAAGCCCATTATTTTATTTGGCTATTTTTTAAAAATAATATACTTATGAATTTGTAAGAGTGGATTTTTTCGTTGCAACATTCATTATACGAGTCTCATGATTGAAGCAATGCCACTTTGAAATTTTAATTGATGGATCAATAAACATATCATATTTATTAGATTTACTTATTAAGAGAGGAATATTCCTCTTTCATTTATCATGTTACAAGTAGGTTAATGCTTATACCCTTATATGTGATTTTTGTGATAGAAGAATAATATTTTAGGTTCTTGTGGCATACTTTTGTGGTTATGATGTCAAAAATCAATAAGTGGAACTCATTTAAAATAATCTAGGAGATCAAATAGGTTGATCTAGCTTAATTCTCACACATGGTATCATGGTGTAGTTTATTGCGAGTCTTACTTAGTGCTCACATATAAGTATGGAAAGAGCACATGCTATCTTCTTGTAGACTTGAGGAGAAAGGCGTTTTGGAATTGGTTTTAGGGTAAAGTTAGCATTGACTTCTTATGTTGAAATAGATGAAGGAACATGATTACATGATAACTAAGTTAGTCATATTATATATGTGTGTGTGTGTGTGTGTTGAGTATTAGTGTTCAATGTGACCTTTACTTTTTTATATTATTGATGGTTGGTAAGGCGGGAATTTACACAGGGTTGGGTTCGCTGCTTTTTTTCTGGTACAATAGGAAGCAAAGATTTGTGGCACTCAACTCAGCATAAGCATAATACATTATTGCAATTCAAGCAACATGTGAGGCGATCTGGATGAGAAAGATACTTGTTGGACTATCTTCTCAGATGATGGATCCAACTGTGATAATCATAGTTGCATCAAGCTATCTAAGAATCTTGTATTTCACAATCAATACAAGCATATAAATATCTAGTATGTCCATTTACGGGATTGTGTGCAGAGGCTATTAATGTTGCTACAATATATTCTGACAAAGGAACAAGATGTTGACATTTTGACAAAGGTCGTGTCAATAGGTAAGTTCGAGTTCCACAGGTTCAAGATAGGGGTGGTTGATAATCCCTTTCTTATTGAGAGCTAGTGTTGAAAAATGAAGCAAGAAATTTTCAATTTGATTTTGCCTTGATTAAATTGGTAAAATTCGAATTACCACATCAACAGAAAACAAAGATGTAGTTAACTTGTGTGACATGGCTTGTGTCACCTAGTTTACTTAGTAAATTCGAGTTGGAAAAGTTAGAGTTAACTTTAGCATGTGTTATTTCTAATTTGTAGCAATCAAGGTCAATTATCTCAAGTTGTTTTCAGTTAAACTAGTTCCAACTATTGGAGGAACTAGTGGAAGGTCAGTTGTACAATGGGAATTCATTCACTAATTAATCAGCTGAAAATAGCTAGTGCATGCAAAGAATATGAGTTCCCCGACTGTGGTGGAGATTCCAAGGCAGTGTAAAATTTGTTGTAGACTAGTCTTGAGTGTACAGGTGTTGCATGCAGTCAAACGATCATCCTTGGAAATTGTGTAATCCATTTTGGATAAATTCCTAAATAATAGGGGCTTAATTTCTCAAGAAATTGCGCAAGTAAATAGGGGCTCAAGCAGAGGAAAAATTTGACTAAGTCTGGGTTAGAACTTCTCAGTGAGTAGAGAGATAGGTCATTCACTTGCAGGTTGTGCTCAGTTGAGTAAAGAAATTGTAATACATCTCTATTCATCATATTAATGCAAGTAGACATTGGGGTTTTTAGCAAATTTCTATCCCTAAGAAAAATGTTGTGTGCATGTGTTTTATTTCTTATTTCATATATGAATTTTGTGTTCTAAATTGTCAATTAACTTCCACAAAGCAGTAGTGTAGGTTTATGTCTTGTGTTTTTGATTAAAAATTCATGAACAGTTATACATCTACACCACAATCTCTATGAGACTTATCATTGTGGATTTGTTGTACCGGCTACAACCACCCTCCAAAATTTTGGCTCGCATGCAAATTTTGGAGCCTACCTTGGATCTTGTGAACGATCATTCCTTGGTCACTTGTTGGTAAGCTGATGATCTCAAGCTCCCCTCCTTGATCTTAAGATTTTTTCACATTCTCATCTCATTCAGTATGTGTCATCTTTGGGCATAGGGATTATTGTTTGTCATGCAAAGGGGATGATGTTCTGTTGTAAGGGGAATCTTTATGCATATGGTTGTTCTAATCACAGAGGCATGTTTCACAATCACTTCATGCACTCTTGTCACGAAGGTTGTTGCATCGAGAAAAGTATGCTTTATACGTTCTAGATGGTCTATGTTGTATCATTAAGTGTTTGTGTGTGATCATGGTCAAGTCCTATTGTTGTTTACATCATTTTCACTGATTGCACACTTAGCCAGTTTCCCAAGTAACCTAGCCTCACCCAGCTTTCTGAAACTACACACTTTTCTTCTAAAACCCTCAAGATTTTCCCCTTGTCTATTGGGGTTGCATAATGCGCAGAGACCCCAGCCTCCCTTGGCATCCAAAACTGTGTAGTGATTTCCTCTAGTGTCCTTTCCCAGTAAGAACCCATTGTCATCAGAAACTACACAGTATTGCCCCTTAGCTACTCAGTTTGTCTTGCAACCTAAAACTACGCAAATGTGTCCTCCCGGGACCCATCTTGTAGCAGTGCCTTGCATTGAGAAACTGTGCAGTATTGCCTCTTAGTTGCCCATGTTGCACTGCATCTAGAAACTATGCAGAGGAGTCCTCCTAGGACCCCATCTCATAGTAGTGTCCTACATCTAAAAAATGTGCAATGTTTTCCTAGCTATCCAATCTTCCTTGTACTCAGAAATTGCTCAGAGGAGGCAACCAAACTTGCTCTGGAAAACTACACAGAGCAGGCCAGTAGCCTTTCTCCTAGAAGTTGCACAGAACATGAAACCTAACCTTGCTCTGGAAATATACACAGATCATCCCAACAACAGTCACTCTCCATTGAAACTATGCAAATCTATCTCTCAATGACCGCAACGAAAGATGACATGCTAAATGACTCTTAATAATTTGAGGAGAAAGACAAAGGAACCGAGTTATGACAAGAGATCGGGACCTCATTTAAACTTCGTCAGATGCATATCATCTCGAGGGTAAGTATGGTAAATAAAGAATATATTTTGAAGTACATCCCTTAGCATAGCTTGAAGGATGACTTGTAATTTTCATATCATTCTATCTTCAATAACATGCATGTTTGCAAACACAAAGTTATTTCATGTGTTTCCTGTACGTGTCTTGCTTCCTTTTCGCTTGTTTGACCAACTGTCGTATTTGGCATGTTGATTTCTATATCATGCTTATGACCTAGTTCTGGTAATGTCGAAGGTTTGTCTTTGGGTGTTTGGGTTATCTTAGCTATGCAAACACCCGCCACACTCACACACAAAGTTGTAAGCACTGTCGTACAAGTGTTGTCATAGTCATTCAATGATATATCTCAAGTGTTGCACTTATCGCTCTTAACCTTCAGACAATCTCACAAAGCACATGTTTGTCTTGTTGGTTTGAGGTGTCTTGTCATCGAGTCATGTTAAGTGTGTGATCACAAGGTCATGTATGCACAAGTTCACTTGCTCCCACACTGATTTTTTTCCTGAAAATGTATCGATTGGACAAACCTCCTTCAACCGTACCTCAAATGAGTTGCATTGTGTAATCTCAGCTCTCAATGATGCTACGCTACTGCCCAGAACTATGCATAGCTTAAGGCTATCCTTTGGAAAGCCTGCACTGAACAATTCAGGAAATGAGCCAACTGACTGTCTCCCAGAATAACACATAAATTTTCCTAGAGTCTAATCCTTTCTGCACTTCCTGCAACATCTCTCATCCAGTCTCCCTCTGGTCTTCTGGAAATTTGAATTGCATTGTCCCTTGGGGCTACACTATTTCCCAAAATTACACAGAAGTTTCCCAGCTTCCTGCCCTACACTGTTTGCAGAAATTGCGTAGAGCTTGTGAGTCATGCCTCTACTACCTGTCACTACACTGTTCCTGATAATTGCACAGATTTTGACTTGCAACCTCTCTGCTGCCCAGCTCTGCACTCATCCCAGAAACTACGCAGAAATGACTTCCCATCACCGTGTCTTAAAAATGCGTAGTCCTGATCAGCAACTCTTGTGGCCTGATCTTGTCCTCCTCTTGAAACATGCGCATATTTTCCTAGCAGTGCCTCGTACTACTTGCGTTTTCTTCCTCGGATAAACTGCGTGTATCCTAGCTGGATAATATGCCCAGTGCTCCCCTTGAAAATTGCGTAGATTGGCCCAACAGTTCCCCAACACCTTGCGTAGTCTTCCTCCTGGAAACTACAGAATTATGATTCCCAGCTGTGTTTTACCTCGTAGCTGTCACTGCTCTCCCGGATTATGCAAATCTACCTCCCAGTGACATTTGCATAGTTTTTCCCTATAATTTTCTTGAGCCTAACATCCTGTCCTTAGTTGTGCTCTACGCAGATTCAGTGCCCTCTCCTCCTCCCAGTCACCTGCACTAAAACAGAAAACAAGGCATCATGTTAGACTAGGAGATTTTTGATGTCATGTCATCATAAGTGATTGCAAGAACAGGTACATTGATGAAACATGGTGCGACAATGAACGAGTGAAGAAGGATTGCATGTTAGAAGGCTTGCTCGCAGTTGAACGAGCGCATGAAAAACATTGAGCAGTAAGTGAAAGGGACACATGCACATGCACCATCAAGCAAAGACCAAGACAATCGAAGACCCCGCACCCTTTTCCATGTGGAGGTGAAGACATGTTACACCAAGGGCACACCATCACTCAGCAGCACAAAAGCTCAACACAGACACCACAGTCAACCAATACATGTCAATAGTGTCATGTCGAGTTGTGTCATGAGTCGTCTTGACCACATCATCACTATGGGCCATACTTTTTGTAATCAATGTAATGTAAAGTGGAAGTCCAAGAGACCTACATAGTAAGAGAACCCAAACATAAAGTTACATTACGCACTCACCAGGCATACTCACCTCGCTTTCTTGAAGTTACAAGAATAACACTCTCATGTGTTGAACAACAAGAGCTAAGGCAAATATCTAAGATAATGGTAATTGGGCCATCATATATGATGGGACTCTACACCAAATGGTGTGAGTTCTAGTTGGGACTTCATACTAGGGAGATCCCCTGAATGTTGGTAGGTCCAACACCATCAACAGGACTTTCCACTTCCACTCTCTCCAACTAAAGCTGTAGTGGTTCCTCTAGGTATTCTCGGTGAGAACCCAAAATGTATTTCAACATCAAGCCATGCTTGATACCTAACGTATATGTCTTTAAGTTAAATATCACCATGAATGTCCTTGATTACCAAGTTGTTTGTATCATAGATATCAATCTTTGGCTTCCTATTAATTTTCTTAAACATTTTGTAAGTTGCAACTTGTCCCACCTTAAATGAATTTAAACATGGTGATGTCTAGGCTATTGACTTGAGATCTAGTAAAATATTTGTCATTTCCCTAATTAATCAGGATGAGTTTATATACATGAATAAGTGAAAGGCCATTTAGCTAAATTTCTTTATCTAACAACAATACCACATTTAGCAAATGCATATTCATGTCTTACATGTTGCTGGAAAAAACTACAAATATGACATTAAGCACATTACCACGGGAACACCCTTCTTTTATAATTAACTATGATCCATATGAAATATCCAATGCATATGTGTAGTATATAATAAAGAGGGAAGTGCCCATGCCAAAACCAGTTGCCAACCCTTACTAAGCAACAAATTTATAAGAAATCTTAAGTGACTTATCATAGTCATTCACAACTATTTTTTCCATTGGAAAAAACACAACCTAAAGGGTCATTCATCTCCTTTACTAGTCTTAAGAATGTGCAATACAATATGTGTTGTTAAAACACAATAACCTCAATTAAAAGTAAAGAAAATTGGCCTTATGATATGATGAGGATGAAGGCATGAATTTCCTTTTTTTTACATTTACAACCCTAATTGAGTTAATTGTCTGCTCCATGACATTGCTTGCTTCTCCATATGCTTGTTGACTTCAACTTAATATCTTTGCTATTATCATAGCCATAACACTACCTGTTGCTACAAGAAAGGGAAATGTAACCAACATTACTGGGTAAGTTTCCATCCTTTAGTAAAAGCCACAATGAAACCTCCAAATAATGTAGATATGAACTGTATGAAAATACTAAATATATAATACTATGATTGTACCTTCATCTGTGGAAAACAAAAGTAGAGTTACTTCAATAGTTTTTATAACTAATGCTTAAAATCTTTCAAGAAAACCACATGATTATCATATATTCAATTTTATAGCACAAAGAATTTACTTTGTAGCCTCTTGCATCAATAAGAAATGTGTTTTCCTTAATATTTCATTAAATATGTGAGCATCACCCGATGCAATGAGTGCTAAGTGAACTATTCAAAAATCATGAGAAATTAGTCAGTTACGACTACCTCTCATGGAAATGGTCATACGTTTGAATGACTTACTTAATGCAGTTGAATCCCAAAAATGATATCTAATATAATGCACTGCGTAAATCCCCCATACTTAAATTCAAAAAGAGTCAAGGGATCTCTACTTGAATGGTTCATGAGGCACAATACTTGCTAAGGTTTTGCAAATGGGGTAGCAAGCTAAGTGGGCTTGATTGTGGGAAAAAAACTCCACAGTTAAGCGCGCTTGAGCCAGAGGGGTTCTGGGATGGGTGACCTCCTGGGAAGTCCTGGTTACCGGGTGCAAGCCCCGAAGTGATGATTGATGCTATGTGATTCGTTCTCCACATTTCACTAGTTTCAATCCCACTTCTTCACCCCTGTGAGCATCACCCGATGCAATGAGTGCTAAGTGAACTATTCAAAAATCATGAGAAATTAGTCAGTTACGACTACCTCTCATGGAAATGTTCATACATTTGAATGACTTACTTAACGCAGTTGAATCCCAAAAATGATATCTAATATAATGCACTGCGTAAATCCCCCATACTTAAATATCTGAGTTGTTAATAATGATAAATTTGTAAGACAAATAATTCCCTGTTGGGAATTCTCACAACTCCTTTCCATGTGCTCATGCAAATTGACTTATTTTCAAACACAAATTGACTTATTTGATAAAGAAACACAAATTAATTAGGACATCAATGCAATTGGTGATAAAATTTTCTATAATTCATCAATTAGAATGAAACTTGTTTGTGGAGGGAAACTTGCAGCCATAAGATGATTGGTCTCTAGCAAGAGTATGTTGATGGCATGCAAAATACAAGATGATGAAAGCACATGAAAAATACAAGATGATGAATGCACGTGCAAAAAAATAGTAACCTAGAATCTCATTGATTATCTCTAACATGATTGTTAAAAACATCAAAGAGGGGAAAGAATCCAAATCCTCTAGGGAATATTATTTATAGATGTCATGTGAAGGAAACCAGAAATTGGTGGATTATAGCATTTCAATCCTAGAAATATTGAGCTGCTTGGGAAAGTAGATGTGGAAACCTCAAGATAGATAAATTCTAGCAGTAGGCAAAGCATTGGACTTGCAAAGATATCTACATGAAACAAGAAGGCAAACCAATGTTTCTCTATGTTCATTGTTTGGAATACAGACATGGGCACCAATAGTCTAGTGTAATTGCTTCCTATCAAAAAATAGATACATTATGCTTTAGCTATGGGGATTGAACACCTAGTCATTGAAGGGGGGATTCATCATTCATGTATCGTGATCAATTCCATTTAGTGGGTTCTATCGGTTGCCTGTGTAGACCCCTTAACTAAAAATTGGAGATTAACATCCCTCTAGAAAAGGTGACATGTTTAGAAAGAGCTCCCCAAAAATTCAACTTCAACATATCCAAATAAAAGGAAACAAATTTTTTGATAGAATAGTGAATATTGCATTAGATGTAAGTTGTGGAGAAGAACCCCTAACTTCCAATTCGACTAAGGTGGAAAGCAGTGAACAAGACAAGACATGGCATTAAAAGGATTGATTCTAGGTGGCATGGGAGCCCTTCAAAGAATGACCACAACATCATAAATTATCAAGGTCTGGGATATAATCAAAGATCATTAGAGTACAAATAATGGCTAGGATCTAACATCACAAAAAGCAAGTTGAATCTCCAAATGCGTAGATTTAAAGGATGTTACCTCCCTTTTTCCTCGGATAGAAAACTAAGTGAAAATCATTTCGCGTTTGCTAAATGAATTTATGTTTTGTTTGTTTGTTTTTCAGTGTATAGGAAACCAGATGATAGAAGTAAATCAATGATATTGATTTGGAAAACTGTCACAATATCTACTTTTGAAAATGGAAATATTGTATTCAAGTTTTATAAATACCACCCTGAGTCAATGTCAAACATGAGCTTATACATCAATCTATTCTTAGAGTGATTGTATCTAATGAATGTTGTAATCTCCTTTCTAACCATATGAGACTCGAGAATTAACTCAAATAGGGTCGCAGTATAAGTTTTTTTTTGGCACTGTAATGTTCAATATTTGGAGTCTTGAATGCACTACAACAAATGTTATTGATTTACCAAAGAAAAAAAATCATTGATTCACCTAAGCAAGTAGTTTGGTAGGATTTCTATTTATTTAGAAAATGAAAAAGAAATTTCATTGGCACACCTCAGAAAGTAGGTTGGTCGGGCTGCATTGGCCAAATGTTCATGTTCCTATTCCAAAGAGGTGGCTGATGTAATTTATGAGATGACAAATGTAATGGATTGCTAGTTGGAGAAATATATTTTGATTATAAATGTGTATTTGGTCTGTTTTTTTCATTAACAGGAGAATTTTAATTCTAAATCTTGTGTAATGTTACCCAGGCTGCATTGGAGTTACTTAAAGGATTGTTGTTTAATAGCACTTATTGACTGACCTTTCCACCTATAGCCTCTTGAATTAGTATGGTGTCTCCTGACATCCTTTCAGTAACCTCTCATGTTGATGTCTCATAGTCAAAAAATGCAATGTCTTGTCATAGAATAGTTTTCAGGTAGACACTCCAGATACGAGCAACCCACCTTTCATATGTGCACAACCAAAAAGTCCCCTCTGCCAACCAAAATTTATGAATTTAGATATTACAGTATTGCAATGCTCATTCAACTTCCTTGTTATAACTAAAATTCATAAAAAAATAGCAAAGAATAGGGAATGAAATGAGAATCATGACCATAAAAATATCAAAACATAAGGTTAAGTAGTGAGTTTTGTAATAATGATGAAAAAACATTTGTTACATAGAATGTAAGTTGTGGTATTTGGTAGTGTATGGGAATTATTTAATAATTGCTACTATGGTCAAATTGGTAGTGCATTATTTAAAAATACAATAATTCATGATTATGGTAAACTCCCTTCAAAGAGTAGAAAAAAGGCCACTTGTAGTTTGAATTGGAATACAAATAATTTTTTACATTGAAGGTCTGAAGATGGATTTATGGTTTTAATGTGCATTAATTATTTAGTTTGGTTCTTTTTCTCCATCATCATTCATACAACTGCAACAACAACAGGGAATTATGGAGTGTTAGTGAGGATGCATGGATATGAATTCTGGAAGGCAAGTGGCATGGCTCCTCGTGCTCAGTGAGGCCTCATAAAAAATCCAGCGAAACTGTTAAGCTTTCTCATTTCAGCTTCATTGTTAGCCAATACAACTATGGATATTCAACTTAAATAATGTGGGTTGTTTTTTTTTTTGGTTGATTTCATTGTTATATGATATTTTCCTTGCCATCATGCAGTATTGTTGTCTATAGGGCCTTCTATAGGCAATTTAGAGGTTTTCTTGCTGGCGTGGTGGTTTCCATTGATCAGGTTTGATGCTTCTTGCTAATCCTTAATTCAAATTGAGGTGCATAGACAATATAGTAGTGGTCTTGAGTTTCAGTGAAGAGGTGTGCTAAATTTTGGAGAAAATAGACAAAATTTTGTCACATATGTAAAATATTACCATGCCTTGTTTGCAGGCTATTGAAGATGGTGTAGACATTTTGAGCCTTTCCATTGGACCAAATACTCCAACTTCAAGTGGTCAAAGTGCTACATTTCTCTTTTATTTTGATGTTTCCCTCCTTTCTATTCTTAAAACAAGAGTTTTTGTAGCACAAGTTAGAGGAATGTGTTAAGAACATTATTTATGTAAAAATAATAAAAATAAATAATAAATCATAATCATAATAATATGTAATTAAATAATAATTAATTAAACAAACGAGCATTTCTGTAGAGACATGCCTCTTTTCTTAACTAATTATTATTTAATTACATATTATTATGATTATTATTTATTATCTATTTTTTATTATTTTTACATAAATTATGTTCATAACATTGCCTTCTCCTTCAAAAATCTTTGTCCTCAAAGCTTGAGATGAAAGGGCTTGATCTCTTTTTCTGCTACGGATGTATTCGCATCTCAGGATAGTCGTGTTTGTCGATACAAGTTGATATGATCCTTGGAGTGATATATAAAATTGTCGCACGGGGGAACGATCTGACCATCCTAAATTAATCTTTTGTGAAATCTTTTGATTACTAGAAACTTGTGATGAATTGTTATCACTGGATTGAGTTGTGTGCACTTCACTATTCTTTGGAACATAAGTTTGTTGTTTATGTTCTGGGTGATACAGATTTGTAGATTGATTGAAACATTTGTTCTTGTGATTCAGATGTAGATAAAGAGTTATTTTAGTTTCCCTTATCATGTGTGTAGCAAGATTATGATTTACTTCAGGTTTCGATGTCATTGAGTTGGTTACAAAAATATTCATTTGGAGTTTCCTTCATTTGAACTACAACATTTGAATATGTTTTAATTTCTATTGGTTTTTCATCTTCTTGAGTTGTGATATTGACTAAATTAGTATTCGTTCCTCTTTCTTCCCCTTGGACTGAAGACTTCAACACTTCTTTCATGATAAGTTCTTGTAATTTGTTTTTCAATGATTTCTTATCATCCTTAAGTTTCTTAATTTGAGTGAGTAGACTTTGTTTATGGCTTATGAGATGTAAAAGTTCCTCATTTCCCATGTCAACTTTATTTTGGTATTCAAGCTTCTCATCCTTTAAACAATTGATTTGTTCTAATAACCTTTGGTTAAGGTTTTTTAAGCATAAACTTTCCTCTTATTTTCCTGATAGACTTTCATTGAGTTTCTTTTCAAAATATTCTTTTTCTTTTTCTAACTGGTGTTTCTTATCTTTACATTTTCTCACTTGTGTAAGTAGTTTTTTATTATGGTCCTTCAAACACGATTTTTCTTTATTTTTGTTGGATATGACTTCTTCAAGTTCTTTCTGCTTCCTTGATTTTGTTTTTGGATTCTCTTGAAACATTAGTTTCGAAATATCCTTATGATCTTTTGATGAAGACATTATTAGTTCTAATTTTGTTGTCATGTCTTGGAACGTGACCATCTACCTCTTGTAAGGGAACATCAAGAAATGGTTTTTTTTTTTTTTAATTAACGTACCTAATTCTTTGAACCAAGGTCGAATGAGAATTATGTCAACCTCTTCTTCAAGCATAGTTACAACATGAAATTGAGATATGTACTCATAATGATCAATTGTCCCTTGCAAATCATTAATTTCATATTCTTTTTTGCAAAAAATATCTGTTCTTTCTCCTATGTTTGACTCTGGAATTAATAGTTGATTTGTCATATTAACATTGATGTAATTATCCTCGTGACTTTTGCGAATAGCGATATTAAATTTTTCCCCTTGGATAGTCCCTCTTAATGTAATTAAATTGTGATATGTGATTAGAGCACCCTTATAGGACAATCGTCCTTCTTTCATATTTTTCGAATTAGGTTCCATTCATTTTTCGTTAAAAAATGGACTCCTTCTTTAAAATAAGTGCCCTTTTATTTGATAAACTTGAACACCTTTATAAATTCTTTTAACTTTTATTTCCCTCAATTATATATTTTTTCCCACTTTAAAAAAAGTTAGTATAGCTCCATTATTTAAATAAAATATACCTTATATTTATTATAGTGCTTTTAAAAAGTACTCTTCCTTTGTTATAACTTGTTATCCTTATGTCTCTTTATAGTTGTAGATTTAACCCTTTATAAACTTTAATATATGGATCTTTCATGTAACCTTTTATAATAATACCCGCTTTGTACTTATATATTTTCAATAATTTAATGACTTGAACTTTTCTTTATAATACCCCTTTATAATATAATACTTCTCTTTATATATCTTTTTTTTTATAATCTTTTTTCTTTTTGAAAAGCTACAACCTTAGTGAAATGTGACTATTCACCTCTTTGGGGTATAATATAAAATATATGTCCACTTGTGTGTTGTTGACTCAATTAATTTTCTCCACGTAAAAAGTTAAACTTACCATTCACATAAAGAGATTTTGTATTCCTTTTTGTTTTTCTTTTACCTTGAAAATAACATAGGCAATTACCATGGGTTGCTAAAACCATTAGCCTCTAAACCACTTAATGGAGAATCAAGATAATATTATATACTCTTCCTTCTCTTATGTATAGTCTTACAGGTATTTGGAAAGATTTCATTTTGACTTTATCATGCACCTTTTATCAATAATGTAGAACCCTTATATATATATATATATATATATATATATATATGTATGTTCTCCTTCAAAATTTACATTAGACTATATATATCTTTTTTTTAATAGTATATTTTTATATGATTTTTTCTTTAATTTATTTTTTAAATATTTATATGTAATTTTTTTTTTTATTTTTTTTTTTTTTAATGGCCAAAGCCCTGAATGATGGAATTGGAGAAAAGAGAAACTCCAACTTTTTGTAGTGAAACACTTCAATTGTGATGAAATAAGGTTGACAAAGGATTAATGGCCAAAATTCGGATCAAACTAGTTCTCTTCAACAGTGAGCATTCAAAGGATCGAACAACTCTGATGTTAGTGAAATGAACAAAGTTCGTACTTCCCCTTAAATACTCCAGAAGACTTGGAATATGAAAATATCCATTGAGGATACACATATTATTATATGTAAATTGTATGAAGAATGATGATACAATGAGAGTGAGGATCCTATATATATAGCCAAGTAAGTACCCTTTCACGAATAAGCATGTCTGTAGAGACATGCCTCTTTTTTTAGCTAATTATTATTTAATTACATATTATTATTATTATTATTATTATTATTATTTATTATCTATTTTTATTATTTTTACATAAATTATGTTCATAACATAATTATGGTCCATATCCCAAAACAATAGCATATTTGAGTCCATAGGTAACTTCTATAGCAATTGGTGTAGATGATCGTAACTACAAAAATACACATTTTCTAGGAAATGGAAAATCTCTTCCAGGGATTGGGATTTCACGTAAGTTCTCATCATTGAGAAATTAAAGTTATTTTCCTTTTCTTGAGAATAAAAAAAATATCCCTTTCCATTGCTCCATTGGAACATTTGCTTGTTCTCTATGTTTCTACATTCTTTACTTAAGAATATCTCTTGCATGGTATTTCTTTAAAAGCTTTTGATATTCTTGGGACTAGCGTCAACTAATTGTTGTAGTCAATTCCTGACATGTGAAAATGGATACTATGTGCAACCCTAACACACAAAGGTCAGCCTCATGCTCTCATTGCAGGAACTGATACAATGCTAAATTCTTCTTATCTAATATCTAGTATGACTTCCAAAACCCTGAAGCTTTTAACAAGACTATGATTCAAGGTAGCATTCTTGTTTGTGGATATTCATACAACTTTGCATATCGTGCATTTTTAAGACACCTATTAGAGACTGCAAAGAGTTTAGATGCAATTGGGTTCATCCTGGTAGTGGAGAGCTAAATTTGATCCAATTCCAATGGGAATTCCAAGAATTATTATCAAAGAAGTAGATCAAACATAGGTATAATTTACAATATCAACATTTTTGAGTTGAATTGTTACATGTAATGGTATTCTAGAGTCCCTAGCAAATATTTTCTAGCAGTTTTCCTTTGATTGAAGGAAATATCCTCTTAAGGTCAGATAGTTGATCCTTATAAAGAAATCAATAGTGCTTTTCAGCAGACCAATGCTTTTATATATTTCTATTTTTTCTTTGTTTGTGGCTAAAGGTTCTTGTAGATTATGGACTCTAGCATTGATACTACTATTTAAGTATGTTTTTATAGTTCTAAGAGCTAATGATGTTGGGAAAAATACTAAAGGGGGGGGGAGTGAATCAATATTTTAAAACTCACTTAAACTTTTCTTTTCTTATTCATATTTTTGTATGCGACTACGCTGAAGTAAATCTGTGTATGTATGCGAAAGTTATGCAGACAACTTACGTATATCCATTTAACTTATTTTTTAGTTAATTCATCATCTGTTTAACTTGAACCAATGTATGTGTATTTCAATAGAAATTAATTAAATAGTAATCATGCATAGTAAGAAAAAAATAAACCATCACACATAAGAAACACATCAACACACATGAACACTAGGATTTTTAGGTGGAAATCCAATGTGGGGGAAAACGACCGTTGTTGTTGTATCTGTCTTCTTTTTATTATAAAGAAATACTTCTTACAATATTGTATTGGCGCAAATGCATACCAACACGCAAGATCCCACCTACAGAAGGTTACAACCTTCTCTCGATCTTCGACACCCATTGGAAGGGAGCTCCAATCCTCTGATCTCATTTAATGGCACCCACTAGAAGGGAGATCCAACCCCCTGATCAGATATACCAACTACCACTGGAAGGAAACTTCGACTTCCTCACTGAAGGCTCTAACCCATTTATCAGATTTACTAGCTACCACTGGAATGGAGCTTCGACTTCCTCACTGAAGGCTCCAACCCTCAACACCTCCTTGGACCACGTTTCATAATATTTCATACTGGATCCACCTAAACCAAAACATCAAATCTATAGGCCATGTTTCATCAAATTTTCAGACTGGACCCACCACCATCATTTAAGCCCAATATCAAATAAAAAATTAAAACCAAACACTATATCAAATCATTGAACCAACTTAATCATCAAATCATTGAATAAACCAATTATTAAATCTCAAACAACTAAAGCAACTAGATCATGTCAATTCACTGTATACTCTTCATCAAAATGTCAGACTTACTATTCATCACAGAAACTAGATCATGTCACTGCAAACCCTGATCAATCTTATGTCAGAATATATATGCTACTATTATGAGACATATCCACGTATATATGTGCTTTCTCTTCAGATAACCCGCATACAGATCTCAAAACACTAAACCCTGAAACTGAATCATTGCACTACTGAAATCAATCACTGAAACACATATTGACCTTGTCATAGATCTCTAAACCAAATATAGATCATCTCATAGCAACATCATTACTATTCAACATAACATAATCAGTTCAACCTCAACCAATACTGTCAAACATAGATCATCATGAAAGACTTCATTGACAAACAACAACAAACACAAAAGATTGATTAAGTTGATCAAACATCATATTCAGCAAAACCCTAGCATATGTACGTGACCCTTACAAAACACTTCCACGTATGTACGCGCCTTTCATATTTGATACCCGCGTACAGATCTATCCATACTAAAGAATCGATACGCTACTACCCATAATCTGATCTGTGTATGTATGCTCTCTTTTTTAAACAAACATGTGTACATATATGAAATTATTAACTCATACCTTTGCTGCATAGTAGAACTTTAGTCAAACCCATACACAATAAAAAACACATGTCAAAACATTACCATCACAGATCAAACCAACCCATAAGTAGATTATTCAATGAATAGTCATTTCAGATATATTGGATCTGATCCATCATTATAATCCCGATGCATACTTATTTCAAATCAAACTATTCACTAATAAACCATAACTTGCACACTAAACACTTTGATCTTCATCTCCTTATATAGCTTAGGCCTTACGCAATACCATGGGTCAAGTCCTTAGTAATTTCTATAGTATTCTTGGATGGGATCAAATATCTGTTGCTGCAATAATTAGTATGGGCCAATACCATGGTAAAAATATCTGGTATTTAGGATACCATGGTGCGGAAAATGTACATGCTTTCTCTTCTCCATAACCGCATGTGTAGATGACTTTTCTTCACAAGACCCGCGTGCATTTCTCAAAACATATCCTTCATCATTCTTTTGTCTCTAGACTTTTATGCCTTTTTCCAAACTCTCTGCCACATGTGTACTAGCTTGTAAAATCATCTTGTTATCATCGTGTTGACAATCTTCATCAAGAAGGTTGCCATCAAGGACAACTCATCAAGTAGGTTTCCATAAAGGTCAACACATTTGTTATAATTCCAAGAATCTCCCCCTTTGGACTTCATGGAAACCACTTTGGTGTTTCGTTACCAACCATCTATAGGTACCTGTAGATATACCAAGATTCTCTCCAAGCAGTATTTCTCCAACACCAAGCTACTCTCCCCCTTTGACATCAAGGGAAAAGGGATGACCAATGTTGAATGAAGGCATCTCTCCCCCTTTGTATATATGAGCATTTTAGGTCTGATAAGAACATGGTATACTGAACATGCTCCCCCTGAGCACATGCTAAATCTTCTAGAAGATTTACAAAGAAGTACATGACTTTATGACTCAACCATATATGACCTTTCCTAACACCAAAGACTCATGCTTTCATCAATTACCCAACATAATGGTGTGTTGTAGCGCTACAACCACCCTCCAAAATTTTGGCCTGCACCCAATTTTGGAGCCTCCCTTGAGAGTTTCACTTGATGACTCCAGATGAGCCTCATCATTGGGTAATTATATGGGCCTTAATTCACCTCCTAGCTTAGTCAAACCAACTATTCTCATAACTTATTGCATACTTTTGATTATATTTTGTTTATGAGATGAGTTGGAGTTGGATATTTTGCTTTGTGGTCTAATGTGAATTTAATGTAGGATTAAAGGATAAAAAAAAGGAATTTTGGGAAAGACCATGGTCAAAACTCGAATGGCACAAGGGAGAGGAATTATAGGAGGTAAATCCTCCTCATTGACTACCCCTCCATTCGAATATTCCTCCATCAGCTTGGAGTGCAAACAACCAAATCATGAGGACTAGAAGGCAGCCGAGCAAGTGAAAGACAAAGCAACAGTTTATCTCGAGTTTTGGATCCGAGCCTCCATAATTTTAAGGAACTCATTGGAGACTTCAGATGTATAAGTAGAGAGGCCTAGGACCTCAGTAGGATTCAGATTTTTGATTGTAAAACTCTACTCTATTTCCGAGCTATAAGACTTGTGACAATTTTTGATGTAATCCATTGTTTTGATAATAAGAATGAGTTTTGTTTTGAGCCAGCACTGAGTTAACTCAGAGGGCTAAAGTTCTTGGGTTAGGGCCCAACCCTAGCAGCCAAGACTCCTCTTTATTGTACATGTATGCTAGTATAGATTCATAGTTTAATTGTTCATTTTCTTAGTAGATGCATTTCCATTACAACAATGTAGATTAGATTGGTTGTGTGATAATTTGCTTCCATTTGTGCCTTGTTTCAAGTAGAAGGTTATTAAGGAGAGAAAGGATCACCATAAGGTTGTCAACAGGTGTCTCGGCCTCACTTCCTCCCTCTAGGACATTGACTTGAGGAAGGGACCCTTCAGTAACCCCAAAAACACAGATTTAAAGTTCTTGCATGAGCTTTGGAGTTTGTTTTCTTTGATTCAGTATTTGGTTCATGTTACAAGGCAAATTTCATTATCATCTTTTTCCATCTCATTTCTGCAATAAGATCTCACTCATGCTTTCATTCCCTTCAGCAACTTTCTTCATGCATAATATAGGTAATTGATTCATGATTTTCTAGTTTATGAAAATGTATCTTGTTGCATAGTTCTTGGAAGACACACATGTTTTAAGCAAAGTAGGTACTTCAGGAGGATACCTAGACTTCATCACCAGCAACCACCTTCCACTTCATCCACCTTATCCATCTCTTGTTCCACCATCACCCTCACTAGTTTTTTTTCATTTTTCATTGAAATTCCCCTAGTTACATTGAGCGAATCTAGCCATCTCTTATCTTGGATATTGACTCCTGAGTGCTCCTAGACCTTCTAACACCCCATTCCACTCATCATATACCTTTCCCAAGCTGCCTAACACCTCCAACACCTCATAATTAGCTCTTGGTTGTATCTTGTAGGTTTCTTGTAATTCCCTGTAGGTTTTCCTAAAACAGCCTATTTTGAAGCCAAATTGATGGGGAACCTCTAGAAAGTCACACGAAGCCTCCTAGGACCCATCCACACCATCCAACCACTCCTTAAACCTTCTAGCCATCCTCTATCACCTTCCATTCACCTGTCACATCCACGAGAACAATAAATTTGCATACTTGATTTTGCCTACAAAACCCAAAAAAGTGAAAGCATATTTAGTTTAGCTTTTTGCTTACATACTAGTATGGTTTGATGCTCTTCACTTTTGCAGCTTAGATAGTAGCATTTGTTTAGTATTTATTTAACAATTCTACTTAGCATAGTTGTTTAATTGGTTAATTAAGATATGGTGTGATTTAGCATTACATGTTGTTTTCTTCATTACTGCAGTAGAGTAGCTCTCTTAGAGTAGATTTTCTCTTCTTCCATCAAAGAATCAAGCTTCTTCTGACTCTACAGAAATCTGGCTTAGAACCCCTGGGGTCTCTCATCGAACGAACAATGACAACAGGCAGGACCTTCACTTTTACTTGTGCATACAACACTATCACCTCCAAGTTTGTACGAACCCCAGGTTGATAAGTAAAGTTGGTAGCCCAGGAGTTGCAACATCCTTGCTGCAATACTGGCGCTCATCACTTTTTAGCGCCATTGCCAGGGAGGTGTCTGAGTAGAATGTGATTACTGATTTCTTTTCTTCTATTTCTTGTCTTCAATATTCTACTATTAGTTTATTTCTGCAAAAGTAATCTAGTTGCTTCCTTTCTTTCATTGTCCATTATATGCTTTCCTTTCCATTTTGAAAGTAGGATTTCAATTTAGCAAGTAGATTTTTCATCCTGTCAGTGATTTTCATTCAATCAACAATTTCATTTCTACAAGAACTTTCTAGTTTAAAAATAATTACAAAACCAACCCAAAAACATTTCCTTTCATGCCTTGTAGGAATAAGGACAACCTAGGAATTTTTTTGTCAGATACCCCCACTGCATCCAACATTCAACCTTCTCTCTTCTTCGATGGTTGTGAACTGGAGGAACCTTTAGGTGAGCAACCTGACATATTTGAAGAACCTAGAGGGGAAGAAGAAGAGGAAGCCATTCCTATTGAACCAATGGCTGAAAAATGAAATGATAGAGGGAATAGAGAGAGAGAGAGTTGAGGGTGCCTTCCCCATCAGGGAAACCAATAGGGACACTAATATGAAAAATGTAAACCCCTCTATCCTACCTCATTTCCATGGCCTGACCACAGAGGACCCCGACACTTTCCTATTTGAGTTTGTTGTTATATGTTGAACCTATGGCTATACAGATGATGAGAAAAAGTTAAAACTATTTCCATCTACCCTCAAGGATGCAACATTGCTGGTTCATGGCCTTACCTAGAGATAGCATCACAACTTGGGCTCAGATGCAGTAGGCCTTTAACAACAAATATCAGGACTACTGTAAGTCAAAGGATACTAAAGAAGAAATTTTCAGAATGACCATAGGCCAGGATGAATCCTTAGAAGACTACGAAGAAATATTCTAGCTCAGTTACAAAAGGGTCAGGTGCGCACTTGACCTTGAGTCACTAAAGCTGGTCCTGCTTAGGGGAGTAAGAGAAGATCTTATGTATACCCTACATTTGTTAGCAAGAGGAGATATCTACCAAATACCCTATGAGGATATCAAGACTATCTTTAGAAACCATCATAGAAAATTTTAGGGGCGAATGTTCGCCCTTTGGCGAAATTAAGGGGTTTTAAATTTTTATTGGGCGAACATTTTGTATCATAGTACATTTTTAGAAATCACCTCAAATAGCCCACCTTATTTTAAGGGAGAGGGTAAAAAAGGTAAATTTAGCCCTTGAAATTAGGAGTTACAACCTTCCTTTCGCTCATTTTCAAGAATAGGTTTTATTTAAGTGAATCCATTCGCCCATTTTCAAGAATAGGTTTTATTTAAGTGAATCCTATGGGCCAAAGGCCCAAATACCATATTTATAAAAGAGGTATGGTAAATTAATAAAAATATAAATAAATGAGAGGTATGGTAAATAAATAAAACATTTCTTATATTTACTCCATAAGTCACATACATGCAAGGGTGTAAACAAATAAAAATATAAGTAAAGTGGAGGTATGGTAAATAAATAAAACGTCTTTTTATACTTACTCAAAAGGTATTCTAAAGAAACAAAAATATAAATAAACTAGACGCATGGTAAATAAATAAAACCTCTTTTTATATTTAGTCCATAACCCTTGTTCTATTTATGAAGGCTCAAGAAAGAGGTTTTATTTAAGTGAATCCTATGGGTCAAATACCATATTTGTAAAAAAGGTATGGTAAATTAATAAAAATATAAATAAACGAGAGGTATGGTAAACAAATAAAACATTTTTTTATATTTACTCCATAAGTCACCTTATATTTACGAACACTCAAAAAATGCGTTATATTTAGGTGAAACCTATGGGCAAAATACTATAGTCCAAATACCATGGACTAGATTGTTATTAATACCATGCAAAAAAGCATTATTAACGCTAATATTAGTATTAATAAAAATGGCACATGGTATTGACCCATGGTATTCACCAAAATGGCACATGGTATTGACCCATGGTATTCACCTGGAATGTAGCTTATTTAAATGGGGGAATTAAACCAGCATAGATCCATCTTTAATCTGGATCTATTGACCCCCGAGAGGTATCAAATATCGTGAAAAATATTTGATCCGATCAAGAGTAAAAATGGATGTTGTAATTTAATGTATTTTAAACATTTTAGCTTGGTTAAAATAAAAAATAAAATAAAAATCAACTATTAATTTTATTAATTTTTATAAATTACTAATAGTAATTTTTAAGCTCCAGGTTTATGATAACCCATGGTAATACCATGGTATTCATGTGAGCATAAACTATTGAAAGGGGAAATTCTATCATCTTAGATCCATCTTAATTCTGGGTCTACTAAGTGCTCAGAGGGATAAATAGATTTCATCCCCCTAAGAGTGGTAGATGTGGAGTTAAGATGGATATAGCTTGGTTTTTATGATAATGAAGATATTAAATAGACTTAGGAAATTATATTGTAAAAACATCTTAAGGTGAATGGTTAAATCATAGACATTGGACAAGTATATTTGTATACTTCTGTTTTAAACTGAAACAAATCCAGGGCTAAAAGGAATGGATTGATTGCACTAGTCATCCTTCTATAACTTTCCAACATATGCTGGAGTAAACAGATTGTAATTTGGGTAATTTTTCTAATTGCAAACAAGAACATACATGTGTATTGGCAGGGTGGTTACGAGGTCCCTAGAAGTGATAAATTTGAATTTTTTTGGGTTTTATATATAGTATTAGGTTTTTTATCATGCTTTCTGTGAATGGCACGGGTGAATTTATCCTACACCCACTAGGTTATCAATATGTAATTTCAGTAATTTTGATTTCAAAAGATATTTTAAAGAAATGCAATGATTTCATTTGTGTATTCAATAAACACAAGATTTTATAATTGAGTAAAATATTCGCCATTCTTGGTGAGAGATTCGCCAAAAAATTATATATACATATCATATTATTGATAAAATCGCCTTCCATTTTTCCTATATACCATGGAGATTCGCCCATTTATTATACATGTAAATTTTGGGGGGTTCTTAAAATTTTCCCTGGAAACCATTCTAGGGTAGCCAGAAAAAAGGGTAGGGATAGTCAACCTATGGCCAATACATCATCTTCCAACTCATCCATCAAGGGTGAAATTGGAAATATGCTGGAAGATTTCAAAAGTGAGATGCTACAAACCCTTGCCTTGCAAATGGACACCATGAACATTAAAAGGAAGCAAGAGGAAGCAGAGAGAGCCTTAGCCATCTTTTGTCCTATATGCACCAGGAGGCATCCTAGGAATGAATGTCCATTGAACTGTATTGAAATTTGCTTGGTCTATGAAGAAAACAAATCCAAAGATAAGTTCCCTTCCTTACTCGGACTCAAAGTTGTATATTGAGGAGTTGAAGGGGTCACTGAGCAGCTTTGCTACATTAACCAAAGGAGACCTCCTGGGCCTAGACCATACCAGCAAGGCATGCAAGGGTCATCCCATGCATATTACAACCCCAACCAAACCACAGGTATACCTTCTTGGGGACCCCCTGCTCATCCTTCCTGGTCTACTCCCCCTCCTTGGTCCTATGAATCTTAGTATCATTCTCAGCCAGCCAGCCAGTCATTTCAACCTTACGCTTCGCCACAACCTCAGTGGAATACACCACTCCAGGGGTGGGGGCCCCAATACAACAATGCTCCAGCTTTATCGCCTCCACCACCTGCCCAACCACAACTCCTACACTCTGCTCCACCCAAGTAACCTCAGATGCCTACCTATCCAAATCCGAACCCAAATAATAGGCAAGCTCAACAAGTATACAGTGGAGAGACATCATATCCAGCTTATGTTTTGGAAATACAGGAGATTAACCTGAGATCTGGGAGAGTTCTCCTAGATAACCAACCTCCCCCTCTACCTAGGGAGGTTCAGGAAGAAAGAGAGGAGAGCAACCTTAAATTAAATCCACCCTTTCCTAAGAGATTAGCCCAACCACTCTAGCCTACCCCTGAAGAAACTGAACTTTTGGGAGAATTGAAAAATCTATGTGTAAAGATCCCCCTTCTCCAAGCAATAAAATATGTTCCCATTTACAATAATTTGATTAAGGAGAAACACTTCAATCATCCAGGGAGGTGAAAAAAGGATGCCCCTACCATTAATGTCATTGGGAAATTGTCTGACTTAATATTAGGGTAGGTAATATGTCCAAAATTTTTGGACACTGGAAGCCCTGTAGTGGATTTGCACATTAATGGCACCATTGTCCCACACACTCTGATCGATCTTGAGGCTGCCATTAATGTCATGACCAAGGACACCATGCTCAAGCTCAACCTCCAAGGGTCAGTGAGAAAGACCACAATAGTTCCGCAACTTGCAAACCGTTCCACAGTAACCCCTGAGGGAATTGTGGAGGATGTGATGGTCTCCATTGACTCCTGGGAGTACCCTGCAGATTGCCTAGTTCTCCAGCCTAAGGCTAAGCTTATGGGTTATCCTCTAATCCTTGGGAGGCCATGGTTGGCCACAACCGATGCTTACATTAGTTGTAGGGCTGGGAATATGACCATCAAGAAAGGGCATATGTCCAAGCAGTTAGTCCTATACCCTCTTACTCAACCGTCTCTAGAGCATGATTTACCTTTATGGTTGGAGGAGGAGGAAGATGAGGTTTATTCCACCCAGCTTTATGCTTTGGAAGCAACCATGGGAGGAGGACAACAAGATGAGGATTACTTGATTGAGCACCTAATCCAAAGTCTAACTCCTGGTTCATTACCATTAGAAGAAGAAGTAAGGGAAACCTAGAAAAATCACCCAATTGACTTATGCTTGGCCGATTCCAGCCCACTCCATGTCAAAACCATATAATTTGGCCTAGAGAAAACCTTGAAAATTAATCCATCTCTTTCTGCTCTCGAAGAGGAGAAGCTATGCAACATGTTAAAGGAAAACCTAGAAGCCTTCGCTTGGAGTTACAAGGAAATGAAGGGAGTGCACCCCTCAGTGTGTACTCACCACATATACATCAAAGAAAGTTGCAAGATAGTCCGGTATGTTAGGTTCCTATACTAATAGGTTTCATTTTTCATGATTGACAGTGGAAGTGCCAAATATGTTCATCTTTTCATACTACAAAGGTTCCATATTTTTGTAAAAGAATTAGAGAGAATTAAAAAATGTAAATAGGGTATGCCCTAAAAGAACAATCAAAGGGAAAAAAGAGTGAATTGGTCAAGAAAAAGTAATCAAAAAGAACCCCAAAGAAAGAACAGGAAAGTGGCCAACCAAAGTGCCACTGCTAGCTGATTTGCAAGTTCACAATGTGCAAAGTCTTGTTGTTGATCATACTTGATGGGTGGCCCAACAGTTCAATCTAGACCATTCCAAGTTTAAATTGCTTGTTGTAGAATAGAGAAATAATATCTGTCCAAACAGTTTAAGCTTGGCAGATCAGTAGCTAGGTGGAGAAATTAAGGAGCCAAACTGCTTAATCTGGGCCCTTGGAAGAGATAATGGTTGATTTAGGTAGGAGGGCAGTCAAAGAAAAGAGGATAATCAGGGTTTGCAAGTCGAAGTGCACCCATTCAAAAGGAAGAAAAAATGCTAGGTGTATTAGACTGGGTAGGTAGTTTGAGGTTGCAGAAGCAAGGTTTTGATCAGTTTTTGTCTTGTCAAAGGAGAGCTCATCTCATCAATGACACTCGTGCCATGGCAGTTGCTTGGTGGCATAACAATGGAAGCATGTCTAATTCCCCTTTCATTCCCCCATAAATCACACACTAACATCCCTTCAAGGAGCTTGGGATCTACCCAAGGGTCCTATTTCTCTTCATTTAATGATAAATGTTGAGCATAATCTTGACTCCACTTACTGAAAAGAAGCCACATTTCTTGTCTAAAAATCATCATTCCATACTCTTTTCATTTTCCTATGTCTAAGTTTCACTTTATGAACTTAGCATTCGCCCATTCATTTTCACTCCACAAAGTCATATTAACTTCTTATGTTATTATTATTTAGCTCCCTAAAGTTACTTTCCCACTCCTAGTTCTACAAGAAACTATGTAAAAACCCCAAAAATTTATTAAATATTCCCACCCCATGGCACTATAGCCATATAATTCAGTCTTGGGAAATAATAGTCCATTTGGGACTATTATGAACCCTTCCACGTCCTAAATCTGGAATTAGTTTAACCTCTCGTTAAATTAACAACCATAATAACCCCTTCCTAAACCATAGTTCATTAACCCCTCTGCGCTCATATACATTTTCGGGTTTCTGTTTAAATGTTTAACTAAACACTAAACTCTACCCCCGACGCATACCCATAAAACCCATATTACCCAAAGTCTAAACCTTGGCACATATATTATAATGTTAAATATTCGGGCGGGTCCCGTACGTTAACATCCCACCAGCTCGCAGTTCCGTCCACCGTCGGATCGGGCCCTCCCCATCCGACGACTCTCGTTGATATCGGAGCCGCTCTGAGGTACGGGAGTTAGCGTCCAATAGCACGGCGGTTTTGTCGTCGTACAAAAGACGCGTGCCCCCTTTTGATTGCATCGGGCGTGCTCTGACATATACCGCCCCCGTATCAAAGGCGATCCGATAAAACCATTTACCGCCTTCTATCCCCATTGCCAACGTCATACACCACGTCAGCACCTGCGTCAGCCTCATGTCACTGCTCTGTCTGACATGTCTACCTAATCATCCTGCCATATCAGCACCCACATCCGCTGCCACGTCACTATACCATACCCGCTACCCACCAAATGACGTCATGCTGACGTCATAGCTAAAAAGCGCCAAAAACCCCAAATTTGTTCAAAAGTCACGAAACTGATGGTTTTTCGTATATTTTTATTGGTTTATCTCCAGAAAATTTGCATGTGATTTATGACGATTTAATCGCCATAGCTCCAATCCGCCACCCAGAGGAGTTCAACCTGCAAGCCCGATCTCTTCGGCATCCGCCTCCAACTCTCTACCACATAAATCTCTCAAAATAATAGGTATTTACTCGAAGAAACGCTCGTAACCCTATCTTTTATAGTTTCTCTGCAAAAATTGCCAATACACCTAAAATTCACCTGGAAGACATTGGCACCCGCGAGCTTCTCCTCTCTGCCCCACTGTATAACCTGATTTGTGACCAAAACCCGGCAACTCTGTCATCCCCTGCAAAATTTCCATTAAACTTGAAATTCAGCTCCACTTCTCCCACAAAACCACTGAAGACTGTCTGCAAAAGTCCTTTTATTTTTCTCCCTTTCAGGTGAACTTAGTGTAGAGCCTTGCATAGTCTTCATTTCATTGAGTTTTACTCATCAATAACATCTTTGCACAGAACTTAAAACTGTAAGTTCCTTGCCCAAAAAACCATTATCAGAACTCTGTTTTTTGCTGAAATAAAGGCCTAATCCAACTGTAGTCACAGTCAAAACATGGAGGCCCCAGTTGCCCTCAATACTGCACCACTAAATGCACCCCATAGACAGTTAGAATGGATTTCACTGGTAGATAGAGACTATCAAATTGCTGATATGGAAGGAGACAAGCCTCACCTTCAGGCTTTCTGTGAGATAAGGAATAAATTCAGAAACAAAGATGACCCATTGGGAATATGGGAATCCAACATGCCAATGTACTACCTGCCCTCAGTAAATATCTTTCCTGACCTAGTCCATCAATGTTGTTCCAATTATGAGCCCTCTCAAAGGGCAGTGATGGACCCTGCTGGAAAAGTCCTCTTTTACATTACTCCTCAGTCTATAAATGAGATGTTGCAATTCAAACCAACTCAGCCTTTGGTCCCCCTTTCCATGAAGAATCTTCTGGATCAAGCCTCAAAGTTTCCCTCTGCAGAGATTGACCGAATTGCTAAGTTGTTTATGCCACAAGACTGTTACTCCAGATTCACAATCCCCTATCTCCATGTTGCGTTTATTGAGGAGGGAAAAATGCTCATAGATATGATCTCCTACATCCTGGGATTCAGAACAAGTGAAATTGTGGACAGCACTGTCTTTGCCTTGATGTCTATCTTCACTCCAGGACAACCCCCTGTTGTCAAGTATGACTATGCTACCTTCATAGCCGACAAGATTCATGAGCAGTTCATGAACCTAGAAAGGGAAAGGGTATTCAAATACACCTCATATATCTATCATTTGCTGCTATATTATCAGTCTGAAAGTTTCCCAGTCTTCCTCAAAAAATTGGATGCTAGGGGGGAGAGGAGGTCAGTCATATTTTGGTCATCAGTATTCCATCATGTTAGTTACTCCCCATACACATATTGTGAGTTCATTGACCTTTTTTTCTATCCAGCTACCTGCTTATTATCAACAGATCCTCCTCCCAGACTCACTGATGAGATGCAAAAGATTCTACAGCTTTCCAAAAGCTATAGCATTGGTGACTGGTATTTTTACCAAAACCACATAGTAATCAGGATTTATGGCTGTGAATTAGCCCCCTACAGACTGCCAAAATATGTCCCTATGAGACTCTTTGCCTTAGAATACTTTCGGCAATTTGGTAATGCAGATATGATTCATTTCTATGGCAAAAGCAAAAAAGCACAATTGAAAATCAGACATCAATTGGGCCCCTTTATTTTCAATGAGAGAGAAGAAGCATGGAAGGAAGCTGACCAGATTCTAAGAGAGAAACTTAAGCTCAAACTAAGTTTCATTTGGTCACCATATGATCCCAATCACTTTATAAGCCTTAGAAGAGTCAAATATAAGCTTGCAGGATATGTACATTGCAATATCCCTCAAATTGAACAATATGCCAATCAACAAGAATGGGTAGAAGGCACCCTAATGGAAGAGCTCACTGAAGAAGAAATAACAGAAAAAGCAATCAAGAATCTGGAAAAATCTGTTGACTTGGAATCTTTTGGACAGGTGTTTTTCACAGCTCCTCGGCACCTTGGAGAAGGCACCTCATCTGCCACGGCCCCCCAGAAACCTGCCCAAGTAAGTGCCCAACCAGCAGCAACAGATAAAGGTAAAGAGGTGCAGCATTCAGAAGAGCAAGTGCACAATTTAGAGAAGCAAGAAACAATGGCAGACCGACCAGTTTCTACAGATGAACAGAGTCAAGGGAAAGACCCTTTAACTCAGGCAAAAGTGACTGAAATTCCTGTGTTGCAGACTCCTGCCAATGAAGAGAGAGCAAAGAAGAGGGATAGACAGGAAGAAACACCTCCAGGGGCATCCACAGAGCAGCAAGGAGAAAAAAGACAGAGATTAAATCCTTTTTCAGAAGAAGAAATGTGAGAGGGGCCCACTGAATAGCAAGTTCCCCCAAGCATGGAAACATCAGCCAACTCCTTTCACCAGGAGCAAGAGAAACAGCAAGGTGTGGAAGTTACATCCACTAGGGAACAGAGCAGACAGGGCTCCGATATTAAGAATGCTTTCACAGATATTAAAGCCAGAAACGAGCCAGTGAGGTACCAACTCTATAACCAGTTGTTAAGGATGGCACCCACCAATCAGCAAAGGATAATGTCAGCCTATGACATCCAGGAAGGGAAAATGACTCTCAGTCATTTCAGACCTATAATGCAGCAACCACAATCAGTTGCTGACTATATTAGAACCAATCTGGAAGTGTTCTCCAAAGACATCCATCCGATGGAACAGATTGAATTGCACAAGCAGACCAGGGAAATGGTATATTCTACATTGGTGGATAAAACATTGCTGGCCCATAGACTACAAAATTCTTTGCACAATACTGCTGCCCAACTAGAATTGGAGAAAGCTTCGTCACAGGCCAAGGACAATAGAATCAAGTCCTTGGAGGAGATTATTATAGAATTGGGACATGATCCCCAGGATCTGAAAGGCACTCAAGCGTTGATAAAAAAGAAAGACGAGGACATAGCAGCCCTTAGAAGTCAAATCAAGTTTCCAACTACAATGCATCCTCAAACTACAAAGGTGGCATAGCAAAATCAAGAGCAGGACGTGGTAGCTTTGCTCATGACCTTACATAAAAGTTTGATAGAAACAGGAAGTGCCTTGGAGGCATCATTACAGGGAAGACAGGGACAGTTGGCCTCTAAGCCAATTCAAACAGCTCAAATTCTTACAGCTGCTCCTCCTACGGCCACCACAATAGTCCCTCCCACTGTTACAACATCAGAAGCAGGTACCTCAAGCTCAGCACCAGTTTCAGCAACTACTACAACACCGGCAGAGCAAGAGACCAACTTGAGAATGGAAAATATGATGAAAGAAATAGAAGCCCTTGAAGTGCAGATGGCTGAATTGAAAAAAACCAAGGAAAAGCTGGCTAAAATTGAGGAAAAGTATGATAAGTCAAAGCAGGATGTAGTTGAGAAGACAAGGGAAGTGAAACCCCTGGAAAAACGAATAAAGGAGCTAGAGAAAGAGCTTACTTTTGATAAAACTCTAGCAGATATCAAGAAAATTTTGTGGGCCAAGATTGGCCAATCCATTACAGACCAACGGCAATCCATTGAAACCATTCATGAGCAAATGGATTTGATAAGCTTGGCTCAGTTTGAAAACTAGAAGGCTAGAGCATCTTTAGGAAATATGCCCGAGCAAGCTAATAACATGATCCAATTCCTGAATACTCGCACTAAAGGGCAGTTGGCAGCAATAGGAATCAGGAACAGGACTGATACTATCTTGCTAATAAAAAGGGTGTTGACCCTAAGGAATTTTGTGCAAACCTTGGAAAGAAAATGCCAAGAAATGCAAGCAGAGGTGGATGAGTTCATAACAAAGATCACAGCATTACAGAGCAGAGGGCTACCAAGTTTGGTAACTAGCGCTGGAAGACTGCTGTCACATGAGCATTATGCCAACAGAGTAAACAACTATGTCTCCAATCAAATCACAGCGTCCTCAAGCACTTCAGAAGAAAGAGGGCCTCCATCTGGAAAAAGTGTCTTTGTCAAACTAGAAAATCTGTTCTACATTGCACATGAGATAAACCACCTGTTTGAATTCCAGCCCACTTTTTATAAATACACTGAAGCTGATGAAACACTGATAAAGATACAAAGGCATCAGCTACCTACAGAGGATTGGTGGAAAGGGATGATAGAGACATTGCTCAGGTGAGTTTGTTTATTAATTCTTTTTGATCAGCTACAGGTCAGTGAAAACAGGGACACGGTCCACCTGTCAAAGGATTAAAGCAGCATAAAGCAGAATTGAAATGGTAACTACAGCTCATTAAATGTAAAGAAACCTAGCACCAAGGATGAAGACCAAGACAGCAACAGACAGCGTACTAGCATCGGGACAGCACACGCAGAATGAATACGCATCAAGCAGCCGACTCACCCAGCCCAGAAAAGTCAAAATTTTCTGACAAAATGGACAGCTAGCAAGCCAATATTAACTGCAGTGTTTAATTCTTCATTTACTCCCTTGGAAGAGTTGGTGATGTAATTTATTGCATGAAAACTCATCATCTAGATATTTTGTATCTTATTTTTGTATATATACCTCCCCATAGAACGTATTTGGGGTTGGTTGGTGATTCTCTCTAAGAGCTACGCTGTAAATTTTCAGACTTTTAATACAAATTGCTGGTGAAGTTCATGGTCTCTGCACTGTCTGGATGTGAAAGTAATGAACTGCGTTCTGCTACAGAATTCTTGTGTCGTTTAATGGAACAATAAGTTATTCTAAACCGTGTTTTGTCTTTCTGTGTTTGCAAATTTCACATATGTTTCATGATCTTAGTAACAGAGAATAAGAATAGCTCAGGACTTGTTTGAATACACCCTCTGATCAATCTCTGTTTCTAACTGCGTTTTGTTCAGAATTTGTCATAAATATGAACTCTTGATTGCTCATGTTTGCATTGATTCTCTCATTATGAATGCTGTTTAGGAATTCTTAATTGCTCCTAGATAATATTCTCACACTTTCCCTCTATCAGCATAGTGAAAGATCCTTGACTGCCTTTCATTCCCTGATTTCATGCCATCAATTCCCAGATTTGAAGAATTGTTCCATAGATGCCTGTCTGGCTCTATAGCATTACCTTTTCCCCAAGAAATACTTTCAGCAGTACACCATCATTGACTCCATTGCCCAATTTTCTAGACTGTTCTGGAAACTGCATCCCAATTCTCCCTGAAATCATCATCCAACCAAACTTAAAACAAAACCTAGTGCATCATAACTAGCCTAAAATTACTCCAAAACAAAGCTAAAATATTAAGAGAGAGCCCTCTCTGGTTGCAGGTAGGCTAGGACCTGCAGCTAAAATATTGGTTAGTGGTTACCTCGGCCGTATTCCCTTGGGAGGTAGGGAACAACCTGAGTGATAACACAGTAACCACAAAGGAGGATGAATCCAACTCTTAAAGATATAGGCAAAGAAGAACTGTAAAAACTGCTAGATGCAGGATTCATTTACCCTATCTGCGACAGTGAGTGGGTCTCCCCTTTAGTGTTAGTTCCCAAGAAAAATTGTAAGTGGAGGATTTGTGTCGATTACAGGGAGTTGAACAAAGCCACAAAGAAGGATCATTTTCCTTTACACTTCATTGACCAAGTGCTAGACTACTTGGCAGGGAAAAAGTTTTTTTCTTTCCTAGATGGATTCACCTCCATTTGATTTTTTACCCTTTTCGAGGAACAGCTGCGAAGAGTGATCCTATTAGCCATCCTTGTGACACTGTCGTGATTGGAAAATTCCACACCTTACCTGGAATTAGTTGCTACCCAAACTTATCGCTCGTTCCTCGAAAAACGAGTCTCATTTAAGCTCTTTTCAACTGAATCGTAAAATATGAAAAGATTGCCGAGCAATTGGCCTCTCCAGCTCATTAAAGTGACCGGAAGTGCTATCCCTCTTTTAGATTTTAATCTTTTTGGACCTGAGGGATTATTACACAAAAAGATCGAGCGCTTGTTTTGTTCGGCTCGTTAAAATTACCGAAAATTCATCCCTTTTGTATTATTTTATACTTTTTCAGACTTAAGGGATTATATGACGAAAAAGGATTGTTGGAGTTCTCTTTACGTCCCTTTTCAGATCTCTAAAATTGAAAAGGACCGAGTTATCTTTGTCGTTAAACTTGTTAAAACCAAATAGCAACAAACTTGTCCATACAGACAAGAACGCGTTTCACTATTGCTAGGCTCATTAAAACATAGCGATGGGTTTGCCCGAAGGGAAAATTATAGAACAAGCATATGTTATCCTCCTCAAGCTTGACAAAAATAAATAGGTACTGGTCAGCAATGACTGGGGAAAATTTGGAAAGAAAAATTGAAGAAACTTTATTGGTAGCAAGTCGCTCTTGAACATGACATTTTCACTCCGCATCCGAGTCGGGTTGGGTTGTTCCGTTCACTGGTCATATCACCATTGGTCCATCACACCATCCATATTTGGGGTTAACGCTACCAATCCATCATGTCAGTGTCACTGATATGTTCAAGAGAAGTCACTCAGAGAATTCACCTGTGTCTCATCCGCTGCAATACATTCACGCTCCATTCTTTCATGACCGCCACCTTGAACCTTATATCATCAGACCGTTTTCACCTCCATTAAAATCATTTGCTCTGTTCTGTGTCGTAGATGTGGGATTCATTAAGGCCCTCCTACGATGGATCGCTTCTTGTTGACATCAGCTCATTATCCAGGAAGTCGATCTAGGAACAACCCTTTCAGTACTTTGAAGCTTGCATGCCTCAATGGCAAGTTTCTCACTTCCGGCGATAGGTTTACATCAATGGCCTTCGACCGAAAGATTTTGCGTGGTGTTTGATGCCAAGTCCCTTATTCACACCACGTGAATTATACTGTAGTAACTTGAGGGTCATCATCATCATCGGTGATTCCTCTCGCGCCTGTTAACAGCTTACATCATTGGCTGGTAATCAGGCGATGTCTTGCCATGTTCGACTCCGGAACATCTCTCACATGGATCGACTTATACTTTGAGTGAAGATCGAACGAGATTGAAGACCTCGGATCTAGTTTCATCCATCCGGGCTGCGATATATATTCAGGAAAATTAAGACATCAAATGTACATCATTGTTGCACAGATAATCATCCAAGCTAAAGGATGATGGCTCTACTCGAATCATCAGTCTGCACACAGACGATTTTCTGCCTTATGTACATGAAAATGAATTTATAAAGCTGAGCATGGGAAATGCCCGCCTCAGCTAGATCATGAAAATATTATGAAGATAATGTATTGTATTGTATCTTATTACAGGTCGCCTTCCAGCTCGAAAAACTTCGGATCCTCATGATAAAGCATTTCACCCGACATCAAAAGATTAACAACCTCATGCTTTAGGGGGCAACTGTTATAGACATTTTTGGGAACTACAACCCCAATCATAAATGTCCATAAACCAAGGGCTCCTAAGTCCCTAAAATTGTTGTTCTATCCCCTAAAATAACAAGGTCAGCTGATTACATCATATCCCAGAAGTTATCCATGAAAAACTACTCAGAACTGGTCAAAACTGGACCATCTCTCCTGCTCCATGGACAAAGTGCGATGCATCCCACCTAAATGCACATGGGAGGTGTGATGCATACTGAAAATCCCTTCTATGGGGTGCGATGGGCGAGAGTGGACAAATGGCAGAGGCAGTATGCGAGGTGGAGGATCATAGAATCTTCCAAAAACTTCTCCTGTGACACTTGCCTCTCTGAATTCAACCAAGGATGAGTAAGAGATCATCATTATCCAAGTGGAATCAAGAACTATCAGAGAGGACACTAGTCAAATCCCAGAAGCTGACTCATCCTCCTTGCAAACATCTATATATGGATCCCTCATCCAAGAGATCCAGAGGCTAGAATTTTGTATCTTGTAAGGAAGTGTTGTTGGTTTCTTGTTGTAACATCATAGTGTTGGGTGATCTAAGCTTTTCATGAGGTGAAGAAGGACTTCTTTCTGAGAGGATGATGCTCGGTCAGAACAACTGGTTGTAATCCTCTTTGCTTTTCTTGATTATTAATAAAGCTATTCAAGTTTTCCTCCACATTCTTGTATGATTGATGATATATGATTTTGTGTGGTCAATATATATCTAGTCCTATGTTGTTTATGATAGTAGATCTCTGTTCTTGGATAGTGTTATGCTGCTTTGATTCCACAGGTGCTCTTTGAAGCTGGGTAGACGAGGAAGCGAGTGGAAAAGATCTATCAGAAAGGAGAGGAATCAAGCAAGGAACCAAGCGCAAGACAGAGGTTGGTCTCCTTCTTTCCCCTCTTATCTACTTCTCATAAAGGAAAATGAAAGTGGTTTTAGTTTGTTTGTTTCTAAGGTAGCTACCAGCCTTAGTGGGACTAGCAGCTCTGCATAGACACTAGATTTCCCGATAACAATAACCTACAGGGAAACTTATCTTTACCATTAGGTGCATGCCCCCCAAGCTTCATTACATTCACCCGACTACTCATGGCTATCAGGTGGATGGAATGAAGGTTCAAGTGATACCGTTGATGTAAATGGACTATTTAGGGATGATGATTGACTTGGAGCTATGTTTGGACCAGGAAATGATAGCTGGTCAATGGTGACAATCTTGCCTTCATGCGGGAAATGCATCACTCGGAAGAGTGTTGAAACAATAGCTTCCATTTTATAAACATAGTCATGCCCAAGAAGTAAATTGTAATCTAAAGGTCTTGGGACTACCATCACGTTCAGATAAATGGTCTTTCCTCCCAAAGTAATAGGTAACTTAGGAAGGATCCCTAACGGTCGACTGGTTCCTTTGTTAAAGCCTAACAGATTCTATGTAACAGGCATAAGCAGTGGCGAACCAAGTTCTTTCCAAGCAGTTGAGGAAAAGATACTCACTGACGCACCTTCATCTATAATATTGCCAAACATGATCATTTTACAAACTTGTACTATTATCTGGAAAGGTATATAGGAAGGAAGGCGAGATCTCGCTAGTCGATTCCAATCAAAGCAAGTGACTAGACTACTTGGAGGGGGTATCAAAGAAACAGGAGAATTAATTTCTGAGTTATGAGAACTAGAGGATTTTCCTCCTGTCTTGAAGGTACCGGTGGATTGCCCCCAAGCTCATTAGAATCCGAAGTAACAAAAAGAACTTGAACAATATCATTTTCACTCTCTTCGAGAAAGGTATGAATAGCTGAAGGTGAATTTGGGTCAACTTTTACCTCGACCTGTTCACTTTGGTCGGGTATAGACTCATAAGATTCACTTTCAAAGAGAGTGGTTTCGACCGACGGTTGATTTAAGTCAGTTGGTTTTTCAACTAGTGAAGGACTTAGGGAGAGTTTTTGTAACCAAATGGAAGTCACTGCAGTGAAGCATGACGGTTATCCAACACTCTTTTGGCTTCATCCAAAAAAAGACAAAGGTAAAGGGAATGATTACCTTCACATAACCTACATGGAATCCTGACCTTTCCCTTTCATCCATGAACTTTACTATCACTAGTTGATGGTCTGCTACCAACATAATCTCCAGAGGTTGATGACACGGGATGGTGTGAACGAGAATATCATTCTTTCAAGATCCGAGGAAAGTAAGGACAATCTCGATGAAAATGGTCTCCCGCACAAATTATGCACGTATATTTAGCTTTGGGAAGTTTACTGGATGGATTTTCATTAGATGATGTATTCAAATAAATGGTTGCTCAGTTTCCCCCTTGTTGAATTGGCTTCTTCTTCTTCTCCTTCCCTTTCTTCTTCGTCTTAGCCACCTAGTTACTAGTATCACTACTTTCACCAAGCGAAGAGGAAGAAGGGGAGGGAGAAACAAATGAGGAAGAAGGAAAAGGGTCAATTTCAGGTTCATCTAGAGGTGTACTCAATTACGGAGAAATCACGACATTTTGAACCACAAAGGTTGAGAACAGCCATACTGGCAGGCCAATGATAAGTCCCGGAAGGGATAATGTAGCCATATAAGGAGCACCAATATTTCCCCAAGAAGGAAAAGGACTAGGATTCCCCTCAAAATGGATTCCTTGATCAGTGGACTCTGGATTCGTCGCCATGTATCTCAACTTTAGATCAACTAAGAAATAGGGATGTTATTCCGAATTCAGTTAATTTTAATGATGCTTGGACACAACTTTGATTTTTCAGTTTTTAAGAGTCAAGAAAAAGCTAAAGATGACTTTAGTCTCCTTCGATTTTTAATGAGCCTGAAAGGACAAGTTCTCAGATGGACTTTTTCTTTTAAAGAGTCGAAAAGGAATGAAAGTGACTACTGTGGAAAATCTAGACAGAGGGATTGCCATACCAAACGCAAAACTGCAATATACACCTTGGTGATAAATTAAAAAGAAATTACCAAGGACTTATGTACGACAGTCAATCTTCCCGAATGATGTGTTCAGTGCATTGCGATCAATAAGGCGAAAGTTTCCTATGGATAAAGGATTTAAGCCTATTGTGGTCTCCCAATATATACGTGACAATACGGGGAGGACAAGTTCGTGCTAGCACTTGTCATATCAAGGAGGAGGAATCACCCAACCTTCAATGAAAACGATAGCCTCTAGTTTTAACGACGCTAGAACACATCACTAGCCTAGACCTCTAGATATGTTGTGTTAAGTTCCAAAGCGTTGTTAGGTTCATTGAAATTCATTTTAAAGTTGATGATGATCTGAAATTCCTAAGATGCAATCTACAATGATAAACAATCTTTTTTTATTTGAGCAATGAAAATCCTAGCTACTAGGGAAAGAAGATAACAGTGCTTTTAAGAAAAAAGCAAAGAGCACACACTAGTGCATTTCCCTAAATCATCTTTTTGCACACAAACCCAAAAATGCTAAATGCAAATGCATGTATTTGTTTTCATTTTCCTTAAAGTGAAAAATGCCAAAAGGAAAAACTAAATGCAGCTAAGATCTTAAATATTTCACTCAAAATGACATTTTCGACAATTTCTTCTTCAAAAGAGAAACGAAAACTCTAAACGACACTTTTCAATTTTGAATAAAAATTCTTTCGAAACTTAGAATATAAACAAATAAAATCAAAAACATCAAGAAAAAGTTTAATCGATTATCAAGGGAAGGAAGAATGTACGACACTTCTTTTTTTCGACACAAAATGACAATTACGACACTTTTCGTATCAAAGCGACAAATCGACTTAAACAACTTTTCAACAAAGGATTGTAAATGAGGAAAAAATACACAAAAACATTCACTAATATTAATGTAAGTGAGGCTGATCTAAGTGATACAAGTAAGCTTCAATAAAGAGGCACTGTTCATATACAGCAAAACAACCAAACAAAACTGAAAACAAGGTCAAAACTCTCAATTTCTAGATGGAAAAAGAGTTTAGTCAATCATCGCACCTAGGCTTCACAGAATATGAGATGCATCGCACTTACTGCACTCGGGAGGTGCTATGCATACTGAGTCACAGTGGGAGATAGTGCGATGGTCCAGGGAGCGCAACTGAAATGGGTTTTGGCTCAAATGTGGAGCTGTTTTCAATGAGTTAAGGTGGGTTTTGATGAACAATGAAGAGCAAAGTATGATGGAGTGTCTTGAGAGGTTACTGAGCTACCAAAAGGGCATCTAGATGTGCTTGTAAGTCAAATGTTTAATTCATAAACTAAACCAGAGATTGACTGAAGCAACATTCATCTACTATGCAATTGCAAAGCAAGAGTAGTTCGAAAGCTACCTGGCTGACTTCAGGCTCTATCTATAGTTTATCAAATTGAACATCAAACAAAAAATAACAACAAACAAACATCTATTCGCTCCCCAACGGAGTCGCCAATTTGTTTCTGGGAAAACTAGTATTCCTAAAGAATGCTAGCCCTCTAGGTTTGGCAGCTACCCTAGAAACAACAGTTTAAAGCAATTCAATGATTTCTTCTATGTGTAACAGATAAGAGAAAGATAATGGAACCAACCTGGAACTTCCACTTAATCCCTTGCTTGATCTCTCTCCCCTTTGACAGATCCTGCAACTCCTCCCCATACTTAACACACTTGGAGAGTACCTGCACAAGTACAGCAACAAAGAACCGTCAAAGCATCGTGATCTATTACAACATAAACATTACAGAATCATATATATAATGAATAAATGATAGTATTCACAAATGATAACATTCACAATTGCACAATCATATGGAAGAAAAATTTAAGAGATTTATTAATAGAAGGGAGAATTACAACCCAGTTGTCTGATCCAGCATCATCCTTCCAGCTTCAATCCTTCTTCACCTCATGAAATAGCAAGATCAAACCAACAAGAATACAATGCTCTCTCCTCAATTACAAACTATTAGTACTTCCTTGCAATTCACAACATTTCAGCCTCTTGGATCTCTTGGATGAGGGATCCATTTATAGATGTGTGCAAGGGTGTAAGTCATCTATGGGGTTTGATTAGTGTCATTCCACTTGTTATAATTAGTTCCATAAGAGAAGGGATAACAGATGGTTTAAGATCCCTTATTCATCGTTGGGCAAATTCAGAGAGGCAAGTGGCACAGGAGAAGTTTCTAGCAGATTCCATGAGCATCCACTTAGCAAACTGTCTCGGACATTTATCCATCCTCACCCATTGCACCCTATAGAAGGCCTAAATAGTATGAATCGCACCCTAGCAGTGTACCACTTAGTATGCATCGCACTTTGCCAGTGGAGCAGTCAGTGTGGTTTAATTTAGGCAATTTTTGGATGGTTTCTTAGATGGAACTTTTGGGGAATGATGTATTCAGATGACTATGTTCCTCTAGGGTATGAAACAACTCTTTTAGGGCTTGATGAGCCCTAATACATCGACATATAAGTTTGGGGTTGATGTGCCCAAATATGTCTATAACACTAGATTAGGGGCAATCTTTTCAAACTTGGCCCAGATCAAATCTTGAGAAGGTGTGTCAGGGAAGAGGAAGTGTTTGACATCCTTCTGACCTGTCATGATGGGCCTTGTGGAGGTCACTTTGCAGCAAAGAGGACATCATTCAAAGTGTTACAAGCAGACTATTATTGGCCCACTCTTCATCGGGATGTGAAAAAGTACACTAGTCAGTGTGATCGGTGCTAGAGGATGGGAAAGCCTACTCCAAGAGATGAATTGCCCCTACAACCTCAAGTGAATTTCGAGCCATTTGACAAGTGGGGCATGGAATTCATTGGGCCTATCAAACCTCCTTCAAAGAAAAAATAGTACATTATTGTATGCATTGATTATTTGACTAAGTGGGATGAAACCGAGGCAATTAAGGCAGAAACAGAAGAAAACGCGGTTGAGTTCTTAAGGGAGAATGTATTCTACAAATTTGGGTACCCTAGAGAGCTAGTCACAGACCAAGGCAGCTAGTTTATCTCCAACATGATTGAAGAACTACTCAGCCATCACAAAATCAAGCACATGACCTCCACTCCCTATCATCCACAAGCTAATGGGCAAGTGGAGGTGACCAACAAGGCACTAAAGGGCATCTTAACCAAGGTAGTGAGCAGCAGTAGGAAGGATTGGGTAGAAAGACTAGTAGAGGCCACTTGGGCCTATAATACCACATGGAAGACCACCATTAGATTTACACCCTATGAGCTAGTCTATGGGAAAAAGGCCTTGCTGTCCATTGAGATTGAGTATAACACATTAAGGATGGCAACCCAACTAGATTTGGATCTCAGTCATGCACAAAAAGAAAGATTGTTCCAATTGAATGGTTTGGATGAATTCAAAATGCAGGTCCTCCTACATACAGAGATGGTTCAACTTCAGAGGAAGATCTGACATGATAAACATATTAAGGAGAAGCAATTTCAAGAGGGTGATTGGGCATTGTTATATGATTCTAGGTATAAAGACTTCAAGGGCAAGCTAAGGACAATATGGCTCAGACCTTATGTTGTCGAAAGATGCCATGATAATGGTTCAACAAATTAGAACTATAGATGAAGAATCCATTCCGTTTCTTGTTAATGGGCACTGATTGAAAATGTACAAGACACCTTTATCAAAACAAGAGTTCATTAAAAATATCAATAAAATAGTGATGATGGTGGAGCAAGTTCCAGCTCCTCCCTCATCAAGTCACTGAAGAAGAAAAAAGAGAAAAATAATAAGGACTCGGGTGAAAACCTCGATGAGGCACTTGAGTCCCATATTTATGTTGAAAACCTCGTGAGGCGGCCCAATGATGAAAAAAAAATAAAAAAATAAGAAGATCCTGGGTGAAAACTGTTATAGATCTGATCTAAAAGTATAAGATAATAGAAATAAACCCAAAAAATAACAAGATAGAAATAGATATAAATGCTTCTTTATTGATATCAAACCCTTAATGTAGGGCAACACCATACATTCACTCCTTAACGAAGGAGAACACTCCACAAGCCATATGCTTGTTCATACAATATTCCTTCACATCTCTCATTGGGGAGTCTCTAGCCTCTATATAGGCCTCATACATACAATACCATGGGTCATTACCATGGTTCCCTCAATACAATTTATCTAATACCATGGGCTTATTACATTATTGCTAACTATTTGTGGTCCCTTACATGATACAGGTTAACCGCCTTATTTATTACTATGTCCCATCCCATTATTACATTATTCCCTTGGGTACCTCCCTTTGTACCCTATATTATTCCCCCTAGGTATACTATATTCCACCCCCCTCAAACATGTTTCATCCCTGAAACATAAGAAGAACACAAATAATAAGATCTACTCAAAAGAGTAGTCCTGTTGGCTTATACGGGCCTGACCCAGGTTCAAAAGAATTATTTAGCCAAACAAATCCCGCAACTATCGACCCTTTCGGCAACAGTCCATAGAGCACGAACTGAAGTCTCACCCGAGGTAGCATGGGAGGGTGCTAGAACCAGGTTTCCGCACCCTTGGGATGTCTAGATGTGATCTGGAGGTTTCGCACACCGTTCCGCAATGTCGCACTGCCCTGTTTCACGCAGATCCAAACCCAGACTAATCTTTACTAGTTATTAGCATGTTATTCATAGATCTAATCTATTTGATGAAGTATTACTTAGAAGGGTCTTTAAGCAAACATTTATCAAATTTATCCAGTTCACACACTTAGATTAAACACAAATTCACATGTATTCAAAATGTAAGCATATGCGCATAGATCAAACAATGATATTAACCATAAAAGAAGCTAAATCCGTGATACTTCAGATTTAACATAGAATTACCAAAGCAACTTATCTTTATTTACTTTCTTCACCAGTACATCCAGATCCACCTTGCACACTCAGCTGCAGGGGTCCGCGCACATAGTTGCGGACTGTTCCAGGCCTCTGCGCACATAGCTGCAGAGCCTCTATCCACTACCCACACCCTTGACTCAGACTTACAGACACTTATAGATTGTTCTCCTAAAAAACCCATTACATTACAGATCCAAGATCATACTCAAAAGAACTGTCTTTCCCTCATAGAGCCGCGCTCTATTTTACCTTCCTGTGGTTCACGGACCGACTTACTTCCTGTTATTCTATATTATTTCTTGGGCGGACAACCCTTTGACTCGACCTTTTACATTTTGTGCTTTGCATATTTCAGAGATTTACAATATTTTTATCCTACTTTCTAGGCTATCAGACAAAAAACTGTTACGCGGGACCTCCGCTACCCAACAAGTCCACTGGTACCATGCACATGCATCTAGCCATCCTAGAGAAAGGTGAACCCTCGTTCTAGCTGGTGCCTCGCTCACTTGAGATGGAAGTTGACCCTGGCGACTCTTTTGTGTTCATGTGTAGTAGGTGTATCGTCTTCCCTCTCTATCTGTCATGCAAAGGTTGTTGTCCTTGTGGGTAATTCGTTTCCATCTTGTTGGTTGTTTTCTTGTGGGGTGATGTGGGTGGTGATATGTTGAAATGTTAACCAACAGTGTATCTTTCTTTAATTCACCACCTAATAGAGGCTAATTGGTATCTAGTTGTGGTGCCTGCTATTGTTTCTTATCTTCCAATATTACTTCAACCACTGAGTCATCATCTGACGTATTAGTACCTGTAACCTTTTTTGCTTCAGCCTCCTTGGACACTACCTATTTTTCTGGTACCTGGTTTAATGCTTGTGTTTGATTTTCTACCATCAAAGGCTCATCATCTGATGTGTAAGTGTCATTAGAATTTTTTGCTTCTGCCTCCATAGTCTCTGCTTGGGTCTTAATGGAAATATCCTGCAATGTAATTTTCTTCTTTTTATACTAGAGCTTCAGGAATTTCTTCTGCACATTAATATTGACAGTACCCACAGATTCCATCCAAGGATATCCCAAAACAACATACATGTTATCCATATCTGAAGTATAAAAATCACAATGCAACACATAGTTATCCATAGAAATCTTCAAATATTTATAAACTTGAACATCCTCATTATCAACCTGTGTGTTTTCAATGTGTTTTGCTGGAACTTGCAATTTTTTTGCCAAATTAATATTGATAAAATTATGCTTGCAACTAGGATTTATAGACACAATGATCGTCTCCTTCTGAATCAATCCATGAACCTACAATAACGAGATACCGGTAGGAAATAACCCCACATGTTTTTCATTATATTGTTTTCTGGCATGAGACCATTTGTCTAAAAGGAATTTTTCAAATTCTTCATGGGGCAGGTTGGAACACTTCTTTTGGTTAAGTAATCCCCACCATGTGGCCACCTCATCTTTAAATTTAGCCACTACCTAAAATCTCCAATTTTTTTCCCATAATGAATTTTGTGTTTTTATCTGTTCTTCAATAGTAGGACCATTATCGTTTCCTGTAAAATTCGGAACCGCCATGAAGAGTGTTTTGAAAAAAATTCATTTACTTGGCGGAAATTTGAAATAACCACAATTTAGTCAATATTGCTTAGAATCCCTATTATGACCTATTTTTTGAAATGGAACAACCCTTCTGCTTCTTCCCATGTGATAGAAATCCTGATCTAAGCACTGGAATTTTAGATTCGCGCTGCACTTGTCCCGTTATCACAAATTTTTTTTGAAAAAAGAGTTGTTTTTAAATCAGCGATATCTCCCTCATCCGGACTCCAATTCGACTGATTTTTTTTTGAAATTAGGTATTTTTTCTCCAACAAATCATATCTGCAATTAGACTCTGCAGATTTTGCACCAGAATGTATAGATTTGATCTGCAAACTTTCCGCCCTGAAAAATGTCTGCAACACAGCTGATTTTTAAATCAATAATATCTCCCTTATCCGGACTCCGATTTGGCTGATTTTTTTATTTTTTTTTAATTGGGTATTTTTTTGCCAAAAACTCAGGTCTGCAATTATATTATGCATATTTTGCACCAGAACGTATGGATCTCATCTACAAACTCACCGCCCCGAAAAATGTCTGCAACATCGCTGATTTTTAAATCAGCGATATCTACCTCATCTGGACTCCGATTGGGACGATTTTTTTTTTCAAATTGGGTATTTTTTTGCAAAGAACTTAGATCTGCAATTAGATTATGCAAATTTTTCTCCAAAACATATAGATCTGATCTGCAAACTCGCCGCCCCAAAAAATATCTGCAACATAGCTGATTTTTAAATCAGCGATATCACCCTCATCCAGACTCCAATTCAGCCAATTTTTTTTTTCAAATTGGGTATTTTTTCACCAAAAACACAAATATACAATTAGATTCTATAGATTTTGCACCAGAACATACAGATGTGATCCGCAAACTCGCTGCCCCGAAAAATGTTTGTAACACAGCTGATTTTTAAATCAGCGATATCTCCCTCATCCGGACTCCGATTCTGCCGTTTTTTGTTTTCAAATTGGGTATTTTTCATCAACGACCAAGATCTACAATTATATTTTATAGATTTCACACCAGAATGCACAAATCTGATCCGCAAACTCTCCACCCAAAAAATTCCTACAAAAATTAAAAATAAATTCTTCGTTTTGCCCAAGAAAGTGCTATGATACCACTTGTTATAGATCTGATCTGAAAGTATAAGATAATAGAAATAAACCCAAGAAATAACAAGATAGAAATAGATAAAAATGCTTCTTTATTGATATAAAACCCTTAAGGTAGGACAACACCATACATTCACTCTTTAAAGAAGGAGAACACTCCACAAGCCATATGTTTGTTCATACAATATTCCTTCACATCTTTCAATGTGGAGTCTCTAGCCTCTATATAGGCCTCATACATACAATACCATGGGTCATTACCATGGTTCCCTCAATACCATCTATCTAATACCATGGCCTTATTACATTATTGCTAACTACTTGTGGTCCCTTACATGATACAGGTTAACTACCTTATTTATTTATTACTATGGCCCATCCCATTATTACATTATTCCCTTGGGTACCTCCCTCTGTACCCCATATTATCCCCCCTAGTTATACTACAAAAACCTTCCTTGAGGCGCCTAGGGAAAATAGCTACGGTGAAAACCTCTCTGAGGCAGCCTAGTTGTTTTTCAAATATATATATATATATATATATATATATATATAGATATAATTGTTATTGCAGGTGGGTGAGAAAGACAGTCAAGGAGAAAAAAGAGGATCCAAAGGGAACCCTGCCTCACACATATTCATCTCCTCCACTGCTTACCATGCCTCCCTCCATCATTTCTATCATTTTTCCACTCCATTGCTTCAATTTATGTGAAGACTGTGTTTTCTTTAGGATCCCCTGTATTCCTACAGAATCCCCTGAAAACCTACAGGATGATCCTGTAGGAATTACAATGGCCTGGAAAAACTATAGGAAGCAATCTGAGGGCATAGGGTAGGTTTTTTAGAACCCTAAAATTCACCCTATGCATGATCTAACACCTCACCTCATCCACCATCATCATTCCTGCACTCACCATTCAAAACAAGAAAAAGGATCAGTTTCAACAGTTTCTGCCATTCATAAAAATAAAAGGGGTAAAATAGAGAGGAGTAAGAGCATTACCTAAGTTTCCATTGCTCTACACACACTCCTACTTCTTCCTTCCATTCATTACACCATCCTCACAACCCCAGCCAGCAACATGATTAAAGAATTCTAAGGGAGAAGCAGCTAAGCACATCTTGTAGGAAATCATGTAGCAACCTATCCCACAGAATGCCAATCACTAGCAAAAGGTATTCACCGGGATGATCCAAGAGATCCACAACAATAGCAACATCAGATCTTCAGCCACAGATACCTATAAAAGCCAAGAAACCATTAGCAAATAGCAAGAGGAGGAAGAAGAATGGCATGCAGCATATAAACAATGCAACACCTCTGATCTTTGACAACTGCAGCATGGCATCGAAACCACAAGTAAGTATCCCACTCGCTCGCTCATATGCATCATGTAGTCAAAAGTTGCAAGGGTTACGTGATAGTTGGTCTATAAGTGAAAACGTGGCCAGTTAACTTGGCCACCTTCATTCAGTCAGCACATGCAGAACCGGGTGTCCTCTGACACGTGGCTGTAGTCAACTCAAAGGCAGAGGAGGAGTAGGACAAAAAGTGGTTAAAACTACGGATCTACGAGGTGGGATCTGATTACGAGGAGTGGGAAATGATGAGGTGGTAGTGGGGACCAATGGTCCAAAAATGGTAATGTACCTTTGCTGCAAGCACACCACCTCACCCCGAAATACCATAAAGGGAAATAAAACATCGTTCCGATGCATTCATGCATTTCACCTCCTTGAAAATTCCTCACTCAAGTTGGTCTCATAACCTAGGCCACCCACTAGAATCAAACATCCATTATTCTGCACAGGAATTCCTACAGGAGCATACACAGGAATTCCTACAAGATACACAAAGACAATCCAGAGGATAGGCAGAGAAGGATTCAAGAGGGGATATCACATGAATTGTCCACTGCAACTATTCTAAAGAGGTAGGCTCTAAAATTTCATTCCCATTTGCAATAAAATGAACCAAAGATACTCTAAAATCTAGTGAAGTTATCAATTGTGACTAGTGAATTACATACGCAGTCAACTCTGTTTTGCTCCTACATTTAAAAAATTTGTGTCAACCCTCTCATTTTCTCCTCAAGTTTCACCAGTAAGATGACAGGAGGGTTTAATAGGAGAGATCCCACAAACATTGTGAGGATACAACAACACCCACAGGTGCTTGAAATCTTTACAAGACACAACTGGATGGGGCTTTTTGAAAAATTCACAGGGTATGATGATGAGGTGGCTCAAGAATTTTCTCACTCCCTCACTCTACACAGCAAAATCCATGCCATTGTTTTAGTAAGAGGCCTCAATATAGATATCACCCTAGAGCTCATCAACAAGGTCACCACACTTCCCCTAGGAATTCCATGGAGAAAAGAAGACAAAGGAGACAATCAAGTGGCAAAAAGAAAATTCTTTTTAGAAGGTGAAGAACCCACTGAGGATAAAAATGGATTAAGGAGGGATAGTCTGCCATACCCATGGAGTGAGGTAGGATACCAACTCATCAAATATATCTCATGTGAGGGTAGATATAGTGTTGTTTATGGCTATCATTTCAGGATCCTTGAAGAATTAAGATTTGGGGTAGAAACACCAGTACACCAAAGACTCAGCATACCCTATTTCTTGCTGCAATCACTCATAGACTCCAGCAACAAAGTGAAGGAAGGGAATTCCCAACAATTGGCTCACCATGGGTTGATTAGGATCCTCATTGAATATGCCCTCCAAAACCTCAGAATCCCTATAACATGGTCAGTCTTCAGAGACTTGCCAGTAGAGGATGACATCAAAACCCTCACTTATGATGTTAGTCCTACTATCAGTGAAGAGGAGGCAAAACAGGAAGAGGAAGATACAGAGCAAGATAAGGATGAGATGGATGAAGAAGAAGCTGACACAGAGGAACATGATGAAGCAGAAGAAGAAGAGGGAGAAGAGAAGGAGGATGATGATGAAACAAAGGAGGAAACTAAGGAAGAAACTGATAGAGATGATGAAGATCCACAAGAGGAAGAAGACAGGAAAAATAGAGAGGAAGAAGGCATTGAAATAGAAGGGAAAGAACACAAGGAGGAGTCACCTAGGGTGTCTCCAGAGGCCACTAATAGAGAGGCAAAAACTGCCCTCACTTCTCTTAGCATCCCCATCAAGCAAAAAGGAAAAAGGAGGCAAACCCCACTATATTTTAGAACAAGAAAGAGCACCATAATAAAACAGGGGAAGCCACAAACATCAACAAAAATTCCTATTGAGATTGAAGATTCCCCTACACAAAGAAACAAAATGCCTTCCCATAAGTCACCAATCACCTATGTAAGGAGGCCTAATACTAGATCAACTTCCTCAAAGGGTAAGGCAATCCTACAGGATCCACAGCAAAACCTACAGGAAGCAAAAACAGTCCTATAGGATACTCTGCTAAAACTACAGGAGGCACAAAAATTGGAAAGAAAGGTAGGGGAGCAACAAGAAACAAAAGAAGAAGACCCAGAGATAAAGGAACCAAGCCCCCAACCTAACCTGGATTCCTATCACTGGTTTATTGAAGGAGGTAGGGTAATACCTCATTTTTTCCATCCCATTGTTTTTCGAACATAAGAAGGATAGGGCCAGAACCCACTGATGGATGCAGATCACCAATTCAAAGGTGGTGGAATACATTTGGCACATGGAAGAGAAACTCAAAGAAATGGGCAAAGAGCTAAGTGGATTAAGGAACAAAGAAGCAATAATGAGAAGTCAACTTGAGAGAGAAAATGCATGGCTAAGGGGACATCTACAGGAAAGAGAGAACCAACTAGATGTATGGCTAGCCTCTCCTTGGAGGTAATCCAATCTAGGATGCTAGCTAAATCCTATTCTCTTTTCCTCAAAAAATAATGGTTGTAGTTTCAGATTAAGACACTAGCACAGAGGGGAACCATGCCATTTCAGGACTACAAGCAGTTTATTGATCTTTGTGATCAAAGTACACTAGAGGATAGGGTTAAAATGGTTGAGTTTTATTTGCACAACATGGCCCTCACAGACATGAATGTTTGGGACCCTAATGCCAAGCTAGGATATCTACAATTAATGGCTTTGGCATCATGGATGAACCATGAGGAGTCAAGAGCTGCAGAGTTGAAAACGATATTGGATAGAGAGAAAATTGAACCTCTTTTGATCAGAGTTGAACAATCAAATCCCATGGCCCTCATCAGTACCCATAATTTGATTGCAAATGATCCTCAACTGGCACCTAGATATCTTGCTACCCAAGAGAAAGAAATTTCACCTTTTGAGGATATGTTTAGGCTGCTAGGAGATGATAGTATACATGCTTTCCTAAGGAGTCGATGGAACACACTGCCACACAACTTCAAGATAAGAGAATATCACTCTCCTCAAAGGTTGAGAGAAGCACTCAACAAGACACCTATTTATAAGCAATCTATGCAAAGGTTGAAGATCAATTTGATAGGCCTAAAAGTCAGTCTACCACTACCCTTAGGGATGCTAGAAGGGAGAAAATAAGAAGAAGAAAAGAGGTAGTGGGAGGAAATAGAAAAGAAAGCTGGCTTCTATGAACAAGAGGAAGAGAACATAAAAGAGGCATGGGATGTCAGAGAGGCTACCAGAGCCATGAAGGATATGGATATTGACTAAGTTGCTCAGAGGATGAGCAACACTTTCAACAGGGGGTGATGATGAGCCTCATCATTGGGTAATTATATGGGCCTTAATTCACCTCCTAGCTTAGTCAAACCAACTATTCTCATAACTTATTTCATACTTTGGATTATATTTTGTTTATGAGATGAGTTAGAGTTGGATGTTTTTCTTTGTGGTCTAATGTGCATTTAATGTGGGATTAAAGGATAAAATCAAGGAATTTTAGAAAAGACCATGGTCAAAACTTGAATGGGACAAGAGAGAGGAATTATAGGAGGTAAATCCTCCTCATTGACTACCCCTCCATTCGAATATTCCTCCATCAGCTTGGAGTGCAAACAACCAAATCATGAGGACTAGAAGGTAGCCGAGCAAGTGAAAGACAAAGCACCAGTTTATCTCAAGTTTGGGAGCCAAGCCTCCCTAATTTTAAGGAAGTCATTGGAGAATTCAGATGTATAAGTAGAGAGGCCTAGGACCTCAGTAGGATTCAAATTTTTTATTGTAAAACTCTACTCTATTTCTGAGCTGCAAGACTTGTGACAGTTTTTTATGTAATCCATTGTTTGATAATAAGAATGAGTTTTTTTTTAGCCAACACTGAGTTAACTCAGAGGGCTGAAGCTCTTGGGTTAGGGCTCAACCCTAGCAGCCAAGGATCCTCTTTATTGTATATGTATGCTAGTATAGATTCATAGTTTAATTTTTCATTTGCTTAGTAGATGCATTTCCATTACAACAGTGTAGATTAGATTGGTTGTGTGATAGTTTTCTTCCATTTGTGCCTTCCTTCAAGTAGCAGGTTAGCAAGGAGAAAAAGGATCACCATAAGGTTGTCAGTAGGTGTCTCGGCCTCACTTCCTCCCTCTGGGACCATGACTTGAGGAAGGGACCCTTCAGCAGCCCCAAAAACACAGATTTCTAGTTCTTGCATGAGCTTTGGAGTTTGCTGCCTTTGATTTAATATTTGGTTCATGTTGCAAGGTAGATTTCATTGTCATCTTTTTCCATCTCATTTTGCAGTAATATCTCACTCATGTTTTCATTCCCTCCAACAACTTTCTTCATGCATTATATAGGCAATTGGTTCATGCTTATCTGGTTTATGAAAATGTATTTTGTTGCATACTTCTTGGAAGACACACATGTTTTAAGAAAAGAAGGTACTTCAGGAGGAGACCCAGACTTCATCACCAACAACCACCTTCCACTTCATCCACCTTAGCCATCTCTTGTTCCACCATCACCCTCACTAGTTTTTTTTCATTTTTCATTGAAATTCCCCTAGTTACATTGAGCGAATATAGCCATCTCTTATCTTGGATATTGACTCCTGAGTGATCCTAGACCTTCGAACACCCCATTCTACTCATCATACACCTTTCCAAAGCTTCCCAACACCTCACAATTAGCTCTTGGTTGTATCCTGTAGGTTTCCTATAATTCCTACAGGATCATCCTATAGGTTTCTAGTACATCGTGTAGGTTTTCCTGAAACAGCCTATTTTGAGGCCGAATTGATGGGAAACATCTAGGAAGTCACACAAAGCCTCCTAGGACCCTTCCACACCATCCAATCACTCCATAAAACTTCTAGACATCCTCAATAACCTTCCATTCACCTGTCACATCCACAAGAACAATTAATTTGCATACTTGATTTTGCCTAAAAAACCCAAAAAAGTGAAAACAGATTTACTTTAGCTTTTTTCTTACATACTAGTATGGTTTGATGCTCTTCACTTTTGCAGCCTAGATAGTAGCATTTTTTTAGTCTTGATTTAGCAATTCTGCTTAGCATAGCTATTTAATTGGTTAATTAAGATATGGTGTGATTTAGCATTACATGTTGTTTTATTCGTTACTGTAGTAGAGTAGCTCTTTTAGAGTAGATTTGCTCTTCTTCCATCAAAGAATCAAACTTCTTCTGAATCTATAGAAGTTTGGCTTGGAACCCATGGGATTTCTCGCTAGACGAACAGTGACAGCAGGCAGGACCTTCACTTTTACTTGTGCATACAACACTATCACCTCCAAGTTTGTACAAACCCCGCGTTGATAAGTAAAGATGGTAGCCCATGAGTTGCAACATCCTTGCTGCAATACTGGCGCTCATCAACTCCACACACTTGGGTCCACTCAGTGAGCTCGTATGAATCTTTGCATCTGCCTTTCTTGTTCATTTCATCCAAGTTTTTGCATGTTGGTATCGAAGTCATGCTTGCGACCATGTCCTAGTCATGCTCAAGGTCTTCGCTTTGTGTGTACATGTTGTGATCACTATAAAAGCGTCTGTCGCACTCGCACATGGATTCACATTCGTTGTTGCACAAGCATCATCATGATTGATCAACGATCAATCACAAGTGTCGTACTTGTCGTTGACATCGTCAGTCAGTCATGTCGAGAATGTATGTCTGGATGGTATGGGTCATCTCATTGTCAAGTCATGTTGGTGTGTGTTTGCAAGATCACATGTGAATCTTTCACTCATTCACACACTTAGTCACTTTGCTGAATTTTTGGCGACCGAACTCCCTTATCACAGTTGAACCATCACCCCACCATCAACTTGATCGACTATCACCCAGAACAATGCAGAAGCACCAAGCAAGTCATTTGAAGTTCCGCGGACCACAAGCAATCAATCAGCTTCCAGCTGGTCAAACAGAGGATTTGACCTGGCAGCCACCCCGAGACCCATTCCCCTCAAAAATTATGCAGACGCTACCAACCTTGCCTTCTCTACTGAATGAAGACATTGTGCAAATAGGCCGGACAGACACCTAGTGACCATACCTATCTCCCTTGAAAAATTTCTTAGTTTTTCCAACCAGTCCTCCCGACATTCGACCGAATGCTCATCCAAAAAATTGTGCAGTTCTCATGAGCAAGCCTTTTGTAGTTTAGCAGTCTGCTCATCTTAGAAATTGCAAAGAGATGATCAGCAGGTCGGCCTCCCATCCTCAGTGTAGCTTCTCTCACTAGTAGCTCCCAATAGTAGACTGCTAGTTTCGTCTAGGAATTGCATAGTTTTTGTTGCCAAACTCCCATTAGCTGATTGCCTATTCCTCTTGGGAATAGCATAGTTTTTGCTGCCAGTTACCCAGCAGCCAACTGCCAGATCCCTCCAGGAATTGTGCAGTTTTGGCTGCCAAGCTCCCGACCATTTCCTCCAAAAAACTACTCAAATCGTGTCTGCTAGTCCTCCCTTTAGTGTGGCCTATTCCTCCAAGAAATTGCACAATTTTTTCTATCAACCCCCACCGCCCACTTGTTTTGGAAAATGTGCAGAGTTTTTCTACCTTGCCTTCCCATAGCCTGGACTATCCCTCACAAAATTTTCACAATTTTTCCTTCTAGCTGAGGCAGACCTCGTGGACAGTTAATGTTGTCTCAGATTTCCCATCTTCATAACCTAGTGACCCTTGCGTAGTTTTCATCAGCAGTGCCTGGAGCCATCATCCTGCCTCGTAACCTTGCTGCCTCTCCCGGTCACCTGCATCCAAAATGATCATGTATCATGGTAGACTAGGAGGTTTTTTGGATTTGATGTCATCTCGTCACGAGGGACTGCAGCTACAGGTACTCCAACAAACATGGCATGACGATGAATGGGATGAACAAAGGGAGTGCATGCAGAAGGACAGGTTCACCAGTAGGCGAACGATGCATGCGAAGAGTTGTGCTCGTGAATGGATGATCATGCAAAGATGTGTTTGCATATGGACGAACAAGTAAACATGAAATATGTGCTCACGGATGGACAAATGAATGAACATGCACGTTTCGAAAACAGATGAGCCTATCAAGCCTTCCAACATAAAAGCAAGAAGCAATGTGCCAAAGAAACATCAAGTGAACCAACGACCATCGAAGACTCTATGAACTTTTCCATGTGGAGGTGAAGCTGTAACACACCATGAATACATCCATCATCCAATAGCACTGTAGCTCAACATGCACTCCAATAGTAGCACAAATGTACCAACACTGTCATGTCGAGTTGTGTCATGAGTCATGTTATCCACATCTCTACTGTGGGCCATGTTGTCGATCAATGTAATGTAACGTGGAAGTCCAAGAGACCGACTACAAAGAGTCATGTAAAGTCGAAAAGTCATGGAAGTCAAATAGTCATGAGGGTAGTCGAACAACCATAAGGGTTAGATTCACCCTTAGCTATAAATACCCCCTAATTTGTACATGCAAAGGAATTTTCACCTAAGCTCCTCCCACATAGTCAAGAGAGTCTGCAATATTTTCTTTGAGGAGTAAGTAGTGGCTCCAATGCCCTACACACGGGGTTAGTGATGTATGGTGTAACGATGTGTCTTGGAAATTTTGCTTAATTCAGAAGCCTGCTAACAGGACATCATGTTTTCACACATGTATTGTAACTGTTGTAAGACTAATCTTGAACACTTGTAATGCATGTTTCTTTAACCTGTGTTGAACACTTGAACTTATTTCACTTGTTGTAATACATAATATATTAATGAAAATGTGTTGTATATGTTGTTAACATTGTCTCGCCCGTGGTGGCTACCTCCCCGGACATCAGAAAAACCTTTCACATAAAACTTGTTGTAACAACCGTTACACTCATGTGGACTCATCCACTGAGTGTTGTATGTGTTATCTTCCCTTATGTGTTGTGACTGTTGCATCCATGTGGACTACTCTAGAAGTTGTGCATGTCCTGTTGTGTTGTGTGTTCCCACCAGAGTTGGAACTTCCTCCCAACCGACTTGGGACTCACTCTCACCCTCTCCCTCTATAGTGAAAGAACCATTGACACAAGTAACACTAGAAATCACTCGACCTGCGAGCATCACTTCTTGAAGACAAAGCAAACCACTCTGTTGTGTTGAAAAGCAAGAGTTGAGGCAAATCCTTAAGAAAATGGCAACTGGGCCACCATATCAGATGGTACTCCCACACCAAACGGTGTGAGGTCTAGTTGGGACTTCATACTGCTATGATCCCTTGAATGTTGGCGGGTCAAGCACCATCAACATTTATGGTTCTAGAAGGAGGGAAGCTAGTTGTATATGGTTGAATATCCTCTAACTCTCATTCATCAACCATCTAGTCATGGCAGTAACTCACACTCCCTCTCACCTACATGCGACTCTGCAGTTGGTTACTCCTCACCACCCAATATTGAACATAAGATTCCATATCAACACCTGTCACCTTTGCTTCGTCCGTCCCATCACTCGATAGTTCGTGAAAGTAGTTATACTGATCTTAGGCATACAACTTCTTCCATACACATCAAGGAAGCCAAAATCCACTCCCACAGGAGTTTTTGTATCATCAGTGGAAGAAGCAATCCTTGCCACATTTGAAGGTCTGGCAGAAGCTATTAAAGATGGAGAGGAACCTTCGGTCTTTCGACAAGCCGAATAAGACACTCTTGTGATCTTGGGATCGAACTTCGGTACATGAGGCAGAGGGGAAGGCAATGGAGGATGTAGAGGTGGAGATGGACCAACAGACTCAGAGCCAGAACCATTGGATTCTGAAAGAGAGGAGGATGATGAAGAAGAAGAAGAAATGGCTAACCCAAATCTTGAATGGATGACTTAAGGACCATTGTCTCTCCTGACTATTTTACACAAGATGTTGAAGTGAACAGAGAGAATGAAAATCAAGTTCAACCCTGACAACATGGTGAAGGCATAAGACCACTTGGACAACTTGTATGTGCAGCTGCAGAACCTTAAGGTACGGTATGATGATGTAGCTTATAGATTGTTCCCATGTACTTTGGATGATCACGCAGCTGCATGGTATCACAGCCTTCCACCAAACTCTATACAGAACTGGGGTGCATTCAAGCGCATGTTCCTTGAAAAGTTTGCTAATGACAAGATCCCAACCATGCTACTAAAAGAATTTGGAAGCCTGAAGATGGAGGGAAAGGAAAAAGTGAAAGACTTCAATCAGAGGTTTACACGCATGTTGAACAAATTTTCACTTGACACCAAACCTCATGACTCCATCACTATTGATTACTACACATCCGCATTGTCGACTAGAATTGCATAGTTCATCAAGTGAGCTGGGAAACCAACATTCTTAGAAAAATGTGAAGAGGCTATTGCTATTGATAAAGACCTACGCATAATTGGAGTCATCAAGGATGACGAATCAACAAAGGACTCCAAAGATGTGAGCAAGAAGTCCCAAGCGATGCCTGTAGAATTTCCTGCAAATTCTCTACAAATCTACCTTTGAGATCTATGTAGAAAATCTGACTATAGATCACCTGATAATGCAATGTACTAAAGCAAAATACTTGATCTACTTCTACTATCAAACTTGGTGAAAGCTTAATCAATTTGAGCAAGATCAATCGGAACACATATAATAGAGAAGAAGAAATCATACACATGAAACATAGAAGAATACTTTGGGGAAAGCCTCAGCTAAAAACCCCGCTATCTGTATTATCATACAAGTGGAAATATCTTTGGATTACAAAAAGAATAAGCTCACAAGCTATCCTACTCTCTTTGCAATCCAACTGTTTCTCATAGATAGTCAAAGGCTTCTCACAAACCTTCTCCTCTGCCCTCCAAGCCTCCTATTTCCTTGCGCAGTTTTCCTTGGGGTCCAATGCTGCCACCTGTGTGAATTGGCCTCTTCACACACTCACTAACTTCTGATCTAACTGCGCAATCCTGAAGGAGATAATTCCTTCTACATGGATGAGTTTTGTATATAGGAAATATCCTCCAAATGATAGTACACTATCCCTTCCTCTGATCTCAACTAGATCTCTGACTGAACTGACATGCATGAGTTATTTATGAGAGAATATTCAGCTATCTGAAGTGCAATAGTTACATGCATGCATGCATTAACTAACTATACTCCCAATTAATTCAAAAAACTGTTTGAATTAATGTAACTAGACTTGACTCAGTTAACTGAGCCAACTAATTACAACTCATCCTTATCTCTTTAACTGATGGATAAATTCCTCAATCAATAGAGAAATTGTTGCATGTTCCCACATAGACTTCATGTTTGATTTTCTACAACTAATTAACTCAAGATGAATTAACTAATAATTTTTCAAACAACTGCTAAGATCAAATTCGAATTTTACTTCTCTATTTTAGTTGAGGGACTAACTAAAATAGGAATCTAACCCGAAATGCTATTTATATCAATGTTATTTTTAGCACTTCTGTTTTTCATTCCTTGTTACTATGTCCAACACTGGTACCCGAACTACTATTTTTAGCATTTCTTGTTGCTATGTTCAACAATGGTGAGTAAGGGTAGAGACAAGGACGCAACTGACATTGAAACCCTCACTCGCCTCATCAAGAATTTGTCCACGGACATGTCTGAGCTCAAACAATGGAAAATGAACACATTTTCAAGTAGCCATCCGCCCAAGTAGATATAGGAAAGCAGCTCATTAGGGAGCAATCGATTCGCTCCAAAAATTGCGTAGAAGCTTGTGCTCTAGCTCGAATAGTGCGTAGATCCTAAGTTCTGTTCTTTCCACAAAGAACATCACCCCGAGAAATCTTGTTCGAACTAGAAGTGAGTCATTAGCTTTGTCCGTAGTGATACACTCAACGCAGAAAGCAATATGCAATAGTAGGCAGAAGACACTGATGATGACGAAGAGGTTGCACCTGATGAAGGATCAAGTTCTCGGCATATGGTGAATGCGTGTTAGTGCTCTCAAGTAATGTCGAAGACGAACACTGAGAAATAGCCCCAAAATCAAAATGATCATTACAATTTTAGGAGTAAAGGGGCTCCCCTTACACTTGGGGAAGCATAAGAAAAGGTGGGACTCTTGTTGGAGAAGGCTGACCCACCAGCCACACCAAAGCAGAAAACACAGAACAAATCCGGGAAGACAACGACAGACAAAGGTACCTCCATGAGCAGAAAACTGCAGAATACTCTGCTAGATAACACGAGCATCAATCTACCCCGGACACCTCAGTGAGCCTACCACCTCTAGACTACAATATTGTGGATGACATGAAGAAAACTCGGGCGAACATTAGTTTTTTCGAGTTAGCTAAGATCCAAAGTCAATGAGACATCCTGCTGTGCGCATTGGAACAGAAAGCAACAGAAAACACAACCCCTATCAGCAAGGGAGCAAGCACACCTCCTGGATCACTGTCCATTGTGCTTAATACACTCTAGAGGAAGAAGAAAACTCTGGTTGCCCTCCATTCCTACTTTCATCTGAAGTTTTTAACTACAAAGTTCACAAATGCTTGGTTGGTTCTAGCGTAGTAGCCAACGTCATGCCGCTCTCCATTGCTAAGAAGATCAATGCGAAATGGAGCAAGACATCCACGTGAATCATCCAACATGATCGGACATCAATACCAGCCATTTGTGAACTGTGAGATGTGACCATACGACTATCTCATGACATTCGAGTCCACCAATGCATCAACATATTTGTTGTGGACATACCGGAAGCATGTGCTTTGCTACTCAGCAGAGACTAGTCCAGCAAGCTAGACGAATATTTTGCTACAGGCTGGTCTCACATTTGGCTTCAGTACAAGGGAAAATGCAACCAAATCCAGGTGTTATCCGAGAGGTATATGAAACACAATGTCACTCCCCTTAATGGCGAGAATGAACTGTTGGCCTTCGCAGAACTCATGTTTGGAAATTGCCTCCTGGAGACAACTTTGGAGTGTTATCCTACATGGTCATCTCCAACCCCACTAGATGCACAATTGGGACTCCTTCCTTGCCCAACTGATGGTAATGAAACTTGTATAGTTCATTGTACCAATAATAGAAGTAGTATCAACAACAATAGTAGCAGTAGTACAAGCATGTCAAACAATCCGTGTATAAACAATCTGTGGGCCATGGATTTTGATGAATCAAAGACACATGATGGCTCAAGGACTAGATATATCTCAGTCACCCAAAACAACAGGAAATGCATGATTTCAAGTTGCTTGGAGTCTGAATGCACAAACAACATCGCTGAGTACAAAGCACTCATGTTGGGCTTACAAAGGACCATCAACCCCAACATGGTCGCACTTAAAGTGATACTACACTCCATGAACGGTGTTGATACTTTCAAGGACATAACAACTGATGAAGGTAAGCATGAGAAACTTCTGAAAAATGTAGCTGAGGGCTAGAAAGGAAACCCCGTCCTCAAGGGGTTGGTTTATCTCAACAATCTCTACGATTTGCAGAACTTTAGTCAAGGGCCAAGAAATGGCAGAATACACAAGCCCAACACTACGAACGAACAAAGTAACCTGGGGACCAATCATGATTTGAAGATATTCAGTCTCGGTACAAACTGCACGTCGCAGTAGTGGTCATATTTTGACTGCTTGATCAAATAGTACCGGGATGTGTCCACATGGGTAGATGATGACTTGAGTACATATGACACATGAATAGCCCAACACGGGATTCCAGTTAAAGGAGGAGCCAAACCATTGTAGCAAAAGTCATTTAAAACACATATGTCGTGTGAACTCCCTATACAGAAAGAATTAACTAAGTTGTTGGATGTTTGGGTTACTCATAAAGTTCGTCACCATACATGGGTTTATAATTTAAGTTATTCATGTAAGAAATCTGGGGAAATTCGCTTATGCATCGATTTCAGAAACTTGAACCGCTCCCGGAATAAAAACAACTACCCCATGAAATCATCAGAGCCTATGCTACATGCAGTGTCTGAAGTAGCAGTATCATCCTCACCTAAAGGTCTTTTGGGATACCGCCAGATTCTGGTAGCGGAACCTGGTAGTCTTATGCTGGTCCATGAGAAGCTTGGCCCGCACACGTACCATCTGTCATCACTTGACAGGAGGGTTGACAACCTTCCTGTCAATGGCCAAGATCTCAAGCATCACTCCCAGTAGGTCAGGCACACCTCGTGCCATGTACATAGTCTTCTTGCTGCTTATTATTTTCATTTCATTTGCTTATTATCTTTGTTTTTATTTTTATTTTTCTGCTTACTATTTTTTTTACATTTTTTTGGTTTGTTTGATATATTAATATTTTTGTTTCCAGAAATAAGTGCTATCAACCACTACGTTCTAGCTTTTGAATAGAGTATGTGCCTAAAACTTGAAGAGACTTGTGACATTGTAGCATTTGGCCAGTCTTGTGTCTGTCTTCTCTATGCTTGGTTATAACCTTCGGCCGATGAAGTCTTGACAGAAAATACGAACCATCTGCAAGGGAAGTTTTGGTCCAACCATGAACCTGTGTCCACACTGGGAATCCCCATGCATGTACTCAGCCTTCTGCTCTGTGTGTTCAAGCTCATCAAACTAGTAGAAACGGAGAAGGGGAAATCTAAACGAGAAAAACTATGTCAAAGGTCTTACATGCTTCTCTAAAGGAACAACCTCTTCTGCTCTCAATAAGTTGGGATCCCTCTTCTACCGTAAAAATAAATAAGTGTCTATGCACAGTCCTCTTGAAAAAATACAAAGGCGGAAGAAGAGAAAGGCTTCCTACGCAGAGAGGTGAAGCATGCAACTCCACCAGGGTATCGACCAGGCTCACTGGCAGTGGAGCAATGTGTGTGTTCCTATGTGACTCCACTGGCGTATTGTCCAGGCCCGCTGGCAACAAAGCAACACTAGAGATGTAAACTTATACTCTGAAATATTCAACTTGCGAGCTAAACTACCCTTCCCAGATTCGAAACACTATGATCAAGATGAACTTTTGATTGTGTTTGACTGAGTTGGAAAAAGGTGAACCACATATGTCCATGGGGTAAGTGGGGATGCTGAAGTGACCCACACAGTGATTCAATACTCCCTGAAATACCAAGGCGTTGTGCTATAAATGAACCAAAATAGAGAAGATGGAGTTCTACTAGTGTGTCACCATGTGTTGTATCGGCTACAACCACCCTCCAAAATTTTGGCCTGCACCCAATTTCGGAGCCTCCCTTGAGAGTTTCACCTGATAAATGCACATACTTGGGTCCAATCTGTGAGCCCATGTGATTCTTTGCATCCAATTATTTTCATGTTCGTATCGAAGTCATGCTTGCGACTGTGTTCTAGTCATGCTCAAGGTCTTTGCTTCATGTGTACATGTTGTGTTCGCTATAAAAGTGTTTGTCACACTCACACATGGATTCACGTTCACTATCACACAAGCGTCGTCACAATTGATCAATGATCAATCATAAGTGTTGCGCTTGTTTCTCACATCGTCATTCAATCATGTCGAGCATGTGCGTTTAGATGGTATGGGTCGTCTCGTTGTCAAGTCATGTTGGTGTGTGTTCGCAAGATCACATGTGCATCCTTCACTCATTCACATACTTCGTCATTTTGCTGAAGTTTCAGCGACCAAACTTCCCTCTGATAGCCAGACCATCACCCCACCATCGACTTGATCGATTGTCACCCAGAATAGTGCAGAAGCACCAAGCAAGTCATTTGAAGTTGCACAGCTCACAAGAAATCAATAAGCTTCCAGCAGGTCAAATAGAGGATTTGACTCTACAACCACCTTGGGACTCATTCCCCTCAAAAATTGCACAGAGGTTGTTGACCTTGCCTACTCTGTTGACTAAAGAAATTGCACAAACAGGCTGGATAGATACCTAGTGCTCATCCCTATCTCCCTCAGAAAATTGCACAGTTTTTCCAGACAGTCCTCCCGATAACCGACTGGATGCTCATCTAGAAAATTGAGCAATTTTTATGAGCAGGCCCTCTACTATTCAGTAGTCCTCTCAGCTTAGAAATTGCGCAAATGTGATCAAAAGGCTGGCCTCCCTGACTAAGTGCAGTTTTTCTCGCTAGCAGCTCCCAACAATAGACTGCTAGTTCCCTCCAGGAATTGCACAGTTTTGGTTGCCAAGCTCCCGGCCAGTTCCTCCAAAAAACTGCAAAAATCTTGTCTGCCAGTCCTCCCTGCAGGACAGCTTGTTCCTCCAAGAAATTGTGAAAATTTTGCTGTCAAGCCCCGCTGCCCGCTCATTCCAGAAAATGTGCAGATTTTGTCTGCCTTTCCTTACCGCAGCTCAGACTGTCCCTCTCAAAATTTGCATAATTTTGCCTTCCAGTTGAGCTAGACCTCATGGATAGTCACTATCATCTCAGCTTAACCATCTTCATCACCCAACGACCCTTGCGTAGTTTTCATTAGCAGTGTCCGGAGCCATCATCCCGCCTCGCAACCTTGCTGCCTCTCTTGGTCACCTACATCCAAAACGATCATGTATCATGGTAGACTAGGAGGTTTTTTTGATTTGATGTCATCTTGTCATGAGTGACTGTAGGTATAGGTACACCAACAAACATGGTGCGACGACGAATGGGATGAAAAAAAGGACCACATGCAAAGGGACAGGTTCAAAATGGACGAACGAATGATGCATGCGAAGAGATGTGCTCGTGAATGAATTATCATGAAAAGATGTGTTCACTAATGGACAAACAAGCAAACATGCAAGATGTGCTCATGGATGGATGAACAAACGAACATGCACCTTTCATGAACAGATGAGCCTGTCAAGCCTTCCAACATACAAGCAAGAAGCAATGTGCCAAAGCAACATCAAGCGAACCAACAACCATCGAAGACTCTGCACACTTTGCCATGTGGAGGTGAAGCTGTAACACACCATGAAGACATCCATCACCTAGCAGCACTATAGCTTGACATGCACTCCAACAACAACACGAATGTACCAACACTTTCATGTCAAGTTGTGTCATGAATCATGTTGTCCACATCTCTACTGTGGGCCATGTTGTCGATCAATGTAATGTAACATGGAAGTCCAAGAGACCCACTTGTTGTACAAAGAGTCATGTAAAGTTGAAAATTCATGGAAGTCAAACAGTCATGAGGGTAGTCGAACAACCACAAGGGTCAGTTTCACCCTTTGCTATAAATACCCCCTCATTTGTACATGAAAACGAATTTTCACCTCAAATCCTCCCACATAGCCAAGAGAGTCTATAATATTTTCTTTGAGGAGTAAGTAGTGGTTCCAACACCCCACACATGGCGTTAGTGATGTATGGTGTAACGATGTGTCTTGGAACATTCACTTAATTCAGAAGCCTACTAATAGGCCAACACATTTTCACACATGTATTGTAATTGTTGTAAGACTAATCTTGAACACTTGTAATGCATGTTTATTTAACCTGTGTTGATCACTTGAACTTATTTCACTTGTTGTAATACATAATCTGTTAATGAAAATGTGTTGTATATGGTGTTAACATTGTCTCACCCATGGTGGCTACCTGCCCGGACAACGGGCAAAACTTTCACATAAAACTTGTTGTAACAATCGTTGCACTGGTGCGGACTCATCTACTGAGTGTTTTACTTGTTATCTTCCCTTGTGTGTTGTGACTGCCACATCCGCGTGGACTGCTCCTCCAAAATCTGTGCATGTCCTATTGTGTTGTGTGTTCCTAGCAGAGTTGGAACTTCCTCCCAACATACTTGGGACTCACTCTCACCCTCTCCCTCTACAGTGAAAGAAACATTGACATAAGTAACACTAGCAATCACCAGGCATGCGAACATCACTTCTTGAAGACAAACCAAATCACTCTCCTATGCTGACAAGCAAGAATTGAGGCAAATCCTTAAGACAATGGCAACCGGGCCATCATACCAGATAGGACTCCCACACCAAACAGTGTGAGGTCTAGTTGGGACTTCATACCAGGGTGATCCCCTGAATGTTGGAAGGTCCAACACCGTCAACATGGTGTTACAAATTTGACTCAACATTACATCAAATTCCCAACATGGGATTACATACATAATTAACTTGACCCTAATAGTCCAAACATGACTAAATATTGAAATGATTACATCATTGGTATTTACATGATCTCTACATCAAGTGGCAGATATGACATTTATAACCAAGACCAAAGACCTCAATAGTGCGGTAGTAAGACCAAGATAGTCTTCAACAATCATCATATACCATATAGGATCTGCACCACAACACCATGAACATCATCAATAAGTAATGTAATATAATCAACATATGATCAAGTATGCATCATTAACAACATAATATTGTTCTGTAGAACTCATCCCCTTGATCTCATCAAAGTCATATAGATATTTTGCAGCCCAACAATCATATCTTTTCATGCATCAACAAAATATGTGAGAATCAAGCATATCAACATAAAATAATATAGGGAAAAGTAGAATCGTTCCTCAACATCATGAATATGTGACCAAATATTCCATGTCTCCAAGTATCATTTAGAAGATTTAGTAGTATTATATGAATAACCATGTATTAATGAAAACTTGCAGCAACATCATTCTCTTGGCCCATTTTCTTCATGCAAGAAGAAACACCAACACCACTTCATTGATCTGCAACTTAAGTAATCATCCATACGATCCTTATCTGTAAGTCACCCATCAATGATATCCCATGATAGAAACATAGCATGATGCAACATATAGTCATCTTTCAAAAACTTCATAAACATGAGTATCTTCTGCAACATCATTAATATAAGCATCATTATGTAACAAGAAATTCTCAAGTAATCATAATGCCAACAATGCACTATTAGAAGCATAGAAAATGCTCCCCCCTGAACCTATGCCAACTATTCACTATCACGTTTGATCACATCAACTCATCAATCAGTAAGGTCATCAAAGAAACTTCATCATTTAGTAAATCCATGTCATTTTGTAGTAACTCATAAACTTTTATAATCTAGTACCATTTTTAAGTAGCATCCACTAACTGTAACCAACCAAAGTCAGAACCAAAAATCCAAATAATAACTAACTGAAGCATATCATGACTTCTCCCTGGGATAGTCCTATTGTTTCTTCATCATAGAGAAATATACATGACTATCTGGATCTAAGCTTGCGTATATATGCAGCTGTGCATCATAGGATCCACATACAAAAAATAAAAAGTTGAATTTTCATCACCACAACTCCCCTTGAGCTTGTATTGTTTATACCTGTTCAATTTATTACATCACATGTTTTGTTAGTAATTATGAATATTAAAATGACCATGGGAATCATCATCAACATATGTATTTCCCCCCGCTGTTATACATCACTAATTCTGAGGACCTGATAATAATCTTCTATTCTCATCAGGTCAGGTACCTCACATTACTTCTAAAGTCACTGAGAGAAGTAAGATTTAAGAGCAATGGACTGTAGTAGGGTTAATGTTCCCTACATTTCTGAGTGAGATTCCTTCTTCCTCCAGATCTGCTTGCGATTTCTAATTATGTGATGGAGCTTATCCCATCTCCTAGATCTATTCTGCATACTTGACCTACAATCAGTGGCCTTATGCCCAAATGAGTTACAAGAGAAACAATATCCATAAAACCATCCTTTGTGCCTAGGAACAGATCTTGTCCTTGATCTAGGAGATGTGTGACTTGATTAAGATTTCCCTAGAAAAACACTATATTGGTTTTTTCATCACATTGTGTATGATCATACCCAATCCTTGTCTTGATCAAAGGAGAGTGTTGTTCATTAATAATATTCTCTAGAGACTCAAATTCCTTTTCCCATTTGTTGATCTTCTCATAATCTTTCTTTAGGGTCATAATTTCATATTCTAATGTTTCACAATGCTTTTCCTTTTCTTGAAGTTGTTTTCTTATGCTTTCAGTTCTTCTATTGGATGCTTCTAATTCCATCTTTAACATGTTTATTTCCTCAATCATACTATTTCCTTTTGATTCCAATTCTTTGTTAACATTCATGATTTTATCATTCTCCTTTATAGATTTCATTGAATCACTTACCTCACAAATAACTGATTCATTTAATGACTCATCTTCAAGAGCCATAAGTACTAGATAGTTATAATCTAAATTTGAATTCTTGGTCATCAAATGTGCTATGACTATCTTCATTACAACAAAATATTTTCTTGTCATAGAAATTATTTTTAGCAACATTCTTTCCATTCTCTTTATGATTTTTTTTATAAGGACCTTTGGATGCATAATGGCCTACTCTTCCACAAGAAAAACATTTAAAGGGAATCTTACCTCTGAATTTTCCAGTTCCCACTTGTAACCTTCTTACGAAGTTTTCTTCTTCCTAATCTGATATGTAGCTTGTGTCTTTCGGTGGTTCCTTCTATTTGACTTTATATGCGTCTTTGAAGGCTGCTTCTCTCATGTTTGAAGGACCACCTTTCCTCATCTCAAATGTTGTCAGTATTCCATGGAGTTGATCAAGTGTGAGACTTTTCAGATCCTACATTTATTTAATAGCGAAGACTTTCGAATCAAAATTAGGAGTTAGTGTTCTCAAAATCTTCTCAACAAAAGTAGCATCTTTTATTTCATCACCAAGATTTGTCATGAAATTAACAAATTCATATACTCTAAGGAAAACTGTTTCAATGCTTTCATCATCATGCAATTTCAGGGTCTCATACTATATTCTAAATTATTGGAGTTTAGCACTTCTTACCTTGGTGTCACCTTCATAACTTTGGATAAGCTTGTCCCACATTTCATTTGTTATGTTCTGATGAATTACTTTCATGAACTCATCCTCGACCAGACTTCCCAAGATGGAATTTACAACCTTTGCATTGATTTCATACTATTTTTTTCCTGCAGTATCTGTGGGAATGGAGGTTGGATATTGACATCCACTTTCAACGATTTCCCATACACCAACTCCAAGTGCCTGCAAGTATGTTTTCATCCTAACTTTCCAAAAGTAAAAGTTAGTTTGACTAAATAAAGGTGTCTTAATACAAAATACTCCTTGACTACTCATCTTGATGTATCTTCTTCAAGCGATCAAGCTTCAATTGAAGGACCTGCTTTGATACCCATTGTTGGGAAAAATATTGGGGTTGGGGGGGGTGGGTTGAATTAGTATTTTAAAACTCACTTAAACTTTTCTTTTCTTATTCAGATTTATGCATGCAACTATACTGAAGTAAGCATCAACTATTATGCAGAAAACTAGTGTATATTTAGTTAACTTATTTTTTAGTTAATTCATCATCGGTTTAAGTTGAACCAGTATATCAGTACTTCAATAGGGATTAATTAAATAGTAACCATGTGAAGTAAGAACAGAATAGACCATCACATATAAGAAACACATGAACACCATGATTTTTAGGTGGAAACCCAATGTGCAAGAAAACCATCGTTGTTGTCTTCTCTATCTTTTTTTTACTATAAAGAAATACTTCTTACAATATTTTACTGGCACAAACTCATACCAGCACGCAGGCACCCACCTGCATAAGTCTACAACCTTTTTCTCATTCTCCAGCACCCACTGGAAGGGAGCTCCAACCCCCTGATCTCGTTTACCAGCACCCACCAGAAGGGAGCTCTAACCCCTTGATCATATTTACCAACTACCACTAGAAGGAAGCTTTGAATCCCTCACTAAAGGCTCCAACCCTCAATACCTTCGTGGACCACATTTCATAATATTTCATACTATATGCACCTGAACCAAAACATCAAATCTGTAGGCCACGTTTCATCAAATTTTCAGACTGGACCCACTACCATAATTTAAGCCTGATATCAAATAAAAAACTAAAACCAATCATTGTATCAAATCGCTAAACCAACTTAATCATCAAATCATTGAATAAACCAATTACTAAATCTCAAACAACTAAAGCAGATAGATCATCTCAATTCACTTTATGTTCTTCGTCAGAATGTCCAACCACTTACTGTTCATCATAGAAACTAGATCCTATCACTACAAACCTCAATCACTCTTATGTCAGAGTATATAGGCTACTATTATGAGACATACCCACGTATATGCGCGCTTTCTCTTTAGATAGCCTGTGTGCAGATCTCAAAACATTGAACCCTAAAACTGAATCACTGCACTACTAAAATCAATCACTGAAACACATAGTGACCTTGTCATAGATCTCTAAACCAAATACAGATAATCTCATAGCAGCATCATTACTATTCAACATAACAAAATCAGTTCAACCTCAACCAGCACTGTCAAACACAGATCATCATGAAAGAATTTATTAACAAAAAGACAGCAAACACAACAAGTCTGATTAAGCTAATCAGACATCATATTCAAAAAAAACCCTAATATATGTAAATGACCCTTACAAAACCCTTTCGCATATGTACACGTCTTTCATATTTGATACCCACGTACATATTTTTCCATACTGCAAAATCAATAAGCTACTACTCAGAATCTAATCCGCTTATGTATGCGCTTATTCATAAACAAACCTACGTACATATATGTAATTATTGACTCATACCTTCACTGCACAACAGAACTTCAATCAAACCCATACACAGTAACAAACACACGTCAAAACATTATCATCATAGATCAAACCAACCCATAAGAAAATTATTCAATGTATAGTCATTTAAGATCTATTGGATCTGATCCATCATCATACTCCCGGTGCATACTTATTTTAGATCAAACTATTCACTAATAACCCATAAATTTCACGCTAAACACTTTGATCTTCATCTCCTTATATAGCTTAGGCCTTATCCAATACCATGGGTCAAATCCTTAGTAATGCCGATGGTATTCCTGGACGGGATCAAATATTTGTTTCCGTGCTCATTACTATGGGCCAATACCATGGTAAAGATCCCCAGTACTTAGGCTACCATGTTGTGGACAATGTACGCACTTTCTCTTCTCCATACCCACGTATGTATGCAACTATCCTTTAGAGAATCCGCATGTATTTCTCAAAACACCACCTTCAACATTCTTTTGTCTCTGAACTACTACTCTTTTTTCCAAACTCTCTGTCACATGTTTACTAGCTTGTAAAATCATCATGTTGACAATCTTCATCAAGTAGGTTTCCATCAAGGACAACTCATCAAGCAGGTTGTCATCAAGGACAACATATTTTTCATAATGCCAACATATGAGAATAGACAAGATACATTCGCAATTATTAATTTCTCAATTAATATATTTAAATAGTTATTTCAATTTTCATATGTGGGAATCACATCATTACTTTTTATAATATTGGGATTAAGACTAATACCTCTACATTTATTTCTTTGCAGTAAACAAGGAAGTGCATCCTTTGGCATCTTAGTATGACACAAGGATTTCTAGTTCTACGTGGTTTGTCAAATCCTACATATTCATGGAGGTAGAAATTTTGCATCATGTTCTCTATTATGCAGGCATGCCAAAATTTGTCTTATTAAAGTAGTTGATGAGGAGCTCTCAACTTACAACTTTGATTATTTCCATCAAACAAAAACTAGATCAAGGGTGAAAAGTTTGCTTGAAAAATGTAGAATTTTTGGCACTCTATTGCTTATTGTTTCTCTAGTTGGCATATTCATGTGAGATAGGGTCCTGACACCTACCATTTATGGTATGTTGTGATCATCTGATATGTTTTCATGACATCTGACTAATTATATTTCCTTTTTATAAAATATATTGATGTTAATGTAGTTTTTTACAGTCATTTGCTAAAACAAAAAACTTATGTTACTGTGCAGTTTTTTCTACAATGTCAGGCCTCAAACTCTTAATGTCACACTATGAATGTAAAGTATTTTTACAAATAAACTCTCTTGTTATACCACCATAAAAATCAATGTTGAGGTAACCTATTACAACTTGTATATGATCAAACCCCAATATGCTATTTTATGATGATGCTAGAAATAATCAAATGTACTTTTCATTGAGTTTAAATTTTTCTTAATTATTATGTCATAAATTACACTATCTAACGTATTTTATTTTTATTTAAACCACAAGAGAATTATAAGGCATGCAAATTTTAGACCCTTGTTGAACAATGCACAGTCAATGAAGTTTGTGGTATATGAAACCCAACCAATGGGGGTGGGGTGAACTAAATTTCAAGCAAACAAAGCAATTATTAAAAAACATTGAACCTCAAGATAAAAGGGATGGAATTTTGTAATTTTAAAGTTATTATGAGCTATGCATTGATGAGATACTTAAATTTTGAAGAATAAAGTTCACCCTGCCTGAGGTAATAATGTTGGTTTTGTCTCCCAAAATTTTACCTCTCCTTTTCTTAACCAGTGAGTAAATTACAAAGTCAATGTGCTTAGGTTTTTTCATGAATTTATATATTCACTTTGCCCCTTGTGGTTTGGTAGAATATGCTTGTATTGAAGCTATGTATATAGGAAAATCCTTTCTCTTCTATTCATGAGCATCTAGTAGTCTAGTTTTGAAATATTTTCTTGGTAACACAGATGTAATTTAGATTTCATGGGATTTCATTTCACGTTAGTACTCCCATTTAAAAAGTGAACCTTGTTGGTGAGAGAAGGGAGTTTCTATACCCTTACAAGGGTTCAGTTTCCTCAAACATTGGATGGTTTACCCTCTAGTGTTTGTGTGCTAAATATTAGCATGCTCTGCAATTAACAAACCTTCTGATAATAGTTTTTTCAGCTTGTTTTTAGGATTATAAAATCTCTCCCCTTGCTAAATTATTTTAATTCCCCTTCACCACATGATAAATGGTAGATGTCGCACAATTAAAACTAATATTTTCCCAAGAGGTATTAATACTAGACTCTTCTCCATATACAGTTTTAAGAAGTGGCCTTCAAAGCTCTCATCATATATTAAGCCAAATTTTTGCATTATTCTTGGGTATGAAATTTTCTATACTTAATCACTTTAATATTGATTTATAGGCTGCCATACTATTTTGGGGTTTTCAGTTTCATTGCTCTTTCTAGAATCTTTGGGTTAATATGCCTAGATATCAAGAAGGCCTAGGTCTCAACCATGTTAGACGTAGGAGACATAACATAATTGGTTGAATATGAATTGAAATATTAGGCTTATCTATCGAACGCCTCCATTATAATATCTCAACTTTTCAATAGGGTTATACAGAAGGAAGAATGGGTAATCGAGCAACAACTACTCTTAGCGAAATATGAAATAAAAAATGTGGCCCTTGTTCTTAACAATCTGAAGTTATATGGCTTAGTTTATCATATTGTGATCCAGGTGGACATTGGTGGCCACTTGGCTATTCCACCTAGAATTCCATTTAGTTTTATTTGTTTCCTTTTTTATTTCAACATCTACTATTTTTAGCAGTTTTTTCGGGTCCTGAACTTCGGGAGTAGTTTTGACCCCCTAAACGATGTCTTTTCGAGGTCCATTGTAGGCTCATAGCCATAGGAAGGGCTTCCCACAATTCTTGTAGTAATCGAAAAGATATTTCCAACAAGGTATCGTACACACCAAACGAAGATAATATGACCAAGTTTCAACCCCACGAAGTTAGCTGCCCAACTAACCCCAACGGGGCCCAAAAACTCTTGGCATGCCATCTCCTAGGGTTAGGGTTTTGGTTATTTATGGTTTTCCAATGTTTTTCAATAATAAATAGGCCCTTGAGCCTCATTTTAACAAAGTTCAAAGACATGTATCGATCACATCTCTTCTCAGAGATAAGCTACCTTCACCCGACCTAGTTTATTTCCATTTTGTTTGTAAGCATATTTCAATATTTTGATATTAATGAAATGAAGTGTTATTTTTGTTGCATCTCTGTATTTATGGTTATATTTGTAATTTGTTACATTCATATTTAAATTCATATTAGTGGTATCAGAGTGGTCTGCTCTTTCTGTTTTTTCCTTTGCATGCCCCCAACAAGGTTAGGGTATAAGGAGTTAGGGATCGAACTGGTTTAACCTTTGCAAGACTAGCCTCACAAACCCTGACAACCTCCCATGGCATAAGAAAAGAAAGACGAGGGGGATGAGATCCCTTCGAAATACTACTCAAGGAATCCCTCGAGTGAAAGATGAATGCAATGATGGATAACTTTGCGTAGATCCTTCGATGGCTACCCACAGGTGACACATCTTCATCCAACAGCCACTCTGGAGGCACCACTCCTTTTAAGGTACAAGTTAACTTCAATATTCCCATATTTGAAAGGACAGATAGATGTAAACGTCGTAGATAAATGGTTAAATCTATTGGAAGGATATTTTTCAGTTCATGACTTTTCAATCAGGAAAATATTACTTTTTCACTTCCCAAAGCCACCCCACATGTCAAGGACTAGTGGGAAACCTATTGTGAACAAAAGGACGAGAGGGAGTCCTCATTGTTTTCAACCGCACCTACTTGGGATTATTTCTGAGATGCCATCAAGGAATAATATTACAGTTTCATGAGATATGAAGATAAATATAGCAATTAGACCACACTATGGCAGGGAAGGGACCAAGATGTGCCAAAGCTCACAAATTCTTTCCATACTCTTTGTATGAAGATGGGTATCAAGAATTCTGAGCAGCATTTGGTACTTAAGTACTGCGGCTGTCTACACAAGTACATCTAAGACAAGATGGAGTTCCTGGACATATCCTCACTCGGCACGACATACCGATACGTTTTCAGATTTAGTAGAAGTTTAAATAGAAGAAACGAGACTTTGGATCTGCAAATCCGAAGCAAGGAAAAGGACCCCCAAACCACAGAGCAAAGGACAAATCCAAGGCGGTGCGACCCAGGACAACCCGCCTATTGTAACATGATTAGTTTCGATAATTTAAATTTGTTGATATAATAGGTTTTAATAGTTTAGAAATAATAAATGGGTCTGCAAGAGTAAATGCACCCTCAAAATGTAAATTTAAGTTTCATTAGTTGGTTGATTTAGTTAATCATGCATTTAAACATGATTAAATGATGTAATAAAGTAAATTCAAACACAGTTTACAAACATATGAGAATGAATTTTCAACAATTGAAAGAGGTTTTTATTGATAACATCCTCATGTAAAAAAAACCTCTCTCAGTTTTCTAACAACTATTATGGTTTGGGATATGAAAATGCATCTTTGAAGGCATGTTTTCCATAAATTCCCTGTTTTAGTCACCTTTTTGCAGAGGATATTGTGACTAAAAAAAGATTAATGTTTGGAAACTAGAAGAGGTTTCGGTTCATAATATTCCAAAATACAACAACCTATCTCACTTTTCATACAGGTATCAGGGGTTGGGAGATACACTCTCATCATGTTTAGCCTATTTTTCCGACTGTGCAATGTCCTGTTTAAGCCACCTTTTTTCAGAAACTATTTTGGATAATCAGTGATGATTTTTTGGAAAATGGAGGATGTTTTTGTTCCTTAGATACTATACTACAAAAACCTCTCTCATTTTTCACATGGCTAGCTCGGATGGAGATATTTGAAGGGATGACTAGACCCTATTTTTCAGAAATTCAGGAGGAAAAAGTTCAAAGACAGTTAGTGACTTGGAAGCCACCTCATCAAATATGAGTTGCAATCAAATTCTATTTTCTCTTCTTTATCAACATAAATACTCAAGAATAATACAAGAACTTTTCAAATAGTTTTAGTTACCTCTATTTTTGTTCTATTTTTGTAATACAGTTTTCAGATATTTGTAATAGCTCTTGATATTTTTATCAAGATATTTTGTGAGGAAATTGTATAAATACTTCATCAATTGAAGTAATATGGGTTGGATTTTGATGCCAAGGCTCTTAAAATATGTAATAGATTCTCTTGTAGAATTCTAATGAAATCCTTCCAGCTCCAGTTATGACAGAATTTTGTGTTTCTCATATGTATTTCTAGTGTTTCCATAACTTGTTTCTACATATGTTCAAAGCAATTGTAGGAAGGTCTAGGTAAGGTAGATTAAGTCTTAATCTCTCTGAAATTCTCTGCAAAATCATAACCTTTAGAAAGATATAAGCTTATTGGACTATTTGTCCAAGATAACTCCTCTTTGACTGGTTTTTGCTTTATGTTTTCTGTTAGCCATTAAAAGAGATAAGCTTATTAGACTATCTGTCTGAAATAACTCCTCTTGGAATTGGTTTTACTTTGGCCTTTTGTTGCCTTTGAATATGTTTTTGTTGGGCTATAGAAATATTCTACACGCATCTAAATTTCCCTAGTTGTTAGGTAGTCAGTCTCACTGCTCAATTATTAGGAATCCCCTTACATTCTTCTACCATAATTCTTGAAAAAGCTAAGTCATTTTGTCAGGCTGGAAGCTGACACTTTTAGAAGGGACCCTGTGAGAGAGGCTTTTAATCATGATTAGGGATTATCAATGATTGCCAACCACCCCCAATTAAAACCATAAATCTTGCCATTGTGCTTCAAAGGTTGTTGCTTAGTGACAGGTGAACAATGTTAAATAAAGCCTCGTAACACCTAAGGGAGCCCCCTCTGGTTCAAGGGCCAGCTTGAACCTAAAGGCTGGTTGAGTTGGTTTCCTAGCATAGTTTTTGTAGCCAAGGACTACCTACGAGAAACAGGTACAACATCTGGCACCGTTTCCAGGGAGCGAAGTAACGAAGATATCTTTCTCCGGGGAACAATAAAGATTAGATATATTCCTTGCTGGTGAACAAGGAGTAATCATTTAATATTGGTTGCATTTATTTCACCTGGTGACTCCACTTTGTCATATGGCGATTCCACTGCGTAACCGATCCCACAGTTTCAGAAAATTAACTGCCTTTACTGCTATGAAAGGTTCATTGATACCTGTAATCAACAGTATATGTCTCTCCCTCTCAGCGATGGTCAGAGATCTAAATGTCTATAGAGGATGCAACTTTTGAAGTACACCTGTGAGTATAAGTTTCCCATGGGATTTCATGTTCATATTGTATATATTCTTCATATTTTTAGCTTCTCGCAACATGGTTTGTCAATAAATCCACTCCGCACTTGGTTACATTGGAAAGCAGATTACACCAAACAATGTAAAGTTTTTCAGTTCAGTTAGATAGAGGTGTGGGGGTTGAATAGATATCCTGAGTTTCAGTATGCAGTAGATCATCATGTTCATTGTTTATGAGTGGTGTTATTTCAAGAGTATATGATAGATCAACTTATATTTTCAGTCTCTAGAAATTTCCAGTTTTCAGATTTCAGTATGAAAGAGTATCCAAATTAGCGTAGGCATATGGTTGCATTTTACAGTTGTAGGTTGCAGTGTGCAGTAGCAGAGTATTCAAATGACAACAATGATCAATGGGGATTGGTTATATTTCTACATAAGAAGGAAAATCAGTGTTTTTTGGTTCTACGGTATGACTCCATGCCCAACACTAAAGGCAACTGGTCTACTAGTTCTCTGCATCCCATAGGGGGAAGCAGTCCCCATTGGAGCCGATGTTGTAACATGATTAGTTTTGATAATTTAAATTTTCTGATATAATAGGTTTTAATAGTTTAGAAATAATAAATGGGTCTGCAAGAGTAAATGCGCCCTCAAAATGTAAATTTAAGTTTCATTAGCTGGTTGATTTAGTTAATCATGCATTTAAACATGATTAAATGATGTAATAAAGTAAATTCAAACATGGTTTACAAATAGATGAGAATGAATTTTCAAAAATTGAAAGAGGTTTTTGTTGATAACATCCTCATGTACAAAAACCTCTCTCAGTTTTCTAACAACTATTATGGTTTGGGAGATGCAAATGCATCTTTGAAGGCATGTTTTCTAGAAATTTCCTGTTTTAGTCACCTTTTTGCAGAGGATATTGTGACTAAAAAAAGATGAATATTTGGAAACTGGAAGAGGTTTTGGTTCATAATATTCCAAAATAAAAAAATAAAAAATAAAAAACCATCTCACTTTTTATATAGGTGTCATGGGTTAGGAGATACACTCTCATCATGTTTAGCCTATTTTTCTGATTGTGCAATGTCCTGTTTAAGCCACCTTTTTGCATAAACTATTGTAGAAACTGGAGGAGGTTTTTTTTCCGAAGATACTATACTACAAAAAACTCTCTCATTTTTCACACAGCTATCTCGGATGGAGATATTCGAAGGGATGACTAGACCCTATTTTTCAGAAATTCGAGAGGAAAAAGTTCAAAGACAGTTAGTGACTTGGAGGCCACCTCATCCAATATTAGTTGCAATCAAATTCGAATTTCTCTTCTTTATCAACAAAAATCCTCAAGGATAGTAAAATAACTCTTCAAATAGTTTCAGTTACCTCTATTTTTGTAATACAACTTTTAGGTATTTGTAATAGCTCTTGATATTTTTATCAAGATATTTTGTGAAGAAATTGTATAAATACTTCATCAATTAAGTAATATGGGTTGTATTTTGATGCCAAGGCTCTTAAAATATGTAATAGATTCTCTTGTAGAATTCTAATGAAAGCCTTTCGGCTCCAATTATGACGAAATTTTGCGTTTCTCGTATGTATTTCTAGTATTTTCATAACTTGTTTCTACATATGTTCAAAGAAATTGTAGGAAGGTCTGGGTAAGGTAGATCAAGTCTTAATCTCTTTGAAATTCCCTACAAAATCATAACCTTTAGAAAGAAATAAGCTTATTGGAATGTTTGTCCAAGATAACTTCTTTCTGATTAGTTTTTGCTTTATGTTTTCTGATAGCCATTAAAAGAGATTAGCTTATTAGACTATCTGTCTGAAATAGATCCTCTTAGAATTGGTTTCACTTTGGCCTTTTGTTACCTTGAATATGTTTTTCTTGGGATGTAGAAATATTATATATGCATCTAAATTTCCCTAGTTATTCATTAGTTAGTCTGACTACTCAATTATTAGGAATCCCCTTACATTCTTCTACCATAATTCTTGAAAAAGCTAAGTCATTATGTCAGGCTGGAAGCTGACAATTTCATAAGGGACCCTATGAGAGAGGCCTTTAATCATGATTAGGGATTATCATTAATCGCCAACCACCCCCAACTAAAACCATAAATCTAGCCATTGTGCTTGAAAGGTTGTTGTTCAATGACAGGTGAACAACGTTAAACAAAGCCTCGTAACACCTGAGGGAGCCCCCTCTGGTTCAAGGGCCAGCTTGAACCTAAAGGCTGGTTGAGTTGGTTTCCTAATGTAGTTTTTGTAGCCAAGGGCTTCCTACGGGAAACAAGTACAACACCGCCGAAGCTGCAAGCAAAGAATAACACCATGAAGACAAAGAAGGACATGGAAAAATGGTGTGAGTTCCATAAGAGCTCCACTCAAAACATAAGTGAGTGTCGAGCCAAGCAATCACTTGTGGCCGACTTGAAGGCTTTTGAATCATACGCATGTTCTGACTCTGAGTCAGAACCCGACAAGGTGAATGACAAAGGGAAGCAGATCATTGACGCGGAGCCTAGTGCCACCATGGCCACTACCAAGATCCAAAAGAATGAGCCTAGAGATTCAGAGGAGGGGAAAAACCTCTTCCACTCACAGATGTGGGTGAGGGGTTCTCCATTGCAGTTCATTGTTGGTAGTGGGATCCAAGAAAACTTCATTTCAGTAAAAGTCATGAAGTGGCTGGGCCTCCCAAATATAACACATTGGCAAGAGTACACTATCGATTGGCTTCACTAAGGACGAGATCTCTACGTCAGCTAACTATGTCGCCTTCCCTACAACATCAAGCCCTTCATGGATGAGGTATTGTGTGATGTTGCTCCTCTTGAAGTTTGTGATGTATTATTAGGAAAACCATACTTGTGGAAGCAACATGTTGTATATGAGTCTAGACCTTGCTATGTGATTATTACTTTGGGCAATAAGTTGTATAGGATACCAGAAGTAGCCCCAGCCTATCGCCATCTCTTTGATCACTGCAAATAAATGCATTAAGATCATTTCCCATACCAGGAAATTTGTTTTTCTTATGATTCACCTTCAGGGCAAGAAGAAGGTTGTGGCCAAGTCTTCTAGATAGGGCTCCTTCGCACAACAACAATAGATGGAAAAGGTGGTGGAGGAGTATAGGGACATTTTCACCTCACCTACAAGGGTACCTCCATATTGTCAGGTCAAGAAATCTATCAATCTAACCCTGAGTGCGTCACTACCTAATGGACTGATATATCAATGTTCTGTTATGGAGAACGATGATATCAAGAGGGAGATTCAGGAGTTGTTACAGAACGGGCACATTGGGCCAATCTCATCACCATGTGGGAACCCAATTGTATTGGTGCAAAAGACGGGACTTGGAGACTTTGTATTGAATATAAAGCATTGAACAAGATCACTATCTAGAATAGATACCCAATCCCACAGATTGATGGCCTTCTCGACCAGCTCAATGGGGCCAAATATTTCAGCAAGATTGACTTAAATTCCGATTATCACCAAGTGACTATCAAACCCTTAGATGTGTGGAAGACTTCCTTCAAATCCAAGGAGTGCCTTTTTGAATGGTTGGTCATGCCTTTCGGGTTGATGAATTCCCCCACAACCATCATCAGATTGGTGGATGACATCTTGAAACCCTTCACCAATGCATTTGTGGTGGTTTATTTAGATGACATCTTAATATTTAGCCAGAGTTGGGAAGAGAACCTGCACCATATTCGTCAAGTCCTTCAAACCCTAAGACAACACAAGTTATGTGCCAATTTGGACAAATGCATTTTTGGCATGACCAAGGTTGAATATCTGGGGTATATCATTAATGGTCAGGGCGTTCATGTGGACCCAACCAAGATACAAGTCATTCGGGATTGGCCAGCCTCAACCACTCTAACAGAGCTCCGCATCTTTATGGGTCTTGCCAATTTCTACCGCAGGTTCATGTTGGGATTCTCTCATATCACTTATCCTTTAAGTCAAGTCACTAAGGGAGAAGTGAAAGTAAGAAAAAATGGTCTGAAACCAAACAAAAGGAAATTGTCGAGTTGAAGTATCACCTCTGTTCGGCACCAGTACTCACATTACCATACTTGCAACAACCATTTTAGATTGAGACTGATGCCTCTGATAGTCTGAAAGTATCACACCTACGGCATAGAAATGTATTCCATTTTGCATGCCTATTGTCAATGGAACCATTATATTATTGGGAAGGAAACGGTCATCCACACATACCATCATCCCTTATAGTTCATACAGACTCAAGGGAAGTTGTAGAATGATTGCCATCAGAAATGGTCCACATGCCTACAATAGTTCCATTTGAACATTAAGTACAAGAAGGGCAACACCAATAATGTTGCAGACTGCCTCAGACAACCACCAGTCATGGCATTGATCATTGTGCTCAACTCCTATGGGCACGAGACTTCGAGGTGGCCACATCTTTACAATAGCGATCCAAAATTCGGTAGCACATACCAAACACTCCTAGAAGGTAAGAAAGTTCCAAATTTTCACCACCAGGATGCACTATTATTCCACCTAAGACACATCTATGTTCCTTCAAGCGAGCATGAAAATATGATTTTGGAGGTGCACTATATTTAGGTCGTTGGACATTTTGGAGTAGAGAAAATAGTGGCAGTACTGCAAAAGTATTTTTACTGACTGAAACTTCGTCGGGATGTTGGGAAGTACATTAGATCTTGAACCACCTACATCATTTCTAAACCAACCATCAAGAAGTAAGGCCTATAAACTCCTCATCCTACTCCTAGTTGACATTGGGAATCCATCTCCATGGATTACATGTTGGGCCTTCCTTCTACTAAGCATGGAAACGACTGCATTTTCGTGGTCATCGATAGATTTTCTAAGATGACCATCATGGCGACCTGCAAGAAGAGTATCACAAGAGAGGCCAATGCTAAGCTCTTCTTTGAGAAAGTGTGGGTACACTTTGGGATCCCACGGTCCATTATCATAGACTAGGAAAGCATATTCATGAGTGCATTTTGGTCATCTTTGGTCGATGTTGGATACCTAACTTACTAAGTCCACGACGTTCCACCTCCAAAGTGATGGCCAAATAGAGGTCCTCAAGAGGATGATTGTATACATTCGGCACATATAAAATTCAAATCATCCACGCACATGGGATGAAAGCCTCCCCTATGTCTAGCACAGCTACAACAGATTTCTCCATAGCTCAACGAGCCATAACGCCTTTCTGGGAGGTCTAGGATTTCAACCATTATGTCCCATTGATGTAGCCATACCATTTGTAGCTAATCAGGCAGATTCAGATCACTTCTAGTCCGAAGGCAACAGGGGCTAATAGCTTCACTGAGTGCATTGAACACATCCGCTAGCAGGTCCATGATATATTGGATAGATCCAATGTTAAGTACAAGCATTGCCATGATCAAAATCAAGTGTCGCACAAGTTCTAGGTGGGTGACAAAGTTTGGTTACATTTGCAAAAGGAGCGCTTCGCTAGACCCCACTGCAAGATTCGCCTACTCCGTTTTGGGCCATACACCACCACCAAGGCTATAGAGGACAATTCCTTCAAGCTCAGCATCCCACCGTTCCTTGGTCTGCACCCAGTGTTCAATGTAGACCACCTTCGACCATACTTTCCACCATTGCTGGACACATCTGACATCGCAGAACAAATCACACCAACAGAGCTAAACTCAGACTGCTTAGAACAGAAAAAAAATGATCAGATCATGGACACATAAATCAAGAACACTCGCCAGCAAAGGATCCATCTATATAGATTTATTAAAGCAAGCGAACTTCTTCACCAGGGCAAGTGATTCACCAGGGACCAAGTTCAACAAAAATTTCCTCACCTCATGGAGGCTCTACACCTAATGGGAACCATTACTTCCTATGGAGGGAGGACTGATCCAGGTGGATATTGGTGACCACCCGCATATTCCACCTAGACCTCTAGTCATTGTTATCTGTTTTCTCGGTGTTATCTGTTTCCATGGTGTTATCTGTTTCTTTTTTTTATTTCAGTATTTACTATTTTTAACAGTTTTTCGGGTCCTAAACTTCTAGAGCAGTTTTGACCCCCCTAAAAGGCATTTTTTTAGATCTGCTTCAGGCCCATAGCCATACGAAAGGGCCTGCCACAAATCCTATAGTAATCATAGATACCTTTACAACAATGTATCATATGCTCCAAACAAAGATAATATGACCAAGTTATGAACCCGGGAAGTTGGCTACCTAACTAATCGCAATGGGGCCCATAAACTCTTGCATTCCATCACTTGGGGTTAGGGTTTTCCCTTGTTTTTCAATAATAAATAGGACCTTGAGCCTCATTGTAACATATTTAAGAGGTATGTAGTCGTCACATCTCTTCTCAGAGATAAGATACCATCACTCGAGCTAGTTTATTTCCATTCCATTTGTAAGCATATTTCAGTATTTTGATACTAATGAAATGAAGTGTTATTTCTACTTGATCTCTGTATTTATGGTTATATCTGTAATTTGTTGCATTCCATTTTAAGTTCGGACCATAATTTGTCTCATTTAAAAAATAATGCTTTCAAAAGGTAATGTAATAAATGCTATAAAATCTCTGTCGATTTTACAAAAGTTTTCTCTTATTGATTTTCATATTGAACATAATCAAGTAGGGTTCAGTCAAGTAAGAAAAGATGTTTTGGAATATGATATATTGTGTGTAGTGTACTGGTTTTCATATTTTAAATGATGTAACAAGTATTCTACCCTAAACCTTGCAGACATGTATGTTTTCAACTTCCTTACCTATGATGCCAAGGTTGTCTCAGAAAGTTTGCATGGTCCTTCTAATTAGTGCGGTATATGGGGCTAATCACATCACTCTTTTATTTCAATCTTTTTTCTCCCATAATTTTATAAAAGTTTGGTTAAATTTAAGATTTTAATTTCAGCAATTGTAAATTGCAAGTTTGAACTAATTCCCGAGTTCATAATGTACTTAGATACTCAAAATTACAATTTGAATAATAAAAACTGCAATTTTGACAATTCTACATCTATCAAATTCTAAGAAATAGAGGGTAATATGAGTACCCGATATAGGTATCCATATCAAATGCTAACTGCAAAATATCAAATGCCACACAAGCTCTACTTAGTACTAAAAATAGTTTATTGTGTAATAATCTTTATGAGAGGCAATCATTATTTATCATGTTGAATTTAGTCATTTCTCCTTGAAAATGGGCAGAAGAATATGTGGAGTAGGTTATTTCTTTATGTCTAGAAAGAGGTAGAGCTATGCATGGGATAGGTTACAAATGTGAATGAAATGGGTAGAACTCTAAAATATGGCTAGGGGTAAATCTAAGAACCTGGAATGAAAGTCTAACTTTCTATGGGTTTTCCTATTTCCAAGCATCAATCATTATGAATCTCTATGGTGCTTAAGGATAGCCCTTTGGATGATAGTTTTATTTTTCTGTAATCATTCTTGTTTGACTCAGCCAAAATTTATGAGTCTTCTCGAGCTTTACTGAGTCTTAGCTAGATGAGTATTGACCTCATACTTGTCCCTAAACTCACCACTCACCATAGACTCGGCCAAGACTTGCTAGACTCATCTAGAATCACCAGAGAATATTTTGAGATTTTGTGGGGTTAGCATTTGCTGTCTTCTCCAAGTCTATATTGATTGTTTCTGAAGTCACGATGTTTTTCTAAGTCTTATGCTGGTTGATTCTTTACTGAGTTCAAGTGTGACAAATTTTTCTATAATTAGGGATCAACCAAGTAAGAAGCTACAGTAAAGATATTCTACATATTGGATGGTTATGTTAATCATTTTTCTTTTCTTTTCACTGTCAATATATCAGTATTCAATCATATATGAAACTTTGTTGAGGTTAACAAGTTAGCCCAATCATGGGAATTAAGAAATGATGGAGAAGGTATTGAAGGTATATGTCTATCCTGATGGAGAGAAATCCTATTTTCATGAGGGTCCCATGGGTTTCATATATGCATCAGAAGGATGGTTTATGAAACAGATGGAAGAGAATAAATAGTTTGTTACAAGGGACTTCAGGAAAGCTCACATATATTACATGCCCTACAGTGTGTATGAGATGAGAAGAGGAATTCCTACACTAGAACAACATAACATGCCAAATTTATCATTGTATACAAGAGATGGCGTGAACATGATTGTTTTGAAATACCCTTTCTCAAACAAAACCCATGGGCAAGATAAATTTTTGTTGCAAGCCATGATTGGGTGAGTGTCAGTTACTTATTATGCTACTAATATTTCTATTAATAGGATGGAAATATTTTATTTATGTTTACTAGAAACTATGTGAGCATATGAAGACATTGGAAATGAAAGAAATTGCATGCACAACTTCAATTTCAATTATCTCAAAGATGTCATAGTCATTGTGATTATATTATTTTAAATATTTTTTAACTCTTATTTATGAGTTATATATCAATTGATTAAAATGAATTTTGGTCCCCACCAGGTCTCAGGTTCAAACTTCATGGGTAAAGCCTAAGGAGCGAATCCATTTTTAGAGGAATTAAACTATTCCCAAAAGTATCCAAGACTAAGCTTACCACCATCCCACTAGTGGGTATATTGTTAGTAGGTAGATTGTTTGGAACTAGTGCCTACCTAGGATCTTAGCGTAATTACAAAAAAAGAAGAAAAAAAATCTTAATTGTTGCAATTCATTTTATGTTGTTTTAAAATTATTTAATATAACATTATAAAGGTCTATTTTTTTTGTCTATGTTCCATATCAAATAATAGAAATATATGTTTTATAATAGTTTTCATATTATTATGCTAAACACAAAGAAGTTATTTTGTCTCTATTTTTTACGTGGTAGATCAAATGACCCTATTATATAACAATATATATCTTATTATGTCAAAAGGGTTTTTTTTGTATGTTGAACAAAGAAAAACTTTCTTGTAGGGACGTTACATAAGAAAAGAGAATCCTAAACTCAGATTGAATGCCATAAAATTTCTTTGCAATGCTGACCTATCTAAGGGCTAATTTTTATCATTCAAGGATGGAACTTTTCTTGAAACCAGCCTGGAGTGTTTGTAGCATCCACCTCATGGTATTGGGGGGTTTCCTGTAAGAAAGCGGTCAATTCTTGCATTTTTTGTTGGACTTAATTATGGCAAGATAGGTCCAATTCTATTCAATTAGTAGAAAAAAAGGACCTAGGCATGAATATCTATTAGAACTTACCTCTAGAAATATAAAAGGAAAAATCCTATAGAAATCACATGAAGGAGAGTAAATATTTCCTTTTGTCCCATGGTCTATGAAGTAAGCGGCCCTAGGCTAGTGAATGAACCTTACTACGACTGTGTCCCTATAATAATAGAAGACCCTTTTGTTCTCTTTTTCAACAAGGTACTCAACTATGAATCCTTCTCAATAACAGCGGCAGAGAAGGACCTACCATATTTGAAGTCCATTCTTCTCAGAATTTCAGGGAGAAGCTACATGCCCATGCATTTTAGACTTAGTAAAGTTAGAATAAATTTCTTATGGAAATGGAAGTATCCTTAGATCCTTATAGATATAGCATATTTCATATGATTCCATTCAATTTGGAAAATTAGACTTCATGAAATTGATTTTACAAATTAATTTCCTGAAAGGAGAAATCCAAAGTAATGTTGACTTGTTGTCCTACTCTGTAGCTATGCTCTAGCTTGAATCAATGATGCTTCGGGTTCAAAACCTAGAAGTTTGCTCCATGTATAAAGAACCTTCAATGGGGTTGAGGCCAGATACAAATTAGGGTTGAATTTAATATAATATTTGCCATAAATCCTCACATAATTCTTTAAAGGGTGCTAGCTTAATGGAAGAGAACCTTCCTTATATACAAGAGGTTGGTGGTTGGACTCCATTGTTTCCTAACATGAATTAATGGATGATATTGTAGTTTATTTTTAATTAAATTCCTTTTATATTGATTCATTTAAGTGGTGATATATTTTTCTATATTCATTATTTTATATTGTCTCTAAAGAGACAAAAGTGATATTGTATTGTTTTTAAATATAATTTTTTATTTGTCTATAGAGAGACAATAACTAGGATTAAAGACATATTATCTCTATAAAGACAATATGTCTTTAATCCCAACTATTGTCTCTAGAGAGACAAAAATGAAATTGTCTCCTAAGAGACAATAATGCTTGTGTTATATATTGTCTTTATAGAGAGAATTTTTTAAGACAATAATTTGAGACACGCTTAAAAATAATGGCAATATGCAATTTCTTTGTCTCAATTTAAGACAATTTACCCAAAAATGTCTCAACTATTGTCTTAAGAGCCCCCCCCCCCTATGTTGTAGTGTATATCATATTAAAATATAAAATTGACAAAAAATAGAAAACATGTCAAAAAAATGCTACATGTAATCATGTATTATTAGGGTTTCAATAAAATTAAAATTAAAAATATAATTTATCCAAGAGGTTCATTGAGACATCCTACAGCCGATTATGAGGATGATGTGTAATTTTGTCTATACCCAACCTAGAGTTGACACCTCTACCTTCTAAAGTATAAATAAAATATTCTTTAAATTGTATTTAAATTATGAGGGCGATGTGTAATTTTGTCCATTTTGAACACACTTTTTAATGTATCTTCATTTTTTTATCAATGTGGGCCTTCTAAAAAGTATGCATAATGTGTACTCATTGGATATAGAATTTAGTCTGCATCCAACGAGTGCCTACACTTGAAATTTGAGTAAACCTATAAGGAGATAAGCCAAAAATACAATTAGAAAAAGTAGTTTTTCTTCTTTTCCCTCCAAAATATTTACATGTACATCTTTTAAAATTTAAAGGATTTTGATTGGTTCACATATTATGACATGGAAATTACATGTAAATGTCATAGGTAATTTAAGGCTAAAATTTCCTCTAATGTCATTTTTCAAATATCCCAATTGTAAAGGGTTTTATGTCTGATGATTTGCATACCATTGGCCTCACTAAATAGCTCGAGGAGTGATTGGAGGTGGATAACATAATGCAGGTCCCCATTTGAAAAAATAAGGATGTCAACCATAAAGAGAAGGTGGGTGATAAAATAATTTGGATAAACGGTGATAACTTTGTAGAGTATAGAGTGAACATCTGATGAGATCATTCCACTAAGACCTTCTACTACCAAGAGAAAAAGTAGGGGAAAGAGAGGAAATCCCTAATGGAAGTCCCATTCAGCATCAAAGAAAGGGGAGGCAGCCCCTTTGATAAGTATTGGAGAATGTAAATAATTTTGATATTCATAATTTGTACGTAAAAAAAGGAAAAGAAAAATAAAAATATTATTATTTTTCTACATAAGCATGTTCTTCATGATTCTAGGTTTTTGAGTCAAAGAGTCAAAGTCCTATTTTGCGCCAATTGTAAAAGAAAAAGAAAAATTTAAATTTTGGGACAAAAACCCCTCTAGACACCAAGTTGGCCTACATGTCAAGTCGGCTCCGCCCCAATGGACATGTCTATTCACACCCCCTCTAATCTATATAAATAGGGGGTAGATGGAGCTCATTTGGACATACACTTGGAATTTTTTTGGTCTAAAAAATCATAAAGAAGATAGGGAGAATAAGAGGAAGGCCAAAATATGAATTAAGGGGTTCTTCTTGAAGTTAAGGTTTGTGGATTATCTGCCTTAATATATCTCTTGTTGTTGGTATCTTACTGATGAATTTGCTGGAAGGAAGGAAGTTTTGGCTTGAAATTGAAAATTGAAGGCTTCTTGAAAAAGTTTGCAAGCTAGTTTATGTCTTGTGGGCAATGGATCAAAATTGTAAAAGCACATAAGCTTAGTAATTTTAGTTAAGTTTTGTATACTTAACCAGAGGAAAATAGACAACATGCAACATCACAAAATAACAATTCGATGACGAAGTTTACCCCTCCTAGGCTACGTTTGGGTGGGCAACTTCCAATGTTGGTCATTCATATTATATGCTCAAAATTTCAATTACATCAACACAAAATGTTCAAATCACAAAAATAATGCTACCATTGTGTCCAGAACACCCAAAAACCCTTATGTAGGCTCTTCTTCGGCTCAAAAAGGCTAAAAAATGTCCAATTTAGGCCTCCTTCTCCATTTCTCTGCTATTTGTCCTACAAATTGAGCAAACTAGAAAATCTGGCAATGTTTTCGTCCTTTGGAATATTCACTAGGTGAAAATTTCATTTGGGGATGACGAAAGTTTCACCAAAATTGGTGTAAAATTTCAAACACTTTGTTGAGCACTCACAACTCAACTTTTGCCTATTCCTTGGATCACGTGGCATACATGTGGCTAGGGGCCACATGCCTGGTGGCACTCCACCCTTGGTCACGTTTTGTTCAATGTGGCAGCGGGTTGGGACACATGATAGCCCCCTGCTCCGAGCCCTCTGCATATGGTATTGTTACATTGAATCAGACCTAGGGCTAAGGATAATCACCGGACCCCTCCACTTCTTCCATGGGTACATCACATGCCATACAACCTGGGGTTGGGGCCATGTGCCCTGCCCCCTCTAGCACTGCAAAAACAGTTTGATAATAAATATATCTAACCCATTTAATTATAAAAATCAACATGGTTGGCGGAATGGTAAGGAGCTTGGTTAGTTGTGGTGAGGTCATGTGTTTGATTCCCCATTGGGTCGTTCGACTAACCCAACAAAATTTTGCATGGAATCTGAGGGCCATCTGCCACCATCCCGTTGGGCCACATGGCACCTCCTAATTGGTTCATGCAAACCACAACCACCAATAAAATTTAGCAACCTAGGCTTGTACAACCTTCCAAGTGTGAGCACATGATTGACCTGTCTGACCATTATACCTCCCAGTCATCCTTCTTACCTCAACACCACATCATTGTACAGCATGCCCAGTCAGCAACCTAGTCAACGTTGCAAGATGACTTTTTAGTTGTTTGCCACAAACTTCAGAATGCGATAAATTTCACATATTGTGTTAGATTGAGTTGATTCAAGCATCGTTGGAATCAAAACGATGAGATCTACGATTTGGCACTGGATTTGGGTGATTTTGAGCACTTTTATTTTTGAGCATATTTTTTATCCCTTAGATCATTTCTCCCCACTAGAAGCTTTTGGACCACCAAAAGTTTGATTTTACTTAACAAGAAAGTGAGGGTACAACTCCCTCACTTTCCCGATCTCAATCCACCTCTCTTTGCTTGGATTGGTACCTTTGAGCCCCACTTGAAGATACTCCACATTACCTTTGCGTGAAGTCCTGATTCTCCTATTAAGAATTGAGTCTTCCTGCAACTCATCTAAATATTCAAGAGAAAAATCTTCAATAGATGGAATATGAACATTCTCTTCATGATCATCAACCATCGGAGGCTCATATAATCTCAAGTTTTCCACATTCAAAACATAATAAATTTGAATGTAAGGGGGAAAATCTAATTTGAAAGCATTATTACTACTATTCTCCAAGATTTTGTAAGGACCATATCTAATTGGTTTGATCTTTTTACCTTCACCTTGAAGTCTTTCCTTGCTGATATACAACCAAACTTGATCTCCCACTTGGAAATCATGATCAACTCAATGCTTGTCATGTCTTTCTTTGTACTTTGGTTTTCTTTTCTCAATCTACTATTGTACTCTTTGATGCACTAGTTGAATTTTTTCAATGAAATTATTGGCTTTGTCTGCATCATTATGTCCATCTACTGAAATATATTTATCAAAGATGAATTCCAAAGGAGACTTTGGAAAATAACCCAAACAAGATTCAAATGGAGATACTTGTGTAGATGAATGCTTCACATGATTGTAAGCATGCTATATGTAATGCAAATGCTTATCCCAAAGTTTAGGATGCTTACCAAAATATCCTCGAAGGAGATGCACTATTTTTCTATTTACCACTTCTTTCTGGCCATTTTTATGTGGATGAAATGTTGTGCTCTTCTTCAACGTGGTGTCCATCATTTCCCACAAACTTGACCAAAACATCCTAACAAATTGAGAATCTCGATAAAAAATAATAGAAATGGGAAACCCAAAATGAACCCATACATTTTGGAAGAACATCTTTGCGATTTGTTTATCCGTAACTTGTTTCTTACATGTCATCAACACACACATTTTGTTGAAACGATCCACAATAACATATATATAATCATGACCTTTTCTAGACATTGATAGCCCACCTATAAAACCCATAGAAATACTTTCCCAAGGACGAGAAGGAATAGGAAGTGGAGTGTGAAAACCCAATTTCCTATTTCAAGGCTTGCTAATAGCACACATGGAACATCCCTTTACATATCTTGAAACAATTTCATTCATGTGAGGCCAATAACAATACCTCTAAATTTGTGCAACTATTTTTCCTGCACAAAAGTGACCAACAATAAGAGAAGTGTGGGCATCCCTTATGACATGAATATTTCACCCTGCGGAACACATAACTTTCTAAGATGATACAACAACCTGTTATGAACATGATAATCCAACTCTTCAAGATCATTGCCTTGAATCAATGTTTCATAAACATCTTTAAAATCATCATCTTGAGCATATTTTTCAATATAACTTTCATGCATGATTGAGTTATGCTTAAGAATGACAGATGCATTAACAATAGGCCTTGATAACATATCAACAAATTTGTTGTATATACCTTTCTTGTACTTGATTACCAAATGAAATTGTTGTAGGAATGCCATCCACCTGAAATGTCTAGCTTGTGGTACCTTGGTTCGCAATTGTAAATATTGCAAAGGTTAATGGTCAGTATGAATAATCATTTCTTTACCCATAAAAAAATGCTTCCATTTCTTCATGCTTTGTACCAAAGCATAAAACTATTTATCATAAACTGGATAGTTAACTACTGCATTGGTAAAGGTTTCAGAATGATAACAAATATGCTTACCATGTTGCACCAAAACTACTCCCATGGCATAATTGTTTGCACCAATTTGAATCTCAAATGGTTACTTAAGATTTGATAGTGCTAGAACTTGTGTTGTATTGGTTTTCTCTTTCAAAGTGTCAAAGGATTTATTTTGCTTGCCTCCCCACTGAAAGACTTGTTTAATGCTTGTCAAAGCACGTAATGGTGATTTAATGAGTGAGAAGTTAGCTATTAATTTTCTCCAATATTGGGTTGCTCCCAAAAAGCTCCTAATTTATGTTCCATTCTTGGGTTTAGGCCAATTCACAATGACTTCAAATTTTGAGGGATGAATCTTCAATTTACCCTCTCCTACAATATGACCCAAATAAACCAAAGAGGTTTTCCCAAATTCACATTAGACATCATCAAACACAATTTCTCTTTCATCAATACATGTAAAACTTGTTTCACATGCTTGACACACTCTTCACGAGTCTTACTGAAAATCAGAATATCATCTAAGTAAACTAAGACAAAACCATCAAGAAATGATCTCAACACATCATTCATAACTCTCATTAATGTTGCAGGTGCATTGCAAAGCCCAAACAACATAACTAACCATTTGAATAAACCTTGTTTCTTCTTGAAAGAAATTTTCCAAATATCATCTTCAGCAATCCTTATCTAATGATAACCGCTTCTCAAATCTAACTTACTGAAGTAAACAACATCATTTAATTGATCTAGAAAATCATCAATGTGAGGAAGAGGATAGCGATTCTTTATTGTGATTTTGTTCAAAGCTCTAAAATCCACACACATGTGCCATGTACCATCCTTCTTTGGAACCAAGACAATAGGAGACCCACAAGGAGATGTGTTAGGCCTGATGATCCCCTTTTCAAGTAGCTCTTGAATTTGTTTCTTTATTTCTACATTCTCCAAAATTGACATTCTATACATGCCTATATTTGGAAGAGGTGCATCCTGTTGCAAATGAATCTCATGTTGGATTCCTCTTTTAGGAGGAAACCCTTCAGGTTCCTTAAACATAATGTCATAAGTGTTAAAAACTTCAACTAAATCATGTTTGAGTTTAGAATAACATCCTTTAAAAGCTTCAAATTCAACAGTATATTTAGCTTTAATCATCAATAAAAAGAAAATATTACTAGCATTTACAAGCCTTTTCACCTGACCAACACTTACAAGAGATAATTTCATCTTCTTACTATGTGCTCTAACAATATACTCAACTCCATATTTAAAAATATTATATTTTTTCTCATGACGCTAGAATATGGCTTTCCAGTCATACAAGTATGGACTCCCTAATAGAATTCCACATATGTCAAGTGGTACAACATCAAGCTTTACCTCATTAATAAGGTTTACAGTGATGGCGAATTTGAGTTTACATTTTCTTGTCACCTGCAATTTGGCATCATCACATACCCAACCCAAAGGGTAAGCTTTACTTTGATGTGTAGTTTCTAAGTTTAGTTTCTTGAAAATAGCTTCCAAGATAAGATTGACTCGGGATCCACTATCAAACAAGGTATCAACTTTTGTATGTTTTGTAATTACCCTAATATGTAAATGCTCAATTCTTTCTTTATCAGTTTGAGACTTAATAGGCTTATTAGAAGAACTAGTACTTGCCTTAGAAGCTTTATCTTTCATTCTTAGGGATGTGATTTTGGTTTTATCACCTAAATCAAATCCTAGATCTTGTTGAGTTGTTGTAGCAGTGTTTTATTTCCCCTTCAAGTTATTGAACGTCTTTGGTCTCATTTTTGGATGTAATTTCCAATAATTGTCTTCATCATGACCTTCTTTCAAGCAATGTTTATAGGTAATTTTCTCTCCCTCTTTCTTGACTGTAGAATTCCTTTTTCCTTTGCCTTTAAACTTCCCCTTTCCTATGTCTGCATATTTGGATGGTTTCTTGCTAGTCTCTCGAGGAACATTCTTGCCTCTTGATTCTAAATGAATTTCATGAACACATACTTCATCTATATTGGTGGGATTAAACATAAGTATAGTATGTATCAAATAACTATGTAATCCACCTATGTATTTAAGGAGAGTATCTTGTGAAGACAATCAACACTCAAGGTTAAATCTCTTCTTCTAAATTCTAGTGCGTAACTTTGAACACTTTGGCCTTTAGCTTGTCTAAAATTTTTCCAAACCATAATTGTTTTTTGCATATAATCTAATGGATAAAATTTCCTTCTTAATGCAGCTATAAAATCATTCCAATAAGATACAATTTGACCACTTTTCTTCAAATCTTTTTGAGTTCTAGCCTCCCACCAGATGAGAGTTGCACTTTCCAAATGAAGAGAAGCAAGTTGAATCTTTGTAACATCATCCTTAATCTTTTGAATCCTACAATAGACTTCAATTTGAAAAACCCAATTATCCAACTTTTCAGCATTTAATTCCCCGTTATACATAATAAATTCAAACTTGACATCAAGCTTAAGCAGAGGAGACTTAGCATGTGTTTTTGGAGATCTAGGAGGAGTATGTCTAGGTGTTGAATGAGGTGACAAAGGAGGTGAGGATGGAGGTGAATATGGAGGTTAAGGAGGAGGTGGAGGTGGAGGCTTGCTCTCATCACCACCATTACCTTTTTTTTGATTAGAAATGTCTCCTTGAAACCTTGATTTCCTTTCATTGTTCAACACTTTCACCATTTTAGACATACCATAAAAATCCTTTCTAAAAGCTCTCTTATCCTCAGACATCAACTCTTGTCCTTTGATCCGAAATTATGTAGGAATGAAACAAATACAAAAATACCCATATACACAAAGATGCAACAGAAATAAAACTTCATTTCATTAATATCAAAAAAATGAAATATGCTTACATACATAAATAGAAATAAATTATCTTGGGTGATGGTAGCTTATCTCTGAGAAGAGATGTGGTGGATACATGCCTCTGAACTGTGTTACAATGAGATTCAAGGGAATATTTATTATTGAACATCAAGGGAAAACCTTAAACAACCAAAACCCTAATGCCAAGAGATGGAATGCTAAGATTTTGTGTGCCCCATTGGGGTTAGTTGGGCAGCCAACTTTCGGGGTCATAACTTGGTCATATTATCTTTGTTTGGTGCGTACGATATCTTGTTGGAAATATCTCTCAGATTACTATAGGATTTTTAGTAGACCCTTGTCTATGGCTTTGAGCCTGCCGCGACCTCAAAAAAACGTCATTTAGGGGGCAAAACTACTCTGGAAGTTTAGGACCCGAAAAACTACTAAAAATAGTAAATGTTGGAATAAACAACGAAACAGATGAAACCAACTAGAGATCTAGGTTGAATAGGTGGTTTCCCACCAATATTGAAGCAATGGTCTCCATTGCGTATAGAGCCTTCATGAGGTGAGGAAATTTCTATTGAACTTGGTCCCTGGTGAAGGAGTTGGCCTGCTTTGACAACTTGATATAGCAGGATCCTTTGGTGGCGAGTGTTCTTTATTTGAGTGTCCATGATATGATCATTTATGGCCTATTCCATGTAGTCTAGGTTTAGCTCTGTTGGTGTGAGTTTTTTTGCAATGTGGGATGTGTCCAACAATGGTGGAAAGTATGGCTAAAGGCAGTCTACATTGAACACTAGGTGCAGACCAAGGAATGGTGAAATACTGAGCTTGAAGGAATTGTCCCCTACAACCTAGGTGATGGTGTATGGCCCATATCGATGTGAGTGAAGCTTGTGGTGGGGTCTAACGAGGCAATCCTTCCTTAAATGTAGCCAAACTTTATTGCCCACCTAGAACTTGTGCAGCACTCAATGTTGATCATGTGGTTACTTGTACTTAGCATTGGCTCTATCCAATATATCATACACCTACGAGCGGATGTGTTGAATTCGTTCGATGAAGTTATTACCCCTGTAGGCTTCAGACTGGACGTGAGTCAAATCTGCTTGAGTAGCTACAAATGGTATGGCCACATCAATGGGACATAGTGGCTAAAATCCTAACCCTACTTGAAAGGTGTTGTGGCCCGCTAAGCTTTGGAGAGCTCTGTGGTAGTTATGCTAGACATAGGGGAGGATTTCATCCCATGTGCATGGATGCTTTGAGTCGTACATACACAAAATGTGTACAATCATCCTATTGACGACCTCTGCTTCACCATCAGTTTGAGGATGGAAAGTCCTGGACTTAGTAAGTTTAGTATCCAACATCAACCAAAGACTTGACCAAAATGCACTTAGGAATATGTTGTCCCGATCTGAGATAATGGACTGTGGAATCCCAAAATGTACCCACACTCACTCAAAGAAGAGCATAGCAGTGGCGTCTGCTATGATACTCTTCTTGTAGGCCGCCATAATGGCTATCTTAGAGAATTTTTCGACAACCACTAAAACACAATCGTTGTCATGCTTAGTAGAAGGAAAGCCTATCATGTAATCCATGGAGATGGATTCCCAAGGTCGACTAGGAGTAGGAAGAGGAGTTTATAGACCTTGCTTCTTGATGGTTGGTTTGGCAATGGCATGAGGAGTGAAATATCTAATGTACTTCCCAACATCCTGATGAAGGGTCAGTCAATAAAGATACTTCTGTATTACTGCCACTGTTTTCTTTACTATGAAATGTCTAACGACCTGACTGTAGTGCGCCTCCCAAATCATCTTGGCATGTTTGCTTGAAGGAACATAGATGTGTCCCAGGTGGCATAACAGTGCATACTAAAGGTAACAATTTGGAACTTTCTTACCTTCCAGGAGTGTCTGGTATGTGCTGTTGAATTCTTGATCACTCTTGTAAAGATGCGACCACCCTAAAGTCTCATGCCAATAGAAGTCGAGCACAGTGATCAATGCCATGATTGGTGGTTGAGTGAGGTAGTCTGCAATATTATTGGTGTTTCCCTTCTTGTACATAAATTTCAAATGGAACTATTGTAATTATGTGGACCATTTCTGATGGCGATCATTCTGCAACTTCCCTTATATTTGTATGAATTGCAAGGGTCAGTGGTCTCTATGGATAACAATTTCTTTCCCCATAATATAATTATTCCATTGACGGCAGGCTTGCACAATGGAATACATTTCTTTGTAATAAGTGGGATACTTTCAGACTGTGTCTAAAAGTGTCTCACTGTGGTAAGCCACTGGATTCCCCAGTTGAGTAAGAACTGAGCCAATAGCATAGTTGAAGGCGTTTGTCTCAATCTCAAATGGTTGTTGTAGGTTTGGTAATATGAGTACCAGTGCATAGCAGAGGCGAAAATTCAAGTTAAAAAATGCCTTCTGTTGGGTTTCCAACCAAAAAAACTTTGATTTCGCTCCACACTTAGTTACTTGACTTAAAGGCCAAGTGATATGAGAGAACCCCAACACGAACCTGCGATAGAAATTGGAAAGACCCATAAATTTGATGAGCTCTGTTAGAGTGGTTGGGGCTGGCCAATCTTGAATTACTTGTATCTTGCCTGGGTCCACATGCATACCCTACTCATCAATGATGTACCCCAAATATTGAACTTGGGTGATGCCAAAAGTGCATTTCTTCAAATTGGCACACAGCTTGTGTTGTCGCACGGTTTGAAGGACCTGTCGAATATGGTGGAGGTGTTCTTCCCAACTCTAGTTGAAGATCAATATTTCATCTAAATACACCACCACAAATGCATTGTTTAAGGGTCGCAATATGTCTTCCATCAATATCATGAAGGTTGCAGGGCCACTTGTCAACCCAAAAAGCATGACCAACCATTCGAAAAGGTCCTCCTCGGATTTGAAGGCAATGTTCCACACATCAGAGAGCTCGATAAGCACCTGGTGATCACTGGACTTCAAGTCAATCTTGCTGAAATATTTGGCCCCCTTTAGTTGGTCCAGAAGGTCATCAATCTGTCCGATTGGGTACCCATTCTGGAAAGTGATATTGTTCAATGCCTGATAGTTAATACAAAGTCTCCAGGTCCCGTCCTTCTTTTGTACCAATACAATTTGGCTCCCACAAAATGATGAGCTTGGCCTGATGTGCCATTTCTACAACAACTCCTAAATCTGCCTCTTCATCTCATCATTCTCAAGAATAGACTGTTGATAGATCGTTCCATTGGGTAGCAACACGTCGAGGGTCAGATCAAAGGAGTGCTTGACCTAAGAATGCAAAGGTACCCCTGTAGGTGACGTGAAAATTTTCTTGTAATCATCCACGACCTTGTCCATCTGTTGTTGTTGTGTGGATGATCCCTTTCTAGAAGCCATGGCCACAACCTTCTTCTTTCCCTTAGGTTGAATCATAAGGAAAACAAATTTCCTTTTTTGGGAAATGATCTTACTGCATTGCTTTGCAGTGATCAAAGAGATGGCAGTAGGAGGGGCTACCTCCAGTATCCTGTACAAATTATTTCCCAAAGTAATAATCATAGAGCGAGGTCTAGACTCATATATAACATTTTGCTTCCACAAGTATGGTTGTCCTAATAATACATCACAAAATTCAAGAGGAGAAACATCACACAATACCTCATCCGTGAAGGCTTGATGTTGTAGGGAAGGTAACACTGCAGCTTGACGTGAAGGTCTCGTCCTTGGTGAATCCACCTGATGGTGTACAGGTATAGATGTGTTGTAGTTAGTAGGCCCAGCTACTTCACGAAATCTGCTGAAATGGGGTTCTTTTGGCTCTTGCTCTCGAAAATGAACTGCAACAGATAACCCTTCACCCACACCTTTGAGTGGAATAGGTCTTTCCCCTCCTCTGGAAATTCAGGCTCATTCTTCTAGTTCTTAATGGTGGCCACAGTGGCAATGGGATCCACATCAATGATCTGCATCCCTTTTTCATTCCCCTTGTCAGGTTCTAACTCGGAGTCAAAACATGCATCTAATTCGGAAGCCTTCATCCCAACCACAGTGATTGATTGGTCCAACACTCGCTTGTGTTTTGAGTGGAGCTCTTATGGAACTCACACCATTTTCTCATGTCCTTCTTTGCCTTTGTGGTGTTGTTATTTTCTTGTGACTTAGACGGTTGTCGTGGGTCGCCCTATTTCAGATTCGCAGATCCAAAGTCTTGCTTCTTCCATTTAAAATTCTGCTCAATCTTGACAACGGATCATTACGCCGTGCCGAGCGAGGAGATGTCCAGTAACTCCATCTCATCTTGCATGTACTTGTGTAGACAGTCGTGGTACTTGAGTACCAAATTTTTCTCAAAATCCTTAATACCCAACTTCATGCGAATGGTATGGAAAAAATTTGTAAAGTCTAAAACATCTTTGTCCCTTCCCTGCTGTAGCGTGGTCCACTTTATGTATTTATCTTCATAGCTCCTGACAAGGTAATATTGTTCCTTCATGGCGTCTCAGAAATAATTCCAAGTGGGTGTGGTTGAAAAAAGTGAGGATTTCCTCTCGTCCTTTTGTTCCCAGTAGGTTTCCCACCAATCTGTGACATGTGGGGTGGCTTTGAGAAGTGAAAAAGTAATATTTTCCCGATTGGAAAAGTCATGAAATGAAAAATATCCTTCCAATAGATTTAACCGTTTATCTACGACGTCTGCATCCATCTGGCCCTCAAATATGGGAATATAAAAGTTAACTTGTACCTTGAAAGGAATGGAGCCTCCAGAGTGGTTGTTGAATGAAGATGTGTCGTCTGTGGGTAGCCATCAAAGGATCTGAGCAAAGTTATCCATCATCGCATTCCTCTGTCGTTCGAGGAATTCCTTGAACAATATTTGAAAGGATCTCCTACCCCCTCGTATTTATTTTCTTTCACCATGGGATGGCATCAGGTTTTGCGAGGCTGGTCTTGCAAAGGTTCAACTAGTTCGAGCTCTAAATCCTTATACCCTGACCTCATTGGGGACATGCAAAGAAAAATAGAAAAATACCAGCTCACTCTGATACCACCGATCTAGACTTATGCAGGAACACAAATAAATATATAAATACCCATATACATAGAGATACATCAGAAATAAAGCTTCATTTCATTAATATAAAATAGCTGAAATATGCTTACATATAGAAATAAAAATAAACTAACTCAGGTGATGGTAGCTTATCTCTGAGAAGAGATGTGGCGGCTACATGCTTTTGAACTGTGTTACAATGGGGCTCAAGGGCCTATTTATTATCGAACAATAATGGAAAACCCTAAACAACCAAAACCCTAACCCTACGAGATGGAACGCCAAGAGTTTGTGGGCCCCATTGGGGTTAGTTGGGCAGCCAACTTCTTGGGGTCGTAACTTGGTCATAATATCTCTATTTGGTGCATATGATAACTTGTTGGAAAGATCTCTCCAAGTACTACAATATTTTCAAAAAATGTCATTTAGGGGGTCAAAACTGCTCCAGAAGTCAAGGACCAGAAAAAATGCTAAAAATAGTAAATGTTGCAATTAAAAAGGAAACTTATGAAACCAACTGGAGGTCTCGGTGGAATATGTGGGTGGTCACCATTGTACATAGGTAATTCAAGCTTAAGATCAAGCTTAAGAAAATGAGACTTAACATGTCCTTTTGGAGATCTAGGAGGAGTACATCTAAGTGTTGAAGGAGGTTAGGATGGAGGTGAAGATGGCGGTTAAGGAGGAGGTGGAGGTGGAGGCTTGCTTCCATCACCAGTTACCTTTTCATTTATTAGAAATTTCTCCTTGCAACCTTGTCCTTTCATTGTACAACACTTTCACCATTTTAGACATATCATAAATATCCCTTCTAAAAGCTCTCTCATCCTCAGACATCAACTCTTGTCCTTCTTCATGTGCCATGACTAGTGGAGTTCTTGGATTTTGTGACCTCTTTGAACCAATTTGAGATTTTAGTTCTTCAAGCACTCCACCTCTCGTCAACTTGGACCTTGTAATCATTCAAAAACACTTGCAAATAGTTAAACCTTCAAAAGAACCATGCTCTGATACCAAATTGATCAGAAATTAAAAATTGAAGGTTTCTTGAAAAAAATTGTGAGCTAGTTTATGTCTTGTGGGAAATGGATCAAAATTTCAAAAGCACATAAAATTAGTATTTTTAGCTAAGTTTTGCAAATTTAACCAGAGAAAAATAGATAACATGCAGCATCAAAAAACAACAATTTGATGACAGAGTTCACCCCTTCTGGGCTATGTCTCTGAATTCAACTTCCAATGCTACCCCTTTATATTATATGATTAAAATGTCAATTACATCAACATACAATGCTCAAATCACAAAAATAATGTTGTCACTGTATCCAAAACACCCAAAAACCTTTTTGTAGGCTCTTCTTGGGCTTAAAAAGGCTGAAAATTGCCAAGTTAGGCATCCTTCTACATTTCTTTGTTATATGTCTTATAAATTGACCAAAGGCCAAAAATGGCAATGTTTTCCTCCTTTGGCATATCCTCCAGGTGACAATTTCGCAAGGGGATGGCGGAAATTCTGCCAAAATTAGCGCAAAATGTCGAACCCTTAGTTGTGCACCCACGGCCCAACTTCTTTCCTTTTGTTTGGACATGTCGCATACATGTGGCCAGGGGCACTGGCTAGAGACCATGCACCCGCTGGCACTCCACGCTTGGTCATGTTGTATTCCGTGTGGCAGTGGGCTGGGTCACATGCCAACCCTCTGCTTCGAGCCCTCCGCCTATGGTCTCGTTACATTGAAAAGGACCTAGGGCCAGGGCTAACCACCCAACCCCTCTGCGTCTACCATGGGCAGGTCGCATGCCACATGACCCAAGGTTTGGGCCATTGGCCCTACCCTCTCCCCCAATGTCAAAAAAGTTTGATAATAAATACATTTGGTCCATTTAGTTATAACAAGCAACACGTGTGCAGAACAATAAGGCATTTAGTTAGTTGTGGTGAGGTCATGGGTTCGATTCTTAGCCGGGTTGGTCAGCTGGCCCAACAAAATTTTTCATGGAACCAAAGGGCCACGTGGTTCCCTCCCATTGGGCCATGTGGGACCTCCTACTTGGTCCACCCAAAACACAACCAATAAAATTTTTCCACCCAGACTTGTACGACCTGCCACGTGTCAACATAAGATTGTCCCATCTGACTAACGTACCTTCCCAATTAGCCTACTAACATCAATGCCACATTATTGTATGCCCTGCCTAGTCAGCTTCCCAGTCAATCCTGCATGTTGACTTTTTAGTTGTCTGCCAAAAACTTTAGAATGTGATAACTTTCACATATGGTGTCAGATTGAGGCAATTCAAGTGTCGTTGGAATCAAAACGATGAGATCTATGATTTGGAACTAGTTTCAGGTGATTTCGAACACTTCAATTTTGGAGCATATTTTTTGTCCTGTGGATCACATCTAGAGGCAAAGTTTTTGTGGTTATGGGTCTTGGATATCTCATTTGATATGATTCTATAAGAAGATTTTTTCTAGGTTCTCCCCTTATAGGGTTTTTCTCTAGCTTGGTGCTCATATCTTGTGTTCTATTGTCTTTTGTGATCTTCATGTTTTATGGTAATTACTTAATAGAGAAAGAAAACATAATAATAATACCAGCATGTTCACAAGTAATTATCATGTAATGGAAATCTAAGATAATACTTATAACCTCCTGATTTCCAACATGGTATCAAAGTAAAGGTTGAAGGATGAGGCTTCAAAGATCACTTTTTGTTGGCACTATTGTAACCGTGAGGTTGTTTGTCAAAATGGTCTAGTAAGTCAATTCCGGGCTCGATCTAAAAACCTCAATTTATAGTGGCAAGGCAGTTATAGATTCATATTAAAAACCTCAATTTATAGTGGCAAGGCCGTTATAAATTCATATTGTGTCTCGTTAATTGACTTGCACTAGACTATTGAATGCTTGCTCATGACAAGAAATTCAAATTGCATGAAAATCAGATTGATTAGCTTATTACAGACTCGCATTATAGTAATAGGCTCAACCTATAGATTGCTTCTTCATCTATCCAACTTAGACATGACCAGATTCTTAAATTAGAAGAAGAAAGAGAGAAAGCCAGAATCACTCACGCCAAACATCAACAAATCATCAAAGCATCATTTGACTTAACCTCATCCGATTCCAAACACTTTCAAGTTGGTGACTTAGTTCTCAAATGGGACAAGGCCCATGAAGATAAAGGTAAGCATACCAAATTTCAGAAAATCTGGCTTGGACCATTTCAGATCTGTGAGAAGATAGGCCATTCAACCTTTATATTGCAAGATTTATCAGGGTTGACAGATTCTCTCCCTGTTAATGGCCTGATCTTGAAGAAATTCTTTAATTGAGAAGGAAATCCCTTCTCCTCTTTGTAGATTTGTGTAGTTTGTAGGATCGATAGGAAATAAAATTGTAGAGTATCTCCATTGACCTTTGGCTTGGTTTGAAGAAGCTGTCTCACAAAATAATACGAATATTTGCTTTTAGATAGTAGAACCCTCAACCAAAAGGAATAATTTCTAGGGAACTAGATATCTGTGTGTTCTGAAATCACCACCTAACGTTTTGAAGACTCTTCTCGAAAGGTAAAAGTTCTGTGAATCATTTTCTGTTTTCAAAACGGGTCTCCAAAGGTTATTCATTTTAAGATGAAAACTAACCCATTTTCAGTATCTTCAACTCTTCACCTGTCATCCATTTGCTCTTAAGGAGAAAATTGTTCACCCCATTCACTAAAGTTTATGGTTACTCAGAGTGTAATTCTAAAATATAGAAGATTAAAGATAAGAGGTCTTATTACAAGTCTACTTACCATGTTCATAGGAAAGTAGTTTGACTGACATTACCAATACTGCCTATCATAACAGGGTAATGGCTTGAAATTTCAAGACAAGAGGTCTCATCACGAGCTGGCTTGTTCAGTTAAATTATTACCAGTGAATGGCATTGTCAACAGCTGGCCACCAAACCAGGACAATGGCTTTTTATCTTATCAATGACAAAGAAGAAAAAACAGATAAAAAATAAAATATGGGAACATATTTTAGTTTCATTCTGTTAACTACAATCTTATGTGAATGGAAAAGTGAATAATACTATGGTTAAAAGGTATCCCTGTCGAGACTATAAACGTTTGCTGGCAACAGAGGCTCTACCTATGACAGAGGGGTTAATTATAAAAGCTGATTTGGGAAAGTTTTTGTTTTATCATTATAAACCAATAAAGGCCTATTTTAAGACTTAGAATGTATTTATTTTTCTCGAAACCAAAAGGAAAGAAGTTAACAGAATTCACTTGGTTCAGAACGCGCGAATATCCAGTTAAATTAGAAGTTTTCCCTTCTGATTGAGTTTCTATTTTCAAAAAAGCTTAAGTGTTTGTTTTAATTTTAGAGATAACTGGTTCTTCCAGCGAATCGCCAATTGTTGTGCCCTACAACAACCCCCCATTTCATATCATTCTTATTTACAAAAATTTAACATATGGAATGGGTCCCTTTTCAAATTTTGGCATCAATGCTTGTATGTTCAAAAAGGCCGGATAATCAAACGAGTTTTCATGTATTTAAGCCTTTTTGGGATATTAATGTTTCAAATAATAAATAATCTTTTGTTATTGCGATAAAGCGATCGCATATCGCAACAACATGAGAGATGCATTCAAATGGCATTTTGATCTCCGCCGATGCGATATCGCTATCGGCGATCGGCAATGTTACATGCACACCACTAACGGCACATGACTCATGCCCCGACGCGACGCGATATCGGCGATCGGCTATCGGCGATACCTCATGTGGAACCACTTTATGTTATAAATCCCGACCCGATGCGATATCGCTATCGGCCGTCGGCAGAATTCCATGCACTTCAATAAGGCACCCGGTTCCTACCCCCGATGCGATGCGATATCGCAATCAGCAACCCCCAAACCACTTTATATGCACCTAACTCTGTTTCCATGCGCCGGCCCGATGCGATATCGCTTATCGGCTGTCGGCAGGATCTTTTGGTGATAATTGTGCAGCACTTATTTCCCGAGGCGATGCGATATCGCTCATCGGTGGTCAGCATTCTTAAAAGCCATTACTTAAAGCTCTAATTTTATATTCATATCCGGTTGACAGAGCGCGAATCCCAAAATGCCGTTAAATGCAAGGGATAAGGTAATGCGTGCGTATTTAAAATATTTTGCCCCTTCGATTAACGAATACCTGAGCTTAACCGCCAGAATATCTGTTGCACGCTTAAGGGGGTCATTCGGCCGGATAATGGTGTGATATTCATTTAATGAGTAGCAGCCCTTAAATCACCATTAATGCATCTGCAATATCTGCCCACTGATTGGATCCGCAGCCACTTTTGGGAATTAATCTCCCCACGCTTCAAATGATATATCTTTCCCGTTATGGATTGTCATCGTCATTTCTGTTGTTACGATTTCTCTTGCAATTGTGTAGAATTCGTCTTTTGAGAGAAGCTTAAGCATGATGGGGAAAAGATCCAAGAGGACCACAGGCTCCGCTGCTACGTCTGTTGCAGGACAGGCTGCCGCAGAAAGCAAGAAAGGCCTAATTTCAGACACTACGTGCACTGGTCTTAACAAGACTACATGGCAGGGCACATATAATCTATTAGAGGCCGAACAACCTGAAGTTTCAGTGTCAGCGGCTACTGCGGACTCACTCAAAAAGTCCGATGCAACTCTCAAAGAGTTGGCCGATTCCTTTCTTCACAGAATAGCTGCCAGAGAGCAAGTCCTTCCCTACACTGATGTAGTGCGATGGGCAATCGAGGAAATTCCAATCATTGACAGAACGTTCCACACAAGAGACGGACGGATTTTCGGGTCGTTCAAGCCAGAGCACCTGAGGGAAATGTATCATTTTCCCGAACCTGAAAGAATTTATAACAAAGCCTTCGTCGAGAAGTTCGCGGCCGAAAATGAAGTACAATCTGAACCCATCCGGGATTGGAGGCAGAACCCGGCCAAACACAAGCATGAAAGCTCGGGTAAGTACTCCGTCGATTCCTTGGCTTCTCCCTATTGCTATGCGGGGATTATGATGTGTAGACTATGGGGATTGCATGACTCTGCTAATTTCGATATAGAAATGGTTCCCCTAATGGAAGCAGCTGTTAATAGTTTTATCATGGATTGGGCCACCATTCTCTCTGATAAGTTGGCTGTAGCTGTTCGTGACTTTAGAGCCAAATCCAGAGTTACCGAAAGGAAAATCCCGCCATTTTATTATAGTGCTTACATTATGGATACTTTGTGTTTTAATTCTGAATTTCCTATCCTCGGTTGGAGGTGGACCGCCCAAGACCCCTCACCCATTCATTTGTACCACCAGAAGTTGTGGAAGTCCTCTTACAAGGACCATCTGTATCAGATTTGCAATGGTTTTATGGTCCCTATTCATTATTCCATTTTTGATCGGCCTATCCCCAAAATCTCCTATCTCGCCTCCTTCGACTTACCAGCTGTAGCAAGTTGGTTCGGAGAGGAGCGTTTCACCTATATCAGAGTTTATGGGAGCCAAGCCAGACCGCATGTTCTCCCTTTATATGTTCCAGACAAATTGTTGGCCCGAGAAATCTCTTACCAGATTATGGCCGAGAGTGTCACTCAAACTCTCAAGAAAGAGAAGAAGAGGGGCTGGCCCTCTTTTCCCTTAAGAATTGGTGTTTTTACTCTGCATAATCTTCAACATGAAAAAAAAGAGGCAACAAAGATGCAAGCTTTATCCCTAGCCACTCTCCCAAGCAGACTCTATGATCCACATAAAACTGCCTACACTGCCCTAGAACAGGCCAAATTAACCAAGGTCGTCCATCAAGAGGACACATTTGATGACCTGTTCATCGCCGCCGAAACATTGTGGGGTGCCAAAGAGCTTGCTAGGATGAAATACAATGATGAGACATTAACTGAGTTCAATAAACTTAGAGAACAGAGGTTGCAAACTCTGCCTCTAGATTTATTGGCAACAACCCCAGCGTCTTCCTCAAGCGAGCCTGGTCAGCAACAGACAAACCAACCTCCTGTTACAACTAATGATAAAAAGAAACAGCAGGAGGAGAGGCAAAAGAAGCTACAGGCAGAAAAGCAAAGAAAGGAGCAAGCCGAGAGGCAGAAAAAAGAGCAGTTAGAAAAACAGCAAAAGGCGCAGAAGGATCAAGAACAGAGAAAACAGAAGGAGACAGAGGAACGAAGGAAGAAAGAAGAAGAAGAGAAACAGAAAAAAGAACTGGCAGATAGGCAGAAAAAGGAATTGGAAGAGAAACAAAGAAAAGAGAAAGAAGAGCATCAGCGAAGAGAGTTAGAGGAGCAGCAGAGGTTAGAACAAGAAAAAGAGCGGAGCAAATCCCAGACAGAGCAACATAAACAGACCTCCATTGATCCCGAATTGCTTAAAAAATGGAACCAATTTGATTCCATTATCAGTGGAAAGGAGGGCTCCAAAGACACAGGCACATCTAAGACGAGTGATGCACCAGATACCACTTCTTCTCAGGTTCTAAGTGGAACCAGCGGCCCACCCATTTCAAAGGATGTCAAGGTAATTACTATAGACCCTTCTGATCAAATTGTCCTCCATGTGGAAGATATTCCTCCCCTGGATGTTTTCTACAGCCCTAGGCATAAAGCAGTTGTTAAGCGCTCAAGGAAGAGACGAAGGCTTGATCAACCTTCCATCTTTCCTGAGCAAACAGTCACGGGGAATGTAGTCTGGAAGGAGGAATTGGACCCCTCCGATGATCTAACCAAGCTATCACAGTATGCGGGAGCTTATTCTGCAGCTACTATTGATAAAGCATCGGAGGTAAGTCTTTTGTTAGAGACTAAGGACCAGGAGATTTGTGCATTGCAAGCAGAAGTAGCCGAGGCGCGAAACAAGGCAGCACAGGTAGAAGAGCAGTTGTTGGCACAACAGCAAGCAAACAATGTGTTAACCCAGCAACTGCAGACTGAAAAACAAAGGATTGACCAGAGCGCAATCCAGAAGCAGAAAGAGTTAACGGAGGCATTGGCACAATTGAGAGCGACAAACGAGCTAATGACGAAGTCAAAGGATGAGCAAATCGCTCAACTGTTAGCACAGCTCGAAGATATCAAAGGCACCAAGAAAGTCGAAGATTTCAGAGCAGAGGCAGCTCAAATAAATAGTGCATTAATCTCTCAGATTAGACTCCTGTGCCAACAACTAACTGAGGCTGAGCCATTATGTGAAGTATCCACAGCAGTATGTCAGCAGATAGAAAAAGCCAGAAATGAGCTAGATCAGGCCGAAGAAAACATAGCCTCATATCTTGATTGGCAAGATACTGATGTAGGGAAAGAAGCGAACTTGCCTAGGATCTATGAGCCATTCAAGGACATACTCTTCACGGAATGGAACACTCAGATGATGAAAGCGGAAAGGGCAGCTTCAAGGTGTAAAATGATTGCCAGCAATATGATAGATTTAGTCAACAATACACTCTATTTGGCCAACATGATCTCTCAGTGCACACCCGGAAGCATAACCACGGCGAACATGATTGAACAAACAAGTTATCATGAACTGGAGGAAAAGAGAAAGTTAATCGCTGGAGTAAATACTTTAACCTCCGACGCATATTGGCTCTTTCTAATCAAGCCGCACACTCAAAGGTCGGCTCTTAAGTGTTTAACAGATGCTCTCAAATGCCTAATCCCCGACATTCAGGATGCCACATATGATGCCCAACTCACGTCGCGTCTCAACACTCCACCGGAAGTAGAGCCAATGCTGGCGATATGTCAGCAGAAGAATAAAGGCAAAGAGCCCACCGAATGAAGCATTCCTGCCGACTGCCAGATCACCAAAAAAGATGGAAAATATTTATTGATGCCAATTTCATAGTTGTTCAGTTTTTCTTAGATATTTAGATTAGATTAGTATTTATAGACCCTTTCATTGTTTTGGAAAGGGTCGTAAAATTTTGTAATAGACTTAAAGGCTGAAGTTTGCACTACTGTGCTTCAGCCTATATTCTTTTGTGAAACTCGACCGATAGTCCTTAATTTGACGAGAAGGCTGTTTTATGCAATTGTGCACTATTGTCTCTTGTTTGGAATGCTTTCTGGTTTGAAGGAAGGACTGCGACATAGCGATTAATGCATCGGATTGTTAAACAGCTTACATGGTACTTTTATCTGCATCTGTTTTCTTTCCTCTCATATGAATTGTTGTGTTATTATTTTTGCTATTGTTGAATACATGTATGCGCCGTAACAGCAAATATTCATTTCATTCCACTATTGGATGTTTTGTGATATGCCCTTTCTTTTAATCATCCATGTAGCAATGATATGAATGAAATTGTGTAGTAATTCGCTATTATCGCTCTGCATAACTAATTATGCAGAGCAATCTTAAATGGTTTAAACGTCTATGCTTTAGTGTTAGAATCATCTATATGCCTGCCTTAAAGCACAGATTATCAAACGCTACGCTTTGAAAGATTGATAAGTCCCGGGATTAGATTATAGTTAATATATATTTCGCCGATAGTTTTAGTTGTTCACTTATCACTATCATACCTCATAAGTTACTCGTCCATCCCACTTTTATCCATTATTGGGAAACTGGTCCCATTATCCCCAGTCGGAGCCACTATTCCAAACGGAAAAGGAGTTGTACTAAGGTCCGGACCGGGTGGTTTCCCCTTTGTTGTGGCAGCGATTTTCGAGGCCTCAACAAAATTGGCGCTAGAAGGAGGGCCTCAACTATGAATGGCACATAAGTCCAAACCTATAAGCCATTCCAAGAGTACTTCCCCCTCCGAATCCCCTCGATCTTCCCATTTGTATACTGGTTCGCCGGTATCCAAACAAGAAGAAGAGGAATCAACTACCACTGCTCAAACCCATCATACCACAGAACAATTAAGTCTTGAATCACCTGAAGTTCAGTCTCTAATCCATAAACTTCAGAGCTTCTCGATTTCACCACAGAAATCTGAGGTATCAGAAAGCAGTGCGACTTCGCAGTTCAACCTCACTCACCCTCTCACCAGACTTCAGAGCGAAAAACTCGGTATTGAACCCACTGAGTTTCCTTTACCTAAAAGGAAAAGGGCAAAGAAAATTACTGAAGGATCTGATAGTGAAGGGCTTTCATCCACCTCCTCCATTACATTTTCTCCTCTGCGAGGTCAACCATCCACTTCCGCATTGCAAATTGTCGCCCATCAGCCATCAGAAGCCTCAATATCCCAACCCACTCACTCCTCATCTTTAATCCCTTCCCATACATCTGGAATCCCAGCAGTAGTCTCAACCACTGTTGCTATCATAATGGCAGATCCATGGACTAGGCCAGGGGCAGTCAATATGCCTGCACCATTGCATGATCTACCCGATGCTCCCGAAAAATGGCTGCCTAAATTCAATCCAGATGATGGGACCCAGGCTGAAGAACACATCAACAACTTTATGTTAGCAGTTAACCTAAAAGGAGTGACAGAGCAAGATGTTGTTGTGAGACTCTTTCCTTACACCTTACAAGGATCAGCAGGATCCTGGTATTTTTCCTTACCTTCTGGTTCGATTACCAGTTGGAACACATGCCAAGAGCAGTTTCTTACCAAATATGGAGATGATAGGTCCTTAGCAACTTTAATAAACGACCTCTCCAATTTGAGAATAGAGCACAGGGAACCAATAAAGGAGTTTAATGCCAGATTTAATAAACTACTGAATAAAATCCCTACCGCTTCTAAACCAAGTGAACAAATCCGAAGCGAATGGTATATCACTGCCCTACCTGCCAACATAGCCATTTTTGTAGACAGGGCTGGCAAACCTACCTTAGCTGAAAATATGAGAGAGGCACTCGCCGTTGAAAAGCGCATCAATGCTCTAGAAAAGAAAGCTGCTCTGGAGGATAGAAAAGCTAAAAAAGTCTCGTTTAAAGAAGATTCCAAGAAGAAAACCCCGAAGGACCCGTATGACATGGAAGGTTTACAAAAGGTCCTTAAAACATTGTCTAACGAAATGGTTGAGATAAAGAAGCAGGTGGCCGAAACTTCAAACAAAAGACCATTTAGAACTTTTAAGAAAACTGAATCAAAGCCGCCCAATGTTATATCTAACGCTGATTCAGACCAAGAAGAAGAGGAAGAGGAAACATCTTCACAGACCGATGATGAAGAAGAAGTAGCTGAATGCCATGGAATGTGGGATTTTATACTCCCAAACTCTGATATCGAGAATGAAGAAGAAGCCTTTCCGGTTACTACAAGAAGTAAAAGCACTCCTGAACCCGCCCAGGCAACTTCAAAGAAGAGGAGCGCAGGTGCTACTACAGCAAAGGAAAGAGTTCCCCCAAAGAAGTCACCTGTAGTAGTTCCCCAAAACCAGCCTTCAACTTCTAGTTCTCCTTCAACATCCAAGACTCTAGTGGTATCCGATTCAATGGAATATAACATTGTTGATGACATGAAGAAAACTAAGGCAAATATAACCATGTTTGAACTTAGCAAACTAAAGCATCAACAAAAGCTACTTCTCAAAGAATTAAATGTTGTTCCCTCTACTCCCCTTCCCAGTGCAAGAGCTGCCAACGATTCAGGCCAGCCTCCTGCAGGTATGGTTGAAATTACCGATTCAGTTTTAATCGGAGATAAATCAAATTCTCACACTCCACCCTTCCTGCTGACTTATGAGATTTATAATAGAAACCTGCACAACTGTTTAATTGATTCAGGGGCCTCATCTAATATAATTCCAGCTTCAGTTTGCTCTAAGCTGAACATTGAACCCCAGAAGTCTGCCATTCATATTGTACAGTTGGATAGGACTAAGGTGCAGGTTGTGGGAGAAATTAATTCTGTAACCATCAGGTTGTCAGCCGACCCCAGAATTGTTCAGAGGATTGACATCTTAATTGCCGACATACCTGAATTTTATGGTTTGATTTTAAGCAGAGATTGGTCCGAAAAACTACATGGGTATATTTCCACAGATTGGTCACATATGTGGCTTCCCTACAAGGGAAAGCCGAATCAAATAAGGATCGATCGGGAGAAGCATATGACCCACACAGTTACTGAATTTGAGCAAGAAAACCAACCTGTGGCATTCAACAACAATATTTTGGGGAACTATTCGTCCGAATCATTCTTTGGCAACTTTGTTGCCCAACCATCTCCTTTTTCAGTCAATCATTTTACGTCTCAGATTGAAAATTTTTCACAAACAGATAAGTCCAGATGCTTTAATGATGCTGAGAAAAATGTAGATATTTTTGTTAATACTTCTTTATTTTGGTCTTTATATTTTGATGGCTCTAAGTCCAGTGAAGGCTCAGGAGCAGGTTGCATTTTGCTTAGCCCGCAAGGAGAAAAGACAATGCTATCTTGTAGGTTAGAATTTGAGTGTACTAATAACACAGCCGAATATGAAGCTTTGGTCCAGGGTTTATATAAAGCGATCGGCCTTGAAGTGCGATATCTAAAAGTGTTCGGCGATTCGGAAATCATTGTTAAACAAGTTAGAAATGCAATTCATTGCCTTTCGACTGACCTTAAGCATTATCAATCGCTAGTGCAGGATCTTACCTCACACTTTTCAGCCTTCAACATTTCTTCCATTCCTAGGTCACAAAATTCAGCAGCCGACCTACTAGCCAATGTAGCTTCTAAGCTTCTACCTTCCGAAGACTACAACCTTGATAGATTTTTTGTGGAATTACTTTTTAGGCCTTCAATTCCTGACAATGTCACTAATTGGAGAGTATTTAACCATGACGAAGATATCTTGCAGTTTCTAACTTCGAAAAAATCCTATGACAATCAAGTCATTGAGGAAGATGATCACGATCTACAGATGAAACAAGCGCCTCAAGAAAATTCAATTCCCAAACCCGTGGTGAAGCTTGAAGATCTTTATGATATCAAAGACAGGTTTAAACCTGTAATTAATGCAAAGCTTCAAAGTTCCACCCTTAGGTTTGAATTAATAAATCTAGGCACTGACGATGCTCCTCAAAACATCAACTTAGGAATAGGACTTTCCCAAGAAGAAAAGGAAGCATTTATTAAACTATTGAGAAAAAACAAACAGGTCTTTGCTTGGAAATATGATGACTTAAAGACATATGATACATCTATTATCCAGCATACCATCCCTATGCTTCCTGATCAGAAACCAATTCAGCAAAAGTTAAGAAAAATACATCCAAATTTGGAGGGCCAGATAAAGTCGGAGCTTAATAAGCTCTTGAAAGCCAAAATTATTTTTCCAGTCCGACATTCAAACTGGGTCTCTAATATGGTGCCAGTCAGAAAGAAGAATGGCGACATTCGAATCTGTATTGATTTCAGGAACCTGAATAAAGCGAGCTTGAAAGATAATTTCCCGTTACCTACTATGGAGCAAATTCTCCAATCAGTAGCAGGCTCTGAATTGATGTCCTTTCTTGATGGATTCTCCGGATACAACCAAGTTTTGGTTCATCCTGATGACCAACTTAAAACCACATTCAGAACAAAATGGGGAACTTATGCATATCAGAAAATGCCTTTTGGACTCATAAATGCGGGAGCGACATTCCAGAGAGCCATGGATATAGCCTTCAAAGGGTTGATTAATCGATCAGTAGTCGTCTATCTAGACGATATTACTGTATATTCTAAAAAGAGATATAATCATTTGCATGACTTAAATCAAATCTTTCAGCGATGCAAAAGATATGGTATTTCTCTAAACCCAAAGAAGTCTTTCTTTGCTCTTGACCAAGGAAAGCTCTTAGGCTTTATAGTATCCAAAGATGGCATTTATATTGATCCTGATCGGATTAAGGAAATTTCTGAAATCCCTTTCCCACACAATAAAAAATCGATGTAGTCATTTTTGGGTCAGATTAATTTTGTCAAACGATTTGTTCCAGATTTCTCTCAAATTGTATTACCACTTCAGACAATGATCAAGAAGAATTCAGTCTTCAAGTGGGGATTAGAAGAAAAGCAAGCTTTTGATGTTATCAAGCAATCAATAATCAATGCCCCAGCCTTGAATACTCCCAATTTTTCTAATCATTTTACATTGTATACCGTTGCGTCCGATGTATCCTATGCTGCAGTTCTCACGCAGCCAAATGCTCACAACTTGGAAGCACCCATTTCATTTTTTAGCTCAAATCTTCAGGGTGCCGAACTAAATTATTTCGATGTGGAGAAACAAGCCTTTGCTGTGTTCAAAGCAGTTAAACATTACAGGCCCTTTCTTTTGAAAACTCACACGAAAGTTATAGTCCCTTTCCCAGCGGTAAGGCAACTATTAATTCAAAAAGAACTGGGTGAAAGAAGAGCCAATTGGGTCACAGCGCTTCAAGAATATGACTTAGAAATAAAACCAGCAAAGATTGTTAGGGGCCAAGGTTTTTGCAGGATATTGGCAGGAGCATCAAACATTCCTGAATCAAGCGATATGGATCAGACTCAATCAATCAATCAGATAAGTGTCACTGATTCTGAATCTCAATATGCAGATTTAATATTTTATTTGAAGAATGGTTATGCTCCTCCAAATTTATCTTACAAAAATAAAAGGGCCATTAGGTTAAAAGCGAAGAATTTCACTCTCATTGATGATGTGCTTTTTAGACAAAAATATGATTCTATCCTGTTAAGATGTCTTGAGAAACCTGAAGCTCAAAAGGTTTTACAGGAGCTACATGATGGGCCAGCGGGAGGACATTTTGGAGCAGACACAACAGCCCACAAAGTTATTCATGCTGGATATTATTGGCCTACATTATTTAGAGATGCTCATGAATACGTAAGAAAATGCTTCAATTGCCAAACCACTAGTGGAAGACAACGGAAATCAGCTTTCCCTCTGCAACCTGTCAACATTGAACAACCATTTGAACAATGGGGATTAGATATCATTGGAGAGATTACTCCACCATCTTCCAAACAACATAGGTATATCCTCACTGCTACCGATTATTTTACCAAATGGGTAGAGGCTATTCCTTTGAAGGCAGCAAATTCAGAGGCAACCATCGAGTTCATAGACCAATTCATCATTACCAGGTTTGGTGTCCCAAACGCTCTAATGCTTCCTATTTCTCAGGAAATGCTATATATGATTTCGCTATTAAGAGAGGGTTTAAACTGAAATATTCTGCTAATTATTATCCCCAGGGAAATGGTTTAGCCGAATCTACTAATAAGAATCTCATCAAAATTATTAAGCGAACTGTTGAACAGAATCATAGAAACTGGCACAAATCTCTAGTGTTTGCATTATGGGCTGATAGGGTTACACAAAAAGCTTCTATAGGTTCCTCCCCATTTAATCTAGTATATGGAAAAGAAGCAGTATTGCCTACCAATCTTGTTCTACCCTCTTTAGCCCTAGTACAGTACATCGAAGAGACTCCTTCTTCATCTATCCAACTTAGACATGACCAGATTCTTAAATTAGAAGAAGAAAGAGAGAAAGCCAGAATCACTCACGCCAAACATCAACAAATCATCAAAGCATCATTTGACTTAACCTCATCCGATTCCAAACACTTTCAAGTTGGTGACTTAGTTCTCAAATGGGACAAGGCCCATGAAGATAAAGGTAAGCATACCAAATTTCAGAAAATGTGGCTTGGACCATTTCAGATCTGTGAGAAGATAGGCCATTCAACCTTTATATTGCAAGATTTATCAGGGTTGAGAGATTCTCTCCCTGTTAATGGCCTCATCTTGAAGAAATTATTTAATTGAGAAGGTAATCCCTTCTCCTCTTTGTAGATTTGTGTAGTTTGTAGGATCGATAGGAAATAAAACTGTAGAGTATCTCCATTGACCTTTGGCTTGGTTTGAAGAAGCTGTCTCACAAAATAATACGAATATTTGCTTTTAGATAGTAGAACCCTCAACCAAAAGGAATAATTTCTAGGGAACTAGATATCTGTGTGTTCTGAAATCACCACCTAACGTTTTGAAGACTCTTCTCGAAAGGTAAAAGTTCTGTGAATCATTTTCTGTTTTCAAAACTGGTCTCCAAAGGTTATTCATTTTAAGATGAAAACTAACCCATTTTCAGCATCTTCAACTCTTCACCTGTCATCCATTTGCTCTTAAGGAGAAAATTGTTCACCCCATTCACTAAAGTTTATGGTTACTCAGAGTGTAATTCTAAAATATAGAAGATTAAAGATAAGAGGTCTTATTACAAGCCTACTTACCATGTTCATAGGAAAGTAGTTTGACTGACATTACCAATACTGCCTATCATAACAGGGTAATGGCTTGAAATTTCAAGACAAGAGGTCTCATCACGAGCCGGCTTGTTCAGTTAAATTATTACCAGTGAATGGCATTGTCAACAGCTGGCCACCAAACCAGGACAATGGCTTTTTATCTTATCAATGACAAAGAAGAAAAAACAGATAAAAAAAAAAATATGGGAACATATTTTAGTTTCATTCTGTTAACTACAATCTTATGAGAATGGAAAAGTGAATAATACTATGGTTAAAAGGTATCCCTGTCGAGACTATAAACGTTTGCTGGCAACAGAGGCTCTACCTATGACAGAGGGGTTAATTATAAAAGCTGATTTGGGAAAGTTTTTGTTTTATCATTATAAACCAATAAAGGCCTATTTTAAGACTTAGAATGTATTTATTTTTCTCGAAACCAAAAGGAAAGAAGTTAACAGAATTCACTTGGTTCAGAACGCGCGAATATCCAGTTAAATTAGAAGTTTTCCCTTCTGATTGAGTTTCTATTTTCAAAAAAGCTTAAGTGTTTGTTTTAATTTTAGAGATAACTGGTTCTTCCAGCGAATCGCCAATTGTTGTGCCCTACAACAACCCCCCATTTCATATCATTCTTATTTACAAAAAATTAACATATGGAATGGGTCCCTTTTAAAATTTTGGCATCAATGCTTGTATGTTCAAAAAGGCCGGATAATCAAACGAGTTTTCATGTATTTAAGCCTTTTTGGGATATTAATGTTTCAAATAATAAATAATCTTTTGTTATTGCGATAAAGCGATCGCAAGATCGCATATCGCAACAACATGAGAGATGCATTCAAATGGCATTTTGATCTCCGCCGATGCGATATCGCTATCGGCGATCGGCAATGTTACATGCACACCACTAACGGCACATGACTCATGCCCCGACGCAACGCGATATCGGCGATCGGCTATCGGCGATACCTCATGTGGAACCACTTTATGTTATAAATCCCGACCCGATGCGATATCGCTATCGGCCGTCGGCAGAATTCCATGCACTTCAATAAGGCACCCAGTTCCTACCCCCGATGCGATGCGATATCATAATCAGCAACCCCCAAACCACTTTATATGCACCTAACTCTGTTTCCATGCGTCGGCCCGATGCGATATCGCTTATCGGCTGTCGGCAGGATCTTTTGGTGATAATTGTGCAGCACTTATTTCCCGAGGCGATGCGATATCGCTCATCGGTGGTCAGCATTCTTAAAAGCCATTACTTAAAGCTCTAATTTTATATTCATATCCGGTTGACAGAGCGCGAATCCCAAAATGCCGTTAAATGCAAGGGATAAGGTAATGCGTGCGTATTTAAAAGATTTTGCCCCTTCGATTAACGAATACCTGAGCTTAACCGCCAGAATATCTGTTGCACGCTTAAGGGGGTCATTCAGCCGGATAATGGTGTGATATTCATTTAATGAGTAGCAGCCCTTAAATCGCCATTAATGCATCTGCAATATCTGCCCACTGATTGGATCCGCAGCCACTTTTGGGAATTAATCTCCCCACGCTTCAAATGATATATCTTTCCCGTTATGGATTGTCATCGTCATTTCTGTTGTTACGATTTCTCTTGCAATTGTGTAGAATTCGTCTTTTGAGAGAAGCTTAAGCATGATGGGGAAAAGATCCAAGAGGACCACAGGCTCCGCTGCTACGTCTGTTGCGGGACAGGCTGCCGCAGAAAGCAAGAAAGGCCTAATTTCAGACACTACGTGCACTGGTCTTAACAAGACTACATGGCAGGGCACATATAATCTATTAGAGACCGAACAACCTGAAGTTTCGGTGTCAGCAGCTACTGCGGACTCACTCAAAAAGTCCGATGCAACTCTCAAAGAGTTGGCCAATTCCTTTCTTCACAGAATAGCTGCCAGAGAGCAAGTCCTTCCCTACACTGATGTAGTGCGATGGGCAATCGAGGAAATTCCAATCATTGACAGAACGTTCCACACAAGAGACGGACGGATTTTCGGGTCGTTCAAGCCAGAGCACCTGAGGGAAATGTATCATTTGCCCGAACCTGAAAGAATTTATAACAAAGCCTTCGTCGAGAAGTTCGCGGCCGAAAATGAAGTACAATCTGAACCCATCCGGGATTGGAGGCAGAACCCAGCCAAACACAAGCACGAAAGCTCGGGTAAGTACTCCGTCGATTCCTTGGCTTCTCCCTATTGCTATGCGGGGATTATGATGTGTAGACTATGGGGATTGCATGACTCTGCTAATTTCGATATAGAAATGGTTCCCCTAATGGAAGCAGCTGTTAATAGTTTTATCATGGATTGGGCCACCATTCTCTCTGATAAGTTGGCTGTAGCTGTTCGTGACTTTAGAGCCAAATCCAGAGTTACCGAAAAGAAAATCCCGCCATTTTATTATAGTGCTTACATTATGGATACTTTGTGTTTTAATTCTGAATTTCCTATCCTCGGTTGGAGGTGGACTGCCCAAGACCCCTCACCCATTCATTTGTACCACCAGAAGTTGTGGAAGTCCTCTTACAAGGACCATCTGTATCAGATTTGCAATGGTTTTATGGTCCCTATTCATTATTCCATTTTTTATCGGCCTATCCCCAAAATCTCCTATCTCGCCTCCTTCGACTTACCAGCTGTAGCAAGTTGGTTCGGAGAGGAGCATTTCACCTATATCAGAGTTTATGGGAGCCAAGCCAGACCGCATGTTCTCCCTTTATATGTTCCAAACAAATTGTTGGCCCGAGAAATCTCTTACCAAATTATGGCCGAGAGTGTCACTCAAACTCTCAAGAAAGAGAAGAAGAGGGGCTGGCCCTCTTTTCCCTTAAGAATTGGTGTTTTTACTCTGCATAATCTTCAACATGCAGAAAAAGAGGCAACAAAGATGCAAGCTTTATCCCTAGCCACTCTCCCAAGCAGACTCTATGATCCACATAAAACTGCCTACACTGCCCTAGAACAGGCCAAATTAACCAAGGTCGTCCATCAAGAGGACACATTTGATGACCTGTTCATCGCCGCCAAAACATTGTGGGGTGCCAAAGAGCTTGCTAGGATGAAATACAATGATGAGACATTAACTGAGTTCAATAAACTTAGAGAACAAAGGTTGCAAACTCTGCCTCTAGATTTATTGGCAACAACCCCAGCGTCTTCCTCAAGCGAGCCTGGTCAGCAACAGACAAACCAACCTCCTGTTACAACTAATGATCAAAAGAAACAGCAGGAGGAGAGGCAAAAGAAGCTACAGGCAGAAAAGCAAAGAAAGGAGCAAGCCGAGAGGCAGAAAAAAGAGCAGTTAGAAAAACAGCAAAAGGCGCAGAAGGATCAAGAACAGAGAAAACAGAAGGAGACAGAGGAACGAAGGAAGAAAGAAGAAGAAGAGAAACAGAAAAAAGAACTGGCAGATAGGCAGAAAAAGGAATTGGAAGAGAAACAAAGAAAAGAGCAAGAAGAGCATCAGCGAAGAGAGTTAGAGGAGCAGCAGAGGTTAGAACAAGAAAAAGAGCGGAGCAAATCCCAGACAGAGCAACATAAACAGACCTCCATTGATCCCGAATTGCTTAAACAATGGAACCAATTCGATTCCATTATCAGTGGAAAGGAGGGCTCCAAAGACACAGGCACATCTAAGACGAGCGATGCACCAGATACCACTTCTTCTCAGGTTCTAAGTGGAACCAGCGGCCCACCCATTTCAAAGGATGTCGAGGTAATTACTATAGACCCTTCTGATCAAATTGTCCTCCAGGTGGAAGATATTCCTCCCCTGGATGTTTTCTACAGCCCTAGGCACAAAGCAGTTGTTAAGCACTCAAGGAAGAGACGAAGGCTTGATCAACCTTCCATCTTTCCTGAGCAAACAGTCACGGGGAATGTAGTCTGGAAGGAGGAATTGGACCCCTCCGATGATCTAACCAAGCTATCGCAGTATGCGGGAGCTTATTCTGCAGCAACTATTGATAAAGCATCGGAGGTAAGTCTTTTGTTAAAGACTAAGGACCAGGAGATTTGTGCATTGCAAGCAGAAGTAGCCGAGGCGCGAAACAAGGCAGCACAGGTAGAAGAGCAGTTGCTGGCACAACAGCAAGCAAACAATGTGTTAACCCAGCAACTGCAGACTGAAAAACAAAGGATTGACCAGAGCGCAATCCAGAATCAGAAAGAGTTAATGGAGGCATTGGCACAATTGAGAGCGACAAACGAGCTAATGACGAAGTCAAAGGATGAGCAAATCGCTCAACTGTTAGCACAGCTCGAAGATATCAAAGGCACCAAGAAAGTCGAAGATTTCAGAGCAGAGGCAGCTCAAATAAATAGTGCATTAATCTCTCAGATTAGACTCTTGTGCCAACAACTAACTGAGGCTGAGCCATTATGTGAAGTATCCACAGCCGAATGTCAGCAGATAGAAAAAGCCAGAAATGAGCTAGATCAGGCCGAAGAAAACATAGCCTCATATCTTGATTGGCAAGATACTGATGTAGGGAAAGAAGCGAACTTGCCTAGGATCTATGAGCCATTCAAGGACATACTCTTCACGGAATGGAACACTCAGATGATGAAAGCAGAAAGGGCAGCTTCAAGGTGTAAAATCATTGCCAGCAATATGATAGATTTAGTCAACAATACACTCTATTTGGCCAACATGATCTCTCAGTGCACACCCGGAAGCATAACCACGGCGAACATGATTGAACAAACAAGTTATCATGAACTGGAGGAAAAGAGAAAGTTAATCGCTGGAGTAAATAATTTAACCTCCGACGCATATTGGCTCTTTCTAATCAAGCCGCACACTCAAAGGTCGGCTCTTAAGTGTTTAACAGATGCTCTCAAATGCCTAATCCCCGACATTCAGGATGCCACATATGATGCCCAGCTCACGTCGCGTCTCAACACTCCACCGGAAGTAGAGCCAATGCTGGCGATATGTCAGCAGAAGAATAAAGGCAAAGAGCCCACCGAATGAAGCATTCCTGCCGACTGCCAAATCACCAAAAAAGATGGAAAATATTTATTGATGCCAATTTCATAGCTGTTCAGTTTTTCTTAGATATTTAGATTAGAATAGTATTTATAGACCCTTTCATTGTTTTGGAAAGGGTCGTAAAATTTTGTAATAGACTTAAGGGCTGATGTTTGCACTACTGTGCTTCAGCCTATATTCTTTTGTGAAACTCGACCGATAGTCCTTAATTTGACGAGAAGGCTGTTTTATGCAATTGTGCACTATTGTCTCTTGTTTGGAATGCTTTCTGGTTTGAAGGAAGGACTGCGACATAGCGATTAATGCATCGGATTGTTAAACAGCTTACATGGTACTTTTATCTGCATCTGTTTTCTTTCCTCTCATATGAATTGTTGTGTTATTATTTTTGCTATTGTTGAATACATGTATGCGCCGTAACAGCAAATCTTCATTTCATTCCACTATTGGATGTTTTGTGATATGCCCTTTCTTTTAATCATGCATGTAGCAATGATATGAATGAAATTGTGTAGTAATTCGCTATTATTGCTCTGCATAACTAATTATGCAGAGCAATCTTAAATGGTTTAAACGTCTATGCTTTAGTGTTAGAATCATCTATATGCCTGCCTTAAAGCACAGATTATCAAACGCTACGCTTTGAAAGATTGATAAGTCCCGGGATTAGATTATAGTTAATATATATTTCGCCGATAGTTTTAGTTGTTCACTTATCACTATCATACCTCATAAGTTACTCGTCCATCCCACTTTTATCCATTATTGGGAAACTGGTCCCATTATCCCCAGTCGGAGCCACTATTCCAAACGGAAAAGGAGCTGTACTAAGGTCCGGACCGGGTGGTTTCCCCTATGTTGTGGCAGCGATTTTCGAGGCCTCAACAAGGCCATGAAGTGAGAATTGTGGAGGATTGGATAAAGCATCTATGGTTTCCTTGAGGATAGATGATCCATGAAAGGAAAGGTGCTAACACTCTTTGAGGATAGGACAGGTATCAAAGATAAGAGTGGTCGAAAAGGACCAATATTCTTTGAGGATTGAGGGTTAAAAATCCAAGATAAGAGTAGTCCTAAAGGACATGCCTGGTGAACATCCTGATGGGGTATGTGCCTTAGAGGTAGCATGATATCTCATGCAAACCCTCCCAACACAATGCTCTTGAATAAAGTTGAGCTTGTGAAGTTAGGTTTGAATGATAGTGTTTGTCATAATGTTGATGCTTATAAATGGCTTATCAATCCAACTCTTCTTATGAGAATATTTTAATTTGAGAATATCCTTATACTAGGAGTACAATTATGAATACCTCCCTAGTTAAGAGGGAGCATTGGAAATGTAACTAGTTTCGGTCTTCATAATTTGTACCATTATGTAAAAAGAAAAAGAAAAATATTATTATTATTCTAGATAAGAATTTTCTTCATGCTTCTAGGTTTTTGAGTCAAAGTCCTATTTTGGACCTATTGTAAAAGAAAAAGAAAAAGAATTTTTTAAATGTAGATTTTGGGATAGAAACCCCTCGAGATTCCAAATCAGCCTACATGTCAAGTCAACTCCACCCCAATGGATGTGTCTAATCGCACCCTCTCTAATATATATAAATAAAGGATAGATGGAGCTCATTTCGACACACACTTGGATTTTTTTGGTCTAAAATATCACATAGAAGATAGAGAAGAAGAGGAAGGCTGAAATTTGAAAGCAAGGGTTTATTCTTGAATCTAAGATTTGTGATGATCTACCATAATATATCTCTTGTTGTTGGCCTCTTGCTAATGAATCTACTGGAAGGAAGGATGTTTTGGCTTGGTATCTAGAGGTGGAATTTATGTGGTTAGGGGCCTTGGATATCTCATTTGATTTGGTTCTATAAGAAGAGTTTTTCTAGGTTTTCCCCTTGGAGGGTTTTTTCCCTAGCTTGGAGCCTATATCTTGTGTTCTATTGTCTTTTGTGATCTTCATGTTTTATGGTAATTTCTTGATGGAGAAAGAAAACATACTAATGATAACGTTGACAGATTCACAAGTAATTGTAATGAAAATATAAAATAAAACTTATAACCTCTCGATTTCCAACAATAAGGAACATAAAAGAGGGTGAAGCGATGTAGTTGAGGACCTAGGAAACAAAGGAGAATGATAACCGTTGGTGGATTAAGAGGAGATGAATATAGAGCCAATTTACACAATAAAATTCTTTTGACAGATAATATTTTAGAACAAGGGATTTTTGTTGAGTGAAGTGAATGGGATGGACAACTTCTTGGGTCAGCCCAATGGCCTCATGAATTTTATTTTCCATGAGAAAACATAACTATTCATACGAGATATGGATAAAAAGAATATGTTTTATACATAAATAAATGATTTTTGTAATAATATTATAGATGGAATTAAGGAGAGAGATAGGATGAAAGTGATCAAATGAAGCAGGGTTGTCTAGTTTGGGAATAAGGGCCAAAAAAGTAGAGTTGAAAGGACCCAAAATTTGACCAAAAGAATGAGAATATCCAACCATGGAGAATATATCATCACCTATGAAGTCATAACATTTGACACAAAATTTAATAGGAAGGCCATCTTGTCCTAGACTCTTGTCCTTCTGGAAACTATGAAGGACATCTTCCAAATCCTTCTTAGATCTCTCCTCCATTATCATGTCATTATCCACTTGCCCCCCAAAATAGGGAAAGTGTTTGGATACTTGGATGACTTTCTCAATAGAGACTTGATTTTCCAAGTGGAAAAATATTTGTAAAGTAGGAAAATCCTTTGAAAGAAATATCAGAGAAAGAGGTGGCATAAGCACCAAAAGGTACCGTGATACCCCAAATGGTATTTATGTTTTTTCTATCATTTGTCACTCTATGGAAGAACTTGGTATTATTGTCCCCTGCTGATAACCAAAGAGCTTGATTCTTTAAATGCCATTACTTGTCCCTTTCAAGAAGGATCACCCTCCTTGATTTCTTGAGAGCTAAGATTTTATCATGAAGGTCATTCGAGGCATCAAGGGAAGGAATAAAATTCTAGAGGGATTGAATGTTAGATTAAATATCAATAAGGGCTTTTAAGGAACCCTCCTTTTTCCTAGACCAAGCCCTTATGATCTCCTTTAGTTTTTTAAGATTCCTATGGACTTGAAGTGAGGTTCATTCAACGAAAACAAGGGACATAGGGGACAAAGCTGATTTTAATAGAGTTAACAAAAAATAATCCTCTAACCAACAAGGGATTATTTTGAAAGGGATGGATGGTTTATCAGGAAAGGATTCCAAATACAAGAAGATAGGTGAGTGGTATGAGCTTCCCCCAATAGCTAACCATTATTTGATTTATCAATCTTGAATCCAATAGGTTCTCTCATATGAGAAATGTATCCAACCTTTTTCACTATTCTTGTTGATCCTGAGCGGTTGTTTGACCATGTGGATGAGAGCTTAGATGGGAGAATATCATAGAGGTTGAGGTCATCAAGGAGGGAAATCGTGAAATCTGGATCAGGTCTAACAAAAGACCCCCCAAATTCAAAATTTACTAGAGTAAAATTCAGAGCCCCACCTAGAATAACTCGATCAGAGTTGAAAACAAGTAAACAAGTAACAGAGGTCCAAAATTCTTAACAATCAGTATATGGGTCGTAGACATTTATAAAATGAAATGATGAATTTAGATCTGTAGAAAGAAGGTCTACAGCTGATAGACCTTGAGGACGAGGCTAAGATTAGATGCAATAATTTTGGATTCCATCCAATGAGAATACCATCTAATCTTCCCGTAGCATCAATAGTTAAAAAATCCCAATTTGTAAGGATAAAGTGTAGAACATTTGAGGCTTTTCCACTTTCTAGCATCGTTTCCTGAAAGAAAATGACTTGAGGAGAATAGCGATCGAAAAGTCTCTTCAAGGAAGTTTTTTGGGGGGCTGACTAGACCCCTACAATTTAAATAAAGAATTTTCATAAGGAAATTGATGGAGGGCTAGTTGCTTTAAGTGCCCTTTTAATGGATGACTATTTTCCAGTCGTGACTTTGAGATGTGCCTTTCGTTGGGCTTAGGATATGAAATATTTCTAAACCCTAATAGAGGAGTGGGTAGTCAGGTCTACAAAAATACCAAGCCCTTCCCCTGGATTCGAAGGGGGAGGAAGATATTCAGTGGGAGGGGATGAGGAGGGACAGCCTGAGGAGTGGAGTTTGTATCGAAGAGGGGAGAGAGGAAGGGATGAAGGGGGGACTAGAAACCAAATGAAGGAGACGGAGAGATGTGGCCCCTAAATGAGAGAGAGAAGGGATGGAAGGCACCAGGGAGGGATGGGATAAGAGAGGGGATGGGGGGAATGGGCGAAGAAATCCCTAAAAGAGAGATAAGGCAAATAGAATGAAATACAAAAGAGGAAGAATCCATCAGACAAGAAAGATGCAACGGTACACCATCATCCATAATAAGGGGGTCAAGGGAATCATACCTGTAAGATGAGGGGCATCCAAATGGGATTAGGAGTTGGCAAGACATGTGAAGATGTCAACATGAGATTTTTTGCTGACGAGACTTGCACAAATGTCGACCCCAAGGCTTGAAGATCCAAAGGCCTAGAAGACATTTGAGAGGGAGAGAGTTGCACAAACGACATAGAAATAGAGGGTTCCATAAGTGGAGAAGATTGAGAGGCTAATTTTTCATCCTTGGGTGTTGTCAATGAGTCTAATGGAGATTTTGTAGGTGATGGAGGTGGGGCAGCCAATATTTGCTATAATGTCTGTAGGCATGGAAACGAGAGCAATGGAATGAAATTCCTTTGTAATCAATGGAATACCTATGAGTTGTTTGACCTGCAATGATGGAAATGGTCTCTGGAAGCCCCAATGCCATATTTAAACCTACAAGAATGTGAGCAATCGTTGTTGGGAAGCGGATCCCCCCATAAGCGGGATTTTGGGGATGGTAGCCCGAATTTCGGTTAAATGTAATATAAGGCCCCACGAAAGGCGGGAATAGAGTGCGAGAGTCTAGGGTTGTCCTCCCTAAAATAATATAATTAATGTATGGTATGTTGGCCTACCCATGGTCCGTGAACCATGGGATTGTATAAATAGAGCAAGGCTCTAAATATAAAAGTAGTCTTAGTCTAAGATTTGAGAAAGAGTATGGTTTTGGGATAAGGAATTCACTCTAAGTCTATAAGTCTGATTCATGGATTGTAGTAGTGGGAAGAGGCTCTGCAGCTGAGTGTGAAGAGGCTTGGTAGAGTATGCAGCTGTCAGCATAAACCCCTGCAGTTGAGTACACAGGGCGAAGCTGGGATTGTACTGGAACAGAGGATTAATAAAAGATAAGTTGATTCTAAAATATAGTGCATCTACTCATAGATCTGTGTGTTTACGCTTCTGTTATATCTTTGCATCTCTTTACAATTTATTATTGCGTGCACTTGTTATGAATGTTGAATGATTGATGAGAATATTGGGCCCCCATAATTAAGTTAAGATCTATAATAATAACACAGTAAGGCTAAAGGATCTAGACAACGCCTCTTCGCGCTCGGTACAGAGCTACGCAGAAGCAAGCACATAAGTTATGAAGGACAGATGGTTGCGCAAAGCAGCACATGTGCGCAGATTCGGTTCACGAACTTCCTAGACTTCATCAAGACATCCCTAGGGTGCGGAAACCTGGTTCCATCACCCGCCCATACTACCTCAGGTGAGACCTTAGTCTACGCTCCGCGGATTGTTGCCAAAAGGGCCGGTAGTTTCAAGATTTGTTTGGCTAAATCACTTCTGAACCTGGGTCAGGACCCAACAAGCCAACAAATGGTTCCATTTTTGGGACCAGGATCTGCTTAAGGGATGTCTAATGTCGAAACACTGGAATCCCATGAAGAAGGAAATTGAAGAGTGGTTAGACAAGAAGCTTCACGAGTTTGTAACACAGGAAAATAGAACTCTGCAGATATCCAAGAAGAGGTGGCTGGATCACTACATATATACAGAAATCCATGAGATCTTCTTCGCGTCCTTCACTTCTGAACTATATGAGTGGATCGTGAGGTTAGCTGATAGCCAGGGAAGGTACAAACTGGATCAACCGATAGTGTGGACTCCGGAGTTAGTGCGCAGACTAGAGGCATCATAAGATAAGATCGCGTGAGCTATGGACCATTAGCTTGACTAGATAATAGGGGGGTTTATCACTGAGTTCATGATAGACACGACTGTGAGATATAGTGAAGCAGAACGGTGTTTTCTCAAAGGACCACAAGGTAGGTACATTAAATCCCTGAATACCTGGATTAAGATGCTATTATGTGAAAAACGGGTGATGTGAATACATTAATGTTTGGAATGATGCGGAGCGGAAGGATCTACAAGGGAATCGAAGGATTAGGAAATAGTCCCTTAATTTCACCTTCACAAGAGAGCGAGGAAGAGTGCGCTTGGGTCTCTCCAAGAAGTGTGGTTAGTTTGATAAGTTAGCATATTCTGCAGTTACCACCTCCACTTATGCCACCACGCGCTTCACCTCCTTCACCTCCATCTTCACCCACCCCACCTACACCACCCCCACAGTTCAGCATGGCGAGCACGATCAAGGTACCCATATTCAGAGGAGTAGGGAATGAGGATCCATACGAGTTTTGGTTCATGGTAAGAGTAGTGTGGGAAGCACGAGTCACGAATGACAACATTAATAAGGCCACATTGTTGAGTGCACTACAGGATCGCGCGCTGACATGGTATATCAAGCACTCAAATGATCACCCAAATGCAGGAATAGTGGAGATCCAGAATGTGTTGAACAAAGAATTTAGCCGGCTGAAATTAGAGACACAATCAATCATCGAATTTAAAGAGATCGTGATGCTTCCGGGCGAGACCCCTTGGGATCTAGATTAGAGGTTGAAGAGTACGATCCATGAGGATAATATGACGCTAACAGATGCGCAACACCACGCATGGTTTTTGGCATCTTTGACACCACACCTGAGGACGTCGTTGTCACAGTAGAAGCTTTCAACCTAGGCCGAAGCGCTGGAAATGGCGATGAGGTTGCGTGAAACACCGATACAAGATCTGGGGTTGGGATTCCAACAAGTCCACATGTAACTATATAATCTACGCTTGGAGATGCAAAGTTTGAAGCAGGATAGGACGCCACAGCTAGAGGCGCATGAAGAAGTATGGTGCATAAAATGCAAAGGCCAGGGTCATGACAAAGACCACTGTCCAATATTCAAGAACTACTTGGCAGGAGGGGGACCAATGCCATTGAGACCAGAGGCATAGGCAGGGCCAAGTGTTGCACCCACGCTATGGTGCACAATCTGTCATATAGGAGGAAAGCACACGACAGATAACTGTCATTTGTTACAGAAGTATACACAGACTCCCTAGCAACTGTTTTGTAATTTTTGTAGATCGGTGGGCCACAACGAGTGTACTTGTCGCAACTACGAGTTAATGATGGAGCGGACCCTAGCATATAGAATGCAGACAGAAACGCGAGGCCTCGACCCAGCCGTGGGGATGGCACGCATTGGATTTTGGGGCTGAGGTTGAGGATGAGGAGGAATGGGGCCAGGAAGAGGCTGCAAACAATTAATATTTTACAATTGCGGAGGACTAGGGCACTATGCTCGCGATTGTGCCAACCCAACGAGAATATCTTGTTCGTACTATTCTCAGTTTGATCATGAAATGGTAGATTGTCCTACGTTGATCGCACAGATGTGTGAGAAAGGGGTACTACAGCCTACTCCAACTCAGAATATCTAAATGATGAGGTCTGAACCACGCGAAGAAGATCCCAACATGAACATGGTGCTCAGAAATGTTGTGACCATAGGGGAAGATAAGGGGAAGCAGCCCAAGGAAGATACATGGGTTTGCAAGGCTCCTGCAAAGGAACCTAAGTTTGACTTGGAACGCACAAAGGAGACGTTTATGGAAGTTAAGAAGAGCTTCGCGGAGGCCTCTACTTTGGGTAGTAAGGATCAACCAAAGATAGGGATGGATCCTTCTATGTTGACTACCTTCTTAGAGACATGCATGAAATTGTTACATGACAATAAGGTGGTTAAAGGACTACAGGAGTTGATAACTAGGTGCACAGGGTCAGGGGAACCGCACGTAGTCTGAAAACTAGGAAAGCATGCATTGCGCACCGGGAGGGAAATGAGATTGACGGCATAGATTGCCGAGTATGAAATGGATCAGGTAATCCTAGACCTAGGTTCGAACATGAATGTGTTACCAAAGTAGACATGGGAATGCATGGGCAGGCCCTTGTTACAGTGGTCCCCTATTCAATTACGAATGGCGAACCAACAGAAGATTTTCCCCATGGGGAGATTACAAGGGGTAACAGTTGATATCGAAGGCACAAGCACACAGACAGACTTTTAAGTGATAGAGATTGTTGATGACAGCAATCCTTATCCCGTGTTTCTAGGAATAGACTGGGCCACTGATATGAATGGAGTCATCAACCTGAAAAAGTGAAAGATGATATTCAAGAAAAATTCCCTATGCGGTAGTAGTTCCGCTAGATCCAGCTGAAGGAGCACGCTACACTAAACCTATGCGCGACGATGATAGCAACAATGAGCTAGATTGCATTTACCAGATACTGGCACAAGACTAGGATCGGGTGAAGCCGACTGCAGATGGGAGAATCTCATGGGAGTGCGATAGTTACCGTACTTTGGATTCATATGAAGAAATAGAACACTGGCAGAACCGGTTGCACGAAGCGACAACACTAAATTGCAACATGATGATTAAATCACTATGGTGTGTGACCACAAAAGTAAGGAAACTCCCAACATATGATGGGGTAACAGTGGTGGATGAATTCTTAGATAAATTTGAAAGTACAGTACCAGATCAGTAGTGGTACAGTGCACTGGAATGGGAGTACACATCACGATTATGGAGTACACATCAAAAGACTATGGGGAACTGGTGCGAATGTAGAAGACGGATGAGCTTATGGTTTGGAAGTCCCTAGCATCGAACGCGAGCTGGGTAGCCAGAATGAAGCAGTTTGTGCGCCCACGTGTGTCGATGGGTGCAGACGTATGCTGTGCAAGCACCTCCTAGACTAAAGATCGAAAATCAAAACCCGACGCAGCAGGAGGGAAATAGACACACACCACAAATATTCCACGTCGAAGCATTCAAAAAGCTATGTGGAATCATGAATAGAGTTTACCAGGTGGGACGAACAGATTAGGACCTATGCGTGCCAGCAGTATGATGGGCCTATAGGGCCATGTGCAAGAATCTCAACGCGGAAATGATTTCGAAGATGACTAGCAGAGTCAAGGCCATAGATTTGGGAAAGAATCCTCACGCGATCACTCCCATAAGTGCGAGAGCACGCGAGGACCAGAGCGAAGAGATTATGCAGCTGCGTGAGGATGAACATATGCAGATTCAAGAAGCCATTCAGTGAGGGAACCTTGAGCTTTTCAAACTCGAAGAAGATCGGGTACGACTGAAGCAGAAAAGCCTATTAATGGACGAGGATATAGAAAACTAGAAAGCAAAATCTTGCAAGAATTACACGTCGACAAAAGGATGGGGCCACGTATGGGCAACCCTACCACCACACTAGAAGATTGTCACCGAGATTTTTTGGCTATACTACCATGGCTGCGATTGCACCTTATCAGAAAAAGTAACCAAGGAAGCGCAACGCATAAGGAAGAACGCGAGGCACTGGCTGGTACGAGGGTAACTAAGGAAGGCCCGTGGACCGAGTTAGAAGGTGACTTGAAGCCTCGCACCAGTAGCACGACCACCCAACTATCTGTAAGAAGCATAGTCTCAGCGCTCCAAGCAATTAAAAGAGAGCGCGGGAGTATAAAAGACTCTTTATGGGAGCTGCGCAACATAGAAGTTGTGTGGAGGATCAGTATGACGCACAGGTCGCGTTCGTGCACAAGGGACTGCGCTGCCGCACAGATAGGATGGAAAGTGACCATTGGTGTCACTATTCATGAAAATATGGCCAATTTAAGATAACAAGGAGCGAATGACAGGCAATTAAGACACAAAGTTAGAACTAGATTTGGGACTATCTGTCGCTAGTCTCGCATTAATGAGCTGAATCTGGGCGGAATGGTCGAATTTGAATTCAAAGGGGCCTATAATCACAGGTGGCTCTCCACTGAACAACCCTTTACATTTTGTGAATTCAATTGTTGCATTATCAAGTGGGCATGAACCTAACGAATTTGGAGGTTGTAAGAGCAAGTTCGTGGTTTGAAGCACTACTGAAGGAGACACAGGATTCCCTAATCAGAATAATGTCAACAACCAAGGGAGCTGCACAGAGTTCTACACCACCGATAGGGGATGCACCAGAAATACCTAAATCGCCCTAGACACTGAGGCCCAAAAAGGACCCACGAGCAGCATGACATGTCCATATGTCTTCGCAAAATCTGCAGTTCGGCAAAATGTCGATGGAAGAAAATGGAAAAACAGTTAATATTGAGAGAGATGATGAGGAGGAGGATCCTTAGACTTTTGTAGAAGAGATGGAACCAGATGAAGAGATGGAAGAAGACATCCAACTAGTACACACCACAGCAAAGCTGCCCAAGTATGTCCCTCCGTGGAAAGGGAGGGTAAAGGTACCTAAAGATTTGGACGTCGTTAAAAGCACACTCAACACCTCATTCCTCCCCAAGGGAGTTCTGTTTGAAGGTTCAGTTGTGGGTCACGTACCCACTATGAAGTTTGAACACTGAGACCTCACGAATAGCGAGAAGTTCCCTCATTTGGAAATTAGCCAGCTGATGGAACAAAGCATGGAGGGGGCAGTTACAACACTGTAGCCACGGAAATGGCTATGCGAGTTGGAGGAGGCCAGACTACTCCACCTCCTATCGATTCCACACTTTCATCGGGCACTAATAACAATATTTGTCATCAGGCAACTGCTTTTCCTGGTGCACGATGGGTACTTGTCGCTGGAGGAGCCCATTCCCATCACAACGGAGCTTATTAATAGGATTTCTCAGCTTCCCTGTATGGGAAGGGACCGCTCAGAAATAACTGGTACAAGTGGAGACTTGGAGATTGTAAAAGCCATGAAAAAGAAATATAAGTTGGAGAAAAAGCAAAGGGGTTACGTTATTACTAGCATTCAAGACAAAGGGGTCTGAGTCGCTACCCAATTGTTGGCAGGAAAGGTGATGAGAAAATGTCATGGCAACGAGGTGCTAGCAACGGTCATCGCGTTGGTCGAGCAATGCGCAGAAGGGGTAAGATTCAACTGGGCGCAGTTCCTCTACAAGGAGTTCGTGACGAACTACAAGGAGGCCCAGGAGCAGGGTAAGACCTTCCACTATGCGTCGTTTCTCTTTCCATCCTGTTGGTTACAGGAGAATTGTCCGAGGATAGTCAGTTTCCTCCCCTTGACCAAGACTGGCCAGAGGCAAAAAATACGTGCTGCTATGGGTGATGAAGGATGCCACGTGAATTCGCGAAACCAAGATCTTCTAGGTACTGATGGAGGTGAGCATACGAATGTGGATCAACAAATGGCCGTGCCTATCCCCCTTGGTATACGACAGTGTACGGAGCTTTGCAGACTTTAAAGCAGATATGCACAATGTGTATATCAGGGTGTGGAAGGACCTGGAGCAGAAGTGGACCACACTCCCCTTCATCGCAATAGATGACACTATTTTCGCGGTGCTCGACACATGGCCACTGGAATGGCGCGCACCAGATCTGGTGGCACGCAATGAGACGACAATTCAAAAATAGAAGGATGCCACCAAGCTACTAGCACAACAAAAGTGAAATGAGTAACGATTTGAAGAAGTACGAGCTTCTCGTGATGTAGCGAAGGCCACCGTAGAAAAGGCAACAGCAATAGGGGCCACTACGACGCAAGAAGAAAGAGGCCCGGACCTAACCACAAGACATGGGACAGATGATACGACGGAAGGCACAGACCCAAGCACCACCTCTACACAATTGAAACGGTCGTGTGGGACAGAACGAACAGGGCCACAGAAGAAGACCAAGGCTTCCAAGTTGGATGGGGAGCCTATTACACTGACCGAGGGTGACCTATACAACATTGGTGACACAGTTTGTGAAGTCACCAGGGAGGCGCTCCAGGAAGCAATGATGGAGCAGCAAAATGTGTTGGGGGCACTTAGGGCACAACTCCAGGAACTTCAAGTGCAGCCCCCACAACAGGGAATGGTAGCTGTCTACGGGGCTACGGGTACATCAGCAACCGAGCAGTTGCTGCAAGCCAAAATGGTTAATACTGTCGCGCTGCCGAAAGGAGCACTAACAGCGGACAACACGGAGGACAGAGCCGCGGTAGGCTAGCTCAAGGGACTTGGCCTAAACTTGGTTGCCCTTCCTCAAGAGATATTATACCAGCTGCAATATGGAGCGACAACAGAGCTTCACGCTAGGGAAGGACGCACAATACAGATGTTTAGTGAATAGTGAATCGACATCAAGCAGCTGAGCCTCCAACGTGATGAAGTGGTAGCACAGACTCAACAGTTGGAGCAAATCATCGAGGAAGCATGTCGTTGTGTCCCCGAGCTAGAGATTGTAGCACACTTACTAGTAGGTATACAGATCCAAAAATTGGCCATTGGATTCCGCGAGGCAAAGGAGGAAGTAACGAGGATCTAGCGAGACCTCAACCTGTAGATTGCAGAGCTGAGGATGAAGGCGCAACCCTCTACACCGCCGGAAGTTAGAGAGTGGCGGCATCACGCTATCCAATCAGGTTTGGAAGCAATAGAACGTGCCATACAGGATTGCACGGGCTTGTTAGATTAATCACTCTTCACCCTCACTTCACTGCAAGAAGACCCAATTCTATAGCTTTTAGAGACAGAAGCACGGGAGTTGCAGCAGGCCTATGTCAATATTCAAGGGACCACGCAAATGGTCGCCCTTACTCAGCGACTAGCTAAGATGAGAGAGGCTCAGGCTCGAAAGGAATAGGTGGACATTGTGCATCAGAAAGAAGCAGTGCCTAAAGCATGCATACAACCTTGGCTCGAGGAAGCATTCATGGTCACCGCCAAGATCGAGGAAAAGTTGGCACAAATGCAAGGCATATATGCACTCAGACGAGGAGTTTCACCTGACAACGATGCATCGGAGAATCGCGCACAACTGATACAGCGGACAACGGAAGAATGTGTTGCGGACATAAGCGAAATGCAGAAGTCGCTGGATGGACTCCGCGCGAAGATTGACACACCAGAAGAGTGACTCAGGATGAGTCACGATGATTGTGTTGGGGGCCTGTTGGGTAGCGGATCCCCCCATAAGCGGGTTTTTGGGGCTAGTAGCCTGAATTTTGGTCAAATGTGATATAAGGCCCCGTGAAAGCTGAGTGCAAAGCGTGAGAGTCTAGGGTTGTCCGCCCTAAAATAATATAATTTAATGTATGGTATGTCGGCCTACCCATGGTCCGCGGACCATGGGATTGTATAAATAAAGCAAGGCTCTAAGTATAAAAGTAGTCTTAGTCTAAGATTTGAGAAAGAATATGGTTTTGGGATAAGGAATTCGCTCTGATTCTGTAAGTCCGAGTCTTGGGTTGTAGTAGTGGGAAGAGACTCTGCAGCTAAGTGCGCAGAGGCCTGGTAGAGTCTGTAGTTGTGTGCGCAGACCCCTGCAGCTGAGTGCGCAGGGCAGAGTTGGGATTGTATTGGAATAGAGGATTAATAAAAGATAATTTGATTCTGAAATATAATGCATCTACCTGTAGATGTTTGTGTTTATGCTTCTGTTATATCTTTGCATCTCTTTATAGTTAATGATTGTGCACACTTGTTATGAATGTTGAATGATTGATGAGAATATTGGGCCCCCATAATTAAGTTAAGATCTATAATAATAACACAGTAAGGATAAAGGATCTAGACAGTGCCTCTTCGCGCTCGGTACAGAGCTACATGGAAGCAAGCACATAAGTTGTGAAGGATAGATGGTTGAGCGAAGCAGCACAATCACACAGATTCGGTTCACGAACTTCCCAAACTTCATCAAGACATCCCTAGGGTCGGAAACCTAGTTCCAACACCCTCCCATACTACCTCGGGTGAGACCTCAGTCTGCGCTCCGTGAACTGTCGCTGAAAGGGCCAGTAGTTTCGGGATTTGTTTGGCTAAATCACTTCTAAACCTGGGTCATGCCCCAAAAATCCAACAATAGCCATGACACCTATGTGTTTAAAAGATAAATTGACTTTAAATAAAAACCCTAGAGAATTTCCAATCTCACAAAAAGCACTCTCAAACCAAAAAATGGGAGGAAGAGCTGGTGATATGACCCAGATGGGCACTAGATCTATCTTTTCTTCTCACATATCAAAACTTACATTCCAATTTTTCAACAAGAGGGCATGAGTGCTTCAAGTCCATTTCTAAACTAGAATTTTTCCCTGCATCTTCGCATTTTGTGCTTGCCAACCCATCGAACGCTAAGAGAACAACATGCATTAGGGCGAGTACCCAAGAAATGGTTTCAAGTTGATATTAGTCCATCATCATAAGGTAACCATAGACATTCTACAATTGATTAAGTGACCAACCACTACTTTGTCCTCCATATCCAAGATTTCATTTAGTGGGATCTCCTTACCTAAAACCAATGAGGGTTCTTCCTCTCTGCAATTTATACATTTGTGAGAGGATTTTTTTGTTTCGCCAGGTGGAAAGGAGGTAAGCTCAACCTTCTTCAGGGAACCCTCTCAACCACAAAGCATATTGATGGTGAGGAAGGCATTAAGTAAGCCCAAAAAGGGGGATTGAGGGCAATTTATCGATGAAGAGGAAGGAGGGATTCACTCTTAAACAATATAGAAAATACATGAAGTGTACTGGAAGAAGATAGAGACAAATTGCTACCACATTAAAGAGGAGGATGTGATAGAGACCTAGGGGAGGGTGAGGGAAAACAAATGCTCGACAACAATCCACCTGATAGTGATGGGAGCAACTCTTGTAGTTGTGTTGGAGAGCAATGTGAGTGGATCGATCATACCTCATGGTCAAGATCTAATGTGACAGGAGGGGGGGGGAAGGATGGGACTGACATAGGTGTTGGATTCCTCCATATACTTACCCCTTTAGGTGGTTCTAGTGTATAGTCCATAATGTCCTTGAAACAATCCATCTTCAATTAAGCTTAGGAAGGGATCCATGAGAGAGAAGAGAAAGGGAGGTATGTAGAAGAATATCAACATTAACTAGGAATCGAGACTAAAAAACCCTAGTTGCCAAAGGGTTTCCTTCAAATTCATATCTCTCCAGATGCAACCATCATCTACCAATATATATAATTTGTATTGTTTTATAAAATTAAAAGAAAAGAAAAAGGCATAAAAGATTGAAGTTGATATATTTTATATAATTTGTTTTATTTTTTGAAAGGAAGTGTGGAAGAGGAGCAAGGAAGGTAGGTTGATTTTGTTTGCAGGATTATTAGGTTTGAAATTTCTCAATGATGGCGCAAAACAATATTGTGATTTTTAAATTTAAAACATAAACAAAGATAATTAGTATCTTTTCTAAAAGTTGATTTTAAACTTGTCATTATAATAGTTACAAATTAGTTCTATTTTAAATTCGAATAAAGATGTTATTCATAACATCCCTTTTAACACCATAAACTGTTTGAAATTGTGAAATTTTTATTTTAATCTTGAACATCAATCTATTTCAAATAATTTATTTAGGAGTTTTATTTTTCATGCAAATGTGAATATCAAAGCTCCAATCTATTTGAAATGATTTCTTTGGATACATTTTTATGATAAGAGTTTGATTCATGTGTTAAAATAGGTTAATTACTCAGAAATGAAGAGTTGGGTAAATTTAGAGAGTCAAGTTAAGTCAAGTCAAGTCAAGTTAAGTGAAGTCAAGTCGAGTTAAGTAAATTTGAATTTAATGTATGGTTGCATGTCAAGTTATTTTATGCGAGTCACTAATTGGAAAAGGTTAAATACCCTTCACCAGGTTCATTGTACTCATCAAGTTTTTGTGTGTTCAATACAAGAGCCGCAGCTTGTATTATTGTGTGTGATTTATTTATGTAAATTTGTGTCTTGTCTCTTATATCTTTTCATCAAATTAATATCAACGCTGAGGAAGGATGACAAGATCCATGGTGCCTACAGAGCCACTGTGAAAAGGACTAAGAGGAAAAGACAAATGATTTTAAAAAAAAATTGTGTTCCCAACTTGTCACATTGTTAAGTAACGAGTGCGCCCGTTCATGCCAAATTCAAACCTAATTAGTACAAAAACTGCGCAAATTTCGTTAACCTTCGAATCTATCGAAATTTGAATTATCTGCGCATCTAGATTGTGTCGGGGGTGTACACATTCTGTAGCCAAGCAAAAATTTCAAAATTCCAGAAACAAATACAAAGAAAGTCAAAGTTCTTTTTCAAGTACGAGGAGTCACATGAGTTTTCTTTTTGGAACAATACGTGCATGAAGTGACATATTTTGTTATATGTTAAGTGGAGTGCTTTATAAAGATATTCCATAAGCCTCATAAAGTTTACATTGGAATTTTATAGAAGTATTTTTACAATATCTTTTAAAAACAATAAGTGACATGTTTTGTTATAGGTGAAGTGGAGTGCTTTATAAATATATTTAATAAGTCTCATAAAGTTTACATAGGAATTTTATAAATGATTTTTATAAAAGTATTTTTATAATATTAAAAAAAAACACTAAAAGGAATTTATTATATTAGTTTTAGAGGGTGTTTTTTTATAAGAGATTTTATAAAAAGATGGCTTTTTCAAATTTCCAATCTTTGTTTCCACCGTTTATAGAGAAAGATTATGATGTGTGGGCCATTAAGATGACGACCATGTTGTAGGCTCATAATGATTAATATCATGTCCAATTTGGGTTTTTAGAAGCTAAAGATGAAGCAGATGAACTAGCTCTCACTAATGCACAGAGTTATCTATGGAAGAAAGACAAAAGGAAGAATGCACAAGCATTACAACTTATCCAACAGGGAGTGGACCGAGCAGTGTTCCAAAAGATTATAATCACGTGTTCATCAAAGATAGCATGGGAGACCTTGGCAACAAGCTATAAATGTATGGTCAAAGTCAATATTGCTAAGTTGCATAATACTAGGAGAGATTTTGAAAGGTTGTAGATGAAGGAGACGAAGGAGATCGATTCTTTCATGAATCGGGTCATGATTGCTGTAAATCAGATGTCAATGCAATTACAAGACCATATATTATGCAATGAATGAATTTGATTTCCAAATTTATGGAGACTCCAAAAGGAACACATTGGAGAGCAGGAAAAATAATTCTGAGATACATAGCAGGAACTAGAGATTGTGGCATAATGTATACAAGCACAGAGAAAAATGATTTGATTAGATATATCGATAGTGATTTGATTAGATATACAAATAGTTATTTTGCAAGTAGTTTGGATGATAGGAAGAATACTTTTGGTTATGTGTTCCATCTTGGTTTAGGTGTGATTTCATGAGCATATAAGAAGTAACCTATTGTAACACTGAGCATATAAGAAGTAGCCTATTGTAACACTATCATCAAGAAGCAAAATATGTAACAACAACATCAACAACATGTTAAACAATATGGTTAAGAAGAGTATTTGATGGACTCGAGCAGAAACAACAAAAATCAACAACAATATATTGTGACAACACCTCAACGATTGCACTATCCAAGAATAGTGTGTTTCATCAAAAGAGCAAGCATATTGATACTAGATATCACTTTATTAGAGAACTTATGAACAATGAAGAAGCTCACTTGAAGCCTTGTAAATCTAGTGATCAATTGGCTCATATATTTATTAAGTCATTAACAAAAGATGTGTTTGAGTTTCATAGAAGAAGCTTGGGTGTTGTAAGCCTCGCTGAGACATAGATCAGCCTACATGTTTGAATTGTTCTGAGTGTCTTAATTTGAGACATAGACCAGCGGACATGTTTGAATTGTTATGAGTCATGTCTTAATTTAGCAATCTTAAATTAAGGGGGAGTGTTAAAATAGACTAATTACTCACGCTTGCAAAGTTGACTAAATTTAGAGAGGAGAGTCGAGTCAAGTCAAGTGAAATTTAGTGTGTATTTTAGTAAAGTGGAATTTATGTATATTTTAGGAAAGTCACTAGTAAAAAAAACTAAATATCTTTCAACGAGTTCATTGTAATCATCAAATTTTTCTATAATCAATACAAAAGCCACAACTTGTATTATTATCTGTGATTTATTTATGTAATTTTGTACTTTTCTCCTCCTCCGTTGAGACTTGGACCCCGATGAAACCCAAAGCATTAAAACTATTATGAAGGGCAATTACCGGAGCAAGACCGAACAAGCGATCAACAAATGCATGGTATTTCATTTCATGGCTCCAACTCAAAATTTAAACCACCAAATACAATGAGTTGGACCTATTTGCCTATCTGAGAATGGAACGCAATAATAAGATTCCCTTCCTTATCATATTCAAATCGCGAAGGATAAAAACTTTCCATCTCAGCCTGCAGCTTCCATGTCCAAATTCAAAAGCATGCCTGTGATATTTCGACTTGAAATAGAAATACAGCGGGGAAATGGTAATGGAATGGGCATGCTGGCAATCTTTGTATGGTGAGCGGAAAGCTGTAACAACTGTTCAAAACGAAATCGACAGCTTCTTGTCTTCTTCTACAGTCCACGGTCCTGGGCCCTTTAATCGCATGAACTTTTGTCTGGATCGCAATTCATAATCAGTGACCTTCGGTTCGCACATAATCAGTGGTGACACCTTTAAAAGTCTTGTGCCAGGACAAAAAAGAAATTGGTGAAAAACGCAAAAACGGCAATGGTTCCGTTTTCAGTAATTAAATGCAAGATCCGAATAAAGAAATGCAAAATTCAAATACAGAACTTCTGTGAATCAGCGGCTCCTTTTCTCCGTGCCAAAAATGGCACAGCTCCATGCTGGCTACTGCTGTCAGAACTGCATTAATTTACACCAAAATAAACAGAAGATGCAAAGAATTGGGGGAAATCACAGAACTGCATTAATTTACACCAAAATAAACGGAACATGCAAAGAATTGGCGGAAAATCACATTTGATGTCAGTGACGGGTATTGCCCGGTTCTTTCGTCCTCACAAGTCTCGACCGTTCATTAATACTGTATATCTTTAATGGCGTTCACGAAAACTTTGATGCGATCGGTGCTGATAGATTTCGGGAGTTTCTGCCAACATTTCTGGCAAAAAATATGACAAATGCCGCACGCCTACCGCCTCTGCTACAGTAACGACCCAGGAGAATATTTAGCTTAAGCGAAGCAGATTTCAGTTAAACAAGAAAATGTTTACTCCAATACAATACTGCATAATTCCGGTAATGGTTTGAGGGTTTCTCCGACATTTCTTTCAAGAATCTTGATAAGCACAATTATATGACTTCATCCTAAATATATTTATTCAGGAAACTTCATGCCCGTGGCCTGTAGGACACTCGAATTAATAATGAATATCGTTAGCTCCAAAAGACACCGAAACAGTTGAATTTCGTTTCCCAGCTTCTGCGGTGATTATATGATAAAGCTTTGCAAAGTCGCTGGTAGCACCTGTGGTAATCACGCGAAATCTTGTGGAGGTGTGTGGTTATACCAAAATTCACAGGTTGGTAAATTTTACAAATCAGTAACTAGGATTTTCAGGGTGGAAATTACGGATTCTAAGTGCGGTGATTTTTCCAATACTCCATCAAACGCAACTCGGGAATAGAGCCTGGGTCTTGCCGTTAAACCTTACAAACCAGTGACTAGGATCCCTAGGGTGGAAATTACGGATTCTATAGAGGTACAGTGATTTTTCCAACACCCTCTCAAACCCAACTCAGGGGGTCCAAGCTCTGATACCTTGTGGAGGTTTGCTGTTACACCAAAACCCACAGGTATTAGTAAACTTCACAAACCAATAATTAGAATTCCTAGAGTAGAAATTACGGATTCTATAGAAGTGCGGTGATTCTTACAACAAAACTAAAAAAAAACTGAATTTTCATGTCAATGCGCAGATTAGGGTTTCCACTCCAAAATATCGAATGTTGAAACTCGAAAGCGACGCATACATTTGAAAACTGGAAAACGTGAAAGAGACTTATCGCGCAGGGCGGCCGCCGTCGAAGGAAGCACGAGATGGAATTATGGCAGAAAATAAGTAGATTCAAATAAAGATTCCAGTAATTTTGACGTCAAAGCTGGACAGACCAAATTATAAGCAAGTTTCGTGTAGAGACGCAATCATCTTCGACTTCGGTCAATCTAAAGCAGTCAGTATACGTGATTTCAGAGCTAAGTTTCTCTGCACATGGAGGATGGAGGTAGCGTTTGTGGAGCTGTAAGCTTTCAAAGTTTCAATCTGTACCAACCATCCACAAGCCTTCCTCAGTACTGTCTGAGGATACGAAAATCAATCAAATATCTTTTTCGAGATTAGAACCCTGGTTTATAACTTTCATTGCCCTGAAGAAAGCAGGAAAGACAAACTAGGACAACTCTACCCAGGCTGAGGAATTGGCCTGACTGTTATTTTTGTGGGAATGTGGTTAATTTTTTTTAACAAATTTGGCAGGAGTGTTTAAATCGTGTTTTTAAAGTGGAAATAGATTCAACACCATCAAAAACTATTAAGGAAGTCAAAATCTTGAAGTTTGACCACTTTAACCTGGATTTACAAAAATCTTTGCCTAAATTTATCGAAATATTGAGGAAATTTTCATGATTTTCAGGGCAAAAAATAAGTCTGGTTAGACTACAGCATTTCAATGTCTCTTTCGAGATTCAAATCTGGTAAATTTGTAGACATAGTTAAAAATGATTTGAAATTGACAATTTTTTTTTTCAAAAAATCTGGTGGTAGAAGTATTTGAAACATGTTTTTGAATTCAGCATTATCAAAAATCATTGAAACACCCCCAAATCTTAAAGTTTAAAAACCTAAACTAGATTTACAAAAAGCTCTACCAAATTTTATTAAAAATTACCAAAATTTCTATAATTTTCCACATAAATTTAAATCCCAAATAAACTATGTCAAAAAAATCTTGGCAAGCTCTTCAAACCCTTCGATTCAAAAATAGAATACAGTTAAGATCTCAATGTCGTGGCACAGTGATGTGTGGTTTGACGGTAAGTCTACTTGGGCGAAGCTTAGGAGACCGTAGTTCAAATTTCATTGAGTACATTGACTTGCTCTAGTGGGGGCTCGAGAAGCAGAGTCCCTACCCCCGCCTTGGCTAAAACCATAGTTGGATGTACTCTTGGTGTTATAGTGGCGCACCCCCCGCCTTGGCTAAAACTATAGGATCTTAGTATATCCGACTTGCAGTTAGTCGGATATACTCTTGGTGTTATAGTGGTACCTACGAGGATTGATCCTGGGTCTCCCGTAGATAAAACCATAGTTGGATGTACTCTTGGTGTTATAGTGGCAGTTAGTCGATGTACTCTTGGTGTTATAGTGGTACCTACGAGGATTGATCCTGGGTCTCCCGTAGATAAAACCATAGTTGGATGTACTCTTGGTGTTATAGTGGCACACCCCCACCTTGGCTAAAACCATAGGATCTTAGTATATCCTACTCGCAGTTAGTTGGATGTACACTTGGTGTTATAGTGGTAGCTAGAGGATTGATCCTGGCTCTCCCTTAGATTAGGACTGGGAGTTATCCATTCACCATGTGGTTAACAAAAGAAAGGTCCCAATGCCTTAGTCTAAAGGCCTCGTTAGACTACTCTATTGTTTCTGAGATCTTTGGCACCCTTTCTTATCTAATTGTTTTTGAGGTTTTGGCACCCTTTGTTTTTTTAGGTTTTTGGCACTTTTTTGTGCACATAATTTTTATAATGTTTTGATTATTTATTAAATTTTCAATAATTATTAGATTTGTTTAGTTAATGAAGTTTTAGAGAACAAAATTTTAATGTATTTAGAGATGCATATCTCATTTATATTCAATTTGGAGTTGATGGGTGATTTTTTTAAAATAAAAATAATATATTTTCTAAATAAAATAAGAAGTAGGCTATAATAAAAAATAAGTTAATTGGTATTACAACTTAATACTAAGGAGATGTAGGAATCTTTCATTCTCACTTTTAATCATAAATAAAATATTTGGATATCATATGAGTTACAATTTTATATCAATTTTTGAAAAAAATACAAAATATATATATATATATATATATATATATATATATATATATATATATATATTTCAAAAATATTTCAATACAAAATTTAAATAATTATCAATTACAATTAATTTATTTTAATGTAAATATCATATATATAAAAAAGAAAATATATATATATATATATATATATATATATAAAGAGAGAGATAGTGTATTGGCCATAATAAAATATTTTAATCTACAAAAAGAAGGTAATTAAAAGTAAAAAGTGTAATTAGTCTCTCATGAGAATAATAAAAGAAAGATGTATAGTTATATATAAAATATTGACTATACTAAAATATTTCAATTTACAAAGAAAAAATGTAATTGAAAATTAAAAAAAGGTATAATTATTCTCTATAAGAATAATATAAGAGCGCTGTGTAATTCATATAAATTATTATAGATATATCAAGTACCAAACACGGATATAGATCAAATATTCGGAAACATATTTTTTCATATTTTACATTATAATAGTGGGTTGTATCTCAAAAGATTTAATTTAAGAGAGATGTATAATTCATTTAAATTATTATAAATATATCAAGCACCAAGTAAGAATATAGATCAAATATTTGAAAACATATTTTTCAGGATTATTTCTCAAACAAATTAATCCATCTTAATTTTTTGCTAACTTAAAATAATTATATATTGATAAGAATAATAATAAAAAAAAAAAGTAAAGAAATGAATATGTGTGAGATAAACAAAATCATGATAATAGAATAAAGAATTCCATGATAATAGAAAAACTAATGTTGATAAACCCCTCCAAGATATTTTGATCATTTCGAAAGAAGAATACCGATAAATGCATTTAGTTGCTAAATTAGAGAAAGTAAAGAAATTCGTATGTTTGAGATAAACGGAATCGTGATAATAGAAAAAAGAATTCCATGACAATAGGAGAAAGAATATTCATGTTGTAAGGAGTTCCCCTCTGAAACCAACTCTCCTTTGAGGTTACGTGTCCATTTGTGAGTGCTTGATTTAGTTGTTAGACGATTAAAATTGTTTGAGCCATCGGATTAATTCCACCAAAACTTTATAAGAATCGCAACTGGCAGATCTCCATTGTTTAGTTGAGAGTTTGGTAACAATTCATAGAAGACGGTTCAACTATCGGGACTCTGTAATGTCGATCAAAGAGGCCTCTACTTTGGGTAGTAAGGATCAACCAAAGACAAGGATGGATCCTTCTATGCTGACTACCTTTTTAGAGACATGCATGAAATTGTTACACGACAATAAGGTGGTTAAAGGACTACAGGAGTTGATAACTAGGTGCACAGGGTCAGGGGAACCGCACATAGTCCGGAAACTGGGAAAGCATGCATTGCGCACCGGGAGGGAAATGAGATTGACAGCACAAATTGGCGAGTATGAAATGGATCAGGTAATCCTAGACCTAGGTTCGGACATGAATGTGTTACCAAAGTAGACATGGGAATGCATGGGCAGGCCCTTGTTACAATGGTCCCCTATTCAGTTATGAATGGCGAACCAACAGAAGATTTTTCCCATGGGGAGATTACAAGGGGTAACAATTGATATTGAAGGCACAAGCATGCAGACGGACTTTGAAGTGATAGAGATCGTTGATGACAGCAATCCTTATCCCACTTTTCTAGGAATAGACTGGGCCACTGATATGAATGGAGTCATCAACCTGAAAAAGTGAAAGATGATATTCGAGAAAAATTCCCTACGCGTAGTAGTTCCGCTAGATCCAACCAAAGGAGCACGCTACACTAAACCTATGCACGACGATGACAACAACAATGAGCTAGATTGCATTTACCAGATACTGGCACAAGACTAGGATCAGGTGAACCAGACTGTAGATGGGAGAATCTCATGGGAGCGCGATAGTTATTGTACTTTGGATTCAAATGAAGAAATAGAACACTGGCAGAACCAGTTGCACGAAGTGACAACACTAAATTGCAACATGATGATTAGATCACTACGGTGCATGACGACAGAAGTAAGGAAACTCCCAACATATGATGGGGTAACAGCGGTGGATGAATTCTGAGACAAATTTGAAAGTACAGTACCGGATCAGTAGCGGTACAGTGTGCTGGAATGGGAGTACACATCAAAAGACTATGGGGAACTGGCACGAATGTAGAAGACGGATGCGCTTACGGTTTGGAAGTCCCTAGCATTGAACACGAGTCGGGTAGCCAGAACGATGTAGTTTGCGTGCCCACCTGTGTGGATGGGTGCAGACGTATGCTGTGCAAGCACCTCCTAGACTAAAGATTGAAAATCAAAACCTGACGCATCAGCAGGGAAAGAGACGCACACCACAAATATTCCACATCAAAGCATTCACAAAGCTATGAGGAATCATGAACAGAGTTTACCAAGCGGGACGCACTGATTAGGACCTACGCGTGCCAGCGGTATGATGGGCCTATAGGGCCATGTGCAAGAATCTCAACGCGGAAATGATTTCGAAGATGACTAGCAGAGTCAAGGCCATAGCTTTGGGAAAGAATCCTCACGTGATCACTCCCATAAGTGCAACAGCACACGAGGACCAGAGCGAAGAGATTATGCAGCTGCGTGAGGATGAACATATGCAGGTTCAAGAAGCCATTCAGTGAGGGAACCTTGAGCTTTGCAAACTCGAAGAAGATCGGGTACGACTGAAGTAGAAAAGCCTATTAATGGACAAGGATATTAGAAAACTGGAAACCAAAATCTTGCAAGCATTACGCGTCGACAAAAGAATGGGGCCACATATCAGCAACCCTACCACCACACTAGAAGATTGTCACCGAGATTTTTTAGCTATACTACCATGGCTGCGACTGCACCTTATTAGAAAAAGTAACCAAGGAAGCGCACCGCATAAGGAAGAATGCAAGGCACTGACTGGCGCGAGGGTAACTAAGGAAGGCCCGTGGACCGTTTAGAAGGTGACTTGAAGCCTCGCACTAGTAGTGCGACCAACTGACTATCTGTAAGAAGCATATTCTCAGCGCTCCAAGCAATTGAAAGAGAGCGCAGGAGTATAAAAGAGTCTGTATGGGAGCTGCGCAACACAGAAGTTGCGTGTAGGATCAGTATGATGCACAGGTCACGTTCGTGCACAAGGGACTGCGCTGCCGCACGGATAGGATGGAAAGTGACCATTGGTGTCACTATTCATGACAATATGGCCAATTTAAGACAACAAGGAGCGGATGATAGGCAATTAAGACACAAAGTCAGAACTAGATTTGGGACTATCTGCTGCTAGTCTCGCATTAATGAGCCGAATCTGGGTGGAATGGTCGAAATTGAATTCCAAGGGGCCTATAATCACACGTGGCTCTCCACTGAACAACCCTTTGCATTTTGTGAATTTAGTTGTTGCATTATCAAGAGGGCATGAACCTAACGAATTTGGAGGTTGTAAGGCAAGTTCGTGGTTTGAAGCACTACTGAAGGAGACACAAGATTCCCTAATCAGAATAATGTCAACAACCAAGGGAACTGCGCAGAGTTCTACACCACCGGTAGGGGATGCACCAGAAATACCTAAATCTCCCTAGACGCCGAGGCCCAAAAAGGACCCATGGGTAGTAGGACCGGTCCATATGCCTTCGCGAAATCTGCAGTTCAGCAAAATGTTGATGGAAGAAAAGGGAAAAACAGTTAATATTGGGAGAGATGATGAGGAGGAGTATCCTTAGACTTTTGTAGAAGAGATGGAACTAGATGAAAAGATGGAAGAAGACATCCAACTAATACGCACCATAGCAAAGCTGCCCAAGTATGTCCCTCCGTGGAAAGGGAGGGTAAAGGTACCTAAAGATTTGGGCGTCGTTAAAAGCACACTCAACACCTCATTCCTCCCCAAGGGAGTTCTGTTTGAAGGTTCGGCTGTGGGTCGTGTACCCACTATGAAGTTTGAAGACTGAGACCTCGCGGATAGTGATAAGTTCCCTCATTTGGAAACTAGCCAGCTGATGGAACAAAGCATGGAGGGGGTAGTTACAACACTGTAGCCACGGAAATGGCTACGCGAGTTGGAGGAGGCCAGGCTACTCCACCTCCTATCGATTCCACACTTTCATCGGGCACTAATCACGATATTTGTCATTAGGCAACTACTTTGCCTGGTGCACGATGGGTACTTGTGGCTGGAGGAACCCATTCCCATCACAACGGAGCTTATTCATAGGATTTCTCAGCTTCCCTGTACGGGAAGGGACCGCGCAGAAATAGTTGGTACAAGTGGAGACTTGGCGATTACAAAAGCCATGAAAAGGAAATATAAGTTGGAGAAAAAGCAGAGGGGTTACATTATTACTAGCATTCAAGACAAAGGGGTCCGAGTCGCTACCCAGTTGTTGGCAGGAAAGGTGATGAGAAAATGTCATGGCAACGAGGTGCTAGCAACGGTCATCGCGCTGGTCGAGCAATGCGCAGAAGGGGTAAGATTCAACTAGGCGCAGTTCCTCTGCAAGGAGTTCCTGACGAACTACAAGGAGGCCCACGAGTAGGGTAAGACCTTCCACTATGCGTGGTTGCTCTTATCCATCCTGTTGGTTATAGGAGAATTGTCCGAGGATAGTCAGTTTCCTCCCCTTGACCAAGACTGGCCAGAGGCAAAAAATACGTGTCGCTATGGTGATGAAGGATGCCACGTGAATTCGCGAAACCAAGATCTTCTAGGTACTGATGGAGGTGAGCATGCGAATGTGGATCAACAAATGGCCGTGCCTATCACCCTTGGTATACGACAGTGTACGAAGCTTTGCAGACTTTAAAGCAGATATGCACAATGTGTATATCAGGGCGTGGAAGGACTCAGAGCAGAAGTGGACCACACTCCCCTTCATCGCAATAGATGACACTATTTTCGCGGTGCTCGACACATGGCCACCAGAATGGCACGCACTAGATCTGGTGGCACGCAATGAGACGATGATTCAAAAATAGAAGGATTCCACTAAGCTACTAGCACAACAAAAGCAAAATGAGTAATGAGCTGAAGAAGTATGGGCTTCCTGTGATGCAGCGAAGGCCACCATAGAAAAGGCAGCAGAAATAGGGGCCACTACGACGCAAGAAGAAAGAGGCCCGGACCTAACCACAAGACATGGGACAGATGATACGACGAAAGGCACGGACCCAAGCACCACCTCTACACAATTGAAACGGCCGTGCAGGACAGAACGAACAGGGCCACAGAAGAAGACCAAGGCATCCAAGTTGGATGGGGAGCCTATTATGCTGACCGAGGGTGACCTATACAACATTGGCAACAGAGTTTGTGAAGTCACCAGGGAGGCGCTCCAAGAAGCAATGATGGAGCAGCAAAATGTGTTGGGGGCACTCAGGGCGCAACTCCAGGAACTTCGAGTGCGGCCCCCACAACAAGGAATGGTAGTCATCTACGGGGCTACGGGTACATCAGCAACTAAGCAATTGCTGCAAGCCAAAATGGTTAATACTGTCGCGCTGCCGGAAGGAGAACTGACAGCAGACAACACGGAGGACAAAGCCGTGGTAGGCTAGATCAAGGGACTTGGCCTAAACTTGGTTGCCCTTCCTCAAGAGATATTATACCAGCTGCAAGATGGAGCGACAATAGAGCTCCGCGCTAGGGAAGGACACACAATACATATGTTTAGTGAACAATGAATCGACAGCAAGCAGCTGAGCCTCCAACATGATGAAGTGGTAGCACAGACTCAACAGTTGGAGCAAATCATCGAGGAAGCATGTCGCCGCGTCCCCGAGCTAGAGATTGCAGCAGACTTACTAGTAGGTATACAGATCCACAAATTGGCCAATGGATTTCACGAGGCAAAGGAGGAAGCAACGAGGATCTAGCTAGACCTCAACCTGCAGATCGTGGAGCTGAGGATGAAGGCGCAGCCCTCTACACCGTCGGAAGTTAGAGAGCAGCGGCATCGCGCTATCCAATCAGGGTTGGAAGCAATAGAGCGTGCCATACAGGATTGCACGGGCTTGTTAGATCAATCACTCTTCACCCTCACTTCACTGCAAGAAGACCCAATGCTATAGCGTTTAGAGACAGAAGCACGGGAGTTGCAGTAGGCCTATGTCAATATTCAAGGGACCACGCAAACGGTCGCCCTTACTCAGTGACTAGCTAAGATGAGAGAGGCCCAGGCTCTAAAGGAACAGGTGGACGTTGCACATCAGAAAGAAGCAGTGCTTAAAGCATGCATCCAACCTTGGCTCGAGGAAGCATTCATGGTCACCGCCAAGATCGAGGGAAAGTTGGCACAAATGCAGGGCATATATGCACTCAGGTGAGGAGTTTCACCTGACAACGATGCATCGGAGAATCGCACAACTAATACAACGGACAGTGGAAGAATGTGTCGCGGATGTAAGCGAAGTGCAGAATTCGCTGGATGGACTCCGCGCGAAGATTGCCACACCAGTAGAGTGACTCAGGACGAGTCACGATGATTGTGTTGGGGGCCTGTTGGGCAGTGGATCCCCCCATAAGCGGGTTTTTGGGGCTGGTAGCCTGAATTTTGGTCAAATGTGATATAAGGCCCCGTGAAAGGTGAGTGCAGAGCGCAAAAGTCTAGGGTTTTCCACCCTAAAATAATATAATTTAATGCATGTTATGTCGGCCTACCCATGGTCCGCGAACCATGGGATTGTATAAATAAAGCAAGGCTCTAAGTATAAAAGTAGTCTTAGTCTAAGCTTTGAGAAAGAATATGGCTTTGGGATAAGGAATTCGCTCTGATTCTGTAAGTCCAAGTTTTGGGTTGTAGTAGTGGGAAGAGGCTCTGCAGTTGAGTGCGCAGAGGCCTGGTAGAGTCTGCAACTGAGTGCGCAGGGCAAAGCTGGGATTGTATTGGAACAGAGGATTAATAAAAGATAATTTGATTCTGAAATATAATGCATCTACTTGTAGATCTTTGTGTTTACGCTTCTGTTATATCTTTGCATCTCTTTATAGTTAATGATTGTGCGTACTTGTTATGAATGTTGAATGATTGATGAGAATATTGGGCCCCCATAATTAAGTTAAGATCTATAATAATAACACAGTAAGGATAAAGGATCTAGACAGTGCCTCTTCACGCTCGGTACAGAGTTACACGGAAGCAAGCACATAAGTTGCGAAGGATAGATGGTTGAGCGAAGCAGCGCAAGCACGCAAATTCGGTTCACGGACTTCCAAAACTTCATCAAGACATCCCTAGGGTCGGAAACCTGGTTCCAACACCCTCCCATACTACCTCGGGTGAGACCTCAGTCTGCGCTCCGCGAACTGTTGCTGAAAGGGCCGGTAGTTTCAGGGTTTGTTTTGCTAAATCACTTCTAAACCTGGGTCATGCCCCAACAAGCCAACAATAGCCATGACACCTATGTGTTTAAAAGATAAATTGACTTTAAATAAAAACCCTAGAGAATTTCCAATCTCACAAAAAGCACTCTCAAACCAAAAAATGGGAGGAAGAGCTGGTGCTATGATCCAGGTGGATATTGGTGGCCACCTGCCAAGTCCACCTGGACCCCCACCATTGTTTCTCTTAGCATTTTCAGTTTCCTTAATTGTAGCACAACTTACTATTTTTAGCAGTTTTTCGGGTCCTGAACTTCTGGAGCCGTTTTGAGGCCCTAAACGACTTTTTTTGGGAAATATGAGGCAACATGGGTCCATGAACCCATGTGGCCTCCCAAAGTGGTAGTGCTTGGATATATCTTTCTAACGAGCTATTGTACGCGTCAAACAGAGATCGTATGCCAAAGTTATGACCTCGGGAAGTTAGTGTACCAATTTACCCAAACGGGGCCCACAGTTTGGCGTTTCATCTTCTAGGGTTAGGTTTTGGAATGTTAAGGGTTTTCCATTGTTTCTTAACAATAAATAGGCCTTCGAGCCTCATTGTAACACAGTTCAGAGGCATGTAGCCACCACATCTCTTCTCAGAGATAAGCTACCATCGCCCTAGCTAGTTTATTTCCATTATTGTTTGTAAGCATATTTCAGTATTTTACATTAATGAAATGAAGTATTATTTCTGCTGCATATGTGTTTATGGTTATCTCTGTAACTTGTTGCGTTCCTTTTTAATTCCGGATCAGTGGTATCAGAGCGGTCTGCTTTTTCTCTGTTTTTCTTTGCATGTCCCCAACAAGGTCGGGATATAAGGAGTTAGGGCTTGAACTGGTCGAACCTTTGCAAGACTAGCCTCGCAAATCCCGATGGCCTCCCATGGCGGATGAGAAGAAAGACGAGGGGGCAGGAGATCCTATCAAAATCTTGCTCGAAGAAGCCCTCGAGCAACAACGGAACGCGATGATGGACAGCTTTGCCCAGATCCTTCAGCGGCTACCCAGAAGTGACGCATCGGCTTCCAACAACTACTCTGGAAACGCCACGCCCTTTAAGGTACAAGTTAATTTCGAAATCCCCATATTCGAGGGTCAGATAGACGCATATGCCGTAGATAAATGGTTAAATCTGCTAGAGGGTTATTTTTCTGTTCATGAATTTTCGAGTCGGGAAAAGATTGTTTTCGCTCTTCTCAAAGCAGCCCCCCACGTCAAGGACTGGTGGGAAACCTACTGCGAGCAGAAGGATGAAAGTACTGGCTCACTATTTTCAGCCGTACCCACCTGGAATTCATTCCGGGATGCCATCAAGGAGCAGTACTACCCTGTCGAAAGCTATGAGGATGAATACATAAAGTGGACCACGCTGCGGCAGGGAAGGCACCAAGATGTGCCGGAGTTCACCGATATTTTCCATACCCTTCGCACAAAGTTGGGTATCAAGGATTCAGAGCAACATTTGATACTCAAATACCGTGGCTGCCTGCACAAGTACATCTAAGAAGAAATACAATTCTTGAACATCTCCTCGCTTGGCACAGCATACCGGTATGCCGTCAAGGTCGAGCAGAAGTTTAAACAAAAGAAGAGAGACTTTGGATATGCAAATCCAAAGCAGGGGAAAGGTGCCCCTAAACCACAGAACAAAGGACAAAGCCAAGGCGGGGCAGCCCAAGACAACCTGCCGAAGCTGCAAGCAAAAAACAGTGTCGCGAAGCCGAAAAAGGACACGGGAAAATGGTGTGAGTTCCATAAGAGCTCCACTCACAACACAAGTGAGTGTCTGGCCAAGCAGTCACTGGTGGCTGAGCTAAAGGTTTCAGAATCAGATGCATGTTCCGACTCTGAGTCAGAACCCGATAAGGGGAATGACAAAGGAAAGCAGATCATTGATGCGGATCCCAACGCCACTGTTGCTACCGCCAAGATCCAAAAAAATGAACCCAAAGATCCAGAGGAGGAGGAGCGTCTCTTCCACTCCTAGATGTGGGTAAAGAGCTCCCCGATACAGTTCATTTTTGATAGCGGGAGCCAAAAGAACCTCATTTCGGCAGAGGTCGTAAAGCGGTTGGGCTTACCGACCACAGCACATCCACAACCGTACACCATTGGGTGGCTTCACTAAGGACGAGATCTTCACGTGAGCCAGCAGTGTCACCTTCCATACAACATCAAGCCCTTCACGGATGAGGTATTGTGTGACATTGCTCCCCTTGAAGTTTGTGATGTATTATTAGGACAGCCATACTTGTGGAAGCGACATGATGTTTATGAATCAAGGCCCCGTGCTGTCATTATTACATTGGGAAATAAGTTGTACAGGATACCAGAGGTAGCACCACCTACCGCCATCTCTTTGGTTACTGCAAAACAATGCAGTAAGCTCATTTCCAAAACCAGGAAATTTGTTTTCCTGATGATACGCCCTCAAGGAAAGAAGAAGATGGTGGCCGCGGCCTCCAGACAGGGCACCTCTGCACGACAACTACAGATGGACAAGGTCGTGGCAGAGTATGAGGACATCTTCACCTCCCCCGCAGGGGTTCCTCTGCACTGTCAGGTCAAGCATTCCATCGATCTGGCCCCAGGTGCGCCGCTACCCAATGGACCAATTTATCGGCGCTCCGTTCTAGAGAACGATGAAATCAAGAGGCAGATTCAGGAGCTCCTGCAGAAAGGTCACATCCGTCCGAGTTCATCGCCTTGTGGCAGCCCGATCGTGTTGGTACAGAAGAAGGATGGGACGTGGAGACTCTATATTGACTATCGGGCGCTGAGCAAGATCATTGTCCGTAATAGGTACCCGATCCCGCGGATTGATGACCTCCTGGACCAAATAAAGGGGGGAAAATATTTCAGTAAGATCGATCTGAAGTCAGGATATCACCAGGTACCAGTCGAACCCTCTGATGTGTGGAAGACTGCCTTCAAATCCAAGGAGGGCCTTTTCGAATGGTTGGTTATGCCTTTCGGATTGACGAATGCTCCTGCAACCTTCATGAGGCTAATGGATGACATCTTGCGGCCATTCACCAACTCATTTGTAGTAGTATACTTGGATGACATTCTGATATTCAGCTAGAGTTGGGAAGAGCACCTCCACCACATTCGACAGGTTCTCTAAACACTGCGGCAACACAAGCTATGTGCCAATTTGGAGAAATGCACTTTTGGCATGACCCAGGTTCAGTATTTGGGATACATCATTGATGAATAGGGGGTGCATGTGGATCCAGCCAAGATCCAAGTCATTCGGGATTGGCCATCTCCAACCACTCTAACAGAGCTCCGCAGGTCTTGCCAACTTCTACCGCAGGTTCGTGTTGGGGTTTTCTCATATTACTTGGCCCTTGAGTCAAGTCACCAAGGGAGGGGTGAAAGAAAAATTATTTTGGTCTGAATCTCAACAGAAGGCATTCAGAGAGTTGAAGGATCGCCTCTGCACGGCACCAGTGCTCGTGTTACCAGATTTACAAAAACCATTTGAGGTTGAGACAGATGCCTCTGACTATGCTATTGGGGCAGTCCTTACTCAACATGGACATCCAATGGCATATCACAGTGAAACACTTTCAGACACAGTCTGGAAGTAGCCCACTTATGATAAAGAGATGTATTCCATTGTCCAGGCCTGCCGACAATGGAAGCATTACATTTTGGGGAAGGAAACGGTCATCCACACAGACCACCGACCCCTGCAGTTCATACAGACCCAAGGGAAATTGCAGAATGATCGCCATCAGAAGTGGTCTACATACCTGCAACAGTTCCACTTGAATATCAAGTATAAGAAGGGAAGCACCAATAATGTTGCAGATTGCCTCAGTCGACCACCGATCATGGCGTTAACCACCGTGCTCAACTCTTGTGGGCACGAGACTTCTTATTGGCCACTTCTCTACAAAAGCGACCCAGAATTCGGCCACACATACCAGACACTCTTGGAGGGTCGACATGTTCCAGATTTTCACCTCCAGGATGCCCTGTTATGCCACCTGGGTCAACTTTGTGTTCCTTTAAGTGAGCGTGCCAAGATGATTTGGGAAGCACACTACAGTCGGGCTGCTGGGCATTTCGGGGTCGAGAAAACAGTGGCAATACTGCAAAATTATTTCTATTGGCCGAATCTTCGACAGGATGTTGGGAAGTACATCAAATCATGCATTGCCTATGCCATTGCCAAACCGACCATCAAGAAGCATGGCCTCTATACCCCGTTGCCTACCCCTAGTCGACCTTGGGAATCCATCTCCGTGGATTACATGTCAGGCCTTCCTTCCACTAAGCATGGAAATGATTGTGTTTTTGTGGTCGTCGACAGGTTCTCGAAGATGGCCATTATGGCGGTCTGCAAGAAGAATATCACAACAAAAGCCACTGCTAAACTCTTCTTTGAACGAGTGTGGGTGCACTTTGGGATCCCACAGTCTATCATCTCAGATCGGGACAGTCGGTTCCTCAGCACATTTTGGTCCAGTCTCTGGTCAATGCTGGACACCAAACTCACGAAGTCCACATCATTCCATCCTCAAACTGATGGCCAAATAGAGGTTGTCAATAGGATGATTGTGCACATTCTGCGCATGTATAACTCAAAGCATCCACGCACATGGGACGAGAGCCTCCCCTATGTTCAGCATAGCTACAACCGAGCTCTTCATAGCTCCACTGGCCATAGTCCTTTTCAGGTGGGTTTGGGATTCCAACCACTATGCCCCATTGATGTGGCCATGCCACTTGCAGCTACTCACATAAATTCAGCTCATGTCCAGTCCGAAACAGATAAGGCCACCAGCTTCATTGAGCGCATCCAACATATTCGCCAGTAGGTCCATGAAATTATGGAGAAATCAAATGCCAAGTACAAGCAGCGACATGATCAACATCGGGTGCCACACAAGTTTCAAGTGGGCGACAAAGTCTGGTTGCATTTGCAAAAGGAACGCCTTACTGGAGCCTATCAGAAACTGAGACCACTCCGATATGGTCCTTACACCATTACTAAGGCTATGGGAGACAATGCATTTGAGCTCAGCATTCCGCCATTCCTTGGCCTGCACCCAATGTTCAATGTGGACCGCCTTCTGCCATACTTTCCACCATTGCTAGACACATCCGACATTGCAGAACAGCTCACACCCACAGAATTAAATCCATATTGCATGGAACAAGCTGCAACTGATCGGATCATGGACACACAGATCAAGAACACTTGCCAACAGAATATCCAACTGTATCGAGTTGTCAAAGTAGGCCAACTCCTTCACCAGGGCAAGTGGCTCACCAGGGAACAAGTTCAGCAAAAGTTTCCTCATCTCATGGAAGAACTCAACGCAATGAGGACCATTGCTTCCTAAGGGGGGAGGAATGATCCAGGTGGATATTGGTGGCCACCTACCAAGTCCACATGGACCCCCACCATTGTTTCTCTCAGCATTTTCAGTTTCCTTAATTGTCGCACAACTTACTATTTTTAGCAGTTTTTCGGGTCCTGAACTTTCGGAGCCGTTTTGAGGCCCTGAACGATGTTTTTTGGGAAATCTGAGGCAACATGGGTCCATGGACCCATGTTGCCCCCCAAAGTGGTAGTGCTCGGATAGATATTTCTAACGAGCTATTGCACACGTCAAACAGAGATCGTATGCCAAAGTTACAACCCCGGGAAGTTGGTGTACCAATTTATCCAAATGGGGCCCACAGTTTGGCGTTTCATCTTCTAGAGTTAGGTTTTGGAATGTTAAGGGTTTTCCATTGTTTCTCAACAATAAATAGGCCTTCAAGCCTCATTGTAACACAGTTTAGAGGCATGTAGCCACCACATCTCTTCTCAGAGATAAGCTACCATCGCCCTAGCTAGTTTATTTCCATTATTATTTGTAAGCATATTTCAGTATTTTACATTAATGAAATGAAGTATTATTTCCTCTACATATCTGTGTTTATGGTTATCTCTGTAACTTGTTGCGTTCCTGTTTAAGTCCGGATCATGCTATGACCCAGATAGGCACTAGATCTATCTTTTCTTCTCACATATCAAAACTTACATTCCAATTTTTCAACAAGAGGGCCTGAGTGCTTCAAGTCCATTTCTAAACTAGAATTTTTCCCTACATCTTCGCATTTTGTGCTTGCCAACCCATCGAACGCTAAGAGAACAACATGCATTAGGGCGAGTACCCAAGAAATGGTTTCAAGCTGATATTATTCCATCATCATAAGGTAACCATAGACATTCTACAATTGATTAAGTGACCAACCACTACTTTGTCCTCCATATCCAAGATTTCATTTAGTGGGATCTCCTTACCTAAAACCAATGAGGGTTCTTCCTCTCTGCATTTTATACAATTGTGAGAGGATTTTTTTTGTTTCGCCAGGTGGAAAGGGGGTAAGCTCAACCTTCTTCAGGGAACCCTCTCAACCACAAAGCATATTGATGGTGAGGAAGGCATTAAGTAAGCCCAAAAAGGGGGATTGAGGGCAATTTATCGATGAAGAGGAAGGAGGGATTCACTCTTAAACAATATAGAAAATACAGGAAGTGTATTGGAAGAGATATAGACAAATTACTACCACATTAAAGAGGAGGATGTGATAGAGACCTAGGGGAGGGTGAGGGAAAACAAATGCTCGACAACAATCCACCTGATAGTGATGGGAGCAACTCTTGTAGTTGTGTTGGAGAGCAATGTGAGTGGATCGATCATACATCATGGTCAAGATCTAATGTGACAGGAGGGGGGGGGGGAAGGATGGGACTGACATAGGTGTTGGGTTCCTCCAGATACTTACCCCTTCAGGTGGTTCTAGTGTATAGTCCATAATGTCCTTGAAACAATCCATCTTCAGTTAAGCTTAGGAAGGGATCCATGAGAGAGAAGAGCAAGGGAGGTTTGTAGAAGAATATCAACATAAACTAGGAATCGAGACTAAAAAAGCCTAGTTGCAAAAGGTTTCCTTCAAATCCATATCTCTCCAGATGCAACCATCATCTACCAATATATATAATTTGTATTGTTTTATAAAATTAAAAGAAAAAAAAGGCATAAAAGATTGAAGTTAGGGAGGTTTGTAGAAGAATATCAACATAAACTAGGAATCGAGATTAAAAAACCCTAGTTGCGAAAGGTTTCCTTCAAATCCATATCTCTCCAGATGCAACCATCATCTACCAATATATATAATTTGTATTGTTTTATAAAATTAAAAGAAAAAAAAGGAATAAAAGATTGAATTTTATATATTTTATATAATTTGTTTTATTTTTTGAAAGGAAGTGTGGAAGAGGAGCAAGGAAGGTAGGTTGATTTTGTTCGCCGGATTATTAGGTTTGAAATTTGTCAATGATGGCGCAAAACAATATTGTGATTTTTAAATTTAAAAAATAAACAAATATAATTAGTATCTTTTCTAAAAGTTGATTTTGAACTTGTCATTATAATAGTTACAAATTAATTCTATTTTAAATTCGAATAAAGATGTTATTCATAACATCCCTTTTAACACCATAAATGGTGTGAAATTTTGAAATTTTTATTTTAATCTTGAACATCAATCTATTTCAAATAAGTTATTTAGGAGTTTTATTTTTCATGCAAATGTGAATATCAAAGCTCCAATCTATTTGAAATGATTTCTTTGGATACATCTTTATGATAAGAGTTTGATTCATGTGTTAAAATAGGTTAATTACTCAGAAATGAAGAGTTGGGTAAATTTAGAGAGTCAAGTTAAGTGAAGTCAAGTCAAGTTAAGTGAAGTCAAGTCGAGTTAAGTAAATTTGAATTTAATGTGTGGTTGCATGTCAAGTTATTTTAGGCAAGTCGCTAATTGGAAAAGGTTAAATACCCTTCACCGGGTTCATTGTACTCATCAAGTTTTTGTGTGTTCAATAGAAGAGCCGCAACTTGAATTATTGTGTGTGATTTATTTATGTAAATTTGTGTCTTGTCTCCTATATCTTTTCATCAAATTAGTATCAAAGCTATGCCTACAAAGCCACTGTGAAGAAGGCCAGAGAAAAAGCCAAATGATTTTAAAAAAAAATTGTGTTGCCAAATTGTCACATTGCTAAGTGACGAGTGCGCACGTTCATGCCAAATTCACACCTAATTAGTACAAAAACTGCGCAAATTTCGTTAACCTTCGAATCTATCAAAATTTGAATTATCTGCGCATCTAGATTGTGTCGGGGGTGTACACATTCTGTAAACAAGCAAAAATTTCAAAATTTCAGAAACAAATACAAACAAAGTCAAAGTTCTTTTTCAAGTACGAGGAGTCACCTGAGTTTTCTTTTTGTAACAATACGTGCATGAAGTGACATATTTTGTTATATGTTAAGTGGAGTGCTTTATAAAGATATTCCATAAGCCTCATAAAGTTTACATTGGAATTTTATAAAAGTATTTTTACAATATCTTTTAAAAACAATAACATATTTTGTTATATGTTAAGTGGAGTGCTTTATAAATATATTCCATAAGTCTCATAAAGTTTACATTGGATTTTTATAAAAGTATTTTTATAATATTTGAAAAAAAACTAAAAGGAATTTATTATATTAGTTTTTTTTGTAAAGAGTCTTTTTTGAAGAGGATGTTTTTTATAAGAGATTTTCGAAGAAGACGATTTTTTCAAATTTCCAACTTTAGTTTCTACGTTTATAGAGAAAGATTATGATGTGTGGGCCATTAAGATGACGACCATGGTGTAGGCTCATAATGATTGATATCATGTCCAGTTTGGGTTTTCAGAAGCTAAAGATGAAGCAGATGAACTAGCTCTCACTAATGCACATAGTTATCTATGGAAGAAAGACAAAAGGAAGAATGCACAAGCATTACAACTTATCCAATAGGGAGTGGACCGAGTAGTGTTCCAAAAGATTGTAATCACGTGTTCATCAAAGATAGCATGGGAGACCTTGGCAACAAGCTATAAATGTATGGCCAAAGTCAATATTGCTAAGTTGCATAATACTAGGAGAGATTTTGAAAGGCTGCAGATGAAGGAGACGAAGGAGATCGATTCTTTCATGAATCGGGTCATGATTGTTGTAAATCAGATGTCAATGCAACTCTATTCAAAAGATTGGTTGACAATATAATGTATCTCACAACTACAAGACCATATATTATGCAATGAATGAATTTGATTTCTAAATTTATGGAGACTCCAAAAGACACACATTGGAGAGCAAAAGAAATAATTCTGAGATACATAGCAGGAACTAGAGATTGTGGCATAATGTATGCAAGCACAGAGAAAAATGATTTGATTAGATATGCAGATAGTGATTGATTAGATATGCAAATAGTGATTTTGCAGGTAGTTTGGATGATAGGAAGAATACTTTTGGTTATGGTTTAGGTGTGATTTCATGAGCATATAAGAAGTAACCTATTGTAACACTGAGCATATAAGAAGTAGCCTATTGTAACACTATCATCAACAGAAGTAGAATATGTAACAACAACATCAACAACATGTTAAACAATATGGTTAAGAAGAGTATTTGATGGACTCGAGTAGAAACAACAAAAATCAACAACAATATATTGTGACAACACCTCAACGATTGCAAATGTGTTTCATCAAAAGAGCAAGCATATTGATACTAGATATCACTTTATTAGAGAACTTGTGAACAATGAAGAAGTTCACTTGAAGCCTTGTAAATCTAGTGATCAATTGGCTCATATATTTACTATGTCATTAACAAAAGATGTGTTTGAGTTTCATAGAAGAAGCTTGGGTGTTGTAAGCCTCACTGAGACATAGATCAGCCTACATCTTTGAATTGTTATGAGTGTCTTAATTAGAGACATAGACCAGCCAACATGTTTGAATTGTTATGAGTCATGTCTTAATTTAGCAATCGTAAATTAAGGGGGAGTGTTAAAATAAACTAATTACTCATGCGTGAAAAGTTGACTAAATTTAGAGAGTCAAGTCAAGTCACGTAAAGTGAAATTTAGTGTGTATTTTAGTAAAGTAGAATTTATGTGTATTTTAGGAGAGTCACTAGTCAAAAGAAATTAAATACCTTTCATTGGATTCATTGTAATCATCAAATTTTTCTATAATCAATACAAATACAAAAGCCACAACTTGTATTATTATCTCTAATTTATTTATGTAATTTTGTAATTTATTTATTTATGAAGGGCAATTACCGGAGCAAGACCGAACAAGCGATCAACAAATGCATGGTATTTCATTTCATGGCTCCAACTCAAAATTTAAACCACCAAATACAATGAGTTGGACCTATTTGCCTGGCTGAGAATGGAACGCAATGATAAGATTCCCTTCTCTATCAGATTCAAATCGCGAAGGATAAAAACTTTCCATCTCAGCCTGCAGCTTCCATGTCCAAATTCAAAAGCATGCCTGTGATATTTCGACTTGAAATAGAAATACAGCGGGGAAATGGTAATGGAATGGGCATGCTGGCAATCTTTGTATGGTGCGCGGAAAGCTGTAACAACTGTTCAAAACGAAATCGACAGCTTCTTGTCTTCTTCTACAGTCCACGGTCCTGGGCCCTTTAATCGAATGAACTTTTGTCTGGATCGCAATTCATAATCAGTGACCTTCGGTTCGCACATAATCAGTGGTGACACCTTTAAAAGTCTTGTGCCAGGACAAAAAAGAAATTGGTGAAAAACGCAAAAACGGCAATGGTTCCGTTTTCAGTAATTAAATGCAAGATCCAAATAAAGAAATGCAAAATTCAAATACAGAACTTCTGTGAATCAGGGGCTCCTTTTCCCCGCGCCAAAAATGTCACAGCTCCATGCTGGCTACTGCTGTCAGAACTGCATTAATTTACACCAAAATAAACAGAACATGCAAAGAATTGGGGGAAATCACAGAACTGCATTAATTTACACCAAAATAAACAGAACATGCAAAGAATTAGGGGAAATCACAGAACTGCATTAATTTACACCAAAATAAACGGAACATGCAAAGAATTGGCGGAAAATCACATTGGATGTCAGTGACGGGTATTGCCCGGTATTTTCGTCCTCACAAGTCTCGACCGTTCATTAATACTGTATATCTTTAATGGCGTTCACGAAAATTTTGATGCATTTTGCTTTCGAAAGCAATGCGATCGGTGCTGATAGATTTCGGGACTTTCTGCCAACATTTCTGGCAAAAACTATGACAAATCCCGCACGCCTACCGCCTCTGCTACAGTAACGACCCGGGAGAATATTTAGCTTAAGCGAAGCAGATTTCAGTTAAACAAGAAAATGTTTACTCCAATACAATACTGCATAAATCCGGTAATGGTTTGAGGGTTTCTCCGACATTTCTTTCAAGAATCTTGATAAGCACAATTATATGACTTCATCCTAAATATATTTATTCAGGAAACTTCATGCCGGTGGCCTGTAGGACATGCGAATTAATAATGAATATCGTTAGCTCCAAAAGACACCGAAACGGTTGAATTTCGTTTCCCAGGTTCTGCGGTGATTATATGATAAAGCTTTGCGAAGGCGCTGGCCGCATCGAGGTCCGTCCATGTAGTTGTCATAATCACACCAAAGCTAGGAGAGAGCTGAGTTTTCATGTCGATGCGCGGAGCCTGTGTTAGGGTTTCTACTCTCCGAAATATCGAGTGTTGAAACTCGAAAGCGACGCATACATTTGAAAACTGGAAAACGTGAAAGAGACTTATCGCGCAGGGCGGCCGCCGTCGAAGGAAGCACGAGATGGAATTATGGCAGAAAATAAGTAGATTCAAATAAAGATTCCAGTAATTTTGACGTCAAAGCTGGACAGACCAAATTTTAAGCAAGTGTAGAGACGCAATCATCTTCGACTTCGGTCAATCTAAAGCAGTCAGAATACGTAATTTCAGAGCTAAGTTTCTCTGCACATGGAGGATGGAGGTAGCGTTTGTGGAGCTGTAAGCTTTCAAAGTTTCAATCTGTACCAACCATCCACAAGCCTTCCTCAGTACTGTCTGAGGATACGAAAATCAATCAAATATCTTTTTCGAGATTAGAACCCTGGTTTATAACTTTCATTGCCATGAAGAAAGCAGGAAAGACAAACTAGGACAAGTCTACCCAGGCTGAGGAATTGCCCGGATGGTCATTTTTGTGGGAATCTGGTTAATTTTTTTTTAACAAATTTGGCAGGAGTGTTTAGATCGTGTTTTTAAAGTGGAAATGGATTCAACACCATCAAAACTATTAAGGAAGTCAAAATCTTGAAGTTTGACCACTTTAGCCCTGGATTTACAAAAATCTTTCCCTAAATTTATCAAAATATTGAGGAAATTTTCATGATTTTCAGGGCAAAAAATAAGTCTAGTTAGACTACAGCATTTCAATGTCTCTTTCGAGATTCAAATCTGGTAAATTTGTAGACATAGTTAAAAATGATTTGAAATTGACAATTTTTTTTTTCAAAAAATCTGGTGGTAGAAGTATTTGAAACATGTTTTTGAATTCAGCATTATCAAAAATCATTGAAACACCCCCAAATCTTAAAGTTTAAAAACCTAAACTAGATTTACAAAAAGCTCTACCAAATTTTATTAAAAATTACCAAAATTTCTATAATTTTCCACATAAATTTAAATCTCAAATAAACTACCGCAAAAAAATCTTGGCAAGCTCTTCAAACCCTTGGATTCAAAAATAGAATACAGTTAAGATCTCAATGTCATGGCACAGTGATGTGTGGTTTGACCGTAAGTCTACTTGGGCGAAGCTTAGGAGACCGCAGTTCAAATCTCATTGAGTACATTGACTTGCTCTAGTGGGGGCTCGAGAAGCAGATTCCCCACCCCCGCCTTGGCTAAAACCATAGTTGGATGTACTCTTGGTGTTATAGTGGCGCACCCCCGCCTTGGCTAAAACTATAGGATCTTAGTATATCCGACTTGTAGTTAGTCGGATGTACTCTTGGTGTTATAGTGGTACCTACGAGGATTGATCCTGGGTCATAGTTGGATGTACTCTTGGTGTTATAGTGGCACACCCCCACCTTGGCTAAAACCATAGGATCTTAGTATATCCTACTTGCAGTTAGTTGGATGTACACTTGGTGTTATAGTGGTAGCTACGAGGATTGATCCTAGGTCTCCCTTAGATTACGACTGGCAAGTGTTATAGTCGCAGCTATGAGGATTGATATTGGGTCTCCCTTAGATTAGGATTGGCAGGTGTTATAGTGGCAACTACGAGGATTGATCCTCGCTCTCCCTTAGATTAGGACTGAGAGTTATCCATTCACCATGTGGTTAACAAAAGAAAGGTCCCAATGCCTAGTCTAAAGGCGTCGTTAGACTACTCTATTGTTTCTGAGGTCTTTGGCGCACTTTCTTATCTAATTGTTTTTTAGGTTTTGGCACCCTTTGTTTTTTTAGGTTTTTGGCACTTTTTTTGGCACATAATTTTTATAATGTTTTGATTATTTATTAAATTTTCAATAATTATTAGATTTGTTTAATTAATGAAGTTTTAGAGAACAAAATTTTAATGTATTTAGAGATGCATATCTCATTTATATTCAATTTGGAGTTGACTGGTGATTTTTTTAAAATAAAAATAATATATTTTCTAAATAAAATAAGAAGTAGGCTATAATAAAAAATAAGTTAATTGGTATTACAACTTAATACTAAGGAGATGTAGGAATCTTTCATTCTCACTTTTAATCATAAATAAAATATTTGGATATCATATGAGTTACAATTTTATATCAAATTTTAAAAAAAATACAATAATTATATATATATATATATATATATATATATATATATAAATATATATATATTTCAAAAATATTTCAATACAAAATTTAAATAATTATCAATTACAATTAATTTATTTTAATGTCAATATCATATATATAAAAAAGAAAATAAAATTAAAAAAAATAAAATATATATATATATATATATATAGTGTGTGTGTGTTGACCATAATAAAATATTTTAATCTACAAAAAAAGGTAATTAAAAGTAAAAAGTGTAATGAGTCTCCCATGAGAATAATAAAAGGAAGATGTATAGTTATATATAAAATATTTGACTATACTAAAATATTTCAATTTACAAAGAAAAAATGTAATTGAAAATTAAAAAAAGTATAATTATTCTCTATAAAAATAATATAAGGGCCCTGTGTAATTCATATAAATTATTATAGATATATAGTGTACCAAACACGGATATAGATTAAATATTTGGAAACATATTTTTTCATATTTTACATTATAATAGTGGGTTGTATCTCAGAAGATTTAGATGTATAATTTATTTAAATTATTATAAATATATCAAGCACCAATTAAGAATATAGATCAAATATTGGAAAACATATTTTTCAGGATTATATCTCAAACACATTAATCCATCTTAATTTTTTGCTAACTTAAAATAATTATATATTGATAAGAATAATAATAATAAAAAAAAAAGTAAAGAAATGAGTATGTGTGAGATAAACAGAATCATGATAATAGAATAAAGAATTCCATGATAATAGAAAAACTAATGTTGATAAACCCCTCCAAGAGATTTTGATCATTTCGAAAGAAGAATACCGATAAATGCATTTAGTTGCTAAATTAGAGAAAGTAAAGAAATTCGTATGTTTGAGATAAACGGAATCGTGATAATAGAAAAAAGAATTCCATGACAATAGGAGAAAGAATATTTATGTTGTAAGGCATTCCCCTCTGAAACCAACTCTCCTTTGAGGTTACGTGTCCATTTGTGAGCGCTTGATTTAGTTGTTAGATGATTAAAATTGTTTGAGCCATCGGATTGATTCCACCAAAACGTTATAAGAATCGCAACTGGCAGATCTCCATTGTTTAGTTGAGATTTTGGTAACAATTCATAGAAGACGGTTCAACTATCGGGACTCTGTAATGTCGATCAAAGCAGCGGCTTCGCCACAACATCAACTGCTTCCTTCCCCGAGCACTTGCTCGAATGTATCGGTCCCAATCTTGCTCAAGTCCTCGTCTGTGTTTCACGGCAAATGCAGAGGTTTCAAGTTCAATTCTTTGTGATGTCAATCCTTGCAATCCACAACTGTTTCGAAGGACCTCTCGACGCAGGCGGGGAACGGATTCCTAGAGCCGAATGCTATTGAGCGCAATGTGGTTTGTCTGGGGTTGCCGAGCAAGGGTCGAATGGCCACCGATACACTTGATCTACTCAAGGTATTTACATATTTGTTTTCTTTTCCTGTTCTTTGTAGAGATGGTCGATAAATTAGGGCCTTTTGATTACATTTTTAGATTGATGTATTAACAGTATTTGCAAAATCCAGGTAATAAGAAATAATTTATTGCCAGGAACGCAACTTTATGCTGAATATTGTCGATTCATTAGTTTTGTCCCAGCGGCATATATACACATTTCTCTATGTTTTCCAGCTTACACGAGGGATCCTTGTTCGACTTTCTAGTTGATATATGCTTCATTTTTTAACTTTGTTTTGCTACACACCTGTATACATTTATGACTTTTGTGGTTCATATCCATTTTTCGGTATCAGAGCAGAGAATCCGATCTCATGCCTCGTCCACATGCATATCACGAGCACTCTCGGTTTGCCATTATGGCACCAAGAGCAAGCTCTATTTTGTCATTATGGTGGTTCGGGACCCATCTGCGTGGGCTCTGTGGCAGATTTCACTGCGGTTCAGTCTCTTTTGTAGGGCTGAACAAATTTATAAATAATTCAGTAACGAGACATTACAACTTTTCAGTTTTGGCCTTCTATGAATGAAATAGATTGCAGCAAGCGGCAGTAAACGAAATGCGTGCAAGAAGGGTGAAATAGCCAACTAATATAAATGCACTGAGATCTTGGTAGGCCCGCATAGCTTCTCATCTGTGCAAAGTGAAAACTGATCAGAATCACTATCTGCAATATACTAATACTGGAGTAGCTTTTAACAAATAGTCTGTGTTCACAAAGTTGTGTTGTAGACAGTGGGGCCAGTTTGGAGTGTGGACCTTTCAAGCTGTAGAGAGGCAGTAATAAGTAAGGGAGTTACATTTAAGTCCCAAGTCTAACTAGGTCAAAGTTACTGCATTATATCCTTCCAATCCCGAATCATAAAATTTCAAAAATCTAAAGTTCAAATGCCTTACCTTGAATTGGATCACTAACCCATATTAGTTACTTTATACATTGAGGTTAACAAGATGAGCGATGAAACAAAGGATCAAATGATCCATATGTTCATGACGACAATACTCATTGAATTTGCTCGGGACTTTCAAAACCATATTGTGACCCATCTAAATGTTCCAAAACCTTGTCTTTGTTGGAATAAGGTGGTTATACTGCATGTAGTATTGTAAGAAAGTGCCCATTTTGAAATACCGAGTAAAGCTTTTCACGATAAAATGAAGCTGGCACATGAAATTATCTTAGAAGGTTAGAGTTTCCATAACCAATCTATGAAAAATTGCAATTCACATGTACAAACCTCTGTTTGAATGCAAGGCCTCTCTTCAATCTCATTATTTCAACTGTATTATAGAAATTTCATAAGTTATTGATCCAGACAGACCTTCCAATTCATGGAGTTATCTTTGAGCTTTTATCTTTTCATAGCCTTATAAATTACTTATAAAAGAGGTTACTGCATCCATAAAATTGTCTCATCTGGTCAACAGTGACCGACCCAACATATCTATGGAATTCCACAGGAATACCCAAACAAGGTCAAATTTCATAAGTTATTGATCCAGACAGACCTTCCAATTCATGGAGTTATCTTTGAGCTTTTATCTTTTCATAGCCTTATAAATTACTTATAAAAGAGGTTGCTGCATCCATAAAATTGTCTCATCTGATCAACAGTGACCGACCCAACATATCTATGGAATTCCACAGGAATACCCAAACAAGGTCTACACATGCCTGGAGGGAAATGTGCAAGTAATACAAAAATTCATAAAACACAGTACCCAAGAAGCCCACTAAACCACTGAATGCATCTTGAATCAACCTCATATACCCAATATGGAACTCGTAAATCACTTAAATAATTTTGGTTGCCTTGCTAATCAGAAGGATTTTTGCTTACATAGAGTAGGTCAATTTGATCATTTAACCTATAATGATAGAACAGGTCTCTTTGTTGTTTATTTTGGCTCAAGTGGATCATTTAACCTATAATGATAGAACAAGTCTCTTTGTTGTTTATTTTGGCTCAGGTGGAAATATAATTTTCTTATTTCTTTTAAAATTTTACTGTGTTGGTCTTAATATGTGTTTCCCAAGTGTATTTAAAAATGAAAATCAGGAAAATAGAAACAATTGTGAAAATGGAAGATTGGAAAGCCAAAAAACCAGGATTTTGGAGAGTTGGAAAGCCAAGAAAACAGCGTAAAAGGATTAAAATAGATTATTACTCATTTTGTAAATATATTTTTATTTTCTAAGAGTTTACATAAATAAAAGCTATTAGCTCATGACAGTAATCTGACAGGGTATAGCAGTCCTTGTGGTAAGCAAGAAACAGACAACCATGTTCCATTACTTTTAGTCTATGCATTCCATCAGGATTTTAACCAAGAAATTATGTATTATTAAAAGGAATTAACCAATCCATTTTCTCAACAAAAACAAGAAATATGCCCTTTTCTAATTGCCAAATTCACATGTACAAACCTCTGTTTGAATGCAAGGCCTCTCTTCAATCTCATTCTTTCAACTTTATTATAGAAATTGCTTGAATGTAGACAATGCCGTATGCCAGCATGCATTAGTGTGACAGAGGCTGCTGCATCCATAAAATTGTCTCATCTGGTCAACAGTGACCGACCCAACATATCTATGGAATTCCACAGGAATACCCAAACAAGGTCAAATTTCATAAGTTATTGATCCAGACAGACCTTCCAATTCATGGAGTTATCTTTGAGCTTTTATCTTTTCATAGCCTTATGAATTACTTATAAAAGAGGCTATTGCATCCATAAAATTGTCTCATCTGGTCAACAGTGACCGACCCAACATATATATGGAACTCCACATGAATACCCAAAGAAGGTCTACACATGCCTGGAGGGAAATGTGCAAGTAATACAAAAATTCATAAAACACAGTACCCAAGAAGCCCACTAAACCACTGAATGCATCCTGAATCAACCTCATATACCCAATATGGAACTCGTAAATCACTTAAATAATTTTGGCTGCCTTGCTGATCGGAAGGATTTTTGCTTACATAGAGTAGGTCAATTTGATCGTTTAACCTATAATGATAGAACAGGTCTCTTTGTTGTTTATTTTGGCTCAGGTGGATCATTTAACCTATAATGATAGAACAGGTCTCTTTGTTGTTTATTTTGGCTCAAGTGGAAATATAATTTTCTTATTTCTTTTAAAATTTTACTATGTTGGTCTTAATATGTGTTTCCCAAGTGTATTTAAAAATGAAAATTAGGAAAATAGAAACAATTGTGAAAATGGAAGATTGGAAAGCCAAAAAACCAGGATTTTGGAGAGTTGGAAAGCCAAGAAAACAACGTAAAAGGATTAAAATAGATTATTACTCATTTTGTAAATATATTTTTATTTTCTAAGAGTTTACATATTTAAAAGCTATTAGCTCATGACAATAATCTAATAGGGTATAGTAGTCCTTTTGGTAAGCAAGAAACATACAACCATGTTCCATTACTTTTAGTCTATGCATTCCATCAGGATTTTAACCAAGAAATTATGTATTATTAAAAGGAATTAACCAATCCATTTTCTCAACAAAAACAAGAAATATGCCCTTTTCTAATTGCCAAATTCACATGTACAAACCTTTGTTTGAATGCAAGGCCTCTCTTCAATCTCATTCTTTCAACTTTATTATAGAAATTGCTTGAATGTAGACAATGCCATATGCCAGCATGCATTAGTGTGATAGAAAATAGCAGGTAAGAAGAAACTTGACAGGTACAGGTAACAGTTTTCTGAACAGTATAATGGAAGTGAAAAGACCCTACTTCAGATACAGGTTATAAACTTCATAGTTTCCTGAATTCTGGGTCACTCCTAACTTATTGTTGAACTCCACCTGCAGATGAGATAAAATATCTCACACTATCCATCACACACTCCCTCTGTATGATAAAAGTGATCTCAGTATCAATTTCCATACATGAATTGGTGGATTTCATTTCATTTCATAGTGTATGTAGAGGACAGAGGAAACAGATTGAGGTTCTTTGTCAACTCGCAGAAGCTTGCAGAGAGAGAGAAAACATTGCCAAACAATTGGATGAAGTATCTAGGGAAAGGAATGACGTACTCCATCAAAATGAAGAAACTTGGGAAGAAAATAAAGGGATTGCCAAACAATTAGCTGAGGTTTTGAGATTGAATGAAAATGCAGTTAAGCAGAAAGATGCAAGACTTTTGGAGGCTCTGTCAGAACTTGAATTTGAAAGGAAAGCATAGAAGTCTGCTGAAGCAAAGAAAACATATTTGAAGATGGCATTAAACCAAACGAGGGTATTTGCCCACAAGGAACTTGGAAAGAATCATGCACTAAAGAGGCAGAGAGACGTAGCAAGGAGCATTGATAGTTTGTAGTTGCATGCATATTTTGTAGCTTTGTTATTTTCAATGTTAAAATATATGCATTAGCTATGTTTAGGCTATTAGAGCTATGGGATACCTCTTAATTTTCATTTTGCAGTGCGTAGTGTGTCCATGGCTGGGACTTAAGATGCTTGAACTAAACGAACTTGTTATAGCTCAGCTTAAAGTGAGAGGTCCAACTTTTCCTGATGTAACAGAGGGTGTTCTTGTGCCACAGGTGAGCTACCTTGGGATAAAACTTGTGCATCTGTGGATTCGTTTTTTCTTTTTTATTGCACTGGTTATGATAAAATGTTTATGCGATAAATCTATAGTGGAAGTTAGTCTAAACATTCATAATACATGGGAGGATTTTACTTGGATGGTTGCTAATAAGATCTTTGTGTTTTATTTCCTAATTCCATTCTTGCATTAATAATTGAATTTTAACTCACTTTACCTCTGTCTAATGTTGTTTTTTGCATATGGCAATTCAAAGGAGCGTATACTATATTTGATACCTTTTTGGCCTACCAAATTGATGGTACAAATTATGTTTTACATTTAAACATATGTTTTTGATTGAAACATCATAGGTGACTCCTGGATCACCTTCTTATCGAGCTGGATTCTGTCCTGGAGATGTCATCATTTAGTTTGATGGGAAACCAACTAAAAGCATCAAGGAGGTGAGTTGGAGCATGTTTTTTATAATCAGCAGCACACAACAATAGAGAAATGTCATGATTTCTAATTTCTTATATAAATGGGCTACAACATATTGTTGAGATAATGGGTGACAAAGTTGGAATGGATTTTCATTCCCGGTTTACTACGTTTGGGTCCCCCAAATTCATCTGGGTAATGTGGGGTTGTTCAGACCCCGTTTACTGCACTTAGGTACCCCCAAATTCTTTCAGGTGATGTGGTGGGTGTTGTTTCATACCTGATTCACTGCATTTGGGTACCCACAGATTCTTGCCGTACGTGAGTGGGTATATGTACCCTGGCACAAAGTGGCAAGCAATTCATTGTTCTAAGGTTCCAAGAAGCATTCCTGCTTGTGTAGCATTGATTGAAGAAGGGGTTTATACAATTGATGGAAGTAGGGGGTTTTGATACAAGGGGAGGTTGTTTTAGTGTTTAAGGGGATTGTTTTGTTTTACGAAGAAAAAATTGGTGTCTGTGAGTAGTTTTGGGGCAGAATTGAAGGATGTTTTGTATACTTGGTGTCCTGGAACTGGAGTAGAATGATATTGGGGAAAGTTTTCTGTCATTTTTCTGATTGTCAGTGTTGATCAGACACAAGCCTGAGACATTATGGAATGATTTTAGGCCTTGCCAACAATAAGTTTGGAAAATACCCGTTTGAATTGAGGGAGTAGTCAGGACTCAAGAGCTTTGAGGATTTTTTATCCTAGTTTTGTAGCCAATTTTGTCTTTATAAGTAGAACTTCGGCGTAAATCACATATAGAAAGACCTTTGTCGACGCGTTTCGAACCAACCAGTGTGGTTCATCGTTAGGACAAGTTGAAGAAACAGATCCAGCTTTGCATGTTAAATAGTCTGAGCAGAGCCTCCAATGGCTATCTTGATCAACAACTAATTTTGACTTAGGGACCAGAGTCAAAAAGTCAATTTGATAATTTAAAGGAAGTTAGTATATATATAATTTTAGATGGTGTTTACGTTATTAGTTAGTT